>CANJKZ010000247.1:757500-1265010 GCA_947471745.1 Closterium sp. Naga37s-1 | reverse complement strand
CCCCATCCTCATCCCCCATCCTCACCCCCCATCCTCACCCCCCATCCCCACCCCCCATCCCCACCCCCCATCCCCACCCCCCATCCCCACCCCCCATCCTCACCCCCCATCCTCATCCCCCATCCTCACCCCCATCCTCACCCCCCATCCTCACCCCCCATCCTCACCCCCCATCCCCACCCCCCATCCTCACCCCCCATCCTCATCCCCCATCCTCACCCCCCATCCTCACCCCCCATCCCCACCCCCCATCCCCACCCCCCATCCCCACCCCCCATCCCCACCCCCCATCCCCACCCCCCATCCTCACCCCCCATCCTCACCCCCCATCCTCACCCCCCATCCTCACCCCCCATCCTCACCCCCCATCCTCATCCCCCATCCTCATCCCCCATCCTCACCTTAGCCGGAGGCTCTCAGTCTTCCATGTAACAACAGGTTGAGCAGGGCGAGAGGGCAAGAGGGAAAGGCAATGGTGCCAGTGTTTTATACTATTCTGCCTCTATCCACATTCCGTATCATCACTCCATATGGTCACTCCCTCCCTATCCTCGCTCCCATCCTCACTATCTTCACTCCCTATCCTGACTTCCCATCCTCACTCACTATCTTCACTCCCTATCCTGACTTCCCATCCTCACTCACTACCTTCACTCCCTATCCTGACTTCCTATCCTCGCTCCCTCAGTCTTCCACATGACTACAGCTTCAGCGGGGCGAGAGGGGAAGGTAAAGGTGCGAGCGTGCTGGCGTGTTGTCCTCTATCCTCACCCCCCATCCTCACCCCCCAGTCTCACCTCCCACCCTCACTCGCTATCCCCACCTGCAGCAGACGGGCTCTCTTTCTTCCACGTGACCACGGCTTGAGCTGGCCGAGAGGGCGAGAGGGGAGGCACAAGTTGTGAGTGTGTTGATGTGCTTTTCCTCTATCGCACCGCCCATCCTCAACCTCAATCTCTACCCTCGCCTCACCCGCCATTCCCACACTCCATCCTCACCTGCAGCAGGCGGGCTCTGCGTCTTGAATGTGACCACAGCTTGAGCCGGGCGAGAGGGTGAGAGGGCGAGGAGGGGCGAGAAGGTGTGGCGGGGTGTTGGTCGAAGCACCCACTGGAGTGGGAGGGTGGTGAGGATGGGAGGTGAGGAAGGAAGGATGTGAGATGCTCGACGCACCCACTTCAGTGGAGGATGGTGGGGGGATGGCATACGAGGAAAGGATTGGGAGAGGATGAAGGATGAGAGAAAGGAAGGATGAGAGGAAGGAAGGACAGCAGAGGGTGGAGGAAGGATGGGAGAGGGTGGAGGAAGGACGGGAGAGGATGGAGGATGGAGGATGGACGCTAAGAAAGGAGTGAACGAGCTTGTTGCAACACCCAGCATGAAAGGCCAAGTTACCTGCAGCAACCATAGCATCAGCAGTACCTGCAGCACCCAGTGCATCGGCAGTACCTGCAGCAGCACTCTTGTTCGATCAGGCTGCTTGCTGTGCGCTGTGACTCGCGTGTACAGCCACGCTGCCGAGGTAAGCCTGGTGGGGTCTCAGCGTTGTGGCGGTGGACGGATGGGATGAGGAGATGGACGGATGGGATGAGGAGATGGACGGATGGGATGAGGAGATGGACGGATGGGATGAGGAGATGGACGGATGGGATGAGGAGATGGACGGATGGGATGAGGAGATGGACGGATGGGATGAGGAGATGGACGGATGGGATGAGGAGATGGACGAATGGGATGTGGATGGATGTGTGTGTGTGTGTGTGTGTGTGTGCGTGTGTGTGTGTGTGTGTGTGTATGTGCGCGCGCGCGCGCGCGTGTGTGTGTGTGTGTGTGCGCGCGCGCGCGCGCGTGTGTGTGTGCGCGCGCGCGCGCGCGCGCGTGTGCGTGCGCGTTTGCGTGTGCGCGTTTGTGGGTGCACATGCGGAATACGTAGTGAAGTACCGGTGCGATGTGGCAGCGTTGAGAGAGAGCGAGTGCGAGAGGTCACAGGTCACGGCAGCGCTCACAGAGTGGCCCTCCCTGCGATCACTGAAAGGGGAAGAAAGGTTTCGGGAGAGCAATGACATTGGGTGGGGTGAACTGCGAGCAGAAATAAAGGGCACTCGAAGGGCATTCTGAGGAAACACGTAACAGTAGCACTCACAGAGTGGCCCTCCCGGCGATCACTGAAAGGGGAAAAAAGAACGGGGAGAGGAATGGCATTAAGTGGGGTGAATATGAGCAGGCTTAAAGGCCACTCCGTGGGCACTCAACGGCAATAATAAGGGCACCTGTAACAGCAGCGCTCACAGAGTGGTCCCCCTGTGATCACTGGGGGTTGAGTGAGAATTGGGGGGGTGGCACTGCTGTGACCCATCCTGCAATTACACTACAGGAAAGAAAATATCGTTCCAAAACGGAGTAGGTCACTTGGCTGTGATGTTGGCAGAAAAAGAATGAACAAAAACAAAAGGGGTATTTGAAGACAGAGGATGGCACTCATGAAATCAAAACTATTGTGTAACCGGAGAAAGACGAACACACACAGCCAATGTACAGCAAAGATGCAGAAAATGTGAGAGGGAGGTCCAGAAATGTGGCAATGGGACATATAAGAAGCTCGAGTGGTGCACTCAAACACTAGCTGCCATTAAACGGAGGACCAGATTGGAAGGAAGACATATTCTAAATATTATGTGAGGTGAATGAAAAAAGACAGGCGTGTACCACGGGTGGATAAGAGCGGAACGGGTGGAGGGAAAGCTTCACGTGACGACCCTCTCCGTTAAATTAGACCTCTTAGTGTTCTGCGAACATCTCTCAGTCACCGTCGCGTGCTTTACGGTCCTCACGGTTCTCCATCTGGGTGAAAGCCTCTCCGGGTCGCTCAACGATGCCTTCCTCGCTCACCTCGCATCTCCATGACCAAGGCTGACGGCTCTCCACGTGGGGAAGAGCCGGCGATTGCCCAATCCATGTGTTCACTGTGTGGTGTATCTTACAATGGAGAAGAACCGGATCAATACAGGCGGCTTGTATGGGTTCTTTTGAAAGCTTCCGACATTGGAGCAAGTTACCCTGTTCTGCCTCCACGAGAATACAGCGTTACCATATTTTTGGAAAGCACGCGGCGACGACTGAGAGATGTTCGCAAGACACTAAGAGGTTAACATGTGAAGCTTTGGCAGGCAACGCCAACGGCAGCAGACAACGCAACGAGGAGATTCTGAAACGTTTGCGAGAAGAGGGGATGCTACGGGCTTCTGGCCTATGACATAATAATCCAAGGGTTAAATGCGGATGTGGGCGTCCACACGCGGCAGCCAATATACGGCGTGCATGGAGCGCCAGGCTGCTTGCAGGAGTGTCTGAGAATGTCAAAGAGGAGGCAGTCCGGCACACTACTGATGCTTGGTCTGGTTCTCATTATGGAGATCCGAAATAGTAACGGCAAAACTAGCTTGTGCTAAACAACGGCGAGCGGTTAATGAGGCTTGAAAAAACGACATTGAGGATGGGAATCACGATGGGAGTATACTACCAGTGTTTGCAGCAGTGTAGGAGCGTAGATACCCGTTCTCTCCTTGTAAGGGAAGATATCATTCTAGAGCACCCACCCTATTCAGCACCCACCCACCCTATCACCACCCACCCTATCAGCACCCACCCTATTCACCACCCACCCTATCAGCACCCACCCCATCAGCACCCACCCTATGAGCACCTCTGCTGTGCGCACGGCCTGACTCCTCGTGTCAGAGACAGCTGCGCACCCCAACACTCCAACGTCCCCTGCACAGACCTTATCGGCACCCACATCATCAGCACCCCATATAGAAAATCACTCAAAGAGCACCTACCCTATGAGCACCTCTGCTGTGCGTATGGCCTGGCTCCTAATGTCGGAGACAGCTGTCATCAACCCTTGCAGTATCCACCCCATCAGCTCCCACCCTCTTATAACCACCCTATCAGCACCCCGTTCAAAGAGCACCCACCCTATGAGCACCTCTGCTGTTCCCACGGCCCGGCTCCTCGTGTCGGAGACAGCTGTCAGTGCCAGCTGGCACGGCGCTGCGAGATGAGAGGAGGAGGAGGAGGAGGAGGAGGTGGAGGAGGTGGATGAGGAGGGTAGTTGAGAGGGAGTGGTGAAAGGGGAGGCGAGTGTTGGAAGAGGC
This sequence comes from Closterium sp. Naga37s-1, assembly GCA_947471745.1. Taxonomy (NCBI): domain Eukaryota; kingdom Viridiplantae; phylum Streptophyta; class Zygnematophyceae; order Desmidiales; family Closteriaceae; genus Closterium; species Closterium sp. Naga37s-1. The sequence continues at coordinate 1,260,853 of CANJKZ010000247.1, read as the reverse complement.
AGCACGAGGCGGCGCACTACCCTCAGATGTACCTCCCCCAGATGCTGCCGAGATGCTCGGATGCAGGGCTCTACTGTGGTCCACAGGCCCAGCTGCGTGGGGAGGGGCGAGGAGAGAGGAGAGTGGAGGAGGGGGGAGTGGAGAGAGGAGGAGGCGGGAGAAGAAGATAAGAGAGGAGCAGTATTGTGAACTGAGGTACGGATAAGGGGGCGAATGGGAAACGCACAAAGCCACAAAGTGGGTTATGTTCTTTTGTAGTCTACGGGCCAGTTGTGGTGGGGGAACGAAGGGCGGAACGAGAGTGTGCGGTGGCGAAGAGAACCGCACTGAACCCACCTTGTGCACTCCGGATAGCTCCACCTCCTCTGCCTGCTCCCCTGCCGGCCACCAGCCTCCCTGCGCCAGCCTCCCCCAGATGCCGCCCGGATGAACAGTGTCACTCGGTTGAACAGTGCGGGCAGCATGGTGAAAGTTATTGCTGACCAAGAGGAGTCTGAACTGAGTGAGGAGTTGGAATGGTGACGTGGCAGAGGAGGAAGGGGTTTGAAAGGAGAGGGGAAGAGGAATCCACGAGGACGGGGAGAGCGAGGAGAGGGACGGAGAGGAGGAGGGTGAGGAGGGAGAGGAGGGCGAGGAAGGAGAGGAGGGAGGGGAATCCTGATTTGAAGAGCGAGCATTTTCCTTTCTGCTGCCGCCGTTGCCTCGCTTCAACCCGCCATTCTTCCCCCCATTACTTCCGCCATTTCCCATCTCCGCATTTCTCCGCTCCTCCGCCTTCAAAGGCTTCTCCGGGCGGCGGTTTTGCTGCTGCGCGGACTGCGCCTGTGCCAACCCTCCCGCTACTAGCGGAGCAGCGGCGCGCATTCCGCTCGACAGGGCTGCCGCCATGTGCGATTGCAGCGAGCCGCCGTCACGAAACAGCGCGCTGCCTTTGCTTACTATAGCGCTGGCGCTAATCGGATTAACGCGGCTGCTTGAATCGCGACTGTTAGAATCTTGGAATGAACGATTGGAAGGGTCGGCATCCCGCAGCAGAGAGAACCCGTTCAAAGACCTCGCGACGTGGTCGCGACGCGACGCGAGGGAATGATCTGCGAGAGCCATTACGGCTCGCAACTAGCGACTATGGTAAGTGAAGTGTGGAATGTCGCCAACTATCGCACAAAAGAATGAATATAAAAGGCTCTTCCATTCGAAAGTATCTGTTCAAATGCGTGACTCAGTGATTGGGATTTGCAATTTGCGAGACCAGAAAGGTCAGTTACCAATTTCGTCCCAATCAGGTAATAGAGTATCTGACTGTGGCTGTTCGCTTGCAGTTGGCCTCGACTTTGGGTGCCTCGCAGTCCTCGTCAGTAATTGGACTTGATCGTTTGGTAACACAACCAAACGATCAACTTTTGAAATTATCTTCATATAGCATTACAGATTGCATTGTAGCTAAGACTATACCAGTAACGGTTACCGTAGCCACCCAGGATTTGAAACACGGATCGAGCAACAAATCAGCAATCTCGTCAACTGTGATTTGGCTGTTAAAACGACAACCCACATCTGAAACGGCCAAGAAGCGCATAGGGGTTCGAATCAATTTAGATGCTTCCACAGATCCTCTAGAAACCTTGGCGAGAAAAACGCTTCCGGCTGCTCCCGTGCAGAAGCACTCCCTCTACCTCCCCTCCCTCCTCTCCCTCCCCTTCCTCCCCCTCCTCTTCCTGCTCCCCTCCCTCCCGCACCTCTATTTCCACCCCACCCTCCTCCACTCCCCCTCTCTTCCCTATTCCACCCCCCTCTACCTCCACCAACCCCACTCAGACTCGCACCCTCCCCTCCCCTATCGTAACTGCTTCTCCCCCCTCCCTGCCCCTCCCAAGGCCTTTTCCTGCCATCCATGCCCCCTCGCCCACCCCACTGCCCTACTCCTCCCCCTCTGCCCCCATCTCTCCCCCCTCCCTCTCCCTCTCCTCTGCTTTGTCCCCATCCCCCTCTCCCACCGCCATCCCACCCTTTGCCCGCCTGCTGCTGGTAACCCTGCTGCTGGTAACCCTGTGGCTGGTAACCCTGTTGCTGGTAACCCTGTTGCTGGTAACCCGACCCAGCGTAACTCTGATAGCCTGAGCCAGGAGGACCCCCCCACGAGGCAGGGGGGAGGTGCATGGGGGAGGCGCCACCCGCTGCACCAGGTGCGCCAGGGGGGGTCATACCCGGGGGAGGCGTTGACTGGTACAGGGGCGCGGAGGGAGGGGTGGCCTGGCGCATGGGCGCGGGCAGGGGGGAGAAAGCCATCCCCATTCCGCCACCCGGGGGCGGATGGCGGAGGATGGGCGCGCTGAATGGTCCCCCGCTTGCGGGACCCGCGGAAGGTGGGGGAGGGGCGTGGCCAGGCGGAGGGGTGTAACTGGGCGGAGGGGTGTAGCTAGGCGGCGGGGTGTAGGCGGGCGGAGGCGGGGTGTGCGCGGAAAGCGGGGTTTGACCTGGGGGAGGGGTGTGGCTTGGCGGAACCGGGTGTTGGTTGGCGGAAGGAAAGTAGCCTGCGGAGCCACCCGGGGAAGGAAAAGGAGGGGGCGGAAGTTGCGCAGAAGGCAAGCGCGGGGAGGGAGTGCGCATGGCAGGCGGGCCCAATCCCGACCCTACACGTGGCTGTTGCTGATAGGCTGCCATAGGATCTGTGTAGAACGAAAAGCCCCCCGAACCTCCTGCTGCCCCTGCTGGCCGTCTCGCAGATCTACCTTCCCCATGTCCGCCTTCCCCGGTTAGCGCCGGCGCGGATGCATGCGGATAAGCGCCGGCGGCGGAGAAATCGGGGGAAGGGAGTGCGGAGAGCGCGGCAGAAGGCACGGGCGCGGGGGACGCCGCCTGCTGCTTCGCCGCGGACTCGCGCATGCCGCGCAGGCGAGATCGCCGCGCCTCTGCGTCCTCCATGCGACGCGGTCTAGCTAGGCGAGATAAACACGCTCTACGTCTGGCAACCTGCGGACCTTGAATTTTAGTCGTGAGAATGAAGAGACTACACACTCACGCACCGCGTCAACTAGGGGCGCACGACAGGCTGAGCGAGTTTGGACTCCGATGAGGATGCGATGAGAACACGCACAGCTGCCAGTGACTGATGCGAACACTGTAAGAAACAGACCGTGAGTCGTCGAATCAGATGGGAGCACTGTGGGAGGGATCGAATAACAGTGACGAAAGGGACCAACTGGACTCGACCAGATCCGTTTGCGCGGTGGGCTCTAATAATGCGAAACCCGGGTAGCTCTCGGATGAGCGGTTCAACTGCTAGAGCTCGATCAAAACGCGAATTGCAGAACTGATGAATGAAGGGTTCGATCGAAGAGAACAAGAACAGAGGAGGTGCAAGGTGTGTGGAAGCTGTACACGATATGGCGTAGAGTGGTGTCACTATGAACATTTTGAGTGTGGTGAAAGAAAATCAACTTTACATTAACAGGAAATTTACAAAGCTATTGTGAGGCATTAATCCCAACTATACTGACTGCTTATCATGGACTAGGTAATACAAATGTTCACACATCACAACTCGTACTATCACGTTTTTTCTTTTCATGTCAAATCATGGGACCTCATAAATATACCTCAAACATTAATACCACTACCATACCTTGCTTGCATCACAGCATGCCCATGCATAACCTCTCCACAAGCTGCCAACCGGATACCGGTTTGGCTACCATACCATGCCAACACCAGTTTGCCTCGTATTTCTAACTTAACAGGATGCCTCATTGCATGCAACACGCCCAGATGCAGAAACCATGCTCCATCTTGATGCACCATACGTCATGGAAGGAGCATGATGCTCCTCCATATACCATGCAAGCAGGACATCTCATACAAGCCATCTCATGCAAGCCATCCCATACAAGCCATCTCATGCAAGCCATCCCATACAAGCCATCTCATACAAGCCATCCCATACAAGCCATCTCATGCAAGCCATCCCATACAAGCCATCTCATACAAGCCATCTCATACAAGCCATCTCATACAAGCCATCTCATGCAAGCCATCCCATACAAGCCATCTCATGCAAGCCATCCCATACAAGCCATCCCATACAAGCCATCCCATACAAGCCATCCCATACAAGCCATCCCATACAAGCCATCCCATACAAGCCATCCCATACAAGCCATCCCATACAAGCCATCCCATACAAGCCATCCCATACAAGCCATCCCATACAAGCCATCCCATACAAGCCATCCCATACAAGCCATCCCATACAAGCCATCCCATACAAGCCATCCCATACAAGCCATCCCATACAAGCCATCCCATACAAGCCATCCCATACAAGCCATCCCATACAAGCCATCCCATACAAGCCATCCCATACAAGCCATCCCATACAAGCCATCCCATACAAGCCATCCCATACAAGCCATCCCATACAAGCCATCCCATACAAGCCATCCCATGCACACCATCCCATGCACGCCAACCAATGCAAGCCAACCAATGCAAGCCAACCAATGCAAGCCAACCAATCCAAGCCAACCAATGCAAGCCAACCAATGCAAGCCAACCAATGCAAGCCAACCAATGCAAGCCAACCAATGCAAGCCATCTTATGCACGATATCAATCCAAGGACGTTGAAGCTCGCATACGTCCTTACTTTCCGCCACCTCAAAACTTGACCAATGGCCAGACCACATGCCGTGCACCACACAAAGTATTCCAACAACAACCATCACATCACGCCTCTATCACAAGCCAAGGCCGCTCAAGCCCACGCACGGTCTTCTCCTTGTACCCACACCCCCTCACACTCAGCCGCCTCACCCGCTTCCCTTCCACAACATGCCTCAACCACGCAGCCAGCATGTTGTTGAAGCTCAAGTCCAGCTCCTTGAGGCGAGGCAAGAACCTGAGGAACCGCACAAACGACTGGCCCAGATTGCAGCACTGCTGCAGAGTCAAGCGCTCCAAGTGCTTCAAATATTTCAGTTCGAAGATGTCTTCTTTAGTGACTGCCGTTCCCGACAGGTCAAGGGACACCAGCTTCGGCATGGAGTCTGCTATTCTCTTCACCACACTACAGGGGGGATCCCACCATCGTTGAACCTCGCTCTCGGTTGGGAACGTGCAGCCAGCAAGGCTGAGGTGGGTCAACTGAGTCACGCGAGTCAACCATTTGAGATCGTCATTGTCAAGGGCAGCCCCAGTGATGTGGAGAGTGGTGAGAAAGCACAACTCATCCAGCGACACGAAGGCGTGCTTGTAGCGTGGTGGTGCATGCAACTCCAAATGCTCCAGAAGTGGCAGAGAGCTCAGCAAATGCCACACCCCGCTATCGTCATCTTGGCTCGGCAATCCCTCCAAGTGATTCAGGCGTGCACTCTCATGAACACCCCCTTCAACACCTTCTCCAACTTTCTCCCAAAGTACGCCCCCCTGCTTCTTCTGTGGCCTTGCATACACTCGTGAGACCACCGGTAATCTTCCCTTGGGATAGTCCATCCTCAGGCCATGATCGCCCAGGTCTGCTGGTGCCACTCGCAGCCGCCTCAGCCGTTTCAACCCGACCAGGCAAAGCCATCCCATGAAGCCCACCCCCTCACAGCACGTGCAGGAGAGGACTTCCAGTCTCCTCAGCATGCCCACGTGCTCCAGAACTGCGTTGGTCACCCGGCTCACATGCAGCACCCTCAGGTTCTTCAACGGCCAGGGGCCTGAACTGAAAGCCAGGGTTGATGGGCCGGGGCAGTCGAGGACGAGTTGGTGGAGGTGGGAGAAGGGCTGGATGAGGGGCAGGACGGATGGAGCGATGGGGGTTTGAAGGAAGGAGAGCGAGGTGAGGGAGGGTAGATGGACGAGGGAGAGCATGTCACGGGTGGAGACGGGGGAGGCGTGGTCGAGTGTGAGGGAGGTGAGGGAGGGGAGGAGGGTGGGGCGGCAGGCGGGAGCGAGTGAGAGAAAGTAGTGGAGGTTTCGTTGGGAGAGGGTGATCTCCTGTAATTCAGAGGTGATCTGCGGTGCTGCGGGGTTGCCATCGAGCTGCTGCATTTTAGGAACGGTCCGCTGCACTGTAGGGATGCTCTGCTGTGTCTTGGGGGACAGAGAAGAGAGAAAGCAGACCATTCCGTTGATCACGCGTGTCTGAATCACCTGCTTGTCAGCCGGGATGAGCCGCAGCAGCGCGTGTATTTCCTCCTGCAGCCGCACCTTGAGTGCCTCGTCTCTGAGTTTCCCTCCCACTAATGCGCTCTGCACCTCCCCACCTGCAGCTCCCTTGCTCTGTGTTGGCTGCCCTGCCGCTGCTGCTGCTGCTGCTGCTTCTGCTGCTGCTCCGCACAGCCCTGCCTCTTGCGCCCATCGCTTCACAGACAGTACCAGGTCGTTCCCCACCGGCCCATCTGCCTCTCCTGCACCACTCTGCTCCCCGCCTGCCCTCCCCAGCACGCCTTCCCCTCCCCCCTGCATGATATCCCTGGCTTCGTCCCCCAACCCTGCCCGCTGGTCCTGCCCCCCTCCGTTTCCAGCAACGAGGGGCTGCTTGGGAAGGGTGGGGGATGGTCCAGGATATTTAAGGGAGAGAGAGCAGAGGGGTGGTGCAGAGTTGGAATCGAGAGGAGCAACAAAGTGAATGTAGCAAGACATGTACAAATACTTATGTGCTAATACATGTGTAATTGTAAGTATATTGTATTTAGGTAAATTTGCAGCTAAGATTGGAGAAAATCAGGAAAGAGGAAGAAAAGGGGTGAGAACAAGCGTGAGAGGTAAATTCCTTGCCACCTCTCACCTCAATGCCACCTCTCACCTCATTGCCACCTCTCACCTCATTGCCACCTCTCACCTCAATGCCACTTCTCTCCTCATTGCCACCTCTCACCTCAATGCCACTTCTCTCCTCATTGCCACCTCACCTCAACCAAGTCATAGTTATCTCCCACTCCCTCCTCCATTGTGCCCTCCCCTGCATCTTTCTCCTCATTTTCACACTCCTCTGCTGCCTCCTCCCTCTCTGCCTCTCCCTCCCTCTCTTCCGCGTGCTCTTCTCTTCCATCTCCCCCCAGCCCTGCTCCTACTGCCTCCACCGGCTCCTCCCCTCGCCCTTCTCCCACCGCTTGCTCCATCTCCTCACTTGCATCTCCAGTAGAGTCCCCCTTCAAGTTTTCTTCATCCCCTTCCTCCGTTGTCTCGTCTACCAGATCGATCGTCTTCTCCTCCTCCTCGTCCATCATCCCCACCTCCCCTCCCCCTTCCACCTCCGCTTCCGCCTCTTTCTCCCCATCCCCTGCCTCCTCCTCTTCCTTCTCGTTCTGATCATCCTTCTCCTCCTCCCCACTTTGCTCCTCGTTGTTCCCTCCCCGCTCACCCCCGCCCTCCATTCTTCCCCCCTGCGCCTGCTCACCCCCGCGCAGATATCTCCCCACTCCGCGCACCTTCTCTCGAATGGCCTCCGCATGGGCTGACAGCGCCGTTAGATGCTGCTGCTAGGATGGGAGAGCAGGGGGCAAGGGGGGGAAAGGGGAGGGGAGGGGTGGGGAGCGGATGTTGCGGGAGCGGAGGAGGAACATTTGGGGTAGGCGGCGGGTTAAGGTTTTACGAGCTGACCTTTCGAGACCTCTCGGATGGCCTCCGCGTGGGCTGACAGGGCTGAAAGATGCTGCTGCGAGGATGGGGAAGTAGGGGACAAAGGGGAAACAGGAGGAGGAGAGGAGAGGGCGGGCGGGAGAGGAGGAGGAGGGGGGGGGGGGGGAGGGGGTGCGGCGGGGGGGGGGGGGGGGGGGGGGGGAGGAGGGAGAAGGGGGAGGAGGTAAACTTCCATGCATCCCCCTTTTTTTAAACCTGGCCTCCCGCAAGGGCTGACAGATGCTGCGATGGGTAGGGGAAGCAGGGGACAAGGAAGGGGGAGGAGGGTTTGGGGGTTTGGGGGGTTTGGGTGGAAGGGAAGGGATGTTGGTGATGTTTCTCCCGCGTCGGCTGAGAGGCCGTCCACATGCTTCTACGGGTAGGGGAAGCAGGGACGAGCGGCTAGTACTGGTCATGATGCGCATGATGTGTCCATCTGCCCAGTGGAAACCTCGTCTCGCATTGCCTCACACGCCTCTCAGCCTGCATGAGCTGATGGCAGGGCGACCGGACGCTGCCGGCAAACAAGAGATGCATCCTTCGTTTCCTCGTCGTGGCTTCCGCCGGATGCATGTACTACTGCTTCGGAGGCGTTGAATTGGAGGCAAGGTCGTACCTCCCGTGCCACTCGCAGCACGTTATCCCACATGACGCATTTCAAATACGTTGTGGTTCGACACGCGATACAGAGGAGTCTTGCGCGACGCATGCGAGACGTGCACGACACACTGGAGGCGGGAGGCGTGTGTGACATTTGAGAGTTACACGCCTCGCACTCACCATCACCATCGGGTCTGAGGAAGAGCCATCCGCCACACGAACTCGCTTGCGCCCTGTTTTGATACCCACAGGTGACGGCGCCGCGTCGCTCTCCCATTCCGTCCGAATCGCGTCCGCCAGCGCGGAAATCGCCTCCACCTTCTTCTCAATCCACTCCTCCAGTTCAGCCATCGGTTTCCCAACTTCGCTCGTTTCGTCGTCGTGGCTCCTCGCATCCGTTCCTATCACAGTCGTCGCCTTCCCGTTCTCCCGTAAGTTCGATTCGTCAACCTTATCCATGTTTTCGTCTGCCCGTTCCGACCGTGCCTGACATCCGTCGCATTTATCGCAGCAAACCCTACGTTCGCATTCGCTCCATCTCTCCCGTTTGCTAAAGCCGTCGATCTGCGCCGCCCGGGGCGGTGACGAGCGAGTCGCGATATCGTCACGAGTCTACGGCGTGGCGGAGTCACGGTGGACGGAAGAAGTAAAACGCGACACTAATCTGCTAGCTATTTAGGCGCTGTGGATGTTGGAACAGGCAGTGATTCTCGGTGATAAAAGTCATTAGCTGTAGAAAGAATCAGCAATGGATGCACAACTCCTCTCCAACCAAAAATGGAACGCACATACTGTAGCTGCAAGCACGAACGGGAAGAGAAATGCAGGAGTGATTTTTTGGTGGGGCGTGTTGCGATTTCTCGTTCCAACTAGGATTGCAGAAGCTACATCTGATCTGAAGAGACCAAAATGTTTGCGATCTGGATTTGTCCACTTACTGACGTTTAGATCAACTTCCTCGACGACGTTTCGAGGTCCATATTCCCACACTGAACGCGCCCCCTCATATACGCAGCGCAATCCTGCTCTCCCCACTCCAGCAATCAAGGAATGCTTCGAGCTCAAAATTTGAAATTCAAAGTTTCTTATCCTCGCTCTTGTGAGATATGGTAGTCTATTGTGCCCATCTACAGTGTGCAATAGTTGATTGTTTAAAAAATTGCCGTATTTCTAAGTACCATCATTACTGGTAGATTTTAAGATCTAGCTTGCCCCATGCATACTCAGTTAGAACTGTCGTATTTGCAAAAGTTATCCATATTTTCAGCAATAGCATGTTTAGTGTGCATCAAAATATTGTGAATAACATACATCTATGGTTATTGTGATCCACAACCCTAATACTAACTGTTCATGTAACATGGTGATGTTACCGCTACGTAGCACCCCATGATTCAAACTTCTTACAGACAGCATGCACAATGCAACAGACACCATTTCACACCATGCACAACATGCCAAATAGCTTGTATGTTCCATGCATCCCAACATCAATCAACGACCCCCGGAGTCAATCTCAATCCAAGCCCGCTGAAGCCCTTTCAACCTCTTCGCCACGAAACAACAGCCTCTCACTCCTAGCCGAGTCACCTTCTTCCCTTCCAGAACCGGCAGCAGCCAAGCATGCTGCATGTTATTGCACCCTAATTCCAACTCCCTAAGAGCAGGAACGCGGCTAAGACGCCGCACAAGCAGCTTGCTCATGTCGCTGCACTGCTGCAGCTTCAACCGCTCCAGCCGCTCAAGCGCTTGCAGATGCACAGCAGTGCCTTGGCTGATGGCCGTTCCCGATAGGTTCAGCGACTGCAGCTGCGTCATGACTTGATTCACTGACCTCACTGCTTGGTCTGCTTCAAATGTGCAGGCAGCCAGGCTGAGTTTTGTGAGCAGAGAGAGGCCACTCAAGCCCAGTAGGTCAGAATCATCAAACGACGTGCCGGTGATGCAGAGGGTTGTGAGGTGCGTGATGTTGGAGAGGGATCGCAGTGCTGTCGTGCTGGGCTCTGGTGGGTGCAGCTCCAGGTGATGTAGACCCGGCAGGGCAGCCGCTATCTCCCATATGCTGCCGTTGATGCGCTTGCTGAGGACTTTGCTTACGCCTGCTGCACCATTCTTGGGAGGCCTTTCGAAGGTGTGGAAGATCTCTGGCAGGCAAGATTTGGAAAATCTCAGCTTCGGGCGGAAGTCAAGGTCATGATTGTTGAATCCACAGTTTTTTAGAAGGATTGCTGGTGCCAGCCGCAGCCTCTTCAAGTTCTGCAGTCCCCTCAGGTGCATCAATCCCCTGGAAATCACCCTCTTTCAGCACGTGCAGGAGAATACCTCAAGGCTCGTCAGCACACCCACTTGCTGCAGCATAGAGTCAGTCACGCGGCTCACATGCAGCTCCTTCAAGCCCGAAAACGGCTGAAATGGCTGGATTTTGCTGAAAGGTGGCTGATGTCTTTGTACTCTGATAACACCTCCTGTACTGTTGCAGGTGGCTCCGAGTTCGGTATCTCCTCCTCTGCTGCTGCCATCACCAGTGCTAGGTACCCTGTGCTACTCTCGTTCACCATCCGTTCGAACAGTGCAAGCGTCGTTTTGGGAACGTCCCCTGTATCCGTCCAGGTTCGTAGCTTCACACGTTTCCCATTGTTGTAGATGCACGCCTTCCCGTTGACCCAGTCGATTTCGGGGTTGAACCGCTTCAAGAAATCCCGCCCCATGATTGAATCTAAACCATTGATATTAGTGATCAGCAACGTCGGCTTGCAACACAACGCACCTATGCGCAGCTGCAGTGATGCTTTCGCAGTGGATGGAAGCTTCGTGACGTCCACCATTGTTGTAGTAAACCGGGTCTCCTCCAAGGTTTCTCCAATTTTCTCCAACGTCCCGCGGTCGCACACTAAATGGGACGCACCACTGTCCACCAGTGCCTCGATGCGTCGTCGTTTGCATAACACCTCGAGGAGTAGTGGTTTCTGCTACGAGGAGTAGTGGTTTCTGCTACGAGGAGTAGCTAAAGATAGTCTTGTTAATAGGATCATAAGGTACATCTAAATAATAACCTTCCTATCTCCTACACCTGACTCAGCACTCTTAACTTCCAACTTCACCTGGGGGGTAGTGGGATTTTTCCAAGGCTTGAACAACTTCTCCCGAGCCTGGAATTTTCCTCTAAGCCTTGTCAAACATTACATATGTTTGTGTTCTCTAGGCTGTAGTGGGTTTAGCCTTAGGGGGTACAATCTCTAGGGTTTCATACTTGTACTCCCAACTTTCCTAATGCAATCACTTCACTCATTCTGACATGGTATTACGAGCCTAGGGTTAGGAACCTAGGACCGTCCTTAGGGCCCACCGTTTCCGCTCGAAGCGCCCTCGTGCGCCGTCCTTTCCTAGCGCCCTCGTGCGCCTCGCTCCTAGTGCGCCCTCGCGCGCCTCCTTTCCTCTTACGCTGCCCGTGCGCAGCCGCTAGCAACCCGCGCGCGCGGCCCGTTTTCCCGTCGCGTAGCCCGCTAGCCGCCCGTGCGCGGCCCGTTTTCTGAGCGCGCGGCCCCCTAGCTGCTCGCGCCGTCGTCGCCGCCCACGCGCAGCCCGCTAGCCGCCCGTCGACCGCCGCCGCGTCCCCTTAGGCGCCGCGAACCTAGTGCGTCCCGCTAGCCGCCCGTCGACCGCCGCCAGCACGAACGCAGCCGCGGCCCGCGCACAGCCGCACCTTAGGCGCCGCCGCGCACCGAGCATAGGCCCGCCGTCGCGCCGCCCTGCCTGCTCGAGTCGCGCCGCCAGAGTCGCGCCGCCCGAGTCGCGCCGCCCGAGTCGCGCCGCCCTGATCGAGCCGCGCCGCCCCACCTGTAGCAACTGCTGTTCCTGTTCCTGCTACAGCCACTACTGCTACTACTGCTACTGCTACTGCTACTGCTGCTACTGCTACTGCCACTATGGCTAGTCCTACCGTTCTCACCTTTGACTCTGAGGGCCGCCCGATTAAGTTTGACGTTTGGCTCGATGACCTGCACCTGTTCCTCCAGATCACTGCCAAGGACGATGTTTCTCTGTTTGACCACACGTCCGGCGTAGCTCTCGCACCTGCTGCTACCGCTGACAGTACAACTCGCTCACAGTGGCAGACCCGTGATGCGCACGCTCGCCTAGCCGTTCGCAGCCACCTGCCGTTAGATGAGCGCGAGCACTTTGGCCAGCATAAGAACTGTACGATGCTGTCATTGCGCGCTACTCCTCCCCTGCTACTGCTGAGATAGGCCGTCTGTCACTGCCCTATCTCTTCCCCGATCTGTCTGCCTTTGCCACTGTAGCTGACCTTATCACTCACCTCCGTACTAGTGATCTCCGCTATCGTGCCGCGCTTCCTCCTGACTTCCTCGCCAAGAACCCTCCCCAGATGTACCTCACACTCTACCACCTAGTCACTCGCCTCCCTGGCACTCTTCGCGCTGTCAGGGACCACTTTCTCGCCCTCTCTCCCACTGACCTCACTGTCGACCTGCTCGAGAAGGAGCTCCTTGCAGCTGAGAAGGGTATTGTAGCTGTAGGTGCCTCTTGTGGCGACCCTCGCACTCCCTTCTTTGAGGGGTGATCCCCCGTCCCCCTTCTCCCCTCCATTGCATCTGCTGCTGCTGTCGACTACCTCGGTGCTGAGGAGGTCGGGGCTGCGTCTGCTCCTAGTTGGAGGCGCAAGAGCGGCAAGGGCAAGGGGGGCAAGGGTGGCGGAGGTGGAGGCGGGGGCGGCGGTAGTGGAGGGGGTGGAGGAGGCGGGGGTGGTGGCGGTGGTGGGAGTGGTGCTGGTGGGGGGGGGGGCAGTGGCGGAGGAGGGGGTGGTGGCGGCGGCGGTAGTGGGGGTGGCGGGGGTGGCGGTAGTAGTGGTGGCGGCGGTGGAGCTGGTGGCGGGCGTGGTAGGGCGGTGCAGCGTGGAGGGTCCAGTGGTGGCCAGAGGCAGCAGCAGCAGCGTCCCGGCGAGACCCCGACCTCCCAGCAGCTCCGTGAGTGGTACTCTCAGCGTGGGGGGTCTGGGGGTGGAGGTACCTGCCCGTACCTTATCCGCACAGGTGACCGCACTGGCCAGACCTGTGGGAGGTTCCACACGGCACACCGCTGCTTCTTTCGTCTCGACGACGCCTGGCGTGCACAGTTTCCTGACGCCACTGAGCTGCCCCGCTGGGCTGATCTGATGAAAAAGAATATTGATGTCTTTGCACTTGACTTTGATGCTATCCTTGGTGCCATGTATGCATTGACTATTATTGGAGAGAGTGACCAGTACCTGCGTGTCCCGCCTGACCCGGGCATTAGGACCAGTGAGGCTGCCGCTCTAGGTGCCAGTGCGTCTGCTGCCCCAGGTGCTGGTGAGACTGCTGCCCCAGGTGCTGGTGAGGCTGCTGCTCTAGGTGCTCGTGAGTCTGCCCCCCCTGGTACTAAGTCTACTGAGGCACTGCACACCTTCACACTGGACTCTGGTGCTTCTCGCTGTTTCTTTCGTGACCGCACTGCCTTAGAGCAGCTTGCTCGGCCGGTTGCTGTCTCCCTCGCTGACCCCTCTGGGGGTCCGGTCATTGCGACCTCCTCCACTGTCCTCCCTTGTCCTGCGGTCCCGTCGGGCACACTGTCAGGTCTCTACCTCCCCTCGTTCTCTACGAACTTGGTGGCAGGTAGTGCACTTCAGGACGGGGGTGTCCACCAGTTCACCCCTGCCTACGAGCGTGTGACACACTGCACGTGTGCTCGGACGGGTCGCCACCTGGCTACCTTCACTCGGCAGCCGGGGTCGGACCTGTACACACTGACCACTGAGTCCCCTCAGGTAGCTACGTCTGCGTCTGCGTCAGGTCAGCTGTCTGCCCCCTGCTCGTGTCGCTCCCTGGCGCACGAGACCGTCCTCTGGCACCACCGCCTTGGTCACCCGTCAGTGCAGCGCCTTCGTGGCATGCACAAACGGTACCTTGTCTCTGGTCTTCCCAGGGTTCTCCCTCCCCTCCCACCCTCGCCTGCTCCTCCTTGTCTTCCCTGTGTCGAGGGGCGGCAGCGCGCCGCTCCTCACTCCTCCTCGTTTCCCCCGACGACTGCTCCCCTGCAGACGCTCCACATGGACGTGTGGGGCCCAGCCCGCGTCCGTGGACAGGGTCAGGAGAGGTACTTCTTGATAGTTGTTGATGACTTCTCGCGCTACACCACGGTCTTCCCCTTGCGCACCAAGGGTGAAGTCCCTGATGTTTTGATCCCTTGGATCCGCGCTGCCCGTCTCCAGCTTAGCGAGAGGTTCCACTCGGACTTTCCTGTCCTGCGTCTGCACTCTGACAGAGGTGGGGAGTTTTCCTCCGACCTCTTGAGGGCCTACTGTCAGGGGCAGGGCATTGAGCAGTCGTTCACGCTTCCGGCCTCTCCACAGCAGAATGGGGTTGCTGAGCGCCGCATTGGCTTGGTCATGGAGGTCGCTCGTACCTCCTTGATCCATGCGGCTGCTCCCAACTTTCTGTGGCCGTTTGCGGTCCGATACGCTGCGCATCAGCTCAACCTCTGGCCCCGTGTCTCCGTTCCGGAGACTTCACCGACACTGCGTTGGACGGGAGAGGTTGGCGATGCGTCGCGTTTCCGGGTCTGGGGATCTCGAGCTTTTGTCCGCGATACGTCCGCGGACAAGCTCTCCTCTCGCGCTGTTCCTTGTGTCTTCCTTGGCTTTGTCCCGGACGCGTCTGGTTGGCAGTTTTACCACGCCACCTCGCGCCGTGTCCTGCCCTCTCAGGACGTCACTTTCGACGAGTCGGTCCCCTACTACCGCCTCTTCCCCTACCGCACTGCCCCGCTCCCCCCCCCGCCTCTCTTCCTCGCACCAGGTGCTGCTGTGGTAGACCCCCTCCCCCCTCAGGGTGCCGCTCCCTCAGGTGTGTCCCAGGTAGACCCGGTTGAGCCTGTCGAGGTAGCTGTCGACTCTCGTCCTGCTAGGGGTGCTGAGCCTGAGCGTGCGGAGCCTGGGGGTGCGGAGTCTGGGGGTGCGGAGCCTGGGGGTGCTGAGCCTGGGGGTGCGGAGCCTGCGGGTACGGAGTCTGGGGGTGCTGAGTCTGGGGGTGCTGAGACTGGGGGTGCTGAGCCTGAGAGTGCTACGTCTGAGGGTGCTGAGCAAGAGGGTACTGCGAGTGACCGTGCTGCACCTGGAGGCGTTCCCTCCTCCCAGCAGCTGCGGGAGTGGTACTTGCAGTACTGCAGCCTCAGGAGGGGCGCTTCTGGAGCTAGGGGTACTGCTGGAGCTGGTGCTCGTGGTTCCCCTCCTAGGCGGGAGCCGCCCTCTCCCCAGCGGCTCCGAGAGTGGTACACTCGGCGCTGCAGTCTCCGGAGTGGCGCTACTGGTGTCGCGGACCCTGGAGCTGGAGCTGGTGCTGGTGCTGGTGCTACTGACGCAGGAGCTGCTGGTGGTGCTGCTGGCGCTGCTGGAGGTGCTGCTGGTGCTGGAGCTGCTGGAGGTACTGCTGCTGCTGGAGGTGCTACTGGTGCTGGTGCAGCGGACCCTGGAGCTGGAGCTGCTGCTGGTGTTGGCGCTGCTGGTGCTGGAGGTGCTACTGGTGCAGGTGCTGCTGGAGGTGCTGCTGGTGCTGGAGCTGCTGGAGCCGTTGGTTCTGGAGGTGCTCGTACTGGAGGTACTGGAACTGCTGGGACTGGAGCTGCTGCGGGGGTTGGAGCTGGAGGTACTGGAGCTGCTGGGGTTACTGGTGGTGCTGAGGGAGTTGTCGCTGGAGACCCTGGGGCTGAGGGTGCTGGTGCTGTCTCTGCTGGTTCAGGAGGTGCTGAGCGGCCGCGACCGTACTACGTTCCGCTCCTTCAGCATGTTCTTGGCCTCCCGCCCTCCACTGGTCCTTCTCCTCCCCTCCTGAGTCCACCACCTGTCCAGTCGCAGCCACAGTTACCGCTTGCCTCTCCGCTGCCTGGTCCTTCTCCTTACACTGCGCCGACGAGTAGTCTTACGGAGCGTCGTGAGCCTGAGTCTCGTCCTCCATCGCCTGAGTCTCGTCCAGAGTCGTCTGAGTCGCGTCCAGAGTCGCCTGTCCGCGCTATCCGCACTGGTCGTCGTGCTTCGCGTCAGCGTCCTCCTCCTGTCCTTGGCACTCACTATATCACCCTGCGTCCTTCCACTGCTCCACAGCGTGTCCCTCTGCCGTCTCCTCCTGCGTCCTCTCTTCCGGCCGTTGCTGACCCACCGTCTAACTCCCTTCGTGCTGCCAGTCCTACTGTCACGTGTTTCCTTGCCACTGTTGTCACTGACCCTACCTTTGAGTCCTCTGCTGCGTTTGCTCTTGTCGCTGAGCTTGTTGACTTTGCTGCCGCCTGTCGTCTAGACTACGCCGCTAGCCTTGTTACTGAGTCTGAGTCTGTCTGTCCTCCGTCCGTCGGGGGTGAGTGTGCTCTTGGCACGGACGTCCTCGAGGACAGACAGGAGGAGTTTGAGTGCTTTGCCGCTGCTTTACCTCATCTCGTGTCCATGCTGATTGCCCCTGAGGGAGACCCGGATGCACCAGACATCCCGACCCCACGCTCTTACGCAGAGGCGATGGAGGGTCCCTACTCCTCTCAGTGGCAGACAGCCATGGACGCAGAGATGGCTTCCTGGAAGTCCACAGGCACCTACGTCGACGAGGTTCCCCCACCTGGGGCGAACATCGTCAGTGGCATGTGGATTTTCAGGGTGAAGCGGCCGCCGGGTTCTCCGCCTGTCTTCAAGGCGCGTTACGTTGCACGAGGCTTCAGTCAGCGAGAGGGAGTTGACTTCTTCCAGACCTTCTCCCCGACCCCGAAGATGACCACTCTTCGGGTTCTGCTGCACGTCGCTGCTCAGCGTGACTACGAGCTCCACTCTCTTGACTTCAGCACTGCTTTCCTACAGGGCAGCCTACACGAGGAGATCTGGCTGCGCCGCCCACCTGACTTGACTGGGTCGTTCCCTCCTGGTACCCAGTGGAGCCTTTGGCGGCCAGTCTACGGTCTCCGCCAGGCACCCCGTGAGTGGCACGACACACTGAGGACGACTCTTGCTGCTCTTGGGTTTGCTCCTTCTACTGCTGACCCATCGCTGTTTCTACGCACCGACACCACTCTGCCGCCGTTCTACGTTCTCGTGTACGTAGACGACTTGGTCTTTGCTACTGCTGACACTGAGGCACTCGCCCACGTGAAGTCGGAGCTGCAGAAGAGACACACGTGCACAGACCTGGGTGAGCTGACAAGCTATCTTGGCTTGCGGATCACTCGGGACAGAGCACAGCGCACCATCACCTTGACTCAGTCACACATGGTGCAGCAGGTCCTTCAGCGATTCCGCTTCACGTACTCCTCGCCTCAGCCCACTCCTCTGCCTACCGGTCACTCGCTCTCAGCTCTGCCTTCGGATGAGTCCGTAGAGCCGAGTGGCCCGTATCCAGAGCTTGTGGGCTGCCTCATGTACCTGATGACCTGCACTCGACCTGACCTAGCATACCCTCTTAGCATCCTAGCACGCTATGTCGCTCCTGGCCGTCACCGGAAGGAGCACATGGATGCCGCTAAGAGGGTGTTGCGCTACTTGTGCAGTACGTCGGGCATGGGGCTTGTGCTTGGAGGACGGAGAGACGTTGTCCTCACTGGGCACTCAGACGCTTCTTGGGCTGACGACCAGGCTACTCAGCGGTTGTCTCAGGGTTACACCTTCAGTCTTGGCTGTGGTTCAGTTTTTTGGCGTTCTACTCGCTCGTCTTCAGTTCTCAGCTCCAGTTATGAGGCTGAGATCTACGCCACAGCCATGGCTGCACAGGAGTTACGCTGGCTCACCTACCTGCTGACCGACCTGGGAGAGCGGCCTCGTTCTCCTCCAGTGCTGTACGTCGACAACAAGGCCGCCCTTGCCTTGTGTCAGGAGCACAGACTGGAGCACAGAACGAAGCACATCGCTCTGCGCTACTTCCTTGCTCGAGAGCTGCAGCAGCGTGGTCAGCTTCGTCTTGCGTACGTGGCCACTCGGGCCAACACTGCTGATGTGTTCACCAAGGCACTTCCGCCTTGTGATCATCAGCGTTTCTGTACTGTTCTAGGCCTTGTGCCTACTGTCCCTCACTTGCTCACTTCTTGACTCTGCTTGTACTGTGATCTCTATATATATACCTGCATGCTTACATTTGCTAGGTTGTGATCACTGTACCTCTTGTTATATTATCAAACTGCATGTGAACTGGTCTTGTGACCGCTTGCTTGTGCTCGGAATTTGTGTGGTTTCCTTGAGATCCACCCTGAGCTTGCTTTGCTTTGCTTTGCTTTGACTGGTCTTGTGACCATCTGGTTGTCTCCCACTTTGCCTATGGGGGTGTGTCAAACATTACATATGTTTGTGTTCTCTAGGCTGTAGTGGGTTTAGCCTTAGGGGGTACAATCTCTAGGGTTTCATACTTGTACTCCCAACTTTCCTAATGCAATCACTTCACTCATTCTGACAAGCCTTTGCAGCTGTGTAGGCTTCACCTGTGGGCAATCGCGGGCCTTAACACGGTGCTGCGGGGAGAGAATATTAACTCCTCGGCACACACGACCCTTTTCAACGCTTCGGACTACTTTGCCCAACTTCCCAGGTACCAGAATTATTTCTAAAGCCTTTTTCTTAGCCTCTGATTCTTCCCTTCAAAGGCTTTTTCTTTCGCGACGCCTCCTTTCTTTCGGCGATTTCCCCTGGTGCTGGCCAGTCGTGACGTTTTAAATTCGCACCATCATTTTCTCCTTTTTTTCGCCCGCACCGAAGTCTCCACGTCGTTGCCTTTTTTTCCTTTTCTGGATCTGGTGATTCCCGTTTTTTTCTTTACTTCGGGGGTGCCGCACTTTTGTTGCCCATCATTTTTGCTCGTGCTCGCTTCATTTTCCAACACAACACGATCTGGTGTCCGGCTGCACCGCAAAATTCGCACTTCTCGGATTTTGCTGGCCGCGGCTTCGCATCTATTTTGTCAATGTCAATCAATTTGGCGAACGTGGGGGTTGCCAATCGCTCCGTGCTGAAAGACCTATTCGGCACATGGCGTCGCATTTCGGGTTGACCAACACTTCAACGCATCGTATCGATCTGCTGTACAGACCATGACGCGGTATCTACTGTAGTTCGCGGCGATTACTTGTTGTCGTATCTCCATTTTCAGCCCCTCTGTATACTCTTGATTTTTTTCGCCTTCGGTCAGGTCCGTAATTCGGTTAAAAATATTTTCCCTTTGCTGCGTATACTGGGCTACACTTCCGTACTGCTTGTGCCGATGAATCTGCTGCCGCGCCATGTAACTCGAATGAATAGGTTCAAATCGTGCAATTAAGTATGCCCGAAACTGCGTCCATGTTCCCTCTCCTCGGACCACGTTGTTGTAGTCGATCCACTCGAGCGTCGGGCCTCACAACAGTGTCGCTGTGAGCAGAATCCTTGCTGCATCATGCGTTGGGGTCGTACAGCTAATGGCCTTGAAATGAATTTCGAGTGTAGCCACGAATCGTCGAACGTCCGATCCCTTTCACACTTGGATCAAACGCTTCCGGGAGACGAGCTGCTTCGAGGTTCGGCGAAGCTGATGCCACTGCTGCGTGAAATGTCGGTGCCGCCGCTGCTGCTGCTGCTGCTGCCGTCGCTGCTGCATTCACTGCTGCGTTCGCTGCTGCTGTGGGGGCTGCTGACTGGTTCGCGAGGAGCGCTTTATTCGCGGACGCGTCGTCCGTGTCTACTACAGGTCGGTGCAAAGACTTGTGATTTTTTGCACGAAATTGTCGTCTTGACCTTCCTTTCCTCGCTGACATCGCATCCGAAACCGAATCGAGGGGGAATAAAAAAAAAAAGAAACATGGAATCGGTTTTACGTACTCGAAATCGGTGTTTATCGTTCGTCGCCCCCCACGGAATTTAAAAGACTGGTTTTTAGAGGTCGAAAGACTTCGCATGTAAATTGGCTTTGATGACCAAGTTTGAGGATCGATAGGATCAAGATGAGAAAATAGTAATTTATTGAATGATTCACCTGGGTACAACATGAGGCTATATATAGCCTCGACACAAGGCCAGTACCCCAGGCGTTACGCGAATGGAGGGTGGCGAAGCGTCCCGAATAGAACATTCCTGAATTCGGTAGAGGTCGATTTGGTGGCAACCGAATAAGCATTGGCTGTACGACCTGGTCTGCGCCTCCTTGCACTCCCTGGTTCGGTGTATATCATTCGGTGCCATACTTCCTCCCTCGTCTGCGCCTCTTTGCACTCCCTGCGTCGAGGGCCGCCTCGCGGGAGTGCTACTTTCTGGTTTTTGTGGATAAGTTTTCTCTCTACACCACGGTGTTCCCTCTGCAACGGAAGGTCGACGTGCCTGACATGCTTCTCCCATGGATCGTAGCCGTCTGCACCCAGCAAGGCTGTACCGTGCTTGGCTAGCACTCTGATTAGTGTGGCGAGTTCACCTTTGGTCGAGTGGAGCAGTCCAGTCGCACTCGCAACTGGGCTCACCGCAGCAGAATGGGTTCGTTGAGCATCGCATTGGCCTGATCATGGAGATCGCCCGTACTTCCATGTGTCATGTGAGTGCCCCATCCTTTCTATGGCCGTTTGCAGTCCTCTACACTATCCACCAGCTTAACTTGTGGTCTCTCTCCTCACGGCCGCAGGTTTTGCCGACACTCCTCTGGACTGGTTCCCCTGCGCCAACGTCTGGGTTCCGTGTCTAGGGCTGTCTTGCTCACGTTTGCGATCGTCACGCAAGCGAGCTTGTGTCTCACATTGTCCAGTGTGTCTTCCTTTATTTCCCTCTAGTCGATGAAGATTGGCTGTTCTGGCACCCTTCCCCAAGCCACTATTTTGCCACTCGTGATGTCACTTTTGACAAGTCGATCTCGTTCTACGTCCGCTTCCCCTACTGAGGTAGCACTCTCCCCCCTCCTTTTGAGTTCCTCACTGCCGCTCCCCCTCCTGGACCTGCCCTTCAGATAACCAATGTCCCCTCGTGTCTGGCCCCGTCTGGTCTCTTGCACGTCACCCCGCAGTCCCCCTTGTTACCGTCCTCGTCTTCACAGTCACCACGGCAGGCCCAAAATACAAGATTTCCAAGATTTGAGAATTCTATTTCATTTTGAAGTATTATCTAATTTGGGAAATTATTGGGACATGACTATAAAGAGCTTCTTGGTTGGGTGGCTAGGAAGACAACTTTGACTTTTGGATTGGGGTGGCTAGAAGTTTTTAGTATGGGTTGCAAATGTTGCAACATCTAGGCAAGATTCAACTAGATTAGATTTCACACGTGACACCTCAAGAACCTCATGATTGGGTTGCATCATTGCTGTTAGGAAGGTTCTTGCCATCCTTCCCTAGCTCTTGGAGAACCCTTTCCCTCTCATGGAACCTCTTATGCCTTAATGCTTGTACTTCCACCACTAATTCTAGTCATGCAGTTGTTAGATGTTTTCAATTCGTTCTTAATCTACATACCAGATTTTTAAGTAATTCAAATTGAAGATGGTAGCTAAGCTTATGGCGCGCAATCCTACGAAAAGGATTTTCGTTTAGTTGAAAAATGAGTTCGTCGTAAGCTCTCAAACATACCCCTTGGCAACATACCCCTCAACTAACTGTTCACATGTCTCCTCACCGCCTCGTTCTCCTTCTCATTCTCTGTTTTCTACAACTCTGTCTCCTGACCTAACTCCTAACTCTCAAACTTGGGTCCGTTGTCCCTCTTATTCTTGTTTAGCATCTCCAATTCCTGGTATTCACTCTACGACACTCTGTTCTCGTCCCCCTTGTGTTTCCCCTCCTCCTGTTCCCCCATTACCTCCTCCGCCGTCCCTTTCTATTTCCCGTCCTCCATTCTCTGACTTACTTCGTGCCACTCACCCCACTGTCTCCGATTGCCTTTCCTCTCTCGTTACTGACTCTTAGATCACGCCCACCATCAAAGTTTGCCCACCAGACCGTTTTTCCGAAGCTGATGGGCAATTTGGTGGGAATGCTCCCACTCTGACCACCAAACCTCTTTCTGGCGGGCGACTGGGGTCGCAGTCTTTGCATGTCAGGTATCCAACCGAAGCGACTTCGCACCCTATGAAGTTCACGACATAGCTCGCATACGCCAGGTTTGACGACAATTGTGCTGCTGAACACAAACGGCCATCCCTGAGGGCCGCGCCTGCCCAAGAGTTTCCTGCTTGTACACAATTTCCGGAAGTACACGATGCGCCTCGGTTTAACCGCAGGCTGAACTCGTTCACGTTTCAATCCAACCTTATCGACTCTGCAGCAAGCCTTTCTTGCCATCCCATGCTTCCCCATCGTTTACCAATACATAACTGCTGTCACAGCCACCTCACTGTCATCGTTGTGTATTGTTACCCACCTCTAGTATCTATCATGGCTCCTAAGAAGAAGCGTGCTCGTGCTACCACCTCTACGCCAGAGCAGGGTTCGGAAGTGCCTCGAGTTGATCCGCCTTTCATAGTGTGAATGAAACAGCAAAATGCGCTTGGCATCAACAGGATTCGCCTTGTCGGCGTCACAGATCGTCGCCGTTCTGACCCTCTGGCGCCCGGCCCGTCATCCAGTCTCGCACCTGAAGATTCGACTGGCGACGTCGATGCCGCAGCGGACGGTTTTGACGAGCTCATTTTCGAAGATGAGTCTTATTGCAACTCCGACGGATACACTGCCGCGGACGTCGTTGATGAAGTGGATGAGGACTCACCGCTAGAAAACGATGTCAGAGGCAAGCGTAAAGTCACTGGCTTACCTCCCAAGAAGTCGCATTGGACGCCAGAGGAGTTGACCGAGTTGGCGGCTGCCATGTGGATGGCCAAGGACGACTTCGATTCCATGAAAGGGAAGCAGGGCGCTCAGTTCTGGAAGAAGCTGAGGCGTGTAATGCGTATCGCCAACCCTACTTGGAGGCGTCCCTCCAAGGCAATGTCGAAGCAGTGGCCTCGTCTGAAGCAGCGTATGGACGAGATCTTTGCGGAGGAAAACACGACCAGAATTGAGCCGCAGCCTCGTCCGGAATGGTTCCAGTACGTCGACAACTGGTGGAATGCAAACATGGCGCCAAACCCGCACGTTGTGGATGAAGGTGAGGCTCGTAATGTGAACGCCACTCCAACACAGCCCGGTGCGCCGGCACAAGTTGCTGACGGTAAGGATAATGTTGACAAGATGTGACATTAAAACCAAAGCCGATTTGACGCTATTTTTAAATAAGTCTATTACATAATGACATGACAAACAAGTACTCACGCTTACCCTACTTTCCCTACCCTGT
Source organism: Closterium sp. Naga37s-1 (assembly GCA_947471745.1). Classification (NCBI taxonomy): domain Eukaryota; kingdom Viridiplantae; phylum Streptophyta; class Zygnematophyceae; order Desmidiales; family Closteriaceae; genus Closterium; species Closterium sp. Naga37s-1. Next base: position 1,237,378 of record CANJKZ010000247.1, on the reverse strand, counting down.
CCTAACATCCAGATGCAAACGCGCCAATGCCTTCAATCCCGGTGCGTCGTCGCGCCACGGAGTCCGCCGCATATGCCGGGCATATGCTCGTTGCGGAGACTATGGCGCGGAGTATGGCAGAGCGCGGTAACAGGCAGGATGCTCCGTGGGACAGGCAAATTGCAGTCCTGGAGCGCATGGCGCCAATGCCTCCGCACAACACCGTTCCGCCAACACAGGCACCGAATGCCGCCGGCAATCGCAGCGGCACTCCTTCACCCGGAACCTGCGCTGCATCTGGATTTACTACACCCGCTTCCTGGTTTCCCCCTCGCCCCGCACCTCCCACTCATGTGCCCTCTCCGCCTGCGATGGCTCCCTTCGCAACCCAGAATGTTGGCGATACGGGCACCGCGAGGCAGCTGTACGCGGACCCGTCCTTCCTGCAGCATATCCCCGTGCCGATCGCCATGGATAGCAACGGGCAGTGGTTCTTCACTGCTCCTGCGGCGGAGGGACCTCGCCCTCATGGCGCCTAAGCCATGTCGCGTGGATGCGGACGCCGAATAGCTTGCGTCGCTCCTCTGCAATGGCTCTGGTCACGGCGGGCGTGGGAAGCCAGCGGTAGCTACGCATACCGTGCCGGTCCCACCATCGGTTCCGCTGACGGTTCTGAACCGGTCGGCACTCCTCCCTTGTCATGATCATGTTGTGCAGAATAACTGCATAGCCGACTCCTGCACACACCCTCTGTCAAACATATATGCTGCTTATTGTGTAGGATGTAGTGGGGTAGCCCATATGGGGTACAACCCAAATTAGGGTTTGCTACTTGTACCCATCCTGCTGCTAGTTGATTCATTCCTGTTCGTTATTCTGACATGGTTTCAGAGCAGGTCCTAGCCTAGGACCGATTTCTTAGGGCCCACCGAGTAGCGCTACCCCACCCGTCGCGCCACTGTGATCGCATTGCCCTGCCCTGCCCTGCCCTGCCCTGCTTTGCCCGCGCGCCGCCTGCTGCAGCGCGCCCTGCTGAGTTGCGCGCCGCCTGCTGCAGCGCGCCCTGCCCTGCCCGCGCGTCGCGTCGCCGCGCCTGCCCTGCCTGCGCGCCGCGCCGCGCGCCTCTGCCCTGCCTGCGTGCCGCGTCGCCGCGCGCCTCTGCCCTGCCCACGCGCCACGCCGCCGCGCACCTCTGCCCTGCCCGCGCGCCGCGCCACCGCGTGCCTCTGACCTGCTCGCGTGCCGCGCCGCCGCGCGCTCTGCCCTGCCCGCACGCCGCGCCGCCGCGTGCCCTGCCCTGCCCGCACGCCGCGCCGCGCGCCTCTGCCCTGCGCGCGCGCAGCACCGCCGCGCGCCTCTGCCCTGCCCGCGCCGCGCCGCCGCGCGCCTCTGCCCTGCCCGCGCGCCGCGCCGCCGCGTGCCTCTGCCCTACCCTGCCATGCGCGCCTTGCCTTGCCGTGCGCGCCCTGCCCTGCCGCGCGCCCTGCCCTGCCGTACGCACCACGCGCCGCTCTCTGCTGCCTGCGTGCTGCTAGCGCGCTCGACTGCTCCGCTCGCTATGGCCACTCTCAGCGTTCTCACCTTTGATTTGGAGGGCCGCCCGATAGAGTTCAATGCGTGGCTAGACGACATACAGCTGTTCCTGCTGACAGACTCTAAGGACGGTACCTCGCTGTTTGACCTCACTTCTGGCGCCTCACCCGCCCCTGACGCCACAGCTGACAGTGCGACCCGCTCACAGTGGCTTACCCGAGACGCTGCTGCTCGCCTAGCCGTTCGCAACCACCTGCCGTTAGCCGAACGCGCCCACTTTGGCCAGCATAAGACAGCTAAAGCACTGTACGACGCTGTAGTCGCTCGTTACTCCTCCGCGGCCACTGCTGTTCTAGGCCGCCTTCTCCTGCCCTACCTGTTTCCGGACCTGTCCGCCTTTGCCACAGTAGCCGGCCTAGTCACTCACCTCCGCACTAGTGACACTCGCTACCGTGCTGCGCTCCCCGCCGAGTTTCTCGCCAAGAACCCCCCCCCCCCTCATGTACATCACGCTCTACTTCATAGTCACCCGCCTCCCAGACTCTCTTACTGCAGTCAGGGACTGTTATGTGATGCTATCATTTGCATTCACGTCTGTCTGCCTCCCATCAAATGTTTGTGCATTGCATGCGTGGTGTGAGCGTGCGTTGTGTTTGGTGTGGTCTGGAATTTTCTGAGTGCGTGTGAATATCATTTGGCTTGGGCAGATATCTGAAGTGACTCCTCTGCTCAAGAGCTTTCCGACGAACCAAGAATCGTTGCGATCGGATCAAGAACGACGAAGTTATAATCGTTCGAAGTTTTGATTGGGATGCGACGACTTTGGGAAGTTGTGAAGTGACTCAATATGGGGTACAGACTTTTGGGGTTTGGGAAATTCGTCCCATCACTGTAGATGCTGCCTAGTGGTTGGGAGAAACCAAATTGGGTTGGCAAGTGTGGCCAACTTGGGTGAGGTAGATTGTGGAGGTTGGGAAAGTGACAAATGTCAAAGTTGGGGTACCCATAGAGAGGGGAATTGTGTGGCATGGGGTTTCCTTGGTTGGGGAATCTCTTGGGACCTTCCCTCTCGTCCTCTTCATCCTCTTCTACGTGGTTTCTAGCTACTCCAACTTTCTTGTGTAATCTTGTGAGACTCTTGTGATTGAGTTAAGATTCTATGGCAGCATAACCCCCTGTGCGCCGAAATTGATAAGTCAAGATATACTTCACCTCTTGATACAATTCAACTTGGGAATGGTAGCTACTCTCTAGAGCTACAACATATCCAAACTTGGTGAAGTTTGAACCGTGCGTTTTTTGTCGACGGCGTTTCTTGTGAGTGCGACGTTTCTGTCCAGAATTATAAGCCAACGATTTTGAGAAAGTTAGGCACCTAATCTTCGTAGACTCCGTCCTTAGTCTCTAACAGGGACCTCCTCCTAGCACTTGACCCCACCGACCTCACTGTCGACCTGCTCGAGAAGCACCTCCTAGCAGCTGAGACTAGCATAGTCGCTGTAGGCGCTTCTCGTGGCACTCCTCGCACCCCCTTCTTTGAGGGGTGTTCGCCCTCCCCCCTTCTCCCCTCAGTCGCCTCTGCTGCCGCTGTTGACTACCTTCGTACTGAGGAGGTGGGAGCTGCGTCTGCCCCTAGTGGGAGGCGCTGCAGCGGCAGGGGCAGGGGAGGCAGGAGCGGTGGGGATGGCAGAGGTGGAGGCGGTGGTGGGGGCGGTGGAGGCGGTGGAGGGGGCGGCGGCGGAGGAGGTAGTGGTGGTGGGGGCGGAGGGGCAGGTGGCGGCGGTGGTGGCGGCAGTGGGAGTGGTGGAGGCAGCGGTGGTGGCGGCGGTGATGGCGGCAGTGGGGGTGGAGGTGGAGGCAGTGGTGGCGGCAGGGGTGGTACCAGCCAGAGGGGAAGCCTTGGAGGTGGCCAGAGGCAGCAGCAGCGTCAGCCCCTTTCGTCTCAGGAGCTCCGTGAGTGGTTTGCTCAGCGTGGGGCGGCTGGGGGTAGTGGTTCCTGCCCGTATGTCATTCGCATAGGTGACCGCACTGGTCAGACATGCGGGAGGCCTCACACTCAGCACCGCTGCTTCTACCGCCTTACCGACGCCTTTCGCGCAGAGTTTCCAGATGCACCTGAGCTCCCCAACTGGGCGGAGCTGCTTAAGCAGAATGTTGATATCTTTGCTCTAGACTTTGATGCTATCCTATCTGCCATGTATGCATTCACTGTTAGTGCTGAGGGTGACTGTTTCCTATGTATGCCGCCAGACCCAGGTATAGAGGCTGCTGCTCTAGGTGCTAGTGAGTCTGCTGCCCTAGGTACTGGTGAGTCTGCTCTCTCTGGTACTACGTCTGCTGCGGCCCTGCACACCTTCACGCCTGACTCAGGTGCTTCCCGCTGTTTCTTTCGCGACAGTACCACAGTCACACCGCTCTCTGCACCTGTTGCTGTCTCTTTGGCTGACCCCTCTGGGGGCCCAGTTCTTGCACGTTTCTCCACTGTTCTGCCCTGTCCGGCTGTTCCGTCTTGGTCACTGCAGGTCTCCACCTCCCCTCGTTCTCTACGAACTTGGTGAGCACTGCTGTCCTCCAGGATGCGGGGGTTGACACCTTCACCCCTGGACGGCAGCGTGTGGCGATCTGTACGTGCTCCCGGACCGGTCGCCACCTGGCCACGTTCACCCGTCGGCCTGGGTCGAGTCTGTACACACTGACTACTGCGCCTCCTCAGGTAGCTGCGTCTGCGTCTGCGTCAGGTCAGCTTGCTGCCCCCTGCTCGTGTCGCGCCCTGTCGCACCAGACGCTCCTTTGGCACCACCGTCTTGGTCACCCCTCTGTGGCACGCCTCCGTGGCATGCACTCCCGTCTCCTTGTCTCTGGTCTTCCCAGGTCTCTGCCTCCCCTCCCGCCCTCGCCTGCCCCTCCCTGCCTTCCCTGTGTCGAGGGGCGGCAGCGCGCCGCTCCTCACTCCTCCTCGTTTCCCCCAAGAGAGGCTCCCCTGCAGACCCTCCACCTGGACGTGTGGGGCCCAGCCCGCGTCCGTGGACAGGGCCACGAGCGGCACTTTCTGCTGGTTGTCGACGACTACTCGCGTTACACCACGGTCTTCCCCTTGCGCCGCAAGGGGGAGGTCCCTGATGTTCTGATCCCTTGGATCCGCGCTGTTCGTCTCCAGCTCCGCGAGCGGTTCGAGACGGACCTTCCAGTCCTGCGTCTGCACTCTGACAGAGGTGGTAAGTTTTCCTCCGACCTCTTGCGGACCTTCTGTCGTGCGGAGGGAATTCGCCAGACGTTCACGCTTCCGGCCTCTCCGTAGCAGAATGGGGTTGGTGAGCGCCGCATTGGCTTAGTCATGGAGGTCGCTCATACCTCCATGATCCATGCGGCTGCCCCCCATTTTCTGTGGCTGTTTGCAGTCCACTACGCTGCGCATCAGCTCAACCTCTGGCCCCGTGTCTCCTTGCCGGAGACCTCGCCCACACTGCGTTGGACGGGGGAGGTTGGCGATGCGTCCGTGTTCCGGGTCTGGGGATGTCAAGCCTTTGTCCGCGATACGTCCGCGGACAAGCTCTCCTCCCGCGCCGTTCCCTGTGTATTCCTTGGCTTTGTCCCTGACGCGCCTGGCTGGCAGTTTTACCACCCCACCTCGCCCCGTGTCCTGCCCCCTCAGGACGTCACGTTTGACGAGTCGGTTCCCTTTTACCGTCTCTTCCCCTACCGCACTGCCCCTCTCCCACCCCCGCCGCTCTTCCTCGCACCAGGTCCTCCTCCGGTAGACCCCCTTCCCCATCAGGGTCCTGCTCCCTCAGGTGTGTCCCAGGTAGACCCTGTCGAGCCTGTCGAGGTCGCTGTCGACTCTGGTGCTGCTAGAGGTGTTGCGTCTGGGGGTGCTGAGCCTGTGGGTGTGGGGCCTGGGGGTGCTGGGCGTGAGTGTGCGGAGCCTGGGGGTGCTGAGCTTGAGCGTGCGGAGCCTGGGGGTGCTGAGCCTGGGGTTGCTGAGTCTGAGGGTGCGGAGCCTGGGGTTGCTGAGTCTGCGGGTGCGGAGCCTGGAGGTGCTGAGCCTGAGCGTGCGGAGCCTCGACGTGCTGGGCCTGGGGGTGCTGAGCCCAAGTGTGCTGAGCCTGGAGGCCCTTCGGGTGTCTTGTCACGGCCGGAGTCTCTCTCTCCACTGCAGCTGCACGAGTGGTTTGCTCGGCGCTGGAGCCTCCGGAGCGGTGCTGCTGGAGCTGGAGCTGCTGGAGGTGCTGGAGCCGCTAGTCCCGGAGGTGCTCGTACTGGAGGTACTAGAGCTGCTGGGGCTGGAGGTACTGCTGGAGCTGCTGGAGGTACTGGAGCTGCTGGAGGTACTGGAGCTGCTGGAGCAGGAGGTCCTGCTAGCGCTGGAGCCACTGAAGGTGCTGCTGGAGCTGGAGCTGCTGGAGGTACTGGAGCTACTGGAGCTGGAGGTGCTGCTAGCGCTGGAGCCACTGGAGGTGCTGCTGGAGCTGGAGATGCTGGAGGTACTAGAGCTGTTGGAGCTGGAGGTGCCGCTGGAGTTGGAGCTGCTGGAGGTACTGGAGCTACTGGAGCTAGAGGTGCTGCTGGAGCTGGAGCTGCTGGAGGTACTGGAGCTGCTGGAGCTGGAGGTGCTTCTGGAGCTGGAGCTGGAGCTGCTGGAGGTACTGGTGCTGTCACTGCTGGTGCTGGAGGTGCTGCGCGGCCGCGACCGTACTTTGTTCCACTGCTTCAGCAGGTTCTTGGTCTCCCGTCATCTGCTGACCTTGCTCCTCCCTTCTTGTGTCCACCGCCTGAACTTTCCCAGCCACAGCTACTGCCAGCCTCCCCGCTGCCTGCTCCTTCTCCTTACACTGAGCAGCTCGGAGGTCTTACTGAGCGTCGTGAGCCTGCGTCTCGTCCTGCCTCGCCTGTTCGCGCGCGTCGCACTGGAAGTCGTGTTCCGCGTCCGTGTCCTCCTCCTGTCCTCGGCACGCACCAGATGGCACTTCGTCCTTCCTCTGTTCCACTGCGTGTCCCTCTGCCGTCTCCTCCTGCGTCCTCCCTTGCTGGCTGTCCGGACCCCGAGTCTGACTCACTTCGTGCTGCCAGCCCTATCTTCACGCGTCTGCTAGCTACTGTTGTCACTGACCCTTCCTTTGAGTCCACTGCTGCGTCTGCCTTAGTTGCTGAGCTTGTCGACTTTGCTGCTCGCTGTCGTCTCGACTACGCCGCTAGTCTTGTTGCTGAGTCAGAGTCTGTATGTCCTCCGTCCGTCGGGGGCGAGTGTGCTCTTGGCACGGACGTCTTTGAGGACTGGCAGGAGGAATTTGAGTGCTTTGCAGCTGCTGTACCTCATGTCGTGTCCATGCTGATTTCACCTGAGGGAGACCCGGATGCACCAGACATCCCGACCCCGCGCTCTTACGCAGAGGCGATAGAGGGTCCCTACTCCTCTCAGTGGCAGTCAGCCATGGGCGCAGAGATGGCATCATGGAAGTCCACAGGCACTTACGTCGACGAGGTTCCCCCACCTGGGGCGAACATCGTCAGTGGCATGTGGATTTTCAGGGTGAAGCGGCCGCCGGGTTCTCCGCCTGTCTTCAATGCGCGTTACGTTGCATGAGGCTTCAGTCAGCGACAGGGAGTTGACTTCTTCCAGACCTTCTCCCCTACCCCGAAGATGACCACTCTTCGGGTGCTGCTGCACGTCGCCGCTCAGCGTGACTACGAGCTTCACTCTCTTGACTTCAGCACTGCTTTCCTACAGGGCAGCCTGCACGAGGAGATCTGGCTGCGCCGCCCACCTGGCTTCACTGGGTCGTTTCCTGCAGGTACCCAGTGGAGCCTCCGGCGGCCAGTCTACGGTCTCCGCCAGGCGCCTCGCGAGTGGCACGACACACTGAGGACGACTCTTGCGGCTCTTGGGCTTGCTCCTTCTACTGCTGACCTGTCGCTGTTTCTACGCACCGACACTTCGCTGCCGCCGTTCTACATCCTCGTGTACGTCGACGACTTGGTCTTTGCTACTGCTGACACTGCTCGACTGGCCCACGTGAAGTCGGAGCTGCAGAAGAGACACACGTGCACAGACCTGGGTGAGCTGCGCAGATATCTTGGCTTGCAGATCACCCGGGACAGAGCACGGCGCACCATCACCCTGACTCAGTCACACATGGTGCAGCAGGTCCTTCAGCGCTTCGACTTCCAGTACTCCTTGCCACAGTCCACTCCTCTGCCTACCAGCCACTCGCTCTCAGCTCTGCCTTCGGATGAGTCCGTAGAGCCGAGTGTCCCGTATCCAGAGCTTGTGGGCTGCCTCATGTATCTGATGACCTGCACTCGACCTGACCTTGCTTACCCTCTTAGCATCCTGGCACGCTACGTTGCGCCCGGGAGACACCGACCAGAGCACTGGAAGGCCGCTAAGAGGGTGATGCGCTACTTGTGCAGTACGTCGGGCATGGGGCTCGTGCTTGGAGGACGGGCTCGAGTTGTCCTCACTGGTCACGCAGACGCTTCTAGGGTTGATGACTTGGCTACGCAGCGGTCGTCACAGGGTTACACCTTCAGCCTTGGCTCCGGTTCTGTTTCGTGGAGGTCTACCCGCTCGTCTTCTGTTCTCAGCTCTAGTTGTGAGGCTGAGATCTACGCATGGGCCATGGCTGCACAGGAGTTACGCTGGCTCACCTACCTGCTGACCGACTTGGGAGAGCCGCCTCGTTCTCCTCCAGTTCTGTACGTCGACAACAAGGCCATGATTGCCTTGTGTCAGGAGCACAGACTGGAGCACAGAACGAAGCACATAGCTCTGCGCTACTTCCTTGCTCGAGAGTTGGAGCAGCGTGGTCAGCTTCGTCTTGCTTACGTGGCCTCTCAGGCCAACACTGCTGATATCTTCACCAAGGCACTTCCGCCTTGTGATCATCAGCGTTTTTGTACTGTTCTAGGCCTTGTGCCTACTTGGCCTCACTTGCTCACTTCTTGACTTTGCTTGTATTGTGATCTATATACTTATACCTGCATGCTTCCACTTGCTAGGTTGTGATCACTGTACTGCTTGTTCTCCTTTATATATAACTCTGCATGTGAACTGGCCTTGTGGCCATTTGCTTGTGCTCAGAATGTGTGGTGACTTGGTGATCCACCCTGAGCTTGCTTTGCCTCTCTTGACTGGTCTTGTAACCTCTTGTTCTCCCCCACTTTGCCTATGGGGGTGTGTCAAACATATATGCTGCTTATTGTATAGGCTGTAGTGGGGTAGCGCATATGGGGTACAACCCAAATTAGGGTTTGCTACTTGTACCCATCCTGCTGCTAGTTGACTCATTCCTGTTCATTATTCTGACATCCTCCAAAGCCTGCATCCATGACAGTTAGAGAATATGCGCCTGCGACCCTTGAACAGGCCCATCACCCTCTCAACTGCCATGCGGGATGAGGAGTGGACATAGTTGAAGGTCTGCTCCCACCCTCGTAGAAGAGGTGCCCTGCTTGCATGGATAGGTAAGCATCACCTAGAAGTTGATAGGGCCGAATGTCACCTTGCTGTAATTTCTCATATAACGCACACTGTTTGAAAACCCGCGCATCATGCGCAGACCCTGGGTACCCAACCACATAGTCCCAAATGTTACACTTCGCGTCCACCGTGAGTTGCAACTGAACCGAGTACATTTGCTTACGGCAATAGTACTCGGAACGGTAGTCGTCAATTCCCCGCACTTGGATGTGGGTCCCGTCGACGGCGCCAATGACGTTAGGAACACCCTTGCATTCGCAGAACTCAGCCTCCATCTGGACCATTCTCTTGCGTGTTGGGAAGCGCACCCACTCGGTCTTAACCCTGCGAGGGAACTCGCGTAGAAAGATGTCCACCACCCTGTGACATAGCGTCTTCGACAATCCAAAGTACTCGCTCATGTCTAGGAAAGTCATCCCTGTTGCTAAATATATAATCGGAATGAGAATGCAAAATTGAATGGGTAGGCCCTGGGCGGCAGTGATGGGGCGGAATGCAGGCTCGAGCTCATCTGCGATGTGCTCAAGAATGGCGAGATCAATTCTGAAAAGGCTGACGAACTCGGCGTCCGTCATTGTGCGGGTTCAGTCGAGCTAATAGGCCCTGGGTTGGCGGATTCGTTCAGCTATGGCCCGCCTATTACGGTTGGCAGCCATGGTTCTCGCTGCAGCAGCCTCCGCGGCGTTGTCGTTAGACACGCTGTCGCAAAAAACAAGAGCTAGCTCTACTAGGAGTGCGTCAGTCTTCGCGTCATCAATAGCCTTCCACTGCATGAAGGCTGCTACAGCTGCTGCAGCGTGAGCACGGAGGTAGTCAGACATGGTGATACTCTAGTGTTTAATCGCAATGATCCTACTGCTGTGTTTTGGTTTGAGTTGGCCTTCCATTCTTGTACTTCAAATGTTTGATCCATGGGATGCTCTGGAAGGTTGCTCTTGTTGTTGGAAGGGTTTTCTCGCAGCGCATAAAAGCAATACGTGGGCAGCTGGCAATTCGTTTTTGCCGGCGACTTGCATGAATCAACCGCCTCAACAACAGATGTGTCAACAATGAGCAATCGTGGCACGTTAGTTGTTGTCGCACACCGGCAGACAGAGCAGTCGCAACGACTGTGGCCGGTTGGATTGAACGTGGGCAAAAGTCGAACCGCGTGGGTTGACATTTGAATGTAATCTAATGCCACGTCAACATTTCGAGTCGCGTGGGCAAACATTGGATGGTGGGCAAACTTCGGAATGCGCCCTTACACTCCTCCACTGCCTGTCTCCACTTTTGTCACCACTGTAACTGACTTCCTTCATACCTTTTTCCCCACCCCGAAGATAACCCACACTACAAGAACTGCTATACATCATGGCACAGCACGACTATGAGCTTCACTCACTTGATATCTCCACTGATTTTCTCCCAGAGAGCCGTCACGAGCGGGTCTGGCCCCGCTGTCTACTTGGTTTCACTGTGTCGTTTCCTCCTTTTTTTTTTCAACTATGAATATATCCAACCAAACAACAAAATAACCATACAACACAATTAAGTTGGGTTTTCCCAACCAAACTAAATTGCCACCTAGGCTCCAAGCCTATTAGCTCCCCAACCATGGAAGCCATGGTTGGGAAGAGCCCCAAGGGGTATTGTGGAAGGCGTTGGAGCTTTCAAGCTCATTCCCACTTCCCAACTCCAACTTACCAATTTGGAAATGGGATTTCTCCAAGTCATTTGGTTCTCCTAACAAGCTCTCCTACACAACTAGACTTGTGTTGTTTTCAAAGATAAGCTCTACAAGAAGCTACCCACTTACTTAAGCTTCATCAACCTTCTTCAAGCTCTCTTTCTCCTCTCAAGCTTGAAGAGTACTATCAAGGCTAGATTATCCCTTGGTGGGATTAGTTAAACTTGGAAGCCTTGTATCTTGATTTTATAAATATTGTCAAGCGTGATTTATATTTAGCACACGGTTGCCCGTTGTTATAAGGGCCGTGGTTGTTACACCAGACGTGACGGTGCCACGCTGCTCGCCCATTCTGTTCTGATCGTGTCCGCCAGCGCGGAAATCGCCTCTAGCTTCTTTTCAATCCACTCCTCCAATTCCGCCATCGCTTTTTCTATTTCGCTCGTTTCGTCATCGTGGCTCCTCGCCCCCGTCACTATCACAGTCGTTGCGTTCACGTTCTCCCGTAAGTTCGTTTCGTCACCCTCATTCATGTTTTTGTCCGGCCTGTTCCGACCGTGCGTGACATCCGTCGCATTTATCGCATCAAACCCTACGTTCACATTCGCTACATCTCTCCCGTTTGCTGGAGCCGTCGATCTGCGCCACCCGGGGCGGTGATGAGCGAGTCGCGATATCATCACGAGTCTACGGCGGGGCGGAGTCACGGTGGACGGAAGACGTAATAACGCGACAATAATTTGCTAGCGATTCAGGCGCTGTGGATGTTGGAACAGGCAGTGATTCTGGGTGATAAAAATCATTAGCTGCAGAAAGAAATAGCGATGGATGCACAACAACTTTCCAACCAAAAAATGGAACGCACATAGTTGCAAGCACGAACGGGAAGGGAAATGCAGGAGTAGTTTTTGGGTGGGGCGTGTTGCGATTTCTCGTTCCAACTAGGATTGCAGAAGCTACATCTGATCTGAAGAGAGCAAAATGTTTGCGATCTGGTTTTGTCCACTTACTAGCGTTTAGATATTCTTCCTCAACGACGACTCGAGGTCCATATTCCCACATTGAACGCGCCCCTCCAGATACGCAGCGCAATCCTGCTCTCTCCAGCATACAAGAAATTCAGTTGAAACTGTCGTATATGCAAAACTTTTATCCATATTTTCAGCAATAGCATATGTATTGTGCATCAAAATATTGTGAATAACATACATCTATAGTTGTTGTGATATGTGTTTGTCAGATTTATATGACATAGCTACTGTAGGCTATAGTGGGGTAGCACATATGGGGTACAGTTTTCTAGGGTTTGCTTTTGTACCCAACTTTCCCTTAGTCAATTCATTTTTCCTCATTTCTTCACATGGTATAGAGCAGGTTCCCTAGTGGGAACGCTTCCTTGGGCCCACCACTGAAACCTTTTTTTTTCTGACCGGAGCGACAGTCGCTCCTGCCCGAGGCGCGCCTTGTGGGCCGCCCTTCTGTCGAGCTCTCTTAGAGGCCCCTCTCACGGCCCCTCGCGCCACCCTTAGCGGCCCCGTCGCCGCCCCTAGCGGCCCCGTTGCCGCCCTTCCAGGCCCCTTGCGGCCCCTAGCGGCCCCATTGCCGCCCCTACGCGGCCCCGTAGCCGCCCCTAGCGGCCCTGTCGCCGCCCTTAGCGGCCCCGTTGCCGCCTCCCTCCCTACGCGGCCCCGTTGCCGCCCCTACGCGGCCCCGTCGCCGCCCCTAGCGGCCCCGTCGCCGCCCCTACGCGGCCCCGTCGCCGCCCCTAGCGGCCCCGTAGCCGCTCCCCTCCCTACGCGGCCCCGTCGCCGCCCCTACGCGGCCCCGTCGCCGCCCCTACGCGGCCCCGTTGCCGCCCCTAGCGGCCCCGTCGCCGCCCCTAGCGGCCCCGTCGCCGCTCCCCTCCCTACGCGGCCCCGTAGCCGCCCCTACGCGGCCCCGTCGCCGCCCTTACGCGGCCCCGTCGCCGCCCCTAGCGGCCCCGTCGCCGCTCCCCTCCCTACGCGGCCCCGTCGCCGCCCCTACGCGGCCCCGTCGCCGCCCCTACGCGGCCCCGTCGCCGCCCCTAACGGCCCCGTCGCCTCCTCCCTCCCTACGCGGCCCTGTCGCCGCCCCTACGCGGCCCCGTCGCCGCCCCTAGCGGCCCCGTCGCCGCCTCCCTCCCTACACGGCCCCGTCGCCGCCCCTACGCGGCTTCGTAGCCGCCCCTACGCGGCCCCGTCGCCGCCCCTAGCGGCCCCTTCGCCGCTTCCCTCCCTACGCGGCCCCGTCGCCGCCCCTACGCGGCCTCGTAGCCGCCCCTACGCGGCCCCGTCGCCGCCCCTAGCGGCCCCGTCGCCGCTCCCCGCCCCTAGCGGCCCCGTCGCTGCCCCTACCCGGCCCCGTCGCCGCCCCTAGCGAGCAGCCGAGCCGCCGAGCCGCCCAGCAGCTGAGCCGCCGAGTCGCCCTGCAGCCGAGCCGCCCCTGGAGCAGCCGCCACTGCAGCAGCCGCCCCTGGAGCAGCCGCCACTGCAGCAGCCGCCCCTGGAGCAGCCGCCACTGCAGCAGCCGCCCCCGGAGCAGCCGCCACTGCAGCAGCCGCCCCCGGAGCAGCCGCCACTGCAGCAGCCGCCCCAGGAGCAGCCGCCTCTGGAGCAGTCGCCCCTACAACTGCCGCCCCTGGAGCAGCCACCCCTGCAGCTGCCGCGGAGCTCTCGCTCTACAGTGGTAGCGGCCTCGCCGTTGCCGCCGTCGTACGCCTGCCCTTCTCGCCACTGGTGAGCACTGCCCTGCCCGTACTGCTGTTACTGCTGCTCTTACTGCTGCTGCTCTTTCTACTGCTACTGCTGCTCCTGGCGTGGCCAGATGCAGCTCCAGCGTCGCCCGCGTGAGTCCCTCACCCCCCAACAGCTTCGTGCGTGGTACGCTAGTTGGGGTTGTCGGGGTGGCCGTAGTGGGAGTCGTCCTGGAGTGAGTAGTTCCACAGCTGCTTGTAGTGGCCAGGTGCAGCTGCAGCGTCGCCCGCGTGAGTCCCTCACCCCCCAACAGCTTCGTGAGTGGTACGCTAGTTGGGGTTGTCGGGGTGGCCGTAGTGGGAGTCGTCCTGGAGTGAGTAGTTCGGCAGCTGCTTGTAGTGGCCAGGTGCAGCTTCAGCGTCGTCCGCGAGCAGTCCTTTCGCCACAGCAGCTTCGTGAGTGGTACGCTCAGCGTGACGGGTCGCGGGGTACTGCTCGCTGTCCGTACGTCATTCGCACTGGTGCTCGGACTGGTCAGCCTTGCGGGACGTTGGGTCACGCAGAGTCCCGCTGCTTCGCCCGTCTGAGCGACGCCTGGCGTACGGAGTTTGGCGACGCGGCTGAGCTCCCCGACTGGGTGGAGCTGCTTCGGCTGCGGGTAGATATCTATACTCTTGACTATGATGCTATCCTCACTGCCATGTATGCATTGCCTACTAGTGATGAGGGTGACTGTTACCTGTGTGTTCCGCCTGACCCGGGCATTGAGGCTGCTGCTCTAGGTGCTGGTGAGGCTGCTGCTCTAGGTGCTAGTGCGTCTGCTGCCCCAGGTGCTGGTGAGTCTGCTCTCTCAGGTACCACGTCGTCTCAGGCCTTACACACCTTCACTCTTGACTCGGGTGCTTCCCGCTCCTTCTTTCGAGACCGCACCACGCTTACGCCGCTCAGTCGGCCGGTTGCGGTCTCCCTGGCAGACCCCTCTGGGGGTCCTGTCCTTGCTCACTTCTCCACTGTCCTCCCGTGTCCGGCGGCCCCCTCTGGCACCCTGTCTGGTCTTTACCTCCCCTCGTTCTCTACGAACTTGGTGAGTGGTGCTGACCTACAGGATGCGGGGGTTCACCAGTTCACTCCTGCGAGTCAGCGGGTGACCCACTGCACGGACGCTCGGACAGGCCGACACCTGGCCACGTTTACACGTCGGCCGGGGTCGAGCCTGTACACACTGACCACTGCGTCTCCTCCAGTCACTGCGTCTGGTCAGGTAGCTGCGTCGGGTCAGGTGTTTGCTGCAGCGTCCAGGTCTGGTCCTGAGTCTGCCCCCTGTTCGTGTCGCCTCCTGTCTCACGAGACTCTCCTCTGGCACCACCGCCTTGGTCACCCCTCCCTGCTTCGTCTCCGAGGCATGGCCTCCCGTGTCCTTGTCTCTGGTCTTCCCCGGTCCCTCCCTCCCCTTCCTCCGGGGCCTGGCCCTACCTGCGTCCCCTGTGTCGAGGGGCGGCAGCGGGCTGCCCCTCACTCCTCCCAGTTTCCTCCGACAGAGGCCCCGCTGCAGACGCTTCACATGGACGTGTGGGGCCCGGCCCGCGTCCGTGGACAGGGTCACGAGCGCTACTTCCTGCTGGTGGTTGACGACTACTCGCGTTACACCACAGTCTTCCCCTTGCGCAGCAAGGGTGATGTCACTGAGGTGTTGATCGACTGGATCCGCGCAGCTCGTCTCCAGCTCAGGCAGAGCTTTGGCTCGGACTTTCCTGTTCTGCGTC
Source organism: Closterium sp. Naga37s-1 (assembly GCA_947471745.1). NCBI lineage: Eukaryota > Viridiplantae > Streptophyta > Zygnematophyceae > Desmidiales > Closteriaceae > Closterium > Closterium sp. Naga37s-1. Next base: position 1,222,243 of record CANJKZ010000247.1, on the reverse strand, counting down.
TGCACTCTGACAGAGGTGGAGAGTTCTCCTCTGGCCTTCTGCGAGCCTACTGTCGTGCACGAGGCATCCGCCAGACCTTCACGCTTCCGGACTCTCCACAGCAAAATGGGATTGCTGAGCGCCGCATTGGCATGGTCATGGACGTCGCCCGTACGTCCATGATGCATGCGGCTGCCCCCCATTTTCTGTGGCCGTTTGCGGTTCGGTACGCGGCGCATCAGATCAACCTTCACCCCAGGGTCTCCATGCCGGAGACCTCCCCAGCCTTGCTGTGGACGGGGACGGTTGGCGATGCGTCTGCGTTCCGTGTCTGCGGACAAGCTGTCCCCTCGTGCTGCTCCTTGCGTCTTCCTTGGCTTCCCCCCTGACGCGCCAGGGTGGCAGTTCTACCACCCCACCTCTCGCCGTGTTCTGTCCTCCCAGGACGTCACGTTTGACGAGTCGGTCCCCTACTACCGCCTCTTCCCCTACCGCACTCCGTCCCTCCCCCCGCCTCCGCTCTTCCTTGTACCAGGTCCCCCCCCGGTAGACCCCCTCCCCCCTCAGGGTCCTGCCCCTTCAGGTGTGTCCCAGGTAGACGCAGTCGAGCCTGTCGAGGTTACTGGTGACTCTGGTGCTGCTGAGGGTGCTGAGCCTGGGGGTGCTGACTCTGGGGGTGCTGAGCGTGTGGGTGCTACGCCTGGGGGTGCTGAGCCTGAGGGTGCTACTACTGGGGGTCCTGAGCCTGGGGGTGCTGAGCCTGGGGGTGCTATTACTGGGGGTGCTGAGCCTGGGGGTGCTGAGCCTGGGGGTGCTACGCCTGGGGGTGCTGAGCCTGGGGGTGCCACGCCTGGAGGTGCTGAGCTTGGGGGTGCGGAGCCTGAGGGAGCTGGGCCTGCTCGTGTGGCGTCTGGCGGTGCTGAGCCTGGAGGTTCTTCGGGTGCTTCGTCTCGGCGGGAGCCACTCTCTCCACAGGAGCTGCGCGAGTGGTTTGCCCGGCGCTGGAGGCGTGCTGCTGGAGCTGGAGGTTCTTCGGCTGCTGGGGGTGCTGGTGCCGCGGGTCCCGGAGGTGCTCGTCCTGGGAGTACTGGAGCTGCTGGGCCTGCGGGTACGACTGGAGCTGGAGCTGCTGAGGGTGTTGGCGCTGAGGCTACTGCTGCCGGTCCTGGAGGCGGTCCTGCTGGGGGTGCTACTGGTGCTGCTGGAGGTCCTGGAGCTGGAGGTGCTGCTGGCGCTGGTGCTGCCGCTGGGGGTCCTGGTGCTGTCCCTGCTGTGTCTGGAGTCGCCGCGCGGCCTAGGCCGTACTTCGTTCCGCTCCTTCAGCAGGTTCTTGGTCTCCCGCCTTCTACTGGTCCTCCTCCTCCCTTCGAGTGTCCACAGCCTGTCCCGTCACAGTTACAGTTACAGCCGGCCTCCCCACTGCCCGCTCCTTCTCCCTACACTGGTCCTACTGGAGGTCTTGCTGAGCGTCGTGAGCCTGCGTCTCGCCCTGCGTCGCCTGTCCGTGCTGCTCGCCCTAGTGGTCGTGGTTCGCGTCAGCGTCCTCCTCCTGTCCCTGGCACGCACCGGATGTCTCTGCGTCCGTCCACTGCTCCTCTGCGTGCCCCTTTGCCTTCTCCTCCTGAGTCCTCTCTTCCTGCTCTTCCTGACCCGGAGTCGGACTCTCTTCGTGCTGCCAGTCCTACTGTCACGCGTCTCCTTGCTACTGTTGTCACTGACCCTTCCTTTGAGTCCACTGCTGCGTCTGCCCTAGTTACTGAGCTCGTCGACTTTGCTGCTCGCTGTCGTCTAGACTACGCTGCTAGTCTTGTTGCTGAGTCTGAGTCTGTCTGTCCTCCGTCCGTCGGGGGTGAGTGTGCCCTTGGCACGGACGTCCTTGAGGACAGGCAGGAGGAGTTCCAGTGTTTGGCTGCTGCTTCACCTCATCTTGTGTCCGTACTGCTTACCCCTGAGGGAGACCCGGATGCACTTGACATCCCGACTCCGCGCTCTTACGCGGAGGCGATAGAGGGTCCCTACTCCTCTCAGTGGCAGGCAGCTATGGACGCAGAGATGGCTTCCTGGAAGTCCACAGGCACCTACGTTGACGAGGTTCCCCCGCCTGGGGCGAACATCGTCAGTGGCATGTGGATTTTCAGGGTGAAGCGGCCGCCGGGTTCTCCGCCTGTCTTCAAGGCGCGTTACGTGGCTCGTGGCTTCAGTCAGCGGCAGGGAGTTGACTACTTTCAGACCTTCTCTCCCACCCCGAAGATGACCACTCTTCGGGTACTGCTGCACATAGCTGCTCACCGCGACTACGAGCTGCACTCTCTTGACTTCAGCACTGCTTTCTTGCAGGGCAGCCTGCACGAGGAGATCTGGCTGCGTCGCCCACCTGGCTTCACTGGGTCTTTTCCTCCTGGCACCCAGTGGAGCCTCCGGCGGCCAGTCTACGGTCTCCGCCAGGCACCGCGTGAGTGGCACGACACACTGAGGACTACACTTGCGGCTCTTGGGTTTGCTCCCTCTACTGCCGACCCGTCGCTGTTTCTGCGCACCGACACTTCTTTGCCGCCGTTCTACATCCTCGTGTACGTCGACGACTTGGTCTTCGCCACAGCTGACACTGCTGGACTCGCCCACGTGAAGTCCGAGCTGCAGAAGAGACACACGTGCACAGACCTGGGTGAACTGCGCAGCTACCTTGGCTTGCAGATCACCCGGGACAGAGCACGCCGCACCATTACCCTGACTCAGTCACACATGGTGCAGCAGGTCCTTCAGCGCTTCGGCTTCACGTACTCCTCGCCTCAGGCCACTCCTCTGCCTACTCGCCACTCGCTCTCAGCTCTGCCTTCGGATGAGTCCGTAGAGTCGAGTGGCCCGTACCCAGTGCTTGTTGGCTGCCTCATGTACCTGATGACCTGCACACGACCTGACCTTGCATACCCTCTTAGCATTCTCGCACGCTATGTTGCTCCTGGGAGACACAGACCGGAGCACATGGCTGCAGCGAAGAGGGTGTTGCGCTACTTGTGCAGTACGTCGGGCATGGGGCTTGTGCTTGGAGGGCAGAGTCCAGTGGTCCTCACTGGGCACGCAGACGCTTCTTGGGCTGACGACCAGGCTACGCAGCGGTCGTCACAGGGTTACACCTTCAGCCTTGGTTCCGGCTCTGTTTCGTGGCGGGCTACCCGCTCGTCTTCTGTTCTCGGCTCCAGTTGTGAGGCTGAGATCTACGCCGGGGCCATGGCTGCACAGGAGCTTCGCTGGCTCACCTACCTGCTGACTGACCTCGGAGAGCCGCCTCGTTCTCCTCCAGTGCTGTACGTAGACAACAAGGCCATGCTGGCCTTGTGTCGAGAGCAGAGACTGGAGCACAGAACGAAGCACATTGCTCTCTGCTACTTCCTTGCTCGTGAGCTACAGCAGCGTGGTCAGCTACGGCTTGCGTACGTGGCCTCTGAGGCCAACACTGCTGATATCTTCACCAAGGCACTTGCGCCTTGTGATCATCAGCGCTTCTGTACTCAGCTGGGTCTTGTGCCTACCTTGCCTCACTTGCTCACCCCTTGACCTTGTTTGTACTGTTGCATATACATATACACCTGCTCTTGCTTGTCTAGCCTTATGTATATATGTAATCCTGCATGTGAACTGGCCTTGTGGCCTTGAACTTGTGCTCGGAATGTGTGGTGACTTTGTGATCCACCCTGAGCTTGCTTTGCTTTGCTTGACTGGTCTTGTGACCCCTTGTTCTCCCCCACTTTGCCTATGGGGGTGTGTCAGATTTATATGACATAGCTACTGTAGGCTATAGTGGGGTAGCACATATGGGGTACAGTTTTCTAGGGTTTGCTTTTGTACCCAACTTTCCCTTAGTCAATTCATTTTTCCTCATTTCTTCACAGTGTTGACTGCAATACATGGTTTGCACGGCAACCTACCGCCTATTCGCCGACGGTAATGGAAAATGTGGGAGTTTTGTTTGAAGGTAATTTGTGTCGTGAGAGATGTGCATTTCATTTTGCATTTTGTGTGTGCGCATTTTGTGTGTGTTCTGTGCGCACTCGTCCTTTCATTTTGTGTGTTTCGTTTTCATTTGTCATTGCATTTTGTGTTTGTGCATTTTCAGTTTCGTGTTCACTGTTCTCATGATGCGCTCAAATGAGGCTCACATGATGCGCTCAAATGAAGCTCTCATGAAGCGCTCAAATGAGGCTCCCATGACGCGCTCAAATGAAGCTCAAATGAAAGCTCAAATGAAAGCTCTCATGAAGCTCCAATGAGCCTCAAATGAGCTTCCCGTGAAAGTCTCATTTGTGTGTAATGTTTCATGCGTGGCTCATGCGAGCGAGTGGTGCATCGTGGGGTGTTTGTGGGGCTCGATAGTTTGACTGGGGAGTGTGTTGACTTTCGCGCTGGTCAAGCACGCGAAATCTTGACCGTGCGTGTGGTCTTGATTTCGCGTGTGGATCCAGAGGGCCCGAGCGTGTGCTCGCGCACTGTTGCGAGCGTGGCAGGGCCCACGATCGCAACAGGACAGGGCGAATGATCGCCCTGCCCACGCGCAGTACAGCACGACCAGTTTGTCTGGTCGTGCATGATTGCGCACCTGAGGGGTGCGCGTGTGTTTCGGGGGGTGCCAAGGGATAGCGAGGGGTGCTCGAGGTTTGACTCGAGATTTCAGTTGAATAACTGAATCTCGAGTCACGTCCTTTTCTGTCGTGGCGTGTGGCTCGTGGGGGGTGCTCGGAATTACAGTTGAAAAACTGTATTTCGCGTTGACTCGCGGGACAGGTAATTTCTCGCGAATGTCACGCCACATTGCGGAATGATTTCGCCACAGGTACAATTCGGTTACTCGCGTCATTCAACGGTTAAATCCGTTTTACAACTGTAAGCTCGCATGGCTCACATTGGAGGCACATGTGAGCTATGAGTGTTCATGTGAGGAGTCAGCAAGGGCAATTGTCCTAAGTGAAATTTGAATACAGGTTATTACAAGAGGATGAAGAAGACAATAGCCCAAGAAGTTGAGCAACCGTTTTCAAGTACAGCATGTCGAATGTCCAAAATTCAGTTTTACAACTACTTTGCTATTTTCCTATGCATGTGTGTTAGGCGAAATATAAAATGTGTGCTTGTTCTTGATTGTTGACAATCCTTTCTAGTGGAAATATTTTCTGAATCTCTTTGACGAGTTAAGTCGCTCTATCAACGTATTGACGTGAAGAGCTTTTCTGCACACGAGCCAATCTGTCGTCGAATGCTGCGCAACAAAGTTTGGGAAAGCTCTTGTACGCATGATAATTTTCATACTTAGGGAAATCCCTCTTCAAACACGGACCCTTGGATAGGGGCTGGTTCTACCAGGCACCCAAGGACCCTTGGAGGTGACCCCGTGGGGACTACCTAGTGTTGATTAAAGGTGTGTTAAGAGCCTCTTGATCCCGAATAACGGTCAACAATATGTTGGAGTAAGAAGGGAATCGACTTAAGCATTCTCGTAGGTGCAGCTGTATCGCACCCGTCACTATCGAGGCAGCACCTGCAGAAGTATCGGATTAGCCCATGACGAGGGCAGGAAGGTCAACAGTCGCAAAAGTCAACTGTCGCGACTGTTGACCATCTGGACCGACGACTCACCAGCGAAGAATGGCAACAGGCGTAACTGTCCATACAGTTATACGCAGCGACTCGATAACAAGAAGAAGATCAATGGACAGAGTCACTGTAGAAGTGCCGGTAAAACAGTTAGAATAAGGGAATGTACCCCTTAGAGTACATGGCTAGTTAGATCTATTTATTTTGTTTAATAAATCTTGTCACTTACATTCACTATGCATAAGGTTCCTACCACAAGTCTTCCGCTACCAAAACTCTCTAAGGCAATCCTATCCTATCCAAGATCCTTACTCTACCATGATACACAACCCTAACACTAAGTGTCCATGTAACATGGTGATGTTACCACTACGTAGCACCCCATGATTCAAACTTCTTACAGACAGCATGCACAATGCAACACACACCATTTCACACCATGCACACCATAGCTCATATGTTCCATGCATCCCAACATCAATCACCGACCCCCGAAGTCAATCTCAATCCAAGCCCGCTGAAGCCCTTTCAACGTCTTCGCCACAAAACAACAGCCACTCACCCCAAGCCGAGTCACCTTCTTTCCTTCCAAAACCGGCAGCAGCCAAGCATGCTGCATGTTGTTGCAACCCAAATCCAACTCCTTCAGCGCAGAAACCCGGCTCAGATGCTGCACAAACACCTTGCTTATGCCGCTGCACTGCTGCAGCTTCAACCGCTCCAGCCGCTCAAGCGCTTGCAGATGCACAGCAGCGCCTTGGCTGATGGCCGTTCCCGACAGGTCCAGCGACTGCAGCTGCGTCATGCCTTGGATCACTGACCTCACTGCTTGGTCTGCTTCAAACGTGCAGGCAGCCAGGCTGAGTTCTGTGAGCAGCAAGAGGCCTCTCAATCCCAGCAGGTCAGAATCGTCAAGTGCCGTAGTGATGCGGAGGGTTGTGAGGTGCGTGATGTTGGAGAGGGATCGCAGTGAAGCCGTGCTGGGCTCAGGTGAGTGCAGCTCCATGTGATGTAGACCCGGTAGGGCAGCCACCACCTCCCATACACTCCCATCAATGCGTTTGCTGGGGACTTTGCGTACGCCTGCTGCACCATACTTGGGAGGCCTTTTGAAGGTGTGGAATATCTCCGGCAAGCGAGATTTGGAAAATTTCAGATTCGGGCCGAAGTTACGGTCATGATCGTTGGATCCACGACTTTTGAGAAGGATTGTTGGTGCCACCTGCAGCCTCTTCAGGTCCTGCAGTCCCTTCAGGTGTGGGCGGCTAGGAGGAGGTGTGGGCGGCTAGGAGAAGGTGTGGGCGGCTAGGAAGAGTTGTGGGCGGCTAGGAGGAGGTGTAGGCAGCTAGGAAGGTACGTGAGGCTCGTTTCTGGCTGGGGCGCACATGTCTGGCCAGGGGCGCACGTTCCTGGCTGGGGTGCGCATTCCTGGGCAGGGGCGCGCGCTGCTATGCCCGGGTGGCGCGCGCTGCTCTGCTGGGGCGCGCGCTGCCCTGCACGTTGGCGCGCGCTGCACTGCAGGGGCGCACGCTGCTCTGCTAAGGCGCGCGCTGCCCTGCACGTTGGCGCGCGCTGCACTGCAGGGGCGCACGCTGCTCTGCTAAGGCGCGCGCTGCCCTGCACGTTGGTGCGCGCTGCACTGCAGGGGCGCGCGCTGCTCTGCTAGGGCGCGCGCTGCCCTGCACGTTGGCGCGTGCTGCACTGTAGGGGCGCACGTTGCACGGGCGACGCGACAGGCTGGGGCAATGCGCACGGGCGACGCGACGGGCTATGGCAGGGCGCACAGGCGACGCGACGGGCTGGGGCAGGGCGCACGGGCTACGCGACGGGCTGGGGGAGGGCGCACGGGCGACGCGACGGGCTAGGGCAGGGCGCACGGGTGACGGGATGGGTTGGGGCCGGGCGCCTGGGCGACGCTACGGGCTGGGGCAGGGCGCACGCTAGGCTAGGGCGCGGGCTGGGCGCAGGCTGAGCGTGGGCTCGCGCTAGGTTAGGGCACGGGCTCTAGGGTCGCGCAGAAACGGGCTAGGAGGGAGGGCGGAACCCAGGGCGTGAGGCGCCACGGACGGAGCGAGCTAGGCTAGGCGAGGCGAGGGAACGAACCTAAGGCGTGATACCATCTTAAAAAGTACGCAGAACGGAATGTGTGCATTAGGGTTGAGAAGCAATACAAGTCGCAAGTGATGCTGCAATAACCGTTTTTCCCAAAGCTTGGATAGCTTCGTGATGCTTCGGATATGTTCGTATCCTCCCCCACCCCCCTTTGTAAAAACGTAATGCAGCAATTCTACTGCATTGCTTGTGTGCTACTCAAAATGTTATAAAAGGCACACAACCCCAAATATGAAGTGGCTTCTTTGTAGCAGTGTTTTTTTTAGAGGGAGAAGTTATGGTTTATACGATTGCGGACGCATTGGTCAACCCATTCTTTCCAAACACTGAAAAAAAGCCCTCGCAAAACTCAAGGGGTTCCATCCGAAAACGTATATATCGTATCCCTTTGGATAGAAGACCCCCCCGAAATAAAACACCCCTGGTCAGCTAATATGCGGGGGGGGGGGGGGGATGTATTAAGCCTCGCTCCCCCCCCTCCCCCCCCCCCCCCCCCCCCCCTTGAGAGGTAATCAATATAAGATCCCCCCCTTCCTCCATAGGGGGGTTTTCCATGTACCGTAAATTTCCAATCATTCATTTGAAACTGAAACATGCTAGGGTGCGAATTTGAATTGTTGAGGGGTGAATTTGCAGTATCAGGGGGGGAGTTTGCTGCGTCAGGGGGCGAATTCGCAGATTCAGGGGGCAAATTTGTGGTATTAGGGGGTGAATTTGCTGTGTGTGGTGAAGTCCACCTGGCAGCATTCCAAGTGGACAATGTTTTGTTGGCTTGTGTCAGAATCCCAACCACTAACCACTTGGATAAAAGAGCTTGTTTGTGTCGCGGGTGAGTGCGCTCATAACCCCCCCCAGGACAACGTGCCTGTAACCCTTCCCTAGGATCAATCGGGGAACTCAAGTGCACCTCTGACAGCTTGGTGCTAAAAAAAAACAAACCCCCAAATAAAAATTCAAGCAGTAGATTTGTTACCCTTAAGGGAGAATTAGCAAGCTTAGAACGTGTTTATTCAAATTTATGCTAGATACTCATACTACCGATTTCGGATTTGAATAAATTTCTCCGCCTACATTAGTTAGGCCCGAAGCTATGTATAATATGGCTCAATCACCAAAACTAGCCGATGAATTATAGGGATAATAAATCCAGGCTTATCCCTACAGGAGAAGTACCATTAACAAATATGGTAGCAGATAGCATTTTACAACGAGAAGATTTGCCAATTAGATATGTAACTTATACGAATTGTTATAGACTGGAGTGTTCAAAAAAAAAAAAAAGATATGCCATGTGAAAACACCCGGGTGGTATATATATGTATATATATTTTCTTCGTTGTTAAGAATGTTGGAAATAAGTGATTTAAGCGCTTCTGCTGTGTCGAAACATCAAGTCGTAAACGAAGCGAAGCACAAACGAAGCATCGGCGAGTCAACCATCGGAGGTTGACAGCTGAAGTAACCGCTGGAGGTTACGCGAAGGTCAAAGGTCAGCGACCTTTGACTTAACAATACAGTGCGACAGCAAGGACAAACAACTGACTCGATACAGAGCAGTTGCCCGAGTCGTAACTGTATCCAACCGCAACAGCAACAGTAAAACAGTTATTGGCTGTATCTCTTCATATTCCTTGTACTCTTATAAAACCTTGTATCTCCTTGTTTTTAATCAATCTACTTTGCCCTCACATACCAGCGCAAGGTGGTTCAATACTTCTTATCAAAACGCTTCCGCAACTACCCAGAGTTTTAGCCCTGCAAATATCCTAAGGCTTTTCTCAGCCCAACATGGTATGAGAGCTATCAGGGCAAACTCAACTACTTCCAAGACACCCACAACATCAGAAGACATGGCAACTCAGAAGGAGAGAAGCTCCTCTAACGGCTCTCCCGGTACTACTCCTACTCCACCTCCTGCCTCTGGGCTACAGACAGAGGAGGGCACGGCAACAAGACCAACAGCTGGGTCTACTGAAACTCCCGCAAATCAAGCCGCGGGCTTCGACCCAAGCATGATGGAGAAGTTCTTCTCCTTCATGTCCTTCTACGAACAACACCAGCAAGGGGCACCTGCGCAGTCAAACAACAGCAACAACAACAACGATGTGACACCAATGAGCCTCGTCGGTTCATCCTATGCGCGCGGAAACCAACAGCAGCCCACCTTTGCTCCGTACGAGCCCCAACGTGGCTCCATCAGCTTTGTGCCGCGTCAACAGCCTTCACCTGAACAAGAAAATACATTGGACGCACTCCAAGTTCAGTCGCAGTTCGCGCACGTCTTAAAACTTCAGACATCAACACCTTTAGACGGAAAGGATTTCTATACCTGGTCATTTGAATTCGAGCTGATGATGGAAGGCGCACAGATACTTGGATTCTTCGACGGGTCCCTGCCATACCCAACACACGGAACGCAATACGACAAGCTGCAGTACACGTATCAGTCAATGATGACATACACGATCCTGCTGAGGAATCTAACTCTAAACCAGCAGCAGAACATCCGCTCTTATCGGGGATACGGCAACTCCGCCGAGCTCGCGTACAACCATTTGAAGAACCTGTATCAAGCAACAGACAGCGTCAATCAGATTCGGTTAATGGCACAGCTGACAACAGTGGAGATGAAACCCGGCGAAAAGGGAATGGCATATATCAGCCGTTGCCGCGAATTGCGCGACAAACTCCTTCGATGCGGAGGATCAATATCTGAAGAAGCCTTCGTCACAGTTGTCATCACTGGTCTTGGTCCTCATTGGCGCTCCACTCGAGCTATTCTTCGAGCTCATGGGAAGATCTCCAAAGGGGCACTTTGCGCCGAAATTCACGCCGAACAACAAGATATGGACCTGCACGAGGAACGACACAAGAAAAAGGCATCAGTACCAGAATTCGCATTCCACACCCAACGGCGCTTCAACAACTCCAACCGACAAAACAAACAACAACAGCAGCAGCACGTACCGCCGTTCTGTCATCTCTGCAAGACGTCTGGACATCCCCGTACACACTGCCCAAGTCTGCGACAGTCAACACCACTGCAACGACAACTTCGGCCTTCAAGCAGTCAAGTCGCCTCGACACAAGCCCATCCCACTCCTCAAGCTCAAGGAACGTCGACAACAACGCAACCTGCGCAAGGAGCAAGAAACATCGTGAGCTGCATGGCAAGACTGCCAGACTCCTGCATCACTGAATCACCACCGCATTACTCACCAGAAGAACAACTTGACAAAAGCACTCCTCGCCGCGAGACACTGGAGCCGAACCCGACATACGCAGCCGTCGCCCAGAGCGAACCGTCCGGGAAAGACACTTGGTTCTTGGACAGTTGCTGCGGACAGCATATGTGCTCCTCGGGTCGCTTCGTTCAACGCGAACATCAACTCCAGCGCGAAGTCGTCATCACCGTCGCCAACAATCAAAACCTGCGCACACGACGGCAAGGAGTTGTTCAACTTCAGTCAAGAGAAACAGACGTGATACTACAGATGTAAAAGGTCTTAATCGCGGAGGGACTCGGCTACAACTTACTGAGTGTCAGTCAACTGATGGCGAAAGGGATTCACCTCGAAGCAGACAGCACCACCCAGGAGTTCAAGTTGTACCACGGGAGAGGCGGACTTTACATCGGAAAAGCTGTGTTGAAGAACAACGTCTTCGTCCTCGACTTCGTTCCAGACCTTGGCACCGCCGACAGCGACGGAATTGTGACCTTCACTTCCTGGACACATCCCCCGGATCTTGATCCCGACTTCAGTCTGGGCGGCTTCTGGTATTCACACACCATACCTGAAACAGAAAGAACGAGAGCATTAGCAACAATTCAATCGGCAGCAGCAGAAACAACATCGGCAGCAGCAGAGACAACATCGGCACCAATCGCTGGTCCTTCAACGGCACCGGTCTTCGTCGACAACACACCACCGACTCTTGCGCAGCAGCTGAATCCAACTCCACGAGAAGTCCATCGAAGCGCAAACTACACCGTAGGCTTCTACTCCAACTCCGACATATACCGACGCTCACCCGGACATCGCGCTGACGAAGATCTCTGGCATAAACGAATGGGACATCCGAGCAACACGATGTTAAACAACACGATACGAGCAGGCGTTCTTGATAAAGACTCACTACTCTTACCCGACGGCAGAGAACTTCGACGAATGCGAGGAACTTGCTTCACCTGCCCAGAAGCAGACTTACCGCATCAGCCCTTTGTCTCTCACCACAACCCAAGTGCACCGGCGTACGCACCTTTAGAGAAGGTCTACAGCGATATACTGTACAATTGCGAACCCGGTCAAGGAGCGTATAACTACGTTATCACCTTCATCGACGCCGCCACGCAATACGTCTGGCACCTCAACCTTCCGAGTCGCGACATGGCTTTCGAAGCCTTCGTCGCATGGCTTCCAGTAGCAGAACGAGAATCAGGCGTAAAGCTAAAGAGCTTCCAGTCAGATGGAGCAGGGGAATATACGTCACAGCAGTTCAAAGACTACCTGGCAGAACGAGGAATCAAGCGCCTCATCTCCCTTCCCTACGCCCATCAACAGCAGGGTGTAGCAGAAAGAATGTGTCAAACATTATATATATGTTATAGTTGTGTAGGCTATAGTGGGTTAGCCTTCTAGGGGGTACACTACTCTAGGGTTTGGTACTTGTACTCCCATTCCCTTTCTAGTTCATCATTCTCATTCATTCTTAGTTTCTAACATGGTATTACGAGCCTAGGTCGTAACCTAGGACCGACTGATAGGGCCCACCGTTTCCGCTTAGTCGCGCCCGAGCGCGCCTCGCCTAGTCGCGCCCTCGAGCGCCCTCCTCTCACCTTTCCTGTCGCGCGCCCTAGCGTGCCTCTTGCGATCGGCCCCGCCCAGCCCGCACGCCCTAGCGTGCCCCATGCGATCGGCCCCGCCCTCCTCACACGCCCTCGCGTGCGACCCACGCAGCCCCACGCGCGTAGCCTGCCCCGCGCGCGCCCTTGCGTGCCTCGTGCGGCCCCGAGCGCTAGCTGCCCCACGCGCCCGTGCGCGCTCCTCACGAACTGGCCCCGTCCTTCCTCGCACGCCCTTGCGTGCCCCGTGCGACCGGCCCACACCCACCCGCGCGCCCTTGCGTGCCCCTCGCGTACCGGCCCCGCCCCGCTAGCCCGCCCTTGCGTGCCCCGTGCGACCAGGCCCCGCCCCGCTAGCCCGCCATCTCGTGCCCCGCGCAGACCGGCCCCGCTCTGCCCTGCACGCCCTCGCGTGCCCCACCTCGAGTAGCCGCCGCCTAGCCGAGCCGAGCCGCCGCACCGAACCGCGTCGCCCGGCCCGAGCCGCGCCGCCCTACCGAGCCGCGCAGCCCTACCGAGCCGCGCCGCTGCTGCTGTCACTGCTACTGACGCTACTGCTGTTACTGCTGCTACTGCTGCTACTGCTCCTACTACAACTATGGCTAGCCCTGCTGTGCTCGCTTTCGATGCTGAGGGCCGCCCGCTGAAGTTTGACACCTGGCTCGATGACTTGCACCTGTTCCTCCAGCTCACTGCCAAGGAGGATATCTCGCTGTACGATCACGCACTAGGACTCGCTGCTGCCCCTGCTGCTACTGCTGACAGTACTGCCCGCTCACACTGGCAGACTCGTGACGCCCACACTCGCTTCGCTATTCGCAACTCCCTGCCGATAGATGAGCGCGAGCACTTTGGCCAGCACAAAACTGCGCAGGCACTGTACACTGCTGTAGTTGCACGCTACTCCTCACCTGCCTCTGCTGCGCTAGGCCGTCTCTCGCTCCCCTACCTGTTCCCAGACCTGTCCGCCTTCTCCACAGTCGCTGACCTCATCACGCACCTCCGCACTAGTGAGGCCCGCTTCCGTGCCGCTATGCCCGCTGAGTTTCTTGCCATGCACCCCCCCCCGCTGTGGCTCACTCTCTACCACCTGGTCACCCGTCTCCCTGACTCTCTTCGTGCGGTCAGGGACCACTTCCTCGCTCGCTGCCCCACTGAGCTCACCGTTGATCTGCTCGAGAAGGAACTGCTTGCAGCTGAGACTAGCATAGTCGCTGTAGGTGCCTCTCGTGGCGACCCCCGCACCCCTTTCTTCGAGGGGTGTTCCCCTTCCCCCCTTCTCCCCTCTATCGCCTCTGCTGCTGCTGTCGACCTCGTTGGTACTGAGCAAGTCGGGACTGCGTCCACTCCGAGTTGGCGCCGCAGCGGCAAGGGCAAAGGGGGCAAGGGAGGCGGCGGTGACGGCGGGGGAGGCGGTGGTGGGGGCGGTGGCGGCGGTGGGGGTGGTGGCGGGGCTGGAGGGGCTAGTGGCAGCAGTGGGGGTGGTGGCGGCAGCGGCGGAGGAGGTGGCCGGGGTGGGGGTGGTGGTGGTGGCGGCAGTGGACGCGGTGGCGGCAGGGGCGGTGGTGGTCGAGGTGGTGGCGGCGGAGGTGGAGGTCGTGGAGGCGCTGGCTGTGGCCAGAGCCAACTGCAGACTCCGTCGTCCCAGGAGCTTCGTGAGTGATACTCTCAGCACGGGGGGGGGGGGTGGCCTTAGCTGCATGTACATCATCCGCACTGGTGACCGCACTGGCCAGACGTGTGGGAGGGCGCACACCACGCAGCGCTGCTTCTCCCGCCTCGACGACGCCTGGCGCACTCAGTTTCTTGGTGCCACTGAGCTGCCCCGCTGGGCTGAACTGATGAGGAAGAACATTGATATCTATGCTCTTGACTTTGATGCTATTCTTGGTGCCATGTATGTGTTGTCTGCTAGTGGAGAGAGTGACCAGTACCTGCGTGTTCCGCCCGATCCGGGCATTCGGACCAGTGAGGCTGCCGCTCTAGGTGCTAGTGCGTCTGTTGCCCCAGGTGCTGGTGAGGCTGCCGCTCCAGGTGCTCACGTGTCTGCTGCCCCAGGTGCTGGTGAGGCTGCTGCTCTAGGTGCTCGTGAGTCTGCACCCTCTGGTACTGAGTCTACTGAGGCACTGCACACCTTCACACTGGACTCAGGTGCTTCTCGCTGCTTCTTTCGTGACCGCACTGCCCTTGAGCCGCTTGCTCGGCCAGTTGCTGTCTCCCTTGCTGACCCCTCTGGGGGTCCGGTCATTGCGACCTCCTCCACTGTCCTCCGTTGTCCTGTGGTTCCGTCGGGCACACTGTCAGGTCTCCACCTCCCCTTGTTCTCTACGAACTTGGTGGCGGGTTGTGCGCTCCATGACAGGGGTGTCCACCAGTTCACCCCTGCCTACGAGCGCGTGACACACTCCACGTGTGCTCGGACGGGCCGTCACCTGGCTACCTTCACTCGGCAGCCGGGGTCGGACTTGTACACACTGACCACTGAGTCCCCTCAGGTAGCTGCGTCTGCGTCTGCGTCAGGTCAGCTGTCGGCCCCCTGCTCGTGTCGCTCTCTCGCGCACGAGACCGTCCTCTGGCACCACCGCCTTGGTCACCCGTCAGTGCAGCGCCTTCGTGGCATGCACGCCCGGTACCTTGTCTCTGGTCTTCCCAGGGTTCTCCCTCCCCTCCCACCCTCGCCTGCTCCTCCTTGTCTTCCCTGTGTCGAGGGGCGGCAGCGCGCCGCTCCTCACTCCTCCTCGTTTCCCCCGACGACTCCTCCCCTGCAGACGCTCCACATGGACGTGTGGGGCCCAGCCCGCGTTCGTGGACAGGGTCACGAGAGGTACTTCTTTATAGTTGTTGACGACTACTCGCGCTACACCACGGTCTTCCCCTTGCGCACCAAGGGTGAAGTCCCTGATGTTTTGATCCCTTGGATCCGCGCTGCCCGTCTCCAGCTCAGCGAGAGGTTCCACTCGGACTTTCCTGTCCTGCGTCTGCACTCTGACAGAGGTGGGGAGTTTTCCTCCGACCTCTTGAGGGCCTTCTGTCAGGGGGAGGGCATTGAGCAGTCGTTCACGCTTCCGGCCTCTCCACAGCAGAATGGGGTTGCTGAGCGCCGGATTGGTTTGGTCATGGAGGTCGCTCGTACCTCCTTGATCCATGCGGCTGCCCCCCACATTATGTGGCCGTTTGCGGTCCGATACGCTGCGCATCAGCTCAACCTCTGGCCCCGTGTCTCCGTTCCGGAGACCTCACCGGCACTGCGTTGGACGGGAGAGGTTGGCGATGCGTCGCGTTTTCGGGTCTGGGGATCTCGAGCTTTTGTTCGCGATACGTCCGCGGACAAGCTCTCCTCCCGTGCTGTTCCTTGTGTCTTCCTTGGCTTTGTCCCGGACGCGTCTGGTTGGCAGTTTTACCACGCCACCTCGCGCGGTGTCCTGCCCTCTCAGGACGTCACCTTCGACGAGTCGGTCCCCTACTACCGCCTCTTCCCCTACCGCACTGCCCCGCTCCCCCCCCCGCCTCTCTTCCTCGCACCAGGTGCTGCTGTGGTAGACCCCCTCCCCCCTCAGGGTGCCGCTCCCTCAGGTGTGTCCCAGGTAGACCCGGTTGAGCCTGTCGAGGTAGCTGTCGACTCTCGTCCTGCTAGGGGTGCTGAGCCTGAGCGTGCGGAGCCTGGGGGTGCGGAGCCTGGGGGTGCTGAGCCTGGGGGTGCGGAGCCTGCGGGTACGGAGTCTGGGGGTGCTGAGTCTGGGGGTGCTGAGTCTGGGGGTGCTGAGCCTGAGAGTGCTACGTCTGAGGGTACTGAGCCAGAGGGTGCTGCGACTGACCGTGCTGCACCTGGAGGCGCTCCCTCCTCACAGCAGCTGCGTGAGTGGTACTTGCAGTACTGCAGCCTCAGGAGGGGCGCTTCTGGAGCTAGGTGTGCAGCTGGAGCTGGTGCTCGTGCTTCCCCTCCTAGGCGGGAGCCGCCCTCTCCCCAGCGGCTCCGAGAGTGGTACGCTCGGCGCTGCAGTCTCCGGAGTGGCGCTACTGGTGTCGCGGACCCTGGAGCTGGAGCTGGTGCTGGTGCTGCTGGCGCAGGAGCTGCTAGAGGTGCTGCTGGCGCTGCTGGAGACGCTGCTGGTGCTGGAGGTGCTGCTGGTGCTGGAGCTGCTGGAGGCACTGCTGCTTCTGGAGGTGCTGCTGGTGCTGGTGCTGCTGGAGCTGCTGGAGGTGCTGCTGGTGCTGGTGCTGCTGGTGGTGCTGCTGGTGCTGGAGCTGCTGGAGCCGCTGGTCCTGGAGGTGCTCGTACTGGAGGTACTGGAGCTGCTGGGACTGGAGCTGCTGAGGGGGTTGTTGCTGGAGGTGCTGGAGCTGCTGGAGCTGCTGGTGGTGCTGCGGGAGTTGTAGCTGGAGACCCTGGGTCTGGGGGTGCTGGTGCTGTCTCTGCTGGTTCAGGAGGTGCTGCGCGGCCGCGGCCGTACTACGTTCCGCTCCTTCAGCAGGTTCTTGGTCTCCTGCCCTCTAATGGTCCTACTCCTCCCCTACTGAGTCCACCGCCTGTCCAGTCGCAGTCACAGTTACAGCCAGCCTCTCCGCTGCCTGGTCCTTCTCCTTACACTGCGCCGACGGGTAGTCTTACGGAGCGTCGTGAGCCTGAGTCTCGTCCTTCGTCGCCTGAGTCTCGTCCAGAGTCGCCTGAGTCGCGTCCAGAGTCGCTTGTCCGCGCTGTCCGCGCTGGTCGTCGTGCTCCGCGTCAGCGTCCTCCTCCTGTCCTTGGCACTCACTATATGACCCTGCGTCCTTCCACTGCTCCACAGCGTGTCCCTCTGCCGTCTCCTCCTGCGTCCTCTCTTCCTGACGGTCCGGACCCGGAGTCTGACTCCCTTCGTGCTGCCAGTCCTACTGTCACGCGTTTCCTCGCCACTGTTGTCATTGACCCTACCTTTGAGTCCTCTGCTGCGTCTGCTCTAGTCGCTGAGCTTGTTGACTTTGCTGCCGCCTCTCGTCTAGACTACGCCGCTAGCCTTGTTGCTGAGTCTAAGTCTGTCTGTCCTCCGTCCGTCGGGGGTGAGTGTGCTCTTGGCACGGACGTCCTCGAGGACAGACAGGAGGAGTTTGAGTGCTTTGCCGCTGCTTTACCTCATCTCGTGTCCATGGTGATTGCCCCTGAGGGAGACCCGGATGCACCAGACATCCCGACCCCACGCTCTTACGCAGAGGCGATGGAGGGTCCCTACTCCTCTCAGTGGCAGACAGCCATGGACGCAGAGATGGCTTCCTGGAAGTCCACAGGCTCCTACATCGACGAGGTTCCCCCACCTGGGGCGAACATCGTCAGTGGCATGTGGATTTTCAGGGTGAAGCGGCCGCCGGGTTCTCCGCCTGTCTTCAAGGTGCGTTACGTTGCACGAGGCTTCAGTCAGCGAGAGGGAGTTGACTTCTTCCAGACCTTCTCCCCGACCCCGAAGATGACCACTCTTCGGGTTCTGCTGCACGTCGCCGCTCAGCGTGACTACGAGCTCCACTCTCTTGACTTCAGCACTGCGTTCCTACAGGGCAGCCTGCACGAGGAGATCTGGCTGCGCCGCCCACCTGGCTTCACTGGGTCGTTCCCTCCTGGTACCCAGTGGAGCCTTCGGCGGCCAGTCTACGGTCTCCGCCAGGCACCCCGTGAGTGGCACGACACACTGAGGACTACTCTTGCTGCTCTTGGGTTTGCTCCTTCCACTGTTGACCCGTCGCTGTTTCTACGCACCGACACCACTCTGCCGCCGTTCTACGTTCTCGTGTACGTAGACGACTTGGTCTTTGCTACTGCTGACACTGAGGCACTCGCCCACGTGAAGTCGGAGCTGTAGAAGAGACACACGTGCACAGACCTGGGTGAGCTGACAAGCTATCTTGGCTTGCGGATCACCCGGGACAGAGCACAGCGCACCATCACCTTGACTCAGTCACACATGGTGCAGCAGGTCCTTCAGCGCTTCCGCTTCACGTACTCCTCGCCTCAGCCCACTCCTCTGCCTACCGGTCACTCGCTCTCAGCTCTGCCTTCGGATGAGTCCGTAGAGCCGAGTGGCCCGTATCCAGAGCTTGTGGGCTGCCTCATGTACCTGATGACCTGCACTCGACCTGACCTTGCATACCCTCTTAGCATCCTAGCACGCTATGTCGCTCCTGGCCGTCACCGGAAGGAGCACATGGATGCCGCTAAGAGGGTGTTGCACTACTTGTGCAGTACGTCGGGCATGGGGCTTGTGCTTGGAGGACGGAGCGACGTTGTCCTCACTGGGCACTCAGACGCTTCTTGGGCTGACGACCAGGCTACGCAGCGGTCGTCTCAGGGTTACACCTTCAGCCTTGGCTCTGGTTCAGTTTCTTGGCGTTCTACTCGCTCGTCTTCAGTTCTCAGCTCCAGTTGTGAGGCTGAGATCTACGCCACAGCCATGGCTGCACAGGAGTTACGCTGGCTCACCTACTTGCTGACCGACCTGGGAGAGCGGCCTCGTTCTCCTCCAGTGCTGTACGTCGACAACAAGGCCGCCCTTGCCTTGTGTCAGGAGCACAGACTGGAGCACAGAACGAAGCACATCGCTTTGCGCTACTTCCTTGCTCGAGAGCTGCAGCAGCGTGGTCAGCTTCGTCTTGCGTACGTGGCCACTCGGGCCAACACTGCTGATGTGTTCACCAAGGCGCTTCAGCCTTGTGATCATCAGCGTTTCTGTACTGTTCTTGGCCTTGTGCCTACTGTCCCTCACTTGCTCACTTCTTGACTCTGCTTGTACTGTGATCTCTATATATATTCCTGCATGCTTACACTTGCTAGGTTGTGATCACTGTACCTCTTGTTATATTATCAAACTGCATGTGAACTGGTCTTGTGACCGCTTGCTTGTGCTCGGAATTTGTGTGGTATCCTTGAGATCCACCCTGAGCTTGTTTTGCTTTGCCTTGCTTTGACTGGTCTTGTGACCCCTTGCTCTCCCCCACTTAGCCTATGGGGGTGTGTCAAACATTATATATATGTTATAGTTGTGTAGGCTATAGTGGGTTAGCCTTCTAGGGGGTACACTACTCTAGGGTTTGGTACTTGTACTCCCATTCCCTTTCTAGTTCATCATTCTCATTCATTCTTAGTTTCTAACAGAATGAACAGGACCCCACCATGCGCAAGCTGCTACGTGGCATGCGGCTACCCAACCACCAGTGGCCTGAGGCGATGGACCATGCTGTTCTGCTGCACAACTTGCTTTCGTCATCATCGCTCCCGAACAACGCATCACCGCATCTGCTGTAGACAGGAAAACTGGGCAGCACAAATATGTTGCGAAATTTCGGCTGCATGGTACAGTACCGACCCCCAGCTGCACGCGCCGGCCGATTCTCCCAACGCGCACAGTGGGGACTACACCTGGGCATCGAAAAACACTACAACGCATGGAAGATTTTCGACATCAACACAAAGGAAACAGTGGCAGCACGTGATGTTATCTTCTACGAACGCCTTACACTTTCAACGTACCTGTACAACTTGGACACTTCACGAGATGTCACAGGCGGATTTTGTGAGGACCGAGCCTTCGCTTCGGCAGAAGATGAAGCTGACCTGGACGAGCAGACCATGGACGGAGCTTCGGAAGAAGCCGGACCTCTTCCCTATTGCTCGGTGGACATTCCAATGGATGACGACAACCCTCGCGAGAGCATCAGCGCCGAAGTTTTCTACGACTTCGTCGACAATGGTTACGTTACACCCGCCCGAGTCAACACCAACGAAGCCGAACGCATAGGACCCAACTTCTTACCTGACCCAGAAGCCGGAGACGAAGCCGTCTATCCCGAGGATACAACACTTCCCCGCTACACACAGAGCGGACTGCAGATACTTGGCCTCGTCACCGCGGTTCACGGCACGGAGATTCCTAAGGAGCCTGCCACAGTTTAGCAGGCTCTGGGGGGGGAGCATAGGGAAAAATGGCGCGAAGCCATGGACAGGGAGCTGAAAGCACTGGAAGAACGGAACACCTGGAAAGTCGTTCCCATCAGCGTGGCACGCAACAAAACGGTACTTACCGGAAAATGGGTTTTCCGTGTGAAAACAAAGGCAGACGGCACCATCGACAAGTTTAAAGCGCGCTGGGTCGTACGCGGTTTCGACCAAGAGCACGGACGCGATTTCAACGAGACGTTCGCACCGGTCAGCCGACATACTTCGCTGCGAATTCTCCTCGCGATCGCCGCCATGAAGAAGAAACTACGGCAAATTGACGTCGCCAATGCCTTTCTCTACGCACCTGTTGACGCCGAAATCTTCGTCGAACTACCACATGGATCAAACGGAGATCCTAACCAAGTCTGTCAGCTGCTAAAGTCCCTGTACAGCATTAAACAGGCCGCGAGACTGTGGCAACAGTACCTGCACGCTAGACTCATCCGCATCGGGTTCCGCCAGCTACCGCACGACCAGGGCATGTACCGACTCACAAAGGGCACCGACCTACTCTACATTGGCTCGACCGACGGCGTCACTACCTGGTTCGAAGGGGAGCTGCAGCAGGATCTTACTCTCACAGTGTCATCGACAGTCACGCAATACCTCGGCCTCAACATTCAGGAAGAGGAAGGCGCAATCTACCTCAACGCCGCGAAATACGCCGACACCATCGCCAAACGCTTCGGACTCACCCCGACCGCCATCTCCACGCCATACCGCTACACCACCGGAAGTCACAAGGAAGGCTCCATTCCGCTCAAGCCCGCAGGCATACGCGACTACCGGAGAAAGCTGGGATGCCTCCTCTTCGCAGCCGTTACCTGTCGTCCGGATCTATCATACTCTGCAAGTCAACTCGCCACCTACCTCAAGAAACCTGAAGCGGAACGCATGGCGGAGCTCGACCGCGCTCTTCACTACCTCGTCAGCACCCCGACGATCGGCCTAACCTACCACAAGACCGGAACTACAACACCTAAGTTAATCTGTCAATATAGTTCTAGAACCTAGGAGGCATGGAAACCCTAGGTGCTAGGAAGGGGGTTGACGAGAGTAGCGAGAGGAGAAAGTTGGCCAACAAAAGAGGGTTTCACTATAGAGCCAGCAGTACAAATAGGAAAACAGCAAGACAAAGAGAGGTGCACCACCTAACAGGAAAGATAACTACACTAGTATATGCTACAGGCAGTTAATACAAATATATAGTATTTGACATACCCCCTAACTGCCTGCAGCAAATAACCATGTGCAGAAACACCCCCTGCAGGGGTACACCACAGACAGAGAAAAAACAGCAACAGCAGGCAAGGCAACAGAGCAGGTACAGCAGCAAAGGGGCAGGCACTCCTGCCACCCCTTTACTCTCCTCCCCCCCCCCCCCCCCCCTCCACTTCAGGAGGGGCGGCAGGGAGAGAGAGGAGGCGGGCTGGCGCTGGCTGGTCACCCCCTCCATCCCTTCACCCTCCCACCCCCCCCCCCCTCCCTCCCCGCACTGCTGCAGGAGCAGCAGAGGGGGGGGGAAGTGAGGAGAGGTGGGGGGACGGCGGCTGGTTGGTCTCACACCCACCACCCCAGTGCCACTCCCCTGGCTCCCCCACACCCTCACACCCTCCCCCCCAGCGGCAGCTGCAGCAGTGGGAACGAAAGGAGGAGGAGGGGAAGGGAAACATACCACCCATCACCCCCACACCCGCCACCCCCATACCCTCCCCCCCATGGCTGCAGGGAGACGAAGGAGGAGGGGGGGGGGGGGCGGGGATAAAGCCGCAGAGCGGCTACAGAGGGTCGGCGCGGGTAGGGCAGGGGCGGCTGCTGCGAGTGCAGGCTCGGGGTGAGGTAGAGGCGCCGTCGCGGGCGCCAGGGGCGGGTCCGCAGCGGCTCAGGGCACCGTCGCGGGCGCCAGGGGCGGGTCCGCGGCGGCTCAGGGCACCGTCGCGGGCTCCAGGGGTGGGTCCGCGGCGGCTCAGGGCACCGTCGCGCGCGCCAGGGGCGGGTCCGCGGCGGCTCAGGGCACCATCGCGGGCACCAGGGGCGGGTCCGCGGCGGCTCAGGGCACCGTCGCGGGCGCCAGGGGCGGGTCCGCGGCGGCTCAGGGCAGTGTCGTGGGCGCCAGGGGCGGGTCCGCGGCGGCTCAGGGCACCGTCGCGGGCGCCAGGGGCGGGTCCGCGGCGGCTCAGGGCGCCGTCGCGGGCGCCAGGGGCGGGTCCGCGACGGGCTACGTCGACGCTGATCACGCCGGCGACTCTGACAACAGGCGCTCGCGCACCGGCTACATCTACCGACTTGAGCCTATCGGGCCCATCTCTTGGCAGTCGAGCAAGCAGGAACTAATTGCTCTCTCCTCAGCTGAAGCAGAATACATTGCACTCTGTTCAGCCACCAAGGAAGGACTATACCTTCGCGAACTGCTGGAAGAAGCGAAGCTGGCCCAGTTACCCAACTTCTCCCTGTTCTGCGACAACCAGTCTGCAATCCGCATAGCCAACAAGAACGGATTCGCGAACAGAACGAAGCACATCGCCCTGCGATATTTCTTCGTGAAGGACGAGATCGAGAAGGGGAGACTCGAGCTGTCCTACTGCCCCACGTCCGAAATGGCAGCTGATTACTTGACCAAGAAACTCGGAAAGCAGAAGTTCGAGTACTGCATGCTGCTGACTGGACAGAGCTACGTCACCAGCAGCGACACTCCAGAAGCGAAGGGGAGTGTTGGAAACAAGTGATTTAAGCGCTTCTGCTGTGTCGAAACATCAAGTCGTAAACGAAGCGAAGCACAAACGAAGCATCGGCGAGTCAACCATCGGAGGTTGACAACTGAAGTAACCGCTGGAGGTTACGCGAAGGTCAAAGGTCAGCGACCTTTGACTTAACAATACAGTGCGACAGCAAGGACAAACAACTGACTCGATACAGAGCAGTTGCCCGAGTCGTAACTGTATCCAACCGCAACAGCAACAATAAAACAGTTATTGGCTGTATCTCTTCATGTTCCTTGTACTCTTATAAAACCTTGTATCTCCTTGTTTTTAATCAATCTACTTTGCCCTCACATACCAGCGCAAGGTGGTCCAATACTTCTTATCAAAACGCTTCCGCAACTACAACATTCCTACCCGGAGTTTTAGCCCTGCAAAGATCCTAAGGGCTTTTCTCAGCCCAACAAAGAACACGCCTTCCCAGCCCCCCCCCCCCCCTCTCCCCCACACCCTCTCCTCTCCCTCCCCCCTTAATTTTATTAGGGATTTGACATCGGGGGAATACGGGTATTATGCATCAGATTTACAAGAATGCAGTATCATATGAACATACCCACCTGAGTTCCTAATCATGGCACACAAATGAACTTGGACCCTACACTCCCAACACACTTCTTCTCATTGTACATATAATATTTTGAAATTGCTCCATTTGCAGCTCCACCGTAAAAACTGTAAGCACCCGAGCATGTCAATGACGGTGACACAGGTTTTTGCCTGCCCTTCTTGCATATGCCAACAACGAATGGCCAATACTCTGTTCTTAGACAAATCTGAAATGGCGACATTTACAAGCACAACAAATGAAAGGAACATGGATTGAGAGAAAGACATAGGCACGCACTCAACGGACAATCAAGGGCAAATATTGTTGGAAAAAACACTCTCTGTCATATGAGAAATTACTCCCTGCCCACTCACCCATCGAGTATACTGTACATTCGGTCCACCCACCATTTATCCTTCCATATCCTTCCCATCTCTTGCACCCATAAGCCGGTTCCCCTGCACCCCTCACCTGCACGCCAGTGTTGCTGCCAACAGCAGAGGCAGAGACCGGGATGACACTCGAGCAGATGAGGCCGGGATTGTTGCGGTACAGCTCAGCCCAGCGCATGGCATTCACCTTTCCAGCCCCCGTTGGGTCGTCCTCACTCCCCGCCACCTGCAGCAGCAGGCGCTCACACGTGTCCTGTGGTGTAAGCACGCCGTATCGCAGGCACTGAGGAACAGTGAAGGCGAAGGTGGCATTACGCTCGATGCACAGAGAGCGGCCTGCTTTGATGGGCTCAGAGCAGTCGAGGCCGGGGTTGAGTGCCGTGAGGTTGCTGGTGGTGAGGAACAGCTGCGCGCTGATGGACCAGCATGTATCGCCCTGAAGGGTTGAACAACGGGAGAGAAGTCACAGGAGCCTGAGGTGAATGGAACGCAGCTTTACTAGGCGACAGCCTTGAGGAGCTAAGCAAAGCGGAGTGGGAGAATCTAGTGGAATGATTTGATGACATTCCATACAACGAACATAAAAGAAAAAGAGGGCTAACTCTCACACTGAGGGTGTACAAGAACGCAGTGCAGGGAACGAGGAGAGGACTTCCGAGCTGAAGCACCATGTTACGAGGCAATGCTTGATTGCAGTCAATGCCCTGCAATGAGGAGCACCGAAAATTCTTCAGTTAACCGTTCAGGGGATGGCACACTGTTTGCATGATGGGTCAGCAAGTAAATGGACGTAGGAAGATTAAGCTGTTAAGTGTAGGTGTAGAAATATTGTTATTTTCCTTATCGACTTTATTTGATTCATTGAGGAGTTAAGGAACCTATGGGGCATAGGATTATTTTCTGAATAACCAACAACTTTGATTAATCCTTCAGAATATGCGATACCACTAGCCATGCCTGCCTCTCCACTCTTCCTGCCTCTCCATCTGCACTGCTTACCACATTCTGCTGTGTGAATTGTGAAAGTGAGAGGCCCACAATAGGGAGGATATCGGAGCACCACCAGTTGCTCCCACTCACGGCAAGGGTGCTCGCTGTGATGTTGGCTGGAAAGGGGCGAATGTGAAAGCAGGACAACGCCCTCATAAGAAAGGCTTCAATGAAAGTAAACATACTAGCTGTGTGTGCAGAACAAGAATTGAAAGTTCAAAACAAGAATTGAAAGCAGTTCGCAGGGGTGGTAATGAACCCAACATGTGATTCATGAAAGAAGTAGCGACCCTCTTACAAACAGGGCCAAGGCAGCAGCACCTGGATCGCAGGTGGGGAAGCTGTCAATGGTTGTGATTTCAATGTAGTTCGGAGGGCAGATGCAGGAGTAGGAGCCCTTGCCATCGTTGATGCATGCACCCACGTAACACGGGTTCTTCAAGTCAGACCCACACACGTCCACTGCCAAGCGACACAAACATAGATATGGAGCACACCGTTGAGAGAGACACACAGGTCGCGAGCAATGGGAGGCGTGTGGGGATGGATGAAGAGGAGAGATGAAACTCCTGAGAGATATAGACAGGGGATTGGTTGAAAGAATGTCTAACGATCGAACAAGCCCATTGTTCTCAAAACGGCCATTGTTCTGACAATGATCATGGATGAAAATTATTATTTGATTCCGTGAAGTTTACTACTTACAGTAAGCACACGTTTGGGAGCCATATCCGTTTTCAACTTGAACAAATGGTTGCTTATCTTCATTGGGAATGGAACAGTCACACGAGTTGCTGTTGTTCCGTAGGTTTGCCCGGCATGTGAACCGCCCACATGGGTTCATGCTGGGCTGCAGGTCACCATCGCCCTTGAAGCTTCTCTGGCCGCAAGGGTCCTTGGGGACTGGAAGTTGGTGCAAACGAGGACAGGAGGAGTAGAAACAGGTGCGCATGCAGCTTTGAAAAAGACACTGGAAGCACTGGCAATTGACCACCTCACAAACTTTCTGGAGAGCACTGGCTCACACTCTCTTCCCTCTTTTGACAATGCCTCTACCCGACTTTATTTCATAGACAAAACTTGACGCCATCTCTTAGACTAACGAATGATTGGATGCTTGTTCTGTAGATTTAGCCCTGGCCCAAACATAGTTGACTCCGTGAGGTACTGGACGGGGGAGGTGGAGATATGGAGAGAGCGATGGGAGAAGGTGCCCCATGTAAGGTAGATGCCTCACCCTTGACAATGGGGTAGATGCCAGGCAGCACGTTGATGCCACACACGCCATCCCCTCCCTGGATGTCCATGCGCATGTGGCCCCTGTCGCCCCACTCCACTCCCCACGAGTTACGGATGATCCAAAAGGGAGGCGCAATGCGATTTTGGCTCCCGTCGTTTCTCCAGACGAAGTAGCCAATAACGAGTACAACGTGGTTGAGTCTGCCGGTATAGCAGCCAGGATCCTGGTACTTGAAGGTCTGAAGAGAAAGGGGGCACCACAACAAATGACAAACAACAAGCAACCACGTCAGGCACACAGCTCAATGCGGGTAACAACTTGTGTACAACTCTTGACAGCTTGTGTACAGTACAGCAGGAAGGGTCAACGCAAGAAACACCCACCCCGTCATAGTGTACAAACTCCGGAGCAGAAGCCTCGATGTGAACCACCACTGGCTGTCGTCGTACTGCCAGCATGAGCCCGACAAACCCCTTGAACCGCGTGCGCTCAAAGCCGTGAATAGGGTACTCCTTTTTCTGAAGAAGAATATTTCAGAGGGGATTCATAAGAGATAGGAAGGAAGAGAAAGAAACATAAAAGGAGTGCACCATAGAAAATGAAAACTCGCTTGCTGAAAATGCTAGCGGTCAATCAAAGCAAAAGGAATGTTGAGTGCATCACAAAGCGATTAGAATATATATTGTGCAACCATATACGTTGGCTCGGCCCCCTTCTGGCTCATAGCAAGCCGGCCTAGCCCGACCCTTGATCATGCCTGGTATTAGCTGTTTGCCTCTTGGTGCCGTAACTTGGCCCTCTTGGCCCTGACCCGACCAATCCATTATTGCGTATCAGACTTCAGGAGCACTCGTATGCTAGCAGGACATTAGTTCAACTCATTTATAAGTTGCAACCGATGACAGTGGTTTCAACGACTCAGAGCGTCTCCTCATATCACCAGTTGTAGTATAGTCGCAACACTCTCAACATCAGGCAACCCACGCAAAGTTCCCAAATCTGTCATGAAAATCTATACATTCTAGTCTTTCACTTCACCACACTACTCACAGGCGATCCCGCCTCTGTGACCCCACCGCGAGGCAGCATGAGAAGCCTTTCCAACGCCTCAGTAGGAGAGCCCCCCATGTTGCACTTGTCAGCTTCGGAGGTGAGCCCCATGGCTGCAAAGAGTGACTCCACTGACAGCTGTGGCGCCTCTGCATTCATTGCAATGCCGTACGCGGCTTCCACGCTCGCCACCAGCGCAAATGCCCAACAAGCACCTGGGTAAGATTTAAACAGTTTCATCAGTAAATGAAGTAGATTCAATGATGGTTGATGAATGATGGGAACACGTATTGAGCCGAGTATTGTGCGAAAGTCGAAACATGAAAGTGACCAGCAGAAGAATAGCACAGGGAAACATGCAGATTGTAGCAACCAGCCAAGACACACCAGCCAAGCTATCGGCTCGAACATGCTTCTCCGGTTCCCCACTGGTTTCACTCACTGCAATCTTTCTGGTCCTTGACAGGCCACCTGAGGAAGGGCACGGAGTCCCAGGAGTGGAAGTCACTGATGACCCACGAGTCCTGCTTGCAGGGCGTCACTCGGTAGTCCGCACTCACGTATCGCGGGAAGGGGCTGGCCCACTCTGGCATGTATGTGTTCGTTGATAGCTGCAGGCCATAGGCTGTGACGCGCTCGGGAGTTGCAATACAGAGAAAGGAATGGGATGTGAATGGGACAAGGTGTAACTGGGGAGACTTGAAGGGGGATAATGAGTACAATGGGCTGGGGTGCATTGCTCTTTCATTGCTGGGCTGCACCCCATATCTGATCACATGTGCACCTCATGTGGCCATTTCACATCCACCAAAGAAGTACTCTGTAGTGTGCTGATGTACCTGTATTGATACCTTGCTCATGTACGGTTCAGGTTTCTCATAAAGAAAACGCTTCCCTAAATCGCTATACCGCAAACATAGTTGCTCAGCTTCTATTTTTTCCAGTTTTATTAGGATTAGAATGCTTGAGATTTGGGTGGACTGTGCTGTGAATGCACAGTCCACATTGTCTAGGTTATTCTTCCTACTTGCACCTAGTCTAGTGAATGCATGCGTATTCGATACGAAGAACCTCCAAAAGAAAGGTAAAAACATGGTAAGAAGGAGAGTGAATGATACAGGGGTAGAGATAAACAAACGAGAGGGCAAACATCTGTACAGATTATAAGATGATCATAACAGTCAGTCAGTCACAACGCTTGCCTCTTTTGTCCTTCTAATAGAGGTCTATGTTTGATCTGACGCGTCCAGGGTCTTGGACGCGTGCGTCGGGACGCTGGACCGGAAAGACCCACCTGTCGGACGTTCTCCGGACGATTATCCGGGCACGGGTAAAGAAATTTCCCGGGCAGCCTTAAAAAAACCAGGGAAGAGGGTTTTGGCAACAGCAAGCACAAAACATGTTTTTTTCCCCTATATTAATAAAGTGTCCATGATATTGGTGTACTTAGGGCTGCTGGAATTCGCTTCTACGGTAGAATCCGCCCGGACTACCAGCGACATCCGTGTGATTGGAAGTCGTCATGCCTTAAATGTGCTCTAAGCAAGGTAAAAAAATACAGTTTTCGTAAAAAAGCAGTCCGTTTCCAAAAAAACGGCGTTTTTTGGTTAGAGAACTGTTGTCACCAAGAAAAAAATGGGAAAAACAAGGTCGAATACATTTTCAATCATGCCCACAAGCGCACGTATGCAAGGAGGGGTTCGTCCTCTTCATCCTGGTACCTTTCGCCATCAACTTGGTCTCACAAATCCGCCGTTTTTTTCTTCTAACAAAAAACAACTCGTGGAACCGTTTAAAACCGTTTCTTACGGCCGTTTTTTACGGTACCGTTTTTTACGGTAATTTTTCAATAATACGGACGTTTTTTTTACCCTGGCTCTAAGACTAATTTGACGGACTCTAGGGTTCGGAAGTTAAAGAGGGTCGTGTAACTAAGGAACCAGCAATTCACGACCTCCAAGAGTTTTGTACCTCTGTTGGATGTCGATCTGGTTGGGTTGTGTAGATGCAATGCGGTTGACATGTGATTTGGTGGTGTTGCATTTTTGCAGCCCCAAAAGCGCACGCCTGCGGGACAATTTCGACAGCGAAGTAGATCGCGTCGAAATCGTCCTTCGATTTCGTGAGTTTTTTTTTTTGTTTAGGGGCAGCCCAAAAACAAATCGGCCCAACGTCCAGCGATCGGCGCAAAAAACGCGTCCAGCATCCGGATGTTCGCGTCCAGCGTCCGGACGCAAACGTCTAGACGCTGGATGTGCCATTGCTGGAGCGTCAGATCCAACATTGACAGAGGTATTTGCAACTAGAGGTCACAACAAAAGCATGGGAGACGATTCCTCACCTGGATTATGTGTGACTGTTCGGGGAGAAGCAGGAAGGCCTGGGAAAAGACAAAGCAATTAGAGCAAAGAAAGAAGTTGCCATGTAAGATTCAGAAATTGTGTGACTCTTATATACAGTCATTTTCAGATTTCATGTATTTGACAAACCGTCCATCACTACCCTCATGTTCACCAGCACTACCCTCATGTTCACCAGCACTACCCTCATGTTCACCAGCACTACCCTCATGTTCACCAGCACTACCCTCATGTTCACCAGCACTACCCTCATGTTCACCAGCACTACCCTCATGTTCACCAGCACTACCCTCATGTTCACCAGCACTACCCTCATGTTCACCAGCACCACCCTCATGTTCACCAGCACTAACCTCGCCTTCACGATGCTTTACATCACCATCCACTCACACGGTCTGGTTGCCACCTCCTTCAAATGTTAAAACTTGAGCTTGAACTGATGAACTAGTCATGAGCTCAAGACTCTTTCAGAACATTGGAAATGAGCTAGGAATGGATGACGAGGGAATCAGGGGCAATCCCAAGGGAATCGGCTGCAATCTCCAATTCGTGGGTTGGAGATTGCAGGTGATCACATTTGGGTTGGGTTGGGATATGGGTGTACACCCAACCAGACAAAGTGCAAACTACACTACGCTAGGATATAAAATTTTCAAGTACGAATGTTGAGATTGAGGGCTAACACAAACATCAACCTCCAGACCGCACCCCCAGTGTTGTTAACCACCATGCCAAGCTCACCCCCCTGCCAGCACACACTGCTAACCTGTATCCACTGTCGATTCAAGAATGACGTGCCGCTGAAACGGCTTCACAGTGGTGGACGCCACGAAGCCAAAGAAGAAGGTGGGCTGCTCGGCTGCACCCTGCAGCACCTCACACAGCGCCAGCCTCCTCTCCAACACCGCCTGCTGTGGCTTTTCCTGCGAGTCAGCCAGGAAGACCTGAATGGTGCCGGGGTCCCCCGGCTCATAGTCCACCCACGCCGTGTACGCCTTCCTGTTGCTCAGAGGGAAGGGCGACCTTACAGAGACTAACGACCTTTCCTTGCCTCGAATGTTCAGCCCTACATGCTGGCTGCTCATGTCGCCATGCTCCTTGTTCTGCAAAGTGTCAAACTCCACCGCCATGCTCCGCGTGTCCATTCCACCGTACCCCACACCAGCGCCGCTCCCCACCCGGTCTGTTGCCGAGACGACAAAGGCGAAGCCGTTGAAGCCTACACGGCCAGATCGAGGCGCAATGGAGAAGGTGAAGTTGGCGTGGAAGGCGAGCTCCAGCCCACACCCCAACGCCTTCTGCCCTGCCTCGTACACAAACAGCGTCACCGGCGCAGCGGTGAAGTTTCCCCTCGTCTCACGCTGTGTCCCCTTGGTGAGCACAGATGCTGGCGGGAGAACCGGCTGGCTGCTTGAGTAATTCTTGTTCTGGTCTGCACAAACATAACGGACAGACAGGAGAGGGAAATGTGAAAGTTTGAGCGGGAATTGACTGATTGATATGATAAAGGATCGTAAGTACATAAGAAAATTGGCTGGAGCAGATGGGCAGAAAATCGGGGGCAATTTCCAATGAGAACAGCTGAAATCTTCAATTGGTGGGGTTGGAGATGTCATTTGATCGCATCACATTTGGGGTGGGTTGAGTTGGGATATTGGAGTAACACCCAACCACGAAAACAACTACACTAAACTGGGACGTAAAAAGTGCAAGTAAAAAACGTGAGATGGAAGTCCATCTCTAACAATACGGAGACATGATTGTTAGAAATATGCTGTCAACACTTTGTACTATATTTTATATCGTGTAGGTTATTTGTAGGTTGGGTGTAGGTTTTGTCATCCCAACCTTATGTGGCTGGTATTCTCCCATAATCCAACCAATCTGCCAACTCATCATTGGATGTATGGTTAGAGTCCGATCCATTCCCTAGCCTTCCCAAACCCAACTCTGTTTGTACTTGAAGGCCTAGCGCGTTCTTTCTTAATCAATCGATTCAAGCTCCAGTTCTGACAATGAGATGGTAATTAAGGTCGAACAGATCTCCAATCTACAAGCTACTGGATTTCATGTGAGTTGGACGTCCCACCATTCTGTAAATCTGTCTGTGGTCATGTTTCATCAATTTCAAGTGGTGTCCCCTACCTTGAGCAGCACAGCTGATCACTCCAAATTGCACAAATCCCGCGTCGCACAGACATGTGGGGGCCAAGCTAGCCCCTTCTGGATAGCACACCCCATGCCCTCCACATGCAGCAGCAGCAGCAGCACCAACAGCAGAGGAGACGCCACAGAACGCATTGCGTGCTGCCTCCTGGCGTTGCGGCACCAAGGCACAGCCAAGAGGCAGCGTGAAGCAGTTGGCATCAAAAGAGAGAGGCTGGCATGCCCCGTGGGGCAGAGGGCCCGAAAGGAAGTTGGTGGAGAGATCCAGGGTGCGTGCATCAGGAGGCATCACTGCAGGTCCTGTGAGGTAGTTGTGGGAGAGGTCGCTGCAAGGGGAGGGGCAGGTGCCAGGAGAAGGACGCAAGGGGGTCACCTCAATGCGCCCAGACTTGGAAAAGCGGAGTTCAAGGGGCGGAGGTGTGAGGGGTTGTTGATTGGCATGGGTGTATGGATGAGGGAGGAGAAGAGAACGGATACTTGAAGGCAGAAAACGAGAACGAGGAGTAGATAAGAAGTGGCGCAGAGGGGGAAGAGGAGGTGGACGAGGAGGCGGCAGAAGATGAAGAGGAAGAAGAGGCATATCAGGAAACGGTGGGGTGAGATGGGGGAAGTAGGAGGTGAAGAGAGACAATCCAAAGGATGTCGAGGTGGAGGATATTTTAAAAGCGCAAGGGCGCGACTTGTTGAGTGCGTACAAGAGGGAGAACGTTAGCACATGCGAAACGGATTGAGGTAGTGTGTGGGTCGTACAGGTATGTGAGCTGTGTGAGAGTGCTTGGTATGCTCCCATACAGCTCGTTGAAGGCGAGAGACCTGATGGCCATGGTGGTTGGACAAAAGTATGTTAGAGGAGCAACCGGAATGATAGAAGGAGAGGATGAAGAGGGATGGAGACCAGTTTAGGTAGGTGATTGGAGGGCTGAGCAGACATGCTAGATTCACTCGCTATATTTACCTACTAAATTCACGTGCTGGATTTACTTGCTAGATTCAACAGATTCACTGACAAGATTCTCTTGCGCAATTCACTTGCAAAACTTAATTGCTGAATTCACTTGTAATTTCACTCGTTATATTCACTTGCTAGATTCACTTGCTGCCTGGTGGAAGGGTCTCGAGCAGAATACATAACACACGAGGTTCACGCCAATGCCATATGACAAAGAACCAAGAACCAAGAAACTTTGGGTGGAGAAGAAAAAAACCGAAAATAAATTATTCCCCATAATTGCCATAGTTTGAGAATTGACACTAGAAAGAACATGGTGTTAGGGGAATGCTAGCCTCAAGGAAAACAAAGGAAACGGTACCATGCTTTTCCAGAATTACAGCCGCACTTGAGCTTACAGGTAGCGTAGTTGGGAGAGTTCCCCAAGAGAGTCAGGAATCCTTCCACTCAAACGATTGCTCTGAAAGGACCTGTGCAGCATGTTCACACACAATTTACAGAGAGGGCACGTGTGCAGAACACTGCTCTGGTAGCATACCCAACACAACAGAAACATGCATACAAAATGGGCAACCTGGAAGGGGAGATTGGTTGCTCCAAAGTAGATAAAAGGCAGAACATAAAATTTTGTGAATAGGATGTAAACAATTCTTACAGAAATACCAACTTCGTCATTGAGCCAATCTCTGCAGGGATAGAGCCAGTGAGCTGATTTTCACAAAGATAACTGACGTTAATGTGAAGATATGATGGGAGTGAGAGGCAAATGCAAAAAACGTGGAAAATAAAAGTCAGCAGGGGCACAAAAACGAGGTGTAGGTGTCTTTGCTTCCCAGATCCGATTAAAGCTAAGTTGTCTACATAGAGAAGAATTTAACGGGCGAAGGAATGACAATCCTTTTGAAAATTGGGATGTCAGAAGGAAACGGGGCAGAAAGAGGTGGTCCTGAAGCCACGGCAGAAGGCACACGACAGTTTTGGTGGGCCGACCAGGTTAGGTAGGGCAGCACCGTGATAATCCTGCGGCATCACCAGCTGGCACATGCGCCATCTCCTCCATGGCGAACCCAGGCCAATTCGATGTAGGCTGGCAGGGAAATTTAAAGGCCCCAGCTCGGCCCGTTACGAATAAGTACGCCCCAGGCTGAGCCACAAATTTCATTCGTGCTCAGGCCAAAGGGTACATTGTAGGTATTGTAGGCATGAGCAAAACTCAAACTCGAACTGGGTCGAAAAGCCAAACGTAGTCAACCGAACTGGTTCGCTCTGGGCCGAAACTGTTTGAGTCTTCAAGTCACACCTAAAAAGTATACATGAGCAAACAATTTCACCGGCAGGTCCGTGTAAATCTGAAATTTGCCGCGCGGATCCGGCATTTCGTACATCCATACAGATCTAGCTAGCACTACTCAGGACGAGTGAACAAAAACCGAGTGTAGTGAATTGTAGTTCTCACCAATCTGACCGGCTGATATGATGAGCATACATTGCGGACTAATGTTGGATATAATACACGGTACGGTAGTACCACACCACTTGCCTACTTGTATGCAACTTACAAGCGAATGACCTGAGCGAGAGCACTGACACTAGCAGGAATGCTGCCTGAAAGCTGGTTCCTCGAAAGATCTCTGAGGTTAAAAGGGAATAGAGAATAATTATTCAATTGTAAGCACAATTATCTTTGTTATTTGAGGAGGACCGGGGAGTGCTTACAGAGGCAGATGAACGCGCTGGAGTAAACTATAGATTGCTCAGCTATTCATGATGGCCAAAGGGTTTGCAACAAAAATATGTGTGAACTTGCAGTTGACGCTCTCCGCGCCAAGCTTTTTGATGCGTATGTTTTGACGCTCGACACTCATGTTGACACTTGATTTTTTTCACTGGAACAATACTATGCGTCAGTTCGCGTATGCCTGAACTTGAGATGCGAAACAATACTATGCGTCAGTTCGCGTATGCCTGAATTTTTCACTGGAACAATTTTTCACTGAATTTTTCGCGTAGGCCCTAAACCCTAAACCAAGCAGAGTAAAGCGGCAGTAGGCAAGAGCAGTGACAAGTTCACAAATAACAGCAAAGAGAGGCAAGAGGCAGAACTAGAGAGGCAGTCGGGGGGAGGAGGGACTATATGAGGAGAAGCTGCTGGCAGGTGAAGCTGCTGGCTCCGAGGCGGCTGCTTCCTGGAACCTCCCCCAGTCCTCCAAATCCCCCCTCCACACTCCTCGACAACCCGAGCACCTCTCCCCCAGCTCCCCCACACCCTCACACCCTCCCCCCCCCAGCAGCAGCTGCAGCAGTGGGAGAGAAAGGAGGAGGAGGGGAAGGGGATCACACACACCCATCACCCCCATACCCGCCACCTCCATACAGCGCGGAGCAGGGCAGGGCAGCCGCGCGTGCAGGGCAACAGCGCGGAGCAGGGCAGGGCAGCCGCGCGTGCAGGGCAACAGCGCGGAGCAGGGCAGGGCAGCCGCGCGTGCAGGGCAACAGCGCGGAGCAGGGCAGGGCAGCCGCGCGTGCAGGGCAACAGCGCGGAGCAGGGCAGGCACACGGGGGCGGCTGCTCGAGGGCAGGCGCGGGTGAGGCAGGGGCGGCTGCTCCGAGGGCAGGCGCGGGGGCGGCTGCTCGAGGGCAGGCGCGAGGTGAGGCAGGGGCGGCTGCTCCGAGGGCAGGCGCGGGTGAGGCAGGGGCGGCTGCTCCGAAGGCAGGCGCGGGGGCGGCTGCTCGAGGGCAGGCGCGAGGTGAGGCAGGGGCGGCTGCACGGAGTGCAGGCGCGGGGGCGGCTGCTCGAGGGCAGGCGCGAGGTGAGGCAGGGGCGGCTGCTCCGAAGGCAGGCGCGGGGGCGGCTGCTCGAGGGCAGGCGCGAGGTGAGGCAGGGGCGGCTGCACGGAGTGCAGGCGCGGGGGCGGCTGCTCGAAGGCAGGCGCGAGGTGAGGCAGGGGCGGCTGCTCCGAGGGCAGGCGCGGGTGAGGCAGTGACGGGCAGGGGCGGCGCCATGGTGCAGGCCAGGCCCGCGCGGGGCCTGCAGGGCAGCGCGACGGGCAGGGGAGGCCCGCGCGAGGCCGGCAGGGCAGGGCACGGGCGGGCCGTCGCTCGCTCGCGACGTGCTGGGCGTGGGCGGGCTGGGTCTCGCTCGCGTACAGGCGTGGGGCAGGTGTGCGAGCGGACGACTGAAGCCGCGCGCGGGGCAGGAAAAACGCCGCGCGCCCAGGGCGCACGGCGGGCAGGAAACCGCCACGCGCCCGGGGCGAACGGCGAGAAGGAAACGCCGCGCGCTCGAGGCGCTCGACAGAACGACAGGCAGCGGAAGCAGTTGGTGGGCCAACTAAGGAAGGCGGCAGGAACGTGCCTGCTCTGAATACCATGTCACAATAGTAGCACTAGTGGAGGCTAGGTTTAAGTGAGGGCCTAGGCTTAATAGCCTAGGCCAAGGGGAGTCGAGGAAGTTGTTGCAAGAAGAAGTGGATTCACTATGGAGCGAACAATACAAATAGTCAAGAAACAAGAATGGTGCACCACCAATAGTTTATGATTGCTACTAAAACTACAGCTACAGGCAGTTACACAAATATATTCTGACAGTTGACACTTGATTTTTTTCACTGGAACAATACTATACGAAATGACCGTGAATATTCGGGGTATTGGTTACTATTCGGTATTCTACCATTAGCCCCACATGTCTCTTTAACTTTTTTTTTGCATTGCCGACGATACAGGCGAATTAAGATGTAGCTACCATCTTTGGCAGTCCGTGTACAAGCGGCCTCGTGAGAGCCGTGCCCGAAAGTCGAGCAAGATAGTTGCTGGAGAGGGGTTAGGGAAAGTGCGTGGTGCGTGATTGAGTCGTGGTGTCGAAAGTTCATTGTATCACCCTGTGTCGAACATGCATTAGCCGTTCAACACTGCATGTACAATATTAATTATCCGGATCGTACTCGTATTCGGTTTTGGGTCAGTATTTGAATCGTATTCGAATTCTGTTTTGGGTCAGTATTCGTTCAAAAGAGAAACCACACAGCATTCAGAAAATATTTTGAGAAAAATGTTCGTATTCCCATTCGTTTTTACCAGCTTAAGTTCGCAAATTGCGATTCTGGCACTAATCGTGACTGCCAAACTCAATATTGTCAACACTATGTATTGTTGAATCATCCATCCCCAGCTACCAACGTGTTGCCTACGTCTGACCTCTGCGTTTGGAATAAGCAGGCGGTTGTACCCTGCTCGGACCTTTAATGTTGGCCGGTCGGCCCGGGTTGGGCCGAATCGGGTTCGGGCCGGCAAGCCGGCAAGGCTCGACATTTGCGGGCTTGTCGAAAGTCGAACTGGGCTGGTTAGTCTCGAGCCACGGCCCGGCGCGAACCTCGCAGTGGAAACTTTTGCAAGGGTGCCGATTGAAAGCTGGAGCTCATGATTTAGCTCCAACTTTCCTCTTCTTTCCAACTCCCCCTCCCCCCCTCCCCACCTCCTCCCACACCCCCCCTCTCTCCCCACTCCCCCCCTCCCCCCCCACTCCCCCCCTTCACCCCCCTCACCCCCATCACCCCCGCCAGCTGGACATTAAGGATTGCCTTCGTTTTTTTTCTCACTCATTGAGCCTTGAGTTCCATCATCTAACCAGTCTATTTAGCTCAGGTTATACTTAGAGATCAATTATTGAAAATTATTGGAAACTGAGCGCAATGCCCGTAGTGAAAGTTCAGGTCGTGAACCGAAATCCCATCGCCTCGAACATTACGATGTTTGACTTATACAGTTGAACACTGTAGATAAAAAAAAAAAAAAAAAAAAAAAAAAAAAAAAAAAAAAAAAACGTTCGACCCAGGTTTCATGTTTGACTTATACTTGTTCGAAGCGAACATGTTCAGGTTCGTCTTTTCGTCATGCCTACTTGAGTCGACTTGGATCGGTCCCGTGCTCATGCCCAGCTTGAGTCATGAGTCAGCACACGAGCAATGTAAATATGCCACTAAGTAGCATGACAATATCAAATGCAAGACGGGCAACGAGGAAGGGGTGAAGAAGAGCAGTTTTCAGGGAACCAGTGGCACAAGGCGAATATGGGAGCATAAGATCTTAACAAGTGTAAGATCTTAACAAGTGTATAGACGGTTAGCGGGGAGGATTAGGAAGAGTAAATGCATAACTATATCAAAATCAATGTGGGCGAATTACATATACTACATTCTTACATGGTTATCAGCTTCGTCAGCAAGCCAATGTCAGAGGGGATTGAGCCGATGAGCTGGTTGCTAGCAAGAGAACTGTCTCAGGCAGGGACACGTTGGGGGCATGCAAAGAAGATGGACAAAGTGGTGAGACGTAGGTAAGATGGGGGTAGCGGCATGAGAACAGAGTAGCACTTATGGTTCGAGCTAAGGTCAATATAGAAGTCAGGTACAGCAAGATCGTTGGGAGCAACAACAGGCTTAGAGGAGCACTTGACCTCTTACAGATTTGAAAGTGCTGTGAGCCTCTTGATTGAGGAGGGCAAGGATCCTGACAGCATGTTGGAGTGGAGAGAGCTGTTTGTGCCATGGAGGAGAGAGAGATTTAGGTGGCAAGGAGGGGAGAGAGCTGTTGGTGGCAAGGAGGGGGTAAACCCAATATGCGTAGGTTGGGCTGGCCAACACCATTGGGAAGTCCAACCAACCAGATTGGTTGTTGATGCTACTTGATTTCTATACCTTCTTTCTTGCATTATGAATTGGTGATTATTTTCTATTACCAAGTCTCTAGTGTTCCTTCACAACACATTGTTGAATGCACATCATTATGAGTGCATGTCATCCTAACGTCCTGCCGAGTGCTCGTGCCATTCATGCTTGCATTGTTTGCATGCGCATCTATCAGTATGCATGGCTGTTATATTTTATGACCTCTAGGTTTTTCTTCAGATTTACATGCTTGATCATGCAGAAGAAATCTGGAGCTTTCCAACAATACCAAGACCACCATATTCCGGCCAGGATCGCTTTAATCCGTTCAAGAACACCCAAGTTACAAGATATCCAAGACTTGAAATTCTTATATCATTTTGGGAGACTAGCAATTATTAAGATTACTATAAAGAGATCTTTGGTTGGATGGTTAGGAAAAATACCTTGGCTTGTGGAATGGGATGGCTAAGCTTTTAACAAGTGTTGCAAGCTTGTAACACTTAGGCAAAATCCAACTACATTGGATTTTGCATGAGGCACCACAAAGACTTCATGATGGGAGTTGCATCCTTGCTGCTACAAACATTCATCATGCTTTTTTTACTTTTGGAGAAACCCTTCCCTCACAAGTTCGTCTTGGAGTCCCAAATTCCGACATTCTATCCTCTAATGTTTGAACTTCTTTTTCTAGTCATGAAGCAGATAGAAGTTTTCAGTTCGTTATCACTCTAGAGACCGCGGAGATGTAAAGCTACTAAGGCTGCGGCGTACGTTCCTACAGAGCTGAATCCAGTTCGTAGTAAATTCTCACAGTGACGGAACCTGTGCAAA
Source organism: Closterium sp. Naga37s-1 (assembly GCA_947471745.1). Lineage (NCBI taxonomy): Eukaryota > Viridiplantae > Streptophyta > Zygnematophyceae > Desmidiales > Closteriaceae > Closterium > Closterium sp. Naga37s-1. The sequence continues at coordinate 1,182,810 of CANJKZ010000247.1, read as the reverse complement.
AAACATTAGCAACAGTGTAGGGCGAGGACAGCAGAACGAGGATGGCAATGGGAAGTTGCAAAGGGGTGTGAAATGGGGCGCCTGGGCTGGGAGGAGAAAACGGGGGGTCAAATGGAGATTTAAAAAAAATCGTAATGTCATATGTCCTTCCCCTATCCAGAGTCCAACTTAACACCGTTTCCCACCACAATGAATGTAGAAATTATTTATAGTGTACTTGACCAACAGGCAATGGCCCCCCTCCATTGCTCCCTGGAACTTGTTTGCACTGCGTGTAAGTTTCTTTACGCTGTCCAGGAGTGCGTCCAAGACTCGTGTCCCGCTTCCCAGCCCCAAGTGGCCACGGTAATACAATAGACAGTAGACAAAGGCAAAACAGAGAAGTCGTGGAACTTATGGGAACCATTCTTACATAAACACCAACTTCGTCATTGAGCCAATCTCTGCAGGGATAGAGCCAGTGAGATGATTGTCAAAAAGGTTACTGAAGTGAAACGTGATGAAGATATGGTGGGACAAAAAAAGTACTGCGGATTCAGCAGGGGCACGAAAAAGCAGGCGAAGTGCCTTGGAAAAACTGTTGCTAAAGGCGTCTCAGCTTCCCAGATCCGGACCACGTTAATTGGTATAAATATATGTAGAAAATGGATCGGTGAAATTCAGGGCACAATGAGAGGAAGAAAATACTTTTAGAAGGACGATGGTACAAGCCTTAGAGACTAAGCCAATGTCCTTGTCCAAGGATGACCCCTAGCCTAGTGTAGTGGTGAAGCCATATATCTATGGCTAGCTGTAGCACCTCAAAATTGATAGCAAGGCTAGCCAACCTTTCTAAGCTAGGGAGTGAGGCCTCATGTTGCACATGTGGGCCAGGCTGGAACAACAGCCCACATGAGAGCATATGGTACACCATAGGGGCCAGCATGCGATGGGTGGACAAGTGGCAATGCCAACTGTGACCACACCACACTGTAGGTGAGTGTGGTGGAGTATGGACATGTCATGGTGAGCAAAAGTATGCGAGGGAAAAGTGTGCAAGTGCTGTGAATTGAACTCACGACCTCTTGGACTGGAGGTGAGGAACTACCCTTCGGGACATAAAGAAAAACTTCAAAGGCTAGGAAAACAAAATGTCACAAGGGAATGGGACAGAAAGTGGTGGTTAAGAATCCATTGCAGAAGGCACACGACACAAGGGTTGAGCAAAGTACCAAACTGCACTTCTGTTCAGGCTCGGCCTGATGGTTCAGGTGGGCTGACCAGGTTAGGTACTGTTGGTGCAACCCTACGGTTTGCACTCGGCTTGTTGTCCGTGTGCGTGAATGTGTGTGTATATGGAATGGTATGAGGGCATGGGATAATAAATATTTCATGCTTATAATTGTGTATGAATGTTGTGTCATGATGTCGAGTGTGTGTGTCGAGTCAATAGCGAGTTATCGCTAGACGCGTGTTACGCGGTCGTTTATGTCTCGCGCGCGGTTTCTATTTTGTCGTGCGCGGTTTCTATTTTGTCCTGTGTCGAACGTTCGGCGTGTCGCAGGTGTGTGCAGCAGACCCATCAAGAACTCAAGGATGAGTTTGTGATGAAGAGCCCAAGCCTTGGTGTCAAGCCTCAAGTGATTTCGAAGCTCGCCAAAAAGGGTACACCTCAAGATATTGAAGATAGTTACATTACTTAGTGTAGTGTAACATTTCACTTGGTGTAGGCCCTAGTGCAGGGTAGTTTCGAGACCCTTCGTGGTTGGGGACAGTGTGGCACTGTTCCACATCACTGTACCTCGGCTCTTGGGGTCTGTAGGAGCTGGGAGTCATTCCCAACTCGTAACTCTTCCTATCTTGTGTTCTAAGACTATAGTGGCTGCCATAGTACCGTTCGTTCAAACCGACGCTGTGTCGTCAATTCTTTATCAAATCGTGCAATCTAAATTGCTAATTGTAGACGACGTAAAGACGCTCCAGATCCAATTTGAATCAAGTCATTTGCAGCTGTGAGCAGAACGCTATCAACGTTTGAAGCCGCTGTGCAGAAATCCGTCTGTGCTCTCTATCTTTCGTTTTAGGCACATTCAAGCCTATTGTGACTATAACAAGTGGTATCAGAGCCCCTTGGAGCAGTTTCGACAATGTCTGGACCTGAGGAAAGGGGTGGCAGAGGTGCTGGTGGCAGTGGAGAAGCTCAAGCTCAAGGCCAACCCCGTGATTCAGACATGGCGCCCATGCAACCAAGTCTTGGCCCACCTAGGGATGAGCCTAGGGTGTTTGGGCTTGACAAGTTCAACGGTGACAACTTTGCTGAATGGTCCTTCAAGATGGAGAACATCTTTGACCACTATGACCTGCTGGAGGTGATGGAAGGAACGGAGAAGCGCCCCGAGAACGACCCGGAGAAGAGCCCGTGGGTGCGGAAGAGCGCACAAGGCTATCTCTTACTTGGGCAAGCGTTGGGGAGCAGTCAAATCCGTCACATCAAGCCATTCCAGCGTGAACCAGAGAAAGGACCAAAGGCATGGGCTGCTCTCAAGGGTGTACATGCTCCTGCAACAGCGGCGGTAGCGGTGGTGTTGGAACGGCAAATGGCGGCACTACGAATTGAAGAAGACGAAGCGGTTGAAGAAGGGGTGCAGAAATTCTTCGACTTGTTGACGCGGCTTGAGGGAGCTGATTTGAACTACAGTGAGCTCCAAAAGAAGACCAAGTTGCTGGCCTTACTCCCAGAGTCATGGTCCTCGCTCATCATCAACCTTAATCGCGACTTGCCCCGCCTCTCGCTTGAAGACGTGAAGCGAGCTATCCTTCAAGAGGATTTCCGCCGCCGTGAGTTGGCGAGTGCGGATGGCGCTGGGGCAGCGAGCATCGGCCGTGGATATGGTCGAGGAAGAGGCAGAGGACGAGGGGGAGGAAGGTTTGGTGGCAGCAACTTCGGCGGAGGCCGCAGGAGTGGCGGTTACGGCAGCGACGACAAGAGCTACGGACGCGGTCGCGGCCGATTCGACGGCGAGTGTCACTATTGCCACAAGAGCGGACACATGTGGCGCGACTGCTACAAACTCCCTGATGGTTGGACCCCTGCTCAAGGCCAAGAGGGTAGAGGAGCAGGAGGAGGGAGAGGACGAGGCCGTGGAGGCCGTGGCGGTCGCGGTGGCGGAGCTGCAAACATGAAGAGCGGAGACAACGACAAGGACCCGAGCGACGATCGATACCCGGGTCTATTCTACTTCGTGTCGACGCAAGTACCGGCTGGTCCAGAGAAGGATGAAGGCTTTGAGGAGCCAGCAGCTGTGGGGAAGGTGACCCTACACCCCCTGGACTATTGGGTGATTGATAGTGGCGCTACCTATAGCATGACACCTCGCCCGGACTTGCTCACCGAACTCGAGCCGTCACCGGTGAAGCATGTCACATCGGCTTTGGGGCAGCGAGCAGAGGTGAAAGGCATGGGCAAGGCCATGTTCAAGGGTGCTGATGGGAAGATGGTGGGCCTCAAGAACGTGCTTTGGGTGCCCAGCCTTGCTGCAAACCTGATTTCCGTGCGGCGGTTGGCAAAGGCCGGCATGGACACGAACTCGAAGGGAGCCAAGACCTACACCGCAAGGCTTGGCGATCGAATTCTTTGGGACCTTCATGAGGACAGGGATGTCTACAACGAGATGTGGCAGATCCCAGTGGTCCCTATGCCTAAGGAGAGGCAAGTGGCAGCAAGCATCAGCACCAAGGACGGAGCGGTCGGTAGCGACGATGGCGCGAACGGTCGTGCTAAGGAGAATGAGCTCAAGAAGAGCAAACCTGGAGGGACCAGCAAGTTCAGTGAACCTAAGGAGAGTGGTGCAGCAACCAAGGAGCAGCAAAAGGGTGAGGAGAACCCAGAGGCAGCAGCGGAGGAGGACTACGGAGAGAGTATGTGGGGCGCTATTGCGAGCGCGGCATTCTCCAATCCAACTTCGGCTACGGGGGAGTGTGATTGGCTCACCTTGCATCGGCGCATGGGGCATGTGGCCCTGCCCATCTTGCAGCAGCTAGTGAAGAATGAGATGGTTGCTGGCATACGTGTGAAGGGGGAGCCCGATGAGGTGCTTGGCTGCCCGACGTGCATTCAAGCCAAGTTCACCCGGTTTCCGTTCCCTAGTTCGGAGGCAACGGCAAAGGCACCGCTTGATGAGGTGGTGATGGACGTGGTGGGCCCCCTGAAGCTTGGAGCTGCTGGAGCTGAGTATTTTCTCACCATTGTCGACGTCTACACCCGCATGACTTGGGTGTACGTGCTGGCCAAGAAGAGCGACGTGGCTGAAACGTTGAAGACGGATTGGTTCCCGATGGTGGAGCGGCAACAAGACCGTCTAGTCAAGTCAATCCGCACCGATCGAGGGGGAGAGTTCCTGAGCAAGGAGTTTGGGTTGTGGCTGAAGAAGAATGGTATTCGGCACTCCCTCACCATGCCATACTCCCCTGCAATGAACGGCATCGCCGAGCGAGCGAACCGCACAATCACGGAGGCGGCACGCGGGTTGCTCATTGAAGCCGGGCTACCCGACTATTTCTGGCCTGATGCGGTGCGGAGCGCGTGTGTGGCCAAGAACAGAGCCTTGACTCATGTGGAAGCAGACAAATGGGTGCCCTATGTGGAGTGGCTAGGAAGGAAGCCAAAGGTGGATATGCTTCGGGTGTTCGGGTGCATGTGCATGGCGCTCGTGCCTAAGCATCTTCGGCACAACAAGCTTGGTGCCAAGGCGGTGTGGGCCGTGCACTTGGGCATGGCTCAAAACAGCAAGGGATGGCTTCTTTGGGACCCATTCACCAAGAATTTCTTGGTGAGCAGGGACTGCAAGTTCATGGAGAACTTCATGTACAAGGATTGGAAGGCGGAGAATGAGGCGAAGATAGGCGTGCGGTTTGGGGAGGTGAAGAGTTCCGGTTTGGAGCATGTGGAGCTGCCTTTGGAGCTGAGCAGCGGCAGCACAACCACAAGGCAATCCTCCCTTGTGAATGGGGGAGAGGAGGCCAATGATGCAGAGGAAGAAGAGGAGGAGGTGCAGCAAGTGAGCGAGCGTGCACCGTCACTCCCTTCCCGTACTACGAGTGCTCCACGGATTCGAGCCACACCGCAGCAACGCCAAGGCCTTCAAGTCCCTGCAGCTGAGGAGGAAGGAAGGGGGAAGAGGAGAGTTCAACCCCCTAATAGGCTGACCTATGATGCGCCGGGAAAGCAGGGCAAGACAGCCCTGGCCGGAGCGGCAATGATGGTCGGAGACGACGAGGAGAGTGACTACGAGGAGTGTGCCTTCGCGTTCTTCTCTCCGGTGGAGATGCCGGGAGAACCAGCAACTCTCAAGGAGGCTTTGGAGAGTAGTGATGCTGAGGAGTGGAAGAAGGCCATGGAGAGTGAGCTGAAGAGCATTGAGGAGAATGACACGTTTGAATTGGTGGAGCTACCGGAGGGGCGTACGGCGATAACGTCCAAGTGGCTCTTCAAAATCAAGTCGGATGCCGACGGCAAGATCGAGCGCTACAAGTCTAGGCTTGTAGCCAAGGGGTACCAGCAGAAGGAGAAGGTGGACTTCAAGGAGCTGTTTGCCCCTGTGGTGAAGCCGACGACGCTGCGAACCCTATTCGCGGGAGCCGCCATCAAAGGATGGGTAGTAAAGCAAATGGACATCGTAACGGCATTCCTTAACGGCATCCTTGAGGAGGAGATTTTTATGGCGCAGCCAGAGGGGTTTGATGATGGTAGTGGCAGAGTGTGGAAGCTGAAGAAGGCCCTCTATGGGCTGAAGCAGGCCCCTAGGCAATGGTACATGAAGCTGCGCGAAGTGTTGGAGGGGATCGGCTTCACTCCCTCAACGGCCGATCACTCCTTGTTCATGCTTGGCGAGGGGGAGCAGAGGAGTTTCATGGTGGTTTATGTGGATGACATCCTCATTTTCTCACCCTCTTCTGACCTTGTGAAGGAGGTGATGCTGAAGCTTCAAGACAAGTTCAACTGCAAGGCCCTTGGTGACGTGAGCTTCTACCTTGGGCTCCACATCGAACGAGATGTGGAGAAGCGGTGCATGCGGGTGCATCAACGAAAGTACCTGGAGGCATTGGCTGCCAACTTTGGGCAGAGTGAAGGCCATGTGGCTACACCCTTTCCCTCTGGGTTCAAGTGTGTGAAGGGACCAGAGGAGGAGAGCGTTGGTGAAGAGGAGAGGCGCCGATTTCACTCGTTGGTGGGCAGCCTCATGTATGCGGCGGTAAACACCCGACCGGACGTCGCGTTTGCTACCGGGAAGCTGGCTAGGGTTGTGCAATGCCCTAATGAGGAGCAGGTAGCAGCTGGAATGAGGGTGGCCAAGTATCTTGGCCAAACACCGACCGTTGGGCTGCAATACTCGGCGGCGGCACAAAGGCGCCAAAAGGGCGCGGATGGTGTTGAACCCGGGCGTTTGTTCCTCACCGCCTACTCGGATGCTTCATATGCATCAGAACCAGAGGACATGACAAGTGTGGGAGGCTTCATATGCTGTGTTGGTGGAGGCCCAACTGCTTGGGAGAGCAAGAAGCAGGTTGACCAAGCTTTGAGCTCGGTGGAGTCCGAGTACATGGCACTCTTCCGTGCCGTACGGGAGATTGTGTGGCAGCGGCGTTTGTTGGCTGAATTGGGGGAGGAGCAGCAAGGACCTACCCCACTGTACTGTGACAGCCAGGGTGCCATTGCTCTTGCTAAGAACCCTGTGTTGCATGGACTCACGAAGCACATGAGGGTGAAGTGGCATTGGACGAGGAGCATGGTAACCGCGGGTGAAGTTGAGTTGCGCTACGTGAAGACCACGGGGCAGCCGGCTGACATGATGACCAAGAGGCTGGTGGAGCAGCAGCATTGGAAGTGTTGCAAGCTGGCTGGGATGGCTCTGAACTGAGAGAGCAACATATCCTAAGGCCAACAATCCGAGGGGGAGTTTGTTGGTGCAACCCTACGGTTTGCACTCGGCTTGTTGTCCGTGTGCGTGAATGTGTGTGTATATGGAATGGTATGAGGGCATGGGATAATAAATATTTCATGCTTATAATTGTGTATGAATGTTGAGTCATGATGTCGAGTGTGTGTGTCGAGTCAATAGCGAGTTATCGCTAGACGCGTGTTACGCGGTCGTTTATGTCTCGCGCGCGGTTTCTATTTTGTCGTGCGCGGTTTCTATTTTGTCCTGTGTCGAACGTTCGGCGTGTCGCAGGTGTGTGCAGCAGACCCATCAAGAACTCAAGGATGAGTTTGTGATGAAGAGCCCAAGCCTTGGTGTCAAGCCTCAAGTGATTTCGAAGCTCGCCAAAAAGGGTACACCTCAAGATATTGAAGATAGTTACATTACTTAGTGTAGTGTAACATTTCACTTGGTGTAGGCCCTAGTGCAGGGTAGTTTCGAGACCCTTCGTGGTTGGGGACAGTGTGGCACTGTTCCACATCACTGTACCTCGGCTCTTGGGGTCTGTAGGAGCTGGGAGTCATTCCCAACTCGTAACTCTTCCTATCTTGTGTTCTAAGACTATAGTGGCTGCCATAGTACCGTTCGTTCAAACCGACGCTGTGTCGTCAATTCTTTATCAAATCGTGCAATCTAAATTGCTAATTGTAGACGACGTAAAGACGCTCCAGATCCAATTTGAATCAAGTCATTTGCAGCTGTGAGCAGAACGCTATCAACGTTTGAAGCCGCTGTGCAGAAATCCGTCTGTGCTCTCTATCTTTCGTTTTAGGCACATTCAAGCCTATTGTGACTATAACAGGTACGGCAGGACTAGGCATGAGCAGAATTGTAGTCGAAAATGTTTGATTCGAACTGGTTCAAATGCCTGAAAAAAGAACGAACTGAACATGTTCAAGTCTAACACTTTTCAGGAGTGTGGTGTTCGACTGTTTGAGTCAAACATGTTCGAGTTCGCTTCGAACTAGCCTTGAGCATTATGCGTCACTGAAGATGAGCAAAATTACCAGATTTCTCTCTTTAAGCTTGGATTGTCTTGACCTTCGGTCTACCCGAGTCGCCATCGGGTCGACCCGATCCGCCCTCGGGTCACAGCCGGCCTGCCCCTTTAAGCCCGGGTCAGGTCGACTGCCCTGGGGTCCTGACCCAACTAGAACCTGTACCCGAGTCAAGTCAACCACGTATATAGTTCGGGTTGAACATTGTTCTGCAACTCGATGTTCGACCGCAAAAGTCGAACATCCTTATGTTTTAGTTAGGCACCAGCAGCACTGCTGGTGGAAGTATGGGTTGTAAGAGTAAATATCATCTATGTTTGAACTCAAATATGGGCTCAAACAGAATGTCCTATCGACCTAAACAAAATGGGTCGAGGGACATTCACAACGAACACAAATGTGTTCGTCGCCCTGCACAAACGGACACGTACATGTTCGTGTTCGTCACGGCTCGCCCAACCTCGGCTAACCGAACACGAACGTGTTCGCCTCGAACGTTTGCCCATGCGCTCAACCCTAGTTTGAGTCGAACATATGCATGTTCGACTCGAACATGTTTGGGTTCAGTTCAGTTCGGTTCCATATTTTGGTTTTAGTTTTTCTTCGTTCGGTTCGACTCGAACATGTTTGAGTGGAACAAGTTCGAGTTTTCTCTTGCTCGTTCTTACTGCTAGGTATGGCGGAATTGTGTGAAAAAACTTCCAGGTATGGTGGAAATGGGTTTAGGTGCTGTATGCGAACATGTTCGAGTCGAACCGAACATGGTTTCGGGTTTGCGTTCCCTCGTATTGTTGTCCAACTTGGAATTTGCGTTTTCAATTTGTGGAATCGCGGTTCCACTAGAGGGGGCGCTTCCAGGCCCACTTTGAGGGTCCCTTACGTCCCCATCTTGACTCTGGGCGACTTGAGCACCCATTTGGTCACCCCAAGTCCCTTGGGTACCAAACCCAGACTAGCCCAAGTCGCCTCCAAGCTAGCTCTCTTCATTCTCTGCCAATTTTAGCTTATGTTTTGCTTGTATTCATCACTTTAATTCAATTACTGTTTGTGGTACCATTAAGCATTTCTGAACCAGCTTTTCCATGTGCACATAGTGCACACAGGTCTGGTTTTGTACAGGTTCTACAGTTTTATGCAGGGTGATTATGGTCATAGACCTCATCCAATTCGAGTGGAGCCGACACCAGTTCGTTCTAACCGAATTGGCCCAGGTAACGAAGGGAGGGTTCTAAAGGTGGTTCGACCCAAAGCTGTTCTGGTTAGTCCGACCCCTAGTGGTGGACATGGCAATGAGTCAAGTTTTTTACTCGCTTACTTGTTCAAGGTGAGGCGGACCTTACTCGGGAGTAAACAAGTACTCGTTTTTTACTCGCTTTGAAGAGCGAGTTAAAACTTGCTCGCGAGGAAGAATATATTCGCAACGCAAATACAGTTTTACTCGTAACATGAACCCCACCGTGACTTGCTAGCAGGGGTTCGAATCTGGTAGTGGCTGGTCAGAACCTTTGTTTCTTTGCTACAATTCGTGTTTCTGCACGACGAATGCCAACTAGAACAAGGCTTGATCAGAATGACGAACACCTGTTCGGTTTGCCCAAAACATGTTCGAGGCAAACCGAACAGGTTTATTTTTTGGCCCTGTATGTTCGGGTCGAACATGTTCGTGTTCGTCCGAACGTGTTCGTGTTCGGTTCGTCGCGGGTGGCCGAGCCGCGTGGAGCACAAACTGCGGAGATAACTCTATCAACGGGAGCTAGACTACGGGCTAGGCACGAGGTAAGAGGGATCTCTACGTTCGGTCACGTAGTCGTTTTCTTGTGCTCGCACTACTTGCTGGTTCACAGGGGAATTTGGCAAGAGTTTCACTAGCAAAGTTCACAACAATGGTACAATCAAGTTGGCAAGACAAGACTACATCAGAGCTAGTATGCAAACAGGTCGACTGCCAGCGCAGCACGGTCGACCGCGTTACAGCACGACTTGGTCGACCGCGCTCCAGCAGTGCATCGACGGCGTGCCAACGCTGCAGGTCGACGGCGTGCCAGCGTTGCTCCTGCAGAACAACAGTGCACCTACTTCGCAGGTGCTTGCAGATGATTGGCGTGCAGTGCCTCGTCACCTGCACAACGCACACACCAAGTCGTCCTCGTGCTGACGACTGCACCTGATCAGCCACGTCGACCTCGGGATACCACCACCGAGGTCAGTCTCGCCAATACCACCTGGGCGACCGTCGCACTCCTCCGCAGAACCTCGTCACCCAGGTAACCTGGTCGATCGGGCAACCACGTCGACGAGCTGCTTCGCAACGTGCCCGTCGACCACCCAAGTCGACGACCACCTCCAGTCGACCTCACCAGGTCGACCAATCCCTTGGTCGACCAGCTCCAGGTCGACGACACTTCTGGTCGACCAGCTCCAGGTCGACCAGCACAACTGTCAGCCGTCCACACCCAGTCGGCTTCCCCTGGTCGGCGTCACTAAGTCGACACCCACCACTGGTCGACTTCCCAAGTCGACCACCCGAAGTTGGCGTCCTCCCGAAGTCGACGCCCCTTGCAGTGGCTCCCATGCAGGTCGACCAGCCCTGTCGACCAGCTCGCCCACTGCTGCAGGTCGGCTGCACTCCTCACATCCAACCACGAAGTCGGCTCCGCCCAAACGAGGACGGGGCCTACCACAACTCCCGTTGACACTCCCCTGCCGCGTTCACGCTTGGGCCCCAAGCCCACACGGCAGCACTTCTCGGAGAATAGCTCGTCGGCGTGCACCCAACACACAGCACGCCGGTCACCGCACCAGCTATGCATCCGGGCATGGCACCTACTGCTGCACGTCGTCGTCGCCGTCGCCCACGTCGGCCAGACGCACTTGGCCGGTTGCGACGGAGCACCGGTTGAAAGCCGGGTAGTGCAGCGCCTTCGTCAGGAAGTCGGCCGGCTGCTCAGCGGTCGGGATGTACTTCAGCGAAAACTTCCCGCGCTTCACCATGTGCTGCAGCCAGGCCTGTCGCCGCTCCATGTGCTTGAGGTTGCCCGTCAACCCCATGCCCTCGGCGACTGTAATGGCCGACTTGTTGTCCACCCGGAGGACAGTCGGCTTCCCGACATCCAGCTGCCGGAATTCTGCAAGAAGGAAGCGAAGGCGGCGTCCCTCCTTGCCGGCATCAGTGGCCGCCACGTACTCCGACTCGGTCGACGACAACGTCGTACACTTGATGCGCTGGCTCGACAAGGAGACTGCGGCCCCTCCGTAGACGAACACAAAGCCTACCATGCTCGTCCGCTTCTGCTCGTCGCCAGCGTCGTCGGCGTCCACGTAGCCGACCAGCTCCAGCGACTCAGGTCCACCGCCGAACGCCAAGGCGGTATCACGCGCGTTGGCGAGGTAGGCGAAGCAGCGGTCGACCTCGCGCCAGTGCTGGTCGCTCCTCACCGTGAGGCCGCACCCCAGCTTGTTGCAGGCGAAGGCGATGCCCGGCCTCGTCGTTGTCGCCGCAAACTGCAGCGAGCCGACCTTCTGCCGGTACTCCTCCTCCTGGCGCTCCTGCGCCTCCCCGTCGTCGAAGGTGAGCTCGGCGTAGGTGTCGACCGAGACCGGCGTCTTCGAGATGCGCCCGGTCTGCTCCTCGTCGATGAACTGCCTGCGCAGCTTGTCGGCGTAGCCCTGCTGGTGCAGCCACAGCTTCCTCGCCGACCGGTCGCGCACGATCTCCAACCCGAGATACTTCTGCACCGGCGAGATCTCGCGCAGCTCGAAGGCGGCCTCCAGTAGCTCCTTCAGCTCCTTCAGCATCTCGGCACTACAACTGGCGGCGAGCAGGTCGTCGACCTAGACCAGCACCCAGCAGTCCACCTTGTCGTCGCCGACCTTGAAGTAGAGCGCCGTGTCGACCTGGCTCTTCTTCCAGCCGGCGCCGACCAGTACGTCGTTGAGTGCCTCGTACCACAGCAGCGGCGACTGCTTCAGCCCATAGAGGCTCTTCAGCAGCTTGCACACCCGGCCGGTCCCGTCGTTGAAGTAGTCCGGCTGGTACATGTACAGCACCCAGTCGAGCTTGCTCTGCAGGAAGGCGTTCTTCATGTCGAGCTGCATCAGGTTGAGGTTGAGGACGGCGACGATGCTGAGGAAGATCCTCAGCGTGACGTAGCTGCTCACCGGCGCATACGTCTCGTCGTAGTCGGCGCCATACACCTGAGTGAAGCCTTTCACCACCAGCCTTGCCTTCTCACGCTCGACGATGTCGTCGATGTGGTACTTCGTCATCAACACCCACCGGTTCTTCATGATGTTCACCCCGGGTGGGCGTTCGACCAGCTCCCACGTCCCCATGCTGATGAGGCTGCGGATCTCCTCCTCCATGGCGGCCTTCACTGCCTGGCCCTTCCAGCTCGCCAGTGCCTCCTTCACCGTCATCGTCGAGATGTCCCAGCGGTGTTCGGGGTCGGCGTGCATGTCGGGGTCGAGCTCCGGCAGCTCCTCATCGTCCTCGGCGTCGTCGTACAGCAGGTCGTCGTCGACCTCGTCGTATGCCGTGGTGAAGGCAGCCGGTACGTAGAAGTCGGGCGGCCTCCGAATTCGGCCTGACTGCCGTGGTCCACGCTGGACCTCCACCACGTCACTGTCGGTGGACTCCTCGGCGTCCCCTCCATCGTCACCAGCTTCACTGCCCTCATCGTCCTGCTGCTCCTCAGCCGGCTTCCCTGCCGACTTCTCCCCTGTGGTCGGCTCTTCTGCCGAGTGCCTACTTGCCGACTGCTCCGTGGTCGGCTTCACCGAAGTCGTCTATACCTCCTCGGCCTGCTCCTCCCCTATCAACGTCGACTTCACTCCCACGTCGACTTGCTGCTCGTCACGTCGGCCACCGGCGATGCTCTTGGCCGGCGCCACAGGCGACGCCCCACGTCTCCCCTCATCGCCGGAGGCCGACTCCGGAGTCAGCCCACGCAGGTCGGCCACAAGGGGAGGGGCACGAGGTGTAGGGGAGGGGGAGGGAAATGGGACATCCTCGACGTCCTCAGCAGCAGGCTCACCGACCTCGGCGAGCAGAGGGAGTGTCGCCGTCGAGGTGTCCGTCGGCGGGGTGGTCGGCGTCCGTCCCGACGCCGGCCCGTGCTCCGACTTCCACACTTCCAGCGACAAGTTCTCGTAGAACACCATGTCCGACGTGGTGACCACCCGATTGTCAGCGATGTCGAGGAGCTCCCAGCCCTTGCTCTCCTCGGACACACCGAGGTGAAGGCCCCACCGAGCCTTCGGCTTCAGCTTCCACCACGCTGCTGCTCGGGGACGAGGAACTGCGCCATGCAGCCCCACACTCGTGCCAGCGACAAGTCGGGCTTCTTCCCGGTCAGCAGCTGATACGGCGTCGTCCCCGGCGGCAGCGTCGACCTCTCCAAACAGTTGCGGACCCAGACGGCCTGCCGTAGAGCAAGGTGCCACCAGTGGTGCTGCACGCCCATGTGCAGCAACATCGTCCGCACCGACTCCACCACCGTCCTCATCTCCCGCTCCGCCATGCCATTCTGCTGCGGGGTGTAAGCGCAGGTCAGGTCGTGGACGATCCCCTTTCCGTTCACGAATTCGGTGAACTGCTTCCCGAGGAACTCCCCTCGCTGGTCAGAGCGCAGCATCAACACCGACTTCTTCGTCTGCCGCTCAGCCACCGCCAGCCACTGCACGAACTGCTGCAGCGCATCCGACTTCTTGGCGACCGGCCTCACCCACACGTACCGGGTCTTGCGGTCCTTCAGCAGCAAGAAGTACAGGCTGTCATCCTTGGCAGCCAAGCGGTCGCACAGGTCGATATGTACGACGGCCAGCACGTCGTCGGCGTCGGAGCCCTGGTCGGGGAAGGTGTTCCGCGCCAGCTTCCCGCCGACGCACGAAACACACGGTGAGTCGGCGCCAGACGCCGACTTGAGGTCCAGCCCAGTGGCGACCTCGTGCTTCGCCGAGCTCCGGATGGTGTCCATGCTGACGTGTGCAAGCCTTGCATGCAGCCTGTCTGGCGTTGACTTCGTCTTCGAGACGATCGCCCGCGGGGCCACGACCTCCGTCGTGGGCGTTGTCGACTTCGCCGAGCAGGGACGCAGGTCGGTGCAGAGGACTCGCCCAGTGTAGGACGCCTGACCGAGGACGTCTCCCGCCGCCGAGACGAGCAACATACCGTCGCCGTCCTCCTGTAGCTTCACACCGTTCTCCTTCAGCTGGCCGGCCAAAAGCAGGTTCGCTCGCACGCCCGGGACGTAAAGCACGTCGGGGATGAGCACCTGCCTCCCGGCCTCCCCTTGCAGAGCGACGGTGCCGCGGCCCTGGACGTCCTGCAGCGCCCCATTAAAGTCGCGCGCGTGCTTGACGTTGCCGCTCGGCTGTAGGTCGACGAAGACCTCCTTCGTCCCCATCAGGTGGTGCGGGCAGCCGCTGTCGAGCAGGACTACCGCCGGGTTCGCCTGCACGGCCGCCGCCATCGCCTGGAAGTCCTCCCCAGCCTCCGGCGCCAATGAGACGGTCGGCTCCACGACGCCGACCAGCGAGCACGACGCCTCCTTGTCGTCTCGCCCTTTGCCGCCAGCAGAGGAGTCGGCATCCTTCGCCGGGGTCGACGACTTGGTCGACTGCTTCTCCTTGCGCGGCTGGTTTCTGCCTCGACGGGGATGACGACTGCCAGACCTCCCGCGGCCTCCCTTGGCGTTGTCGTCGTCGGAGTCACTTCGGTCAGGGCACTCGAAGGAGAGGTGGTCGGGGTCGCCGCACAGCCAGCACTCCCGACGCCGACTTCCTCCTCCACGGCCGCTATCCTTGGCCGACTTCTTCTTGTCAGCGTCCTTGGTCGGCTTCCAGCCACTGCTACCACCGCCGCCAGACTGTCCGCGCTGCCCCGGTCGACCACCTTGCTTTTCTGGGGCAACGTAGTTTACCTGCGCCAGGAGCTCCGAGAGCCGCTCGGCTGCCTGCATCGCCTCATTCTGCAGGATGTACGAGGTAAGAGAGTCCTCGTTGAGTGTCGCCCTAGTACTCGGCGCCAACGACAGCCGCTTCAGCAGGTTGTAGTTGCTCGTGAGCCCTTAGATGACGTGCGTGAGGTACGACGCCGTCGAGTAGTGCACACCGGCCATCCTCATGGTGGCGAGAATTCGCCGAGTCCAGTTGCAGTAGTCGGTCGCCGACTCCTCTTCGCCCATCCGTATGTGTGACAGCTGTTCCTCAAGCTCGCCGATGTACAGGTCGTCGGTGACCTGGTACGTCGACTCGATGAAGTGCCACGCCTGGTGGCCGGCGTCAAGGTACTCCCTGCACGACTTCAAGGCGATCTGTACACCCGACGAGCAGCACCGCGAGATGACCGTGAAGGTCAGCAGCTGTACCGCGCGAAACTCCGCTCGCAGGTCGGGGTAGTGCTCCTCCGGCGTCGCCACAGTGCCCCTGGCGAAGCCAATCAGCCCGGCCATCTCCTGCTGGGGCTCGATGGCTTCCTTCCAGGTGAGGATGTCCGGTCGTCCAACGAGTAGGGGGGTGACCGAGATCCTGTCCGGCGTGAACTTGAAGTAGCCGTAGCTCGGTGCTATCCTGCCAGCAGTCACATGGGTCGCCAACATCGGCATCATTCCGCTCCGACATCCACTGACGTCGCCCTGCGAGGTGCCTGCAGCTGCCGACGACTGCATCCCTCGCGCCTAAACGCCGCCGACTTCATTGGCATGAATCACGCCTCGCTGCCTCGACGTGCCTCCCGCACTACTGCCGACTTGGCCACCACCGGCGTTGACGCCCACGTCGACGCCGCCCTCGATGTTCACCGGTCGAGGAGAGGCAGGCCGAGAAGGGTGCTCCGTCGCCCACACGGTGCGGAGTCCAGCCTTGACGACCGCCCAGGGGATTGCTCTGTACTCCTGGGCCTCATGGCGTCTCCTCGCATCCTCTAGCTGTGCTTCCAGGGTATCCACCACCCCCGTGTCACCTACGGCGCCTACCATAGTGACTACCGCACAGCTGTCGGCCTACGAACACAAATTAGGTAAGTGACAACTACGTCGACCTGACTGAAAGGTAAGTCGAGTGCCGTCCACGCTCACCGCACCATGCGGAGATAACTCTATCAACGGGAGCTAGACTACAGGCTAGGCACGGGGTAGGAGGGATCTCTGCGTTCGTTCACGTAGTCGTTTGCTTGTGCTCGCACTACTTGCTAGTTCATAGGGGAATTTGGCAAGAGTTTCACTAGCAAAACTTCACAACAATGGTACAATCAAGTTGGCAAGACAAGACTACATCAGAGCTAGTATGCAAACAGGTCGACTGCCAGCGCAGCACGGTCGACCGCTTTACAGCACGGCTTGGTCGACGGCGCTCCAGCAGTGCAAAGTCGACGACGTGCCAACGCTGCAGGTCGACGGCGTGCCAGTGTTGCTCCTGCGGAACAGCAGTGCACCTACTTCGCAGGTGCTTGCAGATGATTGGCGTGCAGTGCCTCGTCACCTGCACAACGCACACACCAAGTCGTCCTCGTGCTGACGACTGCACCTGATCAGCCACGTCGACCTCGGGATACCACCACCAAGGTCGGTCTCGCCAATACCACCTGGGCGCCGCACTCCTCCGCAGAACCTCGTCACCCAGGTAACCTGGTCGATCGGGCAACCACGTCGACCAGCTGCTTCGCAACGTGCCCGTCGACCACCCAAGTCGACGACCACCTCCAGTCGACCTCACCAGGTCGACCACTCTCTTGGTCGACCAGCTCCAGGTCGACGACACTTCTGGTCGACCAGCTCCAGGTCGACCAGCACAACTGTCAGCCGTCCACACCCAGTCGGCTTCCCCTGGTCGGCGTCACTAAGTCGACACCCACCACTGGTCGACTTCCCAAGTCGACCACCCGAAGTTGGCGTCCTCCCGAAGTCGACGCCCCTTGTAGTGGCTCCCATGCAGGTCGACCAGCCCTGTCGACCAGCTCGCCCACTACTGCAGGTCGGCTGCACTCCTCACATCCGACCACGAAGTCGGCTCCGCCCAAACGAGGACGGGGCCTACCACAACTCCCGTTGACAGAAACATGTTCGTGTTCAAGTGTGTTTGTGTCAGACGAACACTTTACCCTTTACGGTATGTCAGTGTTTCCCGAGCTCCACAACTCCGACGACTATACCAGCTGTCAGGCACTCAAAAACACTGCAAAATTCATATGTTTAGGCAGAGCAACAGTTGTGAACTACAGCCAAAAGACAAAAACACATGTTAGTGCTCGGGGCGAACATCAAGGTGTTTGCCTATAAAGGCGAACACCCGAACACCCGTCTCGTAGAAAGTGTTCGGGCGAACACAAACATGTTCAGGTTGCCTAACATTTGTGTTCGAGGCATTTTCGAACCGAACATGTTCATGTTCGCAATTTGCTCATGCCTATTTTGAGCCACTAATACTTTTCAACTCATTTACATCCCCCAACCGCACTAAATCTCACTCCCTCTACCTAACCCAACCTCTCCTATCTCTGCACCCTAAGAGTTTGAAAGAGATCTAGACCTCTCCCGTACGCACTCTGCTGCGACACGTTTCCTGAGTGGCAATCGCATAGGCAATTCTACCACTCCCCAAATGAACACAGATTTATTTAACACTCTCCTTCATCCTCCCTTTCCCCACTTACTGGGAGGGCGGGAGGGAGAATCCGCACAAGGGAAGGCATGGTTGAATATTTCCCTATGGAACTTGAATATTTCCCTAGTGTCCTTAGGGGTGTTCCTGGCAAACGTGGGCAGGCACTTGAATATTTCCTTAGTGTCCTTAGGGGTGTTCCTGGCAAGGCAAGTATTACTTGTCTGCCCACGTTTTTGTTTTATGTCTTGTAATTAGTAAAATAATAATCTTCATTTCTGCGAGTAGTGAGTCGGACGAGTGCAAAAATTACACGTACGAGTGATACTCGCCTTGCCTCGTTATGCGAACGAGTCGGCAATAACCGAGACCATTACCCAGCGGGTTCCGGGTTTGACGCGAACCGTTTCTGGTTGGCTCTAAATCTAGAAATCCCAACCATCCAAATGCAATGCCAGGCAAGCTGGACTAGATCTGGCGACTTTGCATGCCGGATCTCACCATCAGGGCAGCATATCCACCCTTCCCTACCACCCCACTTCTCCAAAGTGGGTTCTAAGGCTAACTTAGTCGAGATCGTTATAACTTGAGACTATAACGAAAGTGACCCAGGTCAAACTCGAACCAGCCATTGTCGGGCCTGAAAAGGTTCGGTCGAACCTTTTTTGCCCGGGTACATATGGCGGAACCCCTGCCGTGGATTTTCTCGGCCAGCCTGTGGGCCGAACCTGGTTTGGCCCAGTTTTTTGGACGGTCCAGCCAGGTTCGACGCGGGCCGTGCTCATGCCTAGTAGGCATTGCCTACTTGTGAGTCGTGACTGTATGATAGGATATTCTGTTTGCCATGTCTAGGACTTACAAAATGTGTGTCCGCAGGCCCCAAGACACTTGTTACAATACCAGCCTCGGGAAAGTGACCCGGGTCAAACTCGAACCGGCCCGGGTCGGGCTGAAAGGGTTTAGTCGTACCTTTTTCGGCCCGGGGTACTCATGGTCGAACCCGGGCCAAGCGACTGCTCGGCCAGCCCGGGTCGGGTTAGATAGACCAGTCGCCCAGTTTTTTATGCCAGCACGACCCAGTTCAACACGGGCCAAACCTCATCCCTACTTGCAAGGTTACCAGCTTCGACAGCAAGCCAATGTCAGTGGGGATGGAGTTGGTGAGCTGGTTGGTAGAGAGGGAACTGTCCAAGACAAGGAGGCAAGAGACACGTGGAGGGTGTGCAAGGAGATGGACAAACGGGTGAGAAGGTAGGTAAGACGCTGGTAGTGGCGTGAGATTAGACAAGAGCAGGAGGAGTCAAACTGGGCCGACCCGATTCGAACCTCACCAGCCTAATAGCTAAACCAGGTCGAGCTTCAGTCAGTTCAGGTCAACCTGACTTCTTGTCTGGCCGGCCTATGGGCCAACTATATGGGTGCTTCGTCAAATACATGTCCTAGTTTGGCCTGACTAGCATTCTTTCTAATCACATTTTTCCAAGGTGGTTAAATCTCCTCTACTGAATGTGTCAGTTCTTCAATGCACTAAAACTTGGTAATGCAAACAGTTGTCGCCAAAGAATCACCATTTTACAGAAAGGTCGGCCAGCTTGTTTCCCACCTGGCTCGGCCGGCTCATGGAAAACAAATAGTAGTAGTAGTAATTGTCGTAGTACCACATTTGTTACCCATTCCGCAGTGGTTTTTGAAAGAGGAAAGCTATGCTATGAATCTTTCTTAAAATTGATATAATTTGCACATAAATCAAACGGTCGGAGCGGGTCGGTTCAACCCGACCCTGGGTTTGGCCGGGTTGGGTCACTCCTCTGGTGGGCTCGACCCGACCAGGTCAACCCGACCCGACCGAGAGTCGGGATTTGCCAGCGGACCGACCTGACCTGACCTCGGGTATTTGCCGGCCCGACCCCTTTAAGCAGGTCGATCGAAGAATTCCTCAGGCCGACCCACCCCTGGCCGAGTCCTGACCCGGCTGAGTCGGGACGAGTCGGGTTGGGGCGGGTCGATTGTTGCTCAAGTGGAAGTGGAACCAAGTTACAGGAAAGAAAGAGCAGTGAGCTTTGTGATCGAGGAGGGCACAGATCCTGTCAGCATGTTGGCATCGAGAGTGCTGTTGGCGGTGTGGGGGGTGGATGCATGGGAAAAAATATTCAGAGTCCATTTGTGTTGTGCATTTGCAGGACCAGACCAAGATAAGAAACGGAAGGCATGAACAATCTACCGAACCAAACCTACTTGAGTCGACCCAGAAAGAGGATTGCCCGGTTCGAATTTCGACTATTAAGGGTCAGACTGGGCAGGTTTGAACCGAACCAGAGTCGGTTTGGTTCGAACCAGTCCAGTTTCGAATCAACCAGCCCTAAGCGCACACTAGCCCTAATACTTGGGTAAAATCGTATTTCAGCCCTCAAAACACGGTTTTCTTCCATAGAGTCGGTTGAAACTTTGGTTACCTAAATTCCATGAGCACGCTCTAAAATGCGGGGGGGGGTGGGGGGGGGGGGAAAGGGGGCGGGGGGGGGGGGGGAGGGGGGGGGGGGGGGGGTGGGGGGTGGAGGAGAAAGAGGGGGGGAGTGTGGAGAGGGTGGGTGGGGGGGAGAGGGGGGGGAAATCAGTGTAAGATAGTCGAACCGATCGAACCAGTCAAAAGGATAGGTTGGACTCAAACTGGCTGGCAAAAAAAGCCGCGGTCTGATGCAAATCAAACTGAACATCAGTTTGGCTTTATGCTCATGCCTGAACGGAACGGAGGCAGAGACGGGAAAGAATTGTAGAGGTAAAGAAGGTGAGGAATTCGAGAGACAAGATAGTAGGGAGGGAGTACACATGAGCATAAGTCAGAGACGACGGTTCAGCTTGTTGGCAAGGCGGGTCAAGCAATAATCCTGCTCCGTCGTCTTGGCTGATGGTCGATGAGCCGGGCTCTTGGAGGACCCGACAGTCGCTGAACCTTGAGAGGCTTGTAAATACCTTGAGCGTCAACTGTACCACCGTCCACGTGGACCTAGAGGGGAAATGCTAGACCTTCGCGCGGATTTGGGTGACGGCGACTAACACTGCCATGCCATCGAACAGTAGACGGAGCAAGCTCGTCCCTGCTCGACCAGCTCACGAACGACGGACAAGCTACGGCGGGTCAAATGCCAGCTCGTGACAGCTCAAGAAGAGCCGGATCGGCCCAGACTTATGCTCGTGTGGCAGAGGGGAGCCTTACAGCGATAAAAGAGAAGGTAATAATCCAATTTCCGCAGGGATGGAACCCGTCAGCTGATTACTCCTAAGGGACCTGTCATTGCGTTTGAATGCACAAAGGAAGAATCAAATCGTGGGATTTTGACATGGGAGAAGCACAAGGGCATTGACTCGTGCCAAACGGAAGTCGAATGCTGATGAGTTTCCTGAAAATGGTTTAGGAATCTAGGGCAGTATGGAGAAAGCAGCTTGACTTTGGGAACGTGGAAAATGAGACCTAGCTTTCTTCTTGACCTAAAATGGGGCTCGTGTAACCCATCAAGCAGCCGCATCAAAGTGTTTTACGGGTAGAATTCAAAATTCCAGTGGGTTTGACCAGAATTGGATGGCAAGAATAGGCCCATGTTATGTATTTTACTCATCCCTACTTGTACCTAACAACCTGACATATATTTCTAGATTACCAATCTAGCTGGCTGATATGGTGAGCAAAGAAAGTGAGATAGTAGGGAGTGCAAATGAGCATAAGACTGAGTTCTGCGCGCTCGGATCTGGTGACGAGATGCCAGATCCGCAAGTATTTAAGAGATGGTGACGAGGAGCATTGTTCTTCCAGGAGCACCCGCCGAATCATAAAAGTAGGAGCCAACTCGTCCTGGCTTGACCAGCTCGGCTCGTTGTGCCACCGGCTCGTCATGGCCTAGACTTATGCGCATGCGGCAGAGGAGCCTTACAGGAATTTCAGAAGAGATAATGAGCCAATCTCTGCAGGAATTGAACCTGTGAGCTGGTTACTTAGAAGGGATCTGTCATTGCGTCCATATGCAACAAGAAAGAAACAGAAGATGGGGTTTTACTATGGACGAGCACAAGGGCAGTTACTCCTGCCAAACGTTGGTCGGACAGATATGCCCAACAAGATGAGCCTCCAGAGGTCATGCCCTAGGATGGGGAGAGGAATGCCGATGATTCTTTCAGAGGAATATGATCATGAAATTGGATAGGTCGGTAAAAAGCAGTGAGATTGTGATGGAAAAGCGAATGGAGCACACTAAAGCAAGGCAAGACCCGACCCGACCCGAACCAACCTGGGGTTTTTGCCAGGTCAGGTCGCTCCTCTGGTGGGGTCGACCCGACCAGACCATGTCCACCCGACCCAACCCAACCCCACCTGAAACAACACAATGTCACTGAAACTTCTCCCGCCTTCCTTTCAAGCTCTAGAAGACTTCGATTCGCGGCAAAATGTCATCTATCCGATCTCAACCCGTCCACTCCAGGGACTCCATGTACGTGATCGAACTCGGGCTTTACCATGAGCAGTGGGGCCAGTATGCATCTTTTCTTTTCTTCCTTTCGCAACTACACTACCTGCACGCACTGCTCCGAGGCGAGTGTATTCTAGTGTCTTCCCAATCCCCCAGCAGAAGTAAAGTGTATGCACGCTACGCTAGAGCATGCACAGTAGTGTAGAATACGGTGGGCGCGAAAAATCCATGAGAATTTCAACAGATCTTCTCACCTGGGGTTCACAAGCCAGCTCTCCTTCTCATCAGATGTTGTTGGAAGGGTTGGGGGGGAAGGAGGATAGAAGATAAAGGGAGAGAGCAGGGAAGCGAGCAGCCAAGGAAACCGGGTAGAGTAGAGGGCAGTCCAAAAGACAAGCAACAAGCATGGGCGGAGGGCGTACGAGCAGTGGAATGATGATGATTGATGCGGACAGGAGGAGCAGAAGCAAGAAGCCTCACAGGGAGAGCATGCTGGTCAGTGAGCTTATGCCAGCCGGGATAGAGCCGGTGAGGGTATTGTTGAAAATCCACCTGCACGGATAGAGAGCGGGCTTATGTGTGTGTCAGTGAGAGAGACATTGAGAGGTACAAAATGTGATTTGTAACGTAACTTGTTTCCCAAGCTATTGCACGCGCGCTTCGTTTCACCCCGAGTCGCACACGCAACTGTACCGAATTCGGTGAACACTCCTCAAGTCCGAATCTGGCACTTTCTCGAACGCGCCTCAGTATCAAACCACATTTTCCCCTCGTCAAACCCTTTCTCGATGCTTCTTCCTCCTTCCTGCATATTTCTTCTCCATTCCTCTCCCACTTCTCACGCCGTAGCTTCCGTCCTTCGCCGTAGGCCGATTTCCACCGTTTCACTCTAGAATATCCCACGCGCTTCCATTCCGCGTCGTTCCGCATCTCGCCGTAGGTTTCGTGGTTCGGCGAACTACTCCTAACACCTTCAGGCCGATTACCGCAGCCCGTCATTGGTCAGCGAGCGAGGGTGTGCCAAGGGAGTAAAACGTACATGTGAGATCCAACTAAGCAAGGAACAGCCGGAAAGGAGTTGTGCTGCAAGCGGGCATTTCACTTTGAGGCTGGTAACTGTCGCTGCGCTGGTGACAAGGACGAAAGTGAGTGCCTGAAGCTCATTGCCCAGCGCCAGCCTCCCGGTGTCAATGGGCAGTGTCAATGGGCCCTCCCGGCGGTGTCAATGGACGGGCTGGTCCTCATTGACACAGCACAGGAAGCCGTGCCGGCATTTGTGGCCTGGCCAGTGAGACCCAGGATCTCCCTCAGCTGCTCCGGACGCTTCAGCTGCCCTCCTCCCATCCCCTCTACGAACTGGCCTGCCCTCAATTGGACCTTCACTTCCAACCTCCCAATGCAACGGCTAATGCGGGAATGTGAGCCATTGCTCCCAGAAGACACGAGGGCCCTGCTGGCAACGGAGTGAAAGGAACACACCGAGACAAGGCTGCAGCGCCAACTTTCCATTTACCTCGGCAACTCTCGGCATCGAGCCTCTGTCTCTGAACTTGGCCACACCCGCTTATTCATCCATACCTGCCAGCCAGCCGCCCCAAATGCAGTATCCTCGCTTACCAGTAGTTGCGTAGCCATTGTCGTACAGCCATAGCCGTAGCTTTGCTCTACATACCTGGTGCTGATGATATTGCTGTACGTGGTAATAATGCTGCGCCTCATAATATTGCTGCACCTGATTTTATTGGTGTGCTGATCTGCTGATGTTGCCAAGCGATGATATTACTGCACCTGATGATTTTGCTGCACCTTCCACTTCATCCAATGTCAAGGAACGTTCAACAGAAAGAGGCAGAGGCGAAACAGTGGACAGGAAGACCGGAGTGAACACGGACTGGGAGAGGGGGAACCAGAGCGTACAATAGACGTGGCAGGGTCTTGAGCCGTGTATGTCACACTCACAAATATTTCAGCAGGCTGAGGGCAGTCACGGTGGCAGGGATGCTTCCAGGCAGCTGGTTGCTTGCGAGATCCCTGTGAGGGGGCACAACAGCAGCAAGGACGGCAGGCTGTCGGAAATGAGAAGTTGAGCAAACCACAAGGGAGAAAGGTAGTGTTGCTTGAAATCAAATGGCAGGCGTTGCCCACCTTCCCAACCAGTCCAGATCACATCGCCTTTCACACCCACCGCCCAGCCTTAGCCATAGGCCTGAGCATGGGCCTGAGCCGAGCCGAATTGGCTCGAGCTTTGATGAGCTGCCGTCATCGCGAGTTGTGCCAAGTCAGCTGAACACGAGCCGGGGACAAGCCGCCCGAATCGAGCCCCTAGTCTACTGGTGATTCCGTTCTGGTAGAGTACTACTTGGCGAATTGTACTTCAAGCTAACAAAACAGGTGGATATTTAAGAAATCGAACTAACCAAGGGTAGAACATGGTGATATGGGCCTCGCGAGTGGAAGGAGAGAAAGTGATGGTATGAGAAAAAACTTCTACTGGAAAAGCAGACCTGAAGCTGTTTTCTTTTCTCAAACTGACCAGCACGACTCCCATTCTTTGTCGACGAGCATTTACAAGACTCGCTGAAGTGCCCTGCCGAGAGCCGGGAGAGTGGCTCGGGGTGGCCTTTCCGCGAGAAGCAATGCACATTAGAGGCTAGGCTCGATGGTTTCCCGAGCCGAGCCCCGGCTCGGTTGGTTGGCCACGTTTACCTGGCCAGCCACATTGTGACAACTGGTCACGGACTTTAATTAGGCCCGAACAACACTTTGTAATAAAATGATCATTCACACGAGGGGAATAGAGAAGGTAAGTGGTCTGGGGGGAATTGAGAGAGAGGGGAGAGAAAACAAGGACCGTTCGAGGGGAGAGGCGAGAGGTGAGAGAGAGGGAGAGGCTAGAGGTGAGAGAGAGGGAGAGGCTAGAGGTGGGCGGGGGGAGAGAGGGGGGGATGAAAAATACCAGGTGAGAGGGTGTAGAGATGGGGGCCAGGAGTGGGAAGGCGGCGGGAAGAAGGGCGGAAAATAGCATTTTATTCGAGTTTAAAGTTAGAACTCGACTCAATCTTCTCACTCGACTAAGGCGAGTTTCAAGTGAGATTTCCATAAAGAAAACTCGGTCGGGTCGAGTCGCATTAAACTCGCTAGCAGAAAAAAACTTGAGATTTTGCAGCCAGATCTGCCATTTCACAGAGAAGGTTGTGTGCTCACTGAGCATGTGGGAGCTGGTTTGGGGGCGGGTAAGGTGAACCGAATCGATTTTTACTCAAAAATACAAAAAAAAACACTTGACCTAAGGTTTTTTTTTTTTTTTTTTTTTGCGACTATATGGTTCAGATTTGAGTGTATCCCAGTGTAAAGAAACTTGGCTCACGTCTTAACTAAAGTGCGGCACAGTTGTGCTGCGGGATGGAAGGTGGAGTGCCAAGTTGTCAAATCCCTGCAGCAAATACTCAAGGCGACTCGGCGCTGAGGACGTACAGATAGGTGACCTTCCTTAGGTTGCTGAGGGAGTTTGGAATCTGCCCTTCCAGCTTGTAGTTCCGAAGTTGCCTGTTTGATTCATGGTGTGTGATTGATGGTATGTCAACAATGGTGACTCTGAGTCAGTCAGCATCTGCTTTCCAAAAATGCAGTAAGTGCAGCATGGTGGGGAGGACCCACTTGCACTCACCCATTCACTCGCATCCTTTCACTTGTATCCTCTCACTCGCAACCTCCCACTCCCATCCTCTCACTCCATCCACCCACCCATCCTCTCACTCCCATCGCTTCCCTCCCACCGCCTCCCTCCCATAGCCTCACAGGGCCACGATCATGCCGGAGGGGTCGCACGTGAGGCCCGTGGCACTACTGCAGTCTGGACTCGCACCACTCCACCCGGGGATGCTCTGCCCCCATGCCGCCTGGCACTCCTGCAGGAATTGCACTGCAACGAGTGGCAGTCGATGGGAGCAGAGGGGCGAAGCAGGGGGTTGAAGGAGGGTGAGGTGGGATGGGGAGTATGGGGAATTTCCACAACGAACCTCATGCCCTGAAAAACGACTCACGCTCAGCGATCGGTCATCCTGTCTCGCTCCATCTCGCCTCTCTCTTACGCAATCTGTGGGTGAGGAATTCTATAGCCGAGTGAAAACACATGATTTTCACTGGCAAACAGAGGAATTCTTCTCTACTCTTCAGACGCGGGCCTCCTCGTGGGGCTCTGCGCCTCCCTCGGCCCTTTGCTCTCGCGCGGCGGTCATCGCATCATCGCACCTGCTGCCTGTTTGAGGCGTGACAGCTTCGCGCGTGGCGGGCATGGCAAAAAATCCCCTTCGAATTCCAGCCTAAAAAATGCCAACAGGTTACCCCTGGAGAGATACCACAAGTTGGGCAACGAGCCAACAGGAAAAAGCAGGACCCATGCACACAGAAATGCAGCACATTGCCGATTGCAAACTGCCACTCCTCCGCATCATCCCAAAAGATTTCGCTCGAAATCCTTACCTCCAGGGATACAGGTTACACCAGGAATTATCAAATCCATGAATGCGGCAATCTTAAGCGGCGGCACTCGCCTTGTGTGGCTTCGAGCGGCACGGCGTTGACCGTCGCGACGGGCGTTGCGACAAGGACGGCGTGCCACCATGCCAGTGCCAGCGCGCACAGGCGCTCACGCTCACGTGCCATCGTCGCCGCCCGCACACTGGCTACCCTCGCCGCCAGTCCTCTCTCTCCCGCCTCTCCCGGAGAGGGGCGGCCCTCCAGAGTCACGGCGCAGAACTGACACACCCGCCGGTTCAAACCTGTCTAGTGGTTCCCGCTGCGTTCTGCGTTCAGTTCGTGACGGTCACGTGGACGACAATCGGCAAGAGACCCGACGTCGCACCATGCAGATATCATATCCTTAAAGTAACCCTAAAGTTGTAACGCCTGTGGGGCTTACACGTAAGGGTATGAGAGCATCCGCTGCGCCTCAAATACAACCCTCAAAAGTGACGGGGCAGTAACTTTTCCGTTGTTTTTTGCGCTCCTTTTTCGCGATGATACACCCCTTCGACCACCTCGGGTATGCGCCTAGAGGATTACGCGTAGGGTAAGTTTTAGGTTACCTCGGTGGCCCTATACTAGTGTTCTTGAGACGCTGGCGCCAGAAAAGCGGCCCACGCCGTGGTGGGCTTTTCCTGACTTCCGCGAGAAAACCGGCCCCAGTGACCAGGTCTACGCCCATTTGAAACCACCAGACAACCTCTGCGACCAATCACGTTTCTCCCCCTTTTGTAACGTTGTTAACCGAACTGAATCCTTCTGATCACTTGTAAACAACAAACACGTTCTCTCCACCAGACATATATTGTATCGGCGGTGGTGGTTGGCAACCAGATACAGTACATGTTCGCGGACAGGATACATGTATGGCGCCGAATTTCTGGTCTTGACTCTGCAATCACCCTTGTTCTGGTGTGTTTGCTTCCGCCACTTGGCAGATGCATGGGTGGAACGGCTGACCAGCATTTGCGCGAACTCTTGGATGAGGTTACAGGACTGTAGCCCCAGTGGCAAGAAGTCGCAAAACATCGTTCCGTGGTCGCATGTTCGTAGCAACCAGGAATGCCATTGGTGCAATACGACTCCAGGAACTTCGCGAAGTAGTATTGTTGTGTGCTTCAAATAATGATTACACTGAGTTTCTTTTACGGCACAGGCTTAAACTGAAATTGAAATATTTTAAACAAAAATCATCTTAAAGTTTGGAAATCTTAGGGTTAAAGCTACGATATGATTTTGTAGTGGTGTTTTTGGAGGGAATTATTGGACCCCTCGATGCGCGATAATTCGACGGCGTAGTGAGCGTTTTACGGAAACTCCTGAGTGATGAATTCAAACAAGGCTGGCGAGGCCATGAAATTTCGGGAGGATGTTGGGTCGGGGGAATAAATGCGGAAGGGTGGGAATCCAACGTTCATGCGTGCAAATATTGAATAGGAATCTCTAATGAGCAACCCGTCTACCAAGCCAGCATTACATTCTAGTCACCGAATCAAGAATTCCAAAATATAGTAAAAAGGTTACACTAGATTTAGGAATCTAAATGTAACATCCCTAACGAAATCTCATCATGGCCCGACCACCTTGCTATTGCGCTTATAATTAGCATGCCCCCATGGGAACATTTAATCACGTTCACAGGCGATGAGCCAATCAACATTGCCTCACCTCTTCCTCATATGCTCGTCGCATAGCCGATGTCACTCCCACCTTGCAAACTCGTCGCTGCAACGCCACGTCACTACATCCCTAACGTTACTACGAGGGAGCCCACGGGTAACTGCAAGCCTAAGCTCTTTGCAAAGGGCCTCATCGCGACTAGCTCGTGTCAGAAGACTAAGGGAACATTCCGGCGGGGACATTTGTGTCACAATCCCAATTTTATTTACTGTACCGCTCTGTACCGAATCAAACCGCTTCGCACTGCGGTACCTTCCCGAAAATTGGGATTGTGACACAAATGTCCCCGCATGAATGTTCCCTAAGCGAGAATGAATGAACTACAAACAAAGTGGGTACAAGTACTAACCCTAATTGGGTTGTACCCCATATGGGCTACCCCACTACAGCCTACACAACATAATAGTTTGACACACCCCCATAGGCAAAGTGGGGGAGAACAAGGGGTCACAATAACAGTCTAGGAAAGCAAAGCAAGCTCAGGGTGGTCACGAAGTCACCACACACTCTGAGCACAAGCAAATGGCCACAAGGACGTTCTCATGCAGAGTTATATAATGGAGAACAAGCAGTACAGTGATCACAACGTAGCAAGTGTAAGCATGCATGTATATGTATATAGATCACAGTACAAGCACAGTCAAGAAGTGAGCAAGTGAGACCAAGTAGGCACAAGGCCTAAAACAGTACAGAAACGTTGATGATCACAAGGCTGAAGTGCCTTGGTGAATATATCAGCAGTGTTGGCCCGAGAGGCCACGTAAGCAAGACGAAGCTGACCACGTTGCTGCAACTCTCGAGCAAGGACGTAACGCAGAGCGATGTGCTTCGTCCTGTGCTCCAGTCTGTGCTCCTGACACAAGGCAATCATGGCCTTGTTGTCGACGTACAGAACTGGAGGAGAACGAGGCGGCTCTCCCAAGTCGGTCAGCAGGTAGGTGAGCCAGCGTAACTCCTCTGCAGCCATGTCCCCTGCGTAGATCTCAGCCTCACAACTGGAACTGGGAACAGAAGACGAGCGGGTAGACCGCCAAGAAACAGAGCCGGAGCCAAGGCTGAAAGTGTAACCCTGTAACGACCGCTGCGTAGCCAAGTCGTCAACCCAAGAAGCGTCTGCGTGTCAAGTGAGGACAACTGAACCCCGTCCTCCAAGCACGAGCCCCATGCCCGACGTACTGCACAAGTAGCGCAACACCCTCTTAGCGGCCTCCCAGTGCTCTGGTCGGTGTCTCCCGGGCGCAACGTAGCGTGCCAGGATGCTAAGAGGGTCGGCAAGGTCAGGTCGAGTGCAGGTCATCAGGTACATGAGGCAGCCCACCAGCTCTGGATACGGTCCACTTGGCTCTACGGACTCGTCCGAAGGTGGAGCTGAGAGCGAGTGACCGGTAGGCAGAGGAGTGGACTGTGGCGAGGAGTACTGGAAGCGGAAGCGCTGAAGGACCTGCTGCACCATGTGTGACTGAGTCAAGGTAATGGTGCACCGTGCTCTGTCCCGGGTGATCTGCAAGCCAAGATAGCTGCGCAGCTCACCCACGGCTGTGCACGTGTCTCTTCTGCAGCTCCGACTTCACGTGGGCCAGTCCCTCAGTGTCAGCAGTGGCAAAGACCAAGTCGTCGACGTACACGAGGATGTAAAACGGCCGCAGCGAAGTGTCGGTGCATAGAAACAGCGACGGGTCAGCAGTCGAAGGAGCAAACCCAAGAGCCGCAAGCGTCGTCCTCAGTGTGTCGTGCCACTCGCGAGGCGCCTGGCGGAGACCGTAGACTGGCCGCCGGAGGCTCCACTGGGTACCTGCAGGAAACGACCCAGTGAAGCCAGGTGGGCGGCGCAGCCAGATCTCCTCGTGCAGGCTGCCCTGTAAGAAAGTTCTGAAGTCAAGAGAGTGAAGCTCGTAGTCACGCAGAGTGGCGACGTGCAGCAACACCCGAAGAGTGGCCATCTTCGGGGTAGGGGAGAAGGTCTGGAAGAAGTCAACTCCCTGTCGCTGACTGAAGCCTCGTGCAACATAACGCGCCTTGAAGACAGACGGAAAACCCCGCGGCCGCTTCACCCTGAAAATCCACATGCCATCGACTATGTTCGCCCCAGGAGGGGGAACTGCGTCGACGTGCCTGTGGACTTCCAGGATGCCATATCTGCGTCCATGGTTGTCTGCCACTGAGAGGAGTAGGGACCCGTAATCGCCTTGCATAAGAGCGCGGGGTCGGGATGTTTGGTGCATCCGGGTCTCCCTCAGGTGCAATCAGCATGGACACGAGATGAGGTACAGCAGCTGCAAAACACTCAAAGTCCTCCTGCCTGTCCTCAAGGACGTCCGTGCCAAAAGCACACTCACCCCCGACGGACGGAGGACAGATAGACTCAGACTCAGCAACAAGACTAGCGGCGTAGTCGAGACGACAGGCGGCAGCAAAGTCAACAAGCTCAGCAACTAGGGCAGACGCAACAGTGGACTCAAACGAAGGGTCAGTGACAACAGTGGCTAGAAGATGTGTGACAATAGGACTGGCAGCACGAAGTAAGTCAGACTCAGGGTCCGGACCGTCAGAAAGGGAGGACGCAGGAGGAGACGGAAGGGGAACTTGCAGTGGAACAGAGGAAGGACGAAGTGCCATAAGGTGAGTGCCGGGGACATGAGGAGGACGCTGACGCGGAACACGACGTCCAGTGCGAACAGCTCGAACAGGCGAGGCAGGACGAGACGCAGGCTCACGACGCTCAGTAAGACCTCCTGTCTGCTCAGTGTAAGGAGAAGGAGCAGGCAGTGGGGAGGCTGGCTGTAACTGTGGCTGCGACTGGTCAGGCGGTGGACACAGTAAGGGAGGAGTAAGGCCAGTAGAAGACAGGAGACCAAGAACTTGCTGAAGCAATGGAACGAAGTACGGTCGCGGCCGCACAGTGCCTCCAGAACCAGCACCGACAGCACCAGCACCCCCAGGGCCAGCACCTCCAGCTCCAGGGTCTCCAGCTCCAACGCCTGCAGCACCACCAGCTCCAGCAGCTCCAGTACCTCCAGTACGAGCACCTCCGGGACCAGCGGCTCCAGCACCTCCAGCACATCCAGGACCAGCAGCTCCTGCACCTCCAGCACCTCCGGTACCTCCAGCTCCAGCGCCTCCAGCTCCAGGGTTTCCAGCTCCAGCGCCTGCAGTACCACCGGCTCCAGCAGCTCCAGTACCTCCAGTACGAGCACCTCCGGGACCAGCAGCTCCAGCACCTCGAGGACCAGCAGCTCCAGTGCCTCCAGCTCCAGGGCCTCCATCGGCAGGCCCCCCAGCTCCAGCAGCGCCACTCCGAAGGCGGGTGCGCCGAGCAAACCACTCGCGCAGCTGCGGTGGAGAGAGAGGCTCCCGCCGTGACGAGGCACCCGTAGGACCTCCAGAAGACAAAGTACCTCCAGGCTCAGCACGCTCAGGCTCAGCACCCCCAGGCTTAGCACCCCCAGGCTCCGCACCCTCAGACTCAGCAACCCCAGGCTCAGCACCCCCAGGCTCCGCACGCTCAGGCTCAGCACCCCCAGACGCAGCACCCCTAGCAGAACCACCCCCAGCAGCACCAGAGTCGACAGCGACCTCGATAGGCTCAAGAGGGTCTACCTGAGACACACCTGAGGGAGCAGGACCCTGAGGGGGGAGGGGGTCTACCGGAGGAGGACCTGGTGCGAGGAAGAGCGGCGGGGGGGGGGAGAGGGGCAGTGCGGTAGGGGAAGAGACGGTAAAAGGGAACCGACTCGTCAAACGTGATGTCCTGAGAGGGCAGGACACGGCGCGAGGTGGGGTGGTAAAACTGCCAGCCAGGCGCGTCAGGGGGAAAGCCAAGGAAGACGCAGGGAATGGCGCGGGAGGAGAGCTTGTCCGCGGTAGTATCGCGGACAAAGGCACGAGAGCCCCAGACCCGGAACACCGACGCATCGCCAACCTTCCCCGTCCAACGCAGAGTAGGCGAGGTCTCCGGCAAGGAGACACGGGGCCAGAGGTTGAGCTGATGCGCACCGTACCGGACCGCAAACGGCCACAGAAAGTGGGGGGCAGCCGCATGGATCATGGAGGTACGAGCGACCTCCATGACTAAGCCAATGCGGCGCTCAGCAACCCCATTCTGTTGCGGAGAGGCCGGAAGCGTGAACGACTGGAGAATGCCCTCCCCACGACAAAATTTCCGCAAGAGGTCAGAGGAAAACTCACCACCTCTGTCAGAGTGTAGACGCAGGACAGGAAGGTCCTCGTGGAACCGCTCGCGGAGCTGGAGACGGACAGCGCGGATCCAAGGGATCAAAACATCAGGGACCTTCCCCTTGCTGCGCAAGGGGAAGACCGTGGTGTAACGCGTGTAGTCGTCAACAACCAGCAGAAAGTATCGCTCGCGGCCCTGTCCACGAACGCGGGCTGGCCCTACACGTCCATGTGGAGAGTCTGCAGGGGAGCAGTCGTCGGGGGAAACGAGGAGGAGTGAGGAGCGGTGCACTGCTGCCCCTCGACACAGGGAAGGCAGGGAGGGGCAGGCGAGGGTGGGAGGGGAGGCAGAGACCTGGGAAGACCAGAGACAAGGAGGCGGGAGTGCATGCCACGGAGGCGTGGCAGGGAGGGGTGACCAAGGCGGTGGTGCCAAAGGAGAGTCTGGTGCGACAGGAGGCTCAGTACTCTGTGTGTACAGACTCGACCCAGGCCGCCGGGTGAACATGGGCAGGTGACGGCTCGTCCGTGTACACGTGCAGATCAACACACGCTGACCCCCAGGAGTGGTGGTAGTGACCATCGCATCCTGGAGGGCAGCGGTATGCACCAAGTTTGTAGAGAACGAGGGGAGGTGAAGACCTGAGAGTGAGCCGGACGGAACCGCCGGACACGGGAGAACAGAGGAGGAACGGGCAAGAACTGGGCCCCCTGAGGGGTCAGCCAGTCTGACGGCAACAGGTGCAGGGAGTGGTGTGACTGTGGTACTGTCGCGAAAGAAACAGCGGGAAGCACCTGAGTCAAGCGTGAAGGTGTGCAAGGCCACAGAAGGCGCAGTACCAGAGAGAGCAGACTCACCAGCACCTAGAGCAGCAGCCTCTATACCTGGGTCGGGCGGCACACACAGGTAACAGTCACCCTCAGCACTAACAGTCAATGCATACATGGCAGTAAGGATAGCATCATAGTCAAGAGCAAAGATATCCACACCCTGCCTACGCAGCTCTAGCCAGCGGGGGAGCTTAGTCGCGTCGGGAAACTCTGCGCGCCAGGCGTCGTCAAGACGGGAGAAGCAGCGGGACTGGGTGTGACAAACCTTCTCGCATGTCTGACCAGCGCGGTCACCTGTGCGAATGACGTACTGGCAGCAAACACTACCCCCAGACGCCCCACGCTGAGCAAACCACTCACGAAGCTCCTCGGGCGTAGGGGTCTCACGCTGACGCTGCTGCTGCTGCCTCTGACCACCGCCAGAACCGCCCCTCTGACCGGTACCACCCCGGCCGCCACTACTGCCGCCGCCACCACTCCCATCGCCGCCACCACTGCCGCCGCCACCACTCCCACTGCTGCCACCGCCGCCGCCACCAACGCCTCCACTCCCACCACCACTCCCTCCGCCACCACCGCCACCTCCACCGCCTCCACCGCCCCCACCACCGCCTCCACCGCTGCCACCCCCACCACCCCTGCCTCCCTTGCCCCTGCCGCTGCGGCGCCTCCCACCAGGAGCAGACGCAGCCCCAACCTCCTCAACACGAATGAAGTCAACAGCAGCAGCAGAAGCGACTGAGGGGACAAGGGGGGAGGGTGGACACCCCTCAAAGAAGGGAGTGCGAGGAGTGCCACGAGAAGCGCCTACAGCGACTATGATGGTCTCAGCTGCAAGGAGGTGCTTCTCGAGCAGGTCGACAGTGAGGTCTGTGGGGTCAAGGGCGAGAAGGAGGTCCCTGACAGCGCTAAGAGAGTCAGGGAGGCGGGTGACGATGAAGTAGAGAGTGATGTACATGGGGGGGGGGGGGGTTCTTGGCTAGAAACTCGGTGGGAAGCGCGCCGCGGTAGCGAGTGTCACTAGTGCGAAGGTGAGTGATGAGGTCGGCAACTGAGGCAAAGGCGGACAGCTCGGGAAAAAGGTAGGGCAGTATAAGGCGGCCTAGAGCAGCAGTGGTCGGGGAGGAGTACAGGGCTCTAGCAGTCTTGTGCTGGCCAAAGTGAGCGCGTTCGGCTAACGGCAAGTGGTTGCGAACGGCTAGGCGAGCAGCAGCGTCACGGGTAAGCCACTCTGAGCGAGTCGCACTGTCAGCTGTGTCGGGAGGGGCGAGAGAGGCTCCAGACGTGAGGTTAAACAACGAAACGCTGTCTCTAGAATCGCTCAGAGGGTACAGCTGCAGGTCATCTAGCCACGCATCGAACTCGATCGGACGGCCCTCACGATCGAACGTGAGGATGCTGAGAGTAGCCATAGCGGGCAGAGCAGGGTGACGCGTGACGAGCAGGGCGGCGCGTGTGCACTAGGGAAACGCGCACGGCAGGGCGGCGCACGGCCAAGGAAGGGCGGCGCTTAGGGCAGAGCAGGGCAGCACAGCGGCCAGCAGGGCGTGTCGCGGGCAGGGCAGGGCGGCGCGCGGGCAGGGCAGGGCGGTGCGCGGCTAGCAGGGGGCGCGCGGGCAGGCTGCAGGGTGGCGCGCGGCTAGCATGGGGCGCGCGGGCAGGCTGCAGGGCGGCGGGCGGGCAGGGCAAGGCGGCGCGCGGCTAGCAGGGCGGCGCGCGGGCAGGCTGCAGGGCGGCGCGCGAGCAGGGCAGGGCGGCGCGCGGGCACTGGGGCGACGCGACAGGCCGGGCAGGGGCGGCGCGCGGACCCTAGGGTGACGCGACGGGCAGGGCAGGGCGTGCGCGGGCAGCGCGACGCAGGGCAGGGCGTGCGCAGGGCGGTGCGACGCGGGGCAGGGCAGGGCGTGCGCGGGCAGCGCGACGCAGGGCAGGGCGTGTGCAGGGCGGCGCAACGCGGGGCAGGGCAGGGCGTGCGCGGGGCGGCGCAACGCAGGGCAGGGCAGGGCAGCGCGGTAGCCAGCAGAACAGCGCGCGGGCAGGGTAACGCGACTGGTGGGGCAGCGCGACGGACACGGTAGGGCGCTACGAGCAGGGTAATGCGCTACGAGCAGGGAAGTGTACGGTGGGCCCTAAAAATAAACGGTCCTGGAATAGGACCTGCTCTGAAACCATGCCAGAAGACTAAGCGAGAATGAATGAACTAGGAACAAAGTGGGTACAAGTACTAACCCTAATTGGGTTGTACCCCATATGGCTACCCCACTACAGCCTACACAACATAATAGTTTGACTGCTCGCTATGTCGTTGCCTGCACGTGACGTCGCCTTCCCGTCGTCGCAGTCTCCTCGCCGGGTGGCCACATAGCAGCCGCTTCCGTTAGTCGCCTCTACCCATCCTCCTCACCCTCTCGCCACATCTCAAAGGTCGCCTCTGCACTGTTTCGCGCCCTGGTCGTGTCACCTCCTCCGATGCAGGGATAACTCCAATTTTCTAACCAAATGGGATAAAAGGGCATGTTTCCTTAAGGTTAGCACACCCATACCTCCCCCAGAACGACACCTGCATCCCTTGGGGAGACCACTTCAAGTCATTCCAGTGTCCACTTCCAACACTCCCATCAATGGGAGTCCCAACAATAGGGCACACGAAGTCTGCCGATAGCAAGAATCGAACCACGATCCTCCACGCTCACCGCACCATGTAGGGATAGCTCTGGTTCGCTAACCAACTGGGATACAAGGACTTGTTTCCTTGGTGGGTCAGCGCACCCATACCCCCCCAGAACGACACCTATAGCCCTTGTGGAGACCACTTCAGGCCATTCTAGTGTCCACTTCCAACACCCGCCACCTCTCCTCCTAATCGTCCCCTCGCCTCCTCGTCGTCGCCTCGCCGCCTCGCCTCCTCGTCGCCGCCTCGCCGCCTCCGGAAGGCTTCTCGCCCCCCCCCCTCTCCTCCCTGTCCGCCTCTCTTATAAGCATCTCCCTTGTCCCCCTTTAATCATACATGCCCCCCACTCTTCCAACCTATCCCCCCTCTCTCTTCCATGTCCTACTTTCACCTCTGTTCTCCTTTCTTCCCCCCAGTCCTCATTGTTGACAGGAGTTGGCCCCGCCCTCGCTTTGGCAAAGCCGGTTTCGTCGTCGTGTGTGCGGGAGGTGCAGCCGACTGCACCTAGTGGTCGACGCCGATTTACGCACGCAGGTCGACGAAGTTGGTCGACCTGCGGGGACCACTGCGAAAATGTCGACGAGGGAGGTCGACGACCGACTTCGACTTGGATGGTCGATGAGTCGTTTGAGGGGCGCTGGTCGACAGAACAAGGGGCAGGAGGAATGCAGGTGGGGTGGGGGCCCCAATGGCCAGTAGGAAGGGGGTTTTCATGGCCGATGGGGGCGGGACAGCAATGGCCGGTGGGGAGTGGGCTTCCATGGCCGATGGGGAGTGGGTTCCTATGGCCAGTGAAGAAGGGCAGCCCGGTTAAGGTGTGTGGGAGAGCAAGCGAAGAGGAGGTGATGACACGGCTGAAGGGAAAGGTCAATAGCTTGCTGCTGCACATCCACCCCGAGGAGCAAGAGAGTACCATAAAAAGAATCGACGACGTGGTTGATTGCCTCGCAAACCAAGACACAAGCATGTAAAGGCTCTCTCTCCGTACCTACTCCCTGGGCTACTACCTCCTGCTCGCTCCCCACTGCTACCCAGGCTTCTTGGAATCCATTTCATCCCTGGTCCTCACCGATGTCAGCCAGCAGCCTGACATGGTCACGTCAGCAGTCGCGGCTCAGCTCCTCCGCCTCCCCTCTCTCACAGCACTTCACTTCCACGCAGCTTCTATCGCTTCAGACGCCCTGCCACCCTTCCAGTCCGCCACTCAGCTCCACCGCCTCGTCATCGCCTGCTATAAGCCGTTTGACTTGGTTTCCAACACACCAGCCAACCGTCAAGCCAACCTGCCACCCCCATCTGATCACCCTGACGGCGAATTCCAGCCATTTCAGCCGTTTGCAGGCTTGAGGGAGCTGCATGTGAGCCGCGTGACCGACTCTATGCTGCATCAGGTGGGGGTGCTGACGAGCCTTGAGGTATTCTCCTGCATGTGCAGAAAGAGGGTGAGTTCCAGGGGATGGATGCACCTGAAGGGACTGCAGAACCTGAAGTGTCTGCAGCTGGCACCAGCAATCCTTCTCAAAAGCCGTGGATCCAACGATCATGACCGTGACTTCAGCCCGAAGCTGAAATTTTCCAAATCTCGCCTGCCGGAGATCTTCCACACCTTCGAAAGGCCTCCCAAGAATGGTGCAGCAGGCGTACGCAAAGTCCCCAGGAAACGCATCGATGGGAGTATATGGGAGGTGGTGGCTGCCCTACCGGGTCTACATCACCTGGAGCTGCACTCACCAGAGCCCAGCACGGCTGCACTGCGATCCCTCTCCAACATCAGTAACCTCACAACCCTCCACATCACCGGCACGACGCTTGATGATTCTGATTTGGTATGCTTGAGTAGCTTCTCCCTGCTCACGGAACTCAGCCTGGTTGCCTGCTCGTTCGACGCAGATCGGGCTGTAAGGTTGGTGATTCAAGGCATGACACAGCTGCAGACGCTGGACCTGTCGGGAACGGCAATCAGCCAAGGAGAGGCTGTGCATCTGCAAGGGCTAGAGCGGCTGGAGCGGTTGAAGCTGTAGCAGTGCAGCGGCATGAGCAAGCTCTTTGTGCAGCATCTGAGCTGTGTTCCTGCGTTGAAGGAGTTGGATTTGGGCTGCAACAACATGCAGCATGCTTGGCTGCTGCCGGTTCTGGAAGGGAAGAAGATGACTCGGCTTGGGGTGAGGGGCTGTTGTTTCGTGGTGAAGACGTTGAAAGGGCTTCAGCAGGCTTGGATCGAGATTGACTCTGGAAGTTGGTGATTGATGTTGGGATGCATGGAACGGTATGAGTTATTTGGTATGTGGTGTCTGGTGTGAAATGGTGTGTGTTGCATTGTGCATGCTGTCCGTAAGAATTTTGAATCAGACGTGCTATGGCGGTGGTAACATCACCATATTGACTGCGCAGCTGGTGTTAGAGTTGTGTACGGTATCACAGAAACCATGAACGTACCATATGTTGTTCAAAATATTGTAATGCACTAACCATGTTATTGCAGCAAACCTAGGTTGACCAAAGTTCATCAACTTTTGCTTCTGTATTGCCGGCAAGAGGCCTCATGCAGCCTATTGTATGTTCAAAAAGTATATTAGTGGACCTTATAAATAAATCTTTCAAACAACTGATACTCCTACATTGCGAACCAATTGATATGGTTAATGGAACACGTAGTTTTTTTTTTTTTTTTTTTTTTTTAGAACGAGTTTGCACTATAACAATGCAAATACATTCACAGTCGAGCAGGGAAACGACAAACCCCAGCCGAAACTCAGGTGCCTCCCCCCTGCACGTGCCTACGGTGGACGGTGGAACGTCTTGGGGTTTTGCCATATGACCCTCCACGTGGCCCGTTCCCCTGCCTCACATATCCTCGCAATCACCGGTCTTTCATCCCCTACCAGGTCGCCCCACGGGTCACGTGGCTGCCCCTGGACACCACCCCCTGTTGCCTTTCTCAGCATTTCCGCTCTGTAGAGCCTTGCGTGGCGCATTAAGTCGTAGATTGTCGCCCGTGCCACCTTCTTCCTTTGGAACTTCTCCTTCCGGTACACCGCATCCACTCTGGCCAACCAGATTCTCCGCATCATCACCGCTGTCAAAGTTGCCCCCAGAAAACCGGATTTCGTGGCCCCCCTCCTGGAAGAGCATGTTGTCTAGCGACCTCGTCTGATCCGCCAGGTCCATGATCCTCAGCGAGCTCAGCAGCGCGCCGATCACCGGCTGGATGACAGGGCAGGTGAGCATGCAGTAGGCTAGGGTTTCTGGCTCTCCGCAGTGCGGGCAACAGCCCCTGGGGCCCAGGAAAATCAGCCTCCCCCCCACCTGCAGGTTCTTGCTGTGCATCCTCAGCACCACATCACGCGCTCTGTAGGGGATCACCAGGGAGTCTCTCCTCTCCCTCACAGCCTTCCAGTCGATATTCTTTCCCCACTCTTCCTCCCACTCATGTCTCCATCTTGACGCCGTCACCGGCCCCGCCAGCACCCTCCTAATCTCCTTAGGTGCCGCCGGCCTCAGATTCTCGCCCATAGCCCCGAGCACCATGCCTCCTTTGACCACCACCGGCGCCACGCTCTTGACGGGGAACGCAACCGGATACGGCCTCTGCGGTGCGACCAGGTTTGAGCCATCCGAGCAGTCCAAATGGTCTGTCGCCACTTCCCCTTCCTTGACACCCCGCACCGTCCAGTATAGGAACTCCTGCGTGCGCGCCAAAACCGTTCGTACCACTTTCGCAGCCGCTGCTACCGCCTCCGCTGATTTCGGTGCCGCCAGCATTGCTTTCCACTCCACCGGGGCCACCTCATAGGCCTTTTTCGCCCACCTGGCTGACGCCACGCTACCAAACTCTATTGTCAGTGTCTTAATATCTTTGATGTCTCTGCTTCCATCCTCTCTGGTGATGAGCAGGTCCCCCATCCTGGTTGTCCGAATCCCTGGTGGTTCCGGAAAGGGCTCCCCCCCCGGAACATGATGCGCCGATTGAAACACAGCAGCTCCCGTTCGGCTTCCCAGCCGTTGGTCGGCGCTGGGAGATCCGCGAACGGCGACTCCCACAAAACCTTTGCAATCGCCTTCCACCTCTGGCTGCCCTTTTTCGAGTGCCCGCCAGCGGACTTGTGGGCGAAAAACGTCGCTACCCCTTGCGGCAGCGTCGCCGCCTTCTCCGACAACCATCGTTTGGTGGCATCCCTCTCCGTCAAGAACTTCCCCACCAGGCGGATCGCCAAACTGTCCAGCCGGTCCTTCGGGTCGATTAGGCCCATGCCACCTTCTTTCTTTGGCAGTCGGACCAGCTCCCCACTCCAGAGAACGAAAAAAATATCGGCCGTCACCTCCCCTTTTGAGACGTAGTTGTCGCAGGTTTTGCAAATTTTCGCCCATAGCTCCTCTGGTGGCGGGTAGATCTGCGCCTGAAACAGGAGAATTGGCATGATGTAGCTGTTGATGATTGTAACCCTTGCAGCCGTCAGCAGGTGCTGGCTCTCTCACTTGATCAGCTCGCTCTTCCCCCTCTCCCATGCTTTCTCCCATGAAGGTGCTGCGTCTCCGTCTGGTGTCACCCACATGCCCAGTAGGCGCTCGGGGACTCCGGCCTCCGCCCACTTGAAAGTAACCCCGGGTAATGATGTCTTGCCTTTGTTCCTTCCCAGCGGCATGACAATTGACTTGTCGCGATTGATGTGCAGGCCTGACAACTCCCTGAACCAGTCCAGAGTCGCTGCCGCTGAGTGCAGCTGGTCTTCGCCCCGGAGGATCAAAGAGGTGTCATCCGCATAACCCACGTACGACACCGCGTCGCCACCGTCCGCCTTGACCCCCAGGTCGCGCCCCTTGATCTCCGCACATAGCAGCTCCAGGGCACAGAGGAAAAGGTAAGGCGCGAGAGGGCATCCCTGCCTCACCCCCCTCTGCATCTCCACTCGTTCCCCAATCCAACCGTTTATCGCCATTCTCGTTCCTGACCCCTGATGCAAGCCCTCCGCCCACCTGACGAATTGTGCTGGCAGGCCAAGCTTCTCCAACGTTCTGAAGAGGAAGGGCCGCGACACCGTGTCGTAGGCCTTCTGGAAATCCACAAGCAAGAGGTACCAGTCCTCCCCGTCGTTGTCCGCTGCTTCTATCGCGTCGGCTACCACCGTCACCGCGTCTGCCAGGCTGTGGCCCGGTATGAACCCGTGCTGCTCCTTTGAAATTACGTGATGAAGCTCCTGCTTGAGTCTGTTCGCTAAAACCTTCGCTAGGACCTTGTAGACTGTCGTGAGTAGTGTGATCGGCCTATAATTTGTCAGCATGTCCTTCTCCCCCTTCTTGTGCAGTAATACTGCCACCGCCGTTGTCAGTGATTCTGGTAGCGTGCCCGTCGACTCAAAAATCCTGACGAACTTCATGAAGCTCCCCCCCAGCAGGTCCCAGTGGGACACGAAAAGCTCCGCCGGGAGCCCGTCCTATCCTGGCGACTTCCCCTTCGGCAGCCCCTCCAGTGTCGCCTTGACTTCCGGTTCCGTCCACGGAGCCCCGAGCCTGACCACCGCCTCCGCCGGCATCACCCTGTCCACTGCAAAATTGTCGCGCGCCGTCTACGACACCGCCTGGGCTTCTTTGAAGGCTTCCGCGAAATGAGACGACGCTGCTTTGAGCACCGCTTGTGACCCACAGTACTGCTCCCCTTTGAACTGTACCTCCTCAATCAGTGTGCGCTCCTTCCTCATCTTAACCTTAGCCGACAGGTAAGGCGACGGGACTTCCTCCTGCAGCTCCGTCGTGAGGCCCACGAAAACTTCTAGCCTCTCCCGCTCATTCTCCCGGTAAGATTCCAGTTGCTCTTCCCTGTTCAGTAGCAGCGCCTTCGTTTTGTCGTCCGTCGGCCCACCCATGACCAGGTGCCGCATCCGCTCCACCTCCTCCATAAGGTGCAGTTGCGTTGCCGTCACCCTCTTCCTTTCTTCCTTTTCGTGCGCTCGTAGCCCCACCGTCAGCCTTGATATCATGCACTCCAGGGAGTCCCAGCCTGACCGGCCGAGCGACTCCTTGATCGACTGGATGATCTTCCTCACCCCCTTCTTTTTCCTCCGTGTTGCGTGGAACCTCCAGAGCCCCGGGCCGTGCGCGTGCTCGAAAACAAATTTCAGCCGTATCTTGATGGCGAACCAGTGGTCTGACAATTTCCTCGGCACCTCCATATGGCGAGTCCCCTCCAGGTTGCCAAGCAGCGACGTGGACACCAGGGCCCTGTCGATGCGGGATTTCGACTGCATGGCCCTCACCCTGAAAGTGCACTCCCTGCCCGTGGGATGTAAGGCTCGGAAAGCGTCGCGGAGATCGCGCGACCCTGCTCCCGACGACTTATCCAGGTCGGGATCGGCTACCATATTCAGGTCTCCCACCACAACCAGATGCTTGGACGGTGGCTGCGCTTGCACGAACGGCAGAAGCTGCTCCTTGTGAAACTTCGACCTGTTGCAAGCCTGTGCCGGAAGGTAAGCCGCAACCAGTCTGAAGGCCTCCTCCCCCCCTTCCACTGTCACCCCCAACAGCCTTTTCCGATGGATCCGGCGTGACATCTGAGAAGCGGATGTGCCTGTCGAACGTCATGACTGCGACCCCGCCCGCCGCCTGGCTCGGCCCAACCGCAGCCCACGCTCTCGGTTTAATCTCGCTGGAAGTTGTGATCTTCCTTAATCCTTGTGTCTGAAAGTACCATTATGTCCGATGTTGTGCGCAGCCACCGCCTGTTCTTAGTTCGTTTGCCGCAGCCGCCAAGGCCGTTCACATTGACCCTGCAGATGGTGAGTATCAGTGTGTTACCCATTAATCCACTCGGAAAAGGGCCCCTCGCATCCACGGGCTTTATTAAAAGCAGTACAGCACATACTAACTTCTGCCGATGCTACATCTGACCACTCTTGCTTCGCAGTTGAATTTACCAAGCT
Source organism: Closterium sp. Naga37s-1 (assembly GCA_947471745.1). Lineage (NCBI taxonomy): Eukaryota > Viridiplantae > Streptophyta > Zygnematophyceae > Desmidiales > Closteriaceae > Closterium > Closterium sp. Naga37s-1. The sequence continues at coordinate 1,140,003 of CANJKZ010000247.1, read as the reverse complement.
CCCCTCATCCGTCTGGTTTCCCAAAGCTTGTGCAGGTGCCATCCAGCTCAGCCGCTCCACTGGCCGGTCAGTCACATCCCGAACTCCTTTCGGACATGCGCAAGGTTTTGCTTCCCTTTGCTCAGACGCGTCGCCGCTCCCGCCTTGAGCAGACCGGTACCATGGCGGACCGACTGCACATGCTCCACCGCCTTCTCGAAACTGGTACCGTGGGCCTTCCCGCAGTCCTCCTGAGCGCACAGCCACTCCTCCCGGACTCCTCCCGTAGATGTAAAAGCAATCGCCGGGTCCGCCAGTAGGATCTTCATCGCAGATGTGAGCTTCATGGAAGCAGCTACTCGGGGGGGAGATTGTACAGAGGTCAGCATGGAAGCTCGCTGCTGCGGCCACCTGAAAGCAAGGTGAGAGCAGGGTCGGTTACCATTGATCTCATGGGTACGCACCAGCGTTAGATTCCAGTTCCCGATGTTGTTCTGCCTCTCCTTAACATAATCTTCATGGAAACACGACATGTGCATCCCACTGCAGAAATCACAAACTAGTGCAGGGAAAGACACCAGCAACTCGATCCCGTGGACCCGGCCGGTGACCTTGTGCCACCACTTATACTTATTCCCCAGGTGCCTGAAAACCAAGCCCTTAATCTTGTCTGTGTCTGACCCCGAAGCCGGATCCAGCACACGGTGGAAGGCCGAGCCGTCGAGAAACGCAGTGCGACCTCGTTTTAGCAGCATCGCAGACACCAGGTTCTTCTTGATCATTGCCGGTGAGATCACCGCCGGCACCCCCCGGAGCAACACCTCTATCGCCTCCGGGTGAGCTGCGCACTCCTTCAGGTACTCCTTATTCTCCGAATGCTACCAGCCGAGCGTAAGCTTCTTGTCGTTCACCGTGTAGTGCTCGATCTCCCTGCTTCGCATGAACACCGCGTCGGCCTCTTGCAGGAAAACCACTTCTACGCGCCCAAAATGCTGCTTGGAGAGGAAAGTCGCCGTGAGTTGCTGACACCTCGTTGTTGCTTTGACGTTCTCCGACATATGCTTGCCCCACAGCAACAGCAGATGCTTGACGGTGCAGATACCACGCGGGATCTCCTTGTTCCAGGCGAAAGGGACCAGCAGCGTGATAGCGACCCCCGCTTGCGCAGCAATCTCGTTGAGCGTCGCCGGATCCTGGCATTCATCAGGATCGTCACTGAGGTAACCGCAGTCTTCCTCCGCATCTTGAACCTTTGTCTTTCCCTTGTCCAGCACATTAGGATCCGATGCTGCACCACTTGCTGCCTTGTCATTGAAAGTGACATTTGCATCGCTTCCTTCTGGCAGATCATTGATGCGTAGCGCTGACGTGCGAGCCGTGAGCACCTTAATCTCTTCCTCTCCTCGGGGAGCCGTCGCGCCATTGAACATCGTCTTCGGAGCGACCGGCTCAGGGCGTACTTTCGTAGGCTTCTTCCCATAGAGGCCAGCACCCGGAGCGTTCACAGCAGGAGTCCCTTCAGGAAGAGCCATGGTGTGATGATGAGAAGCCGAGAGAGTGTCTGCAGAAGTAGACCGTGAATAAGAGCTGAGCACCGGAAGCTCCTTCCTTGACTTGTGCTTGTACCTCCGCCAGTGCCTGTATAAATAGCAGCGAAAAGCAGGATGACGCGCCTCGAGCAAAGACGCCTTGAGAATAGACACTTCAGGCACCCTGATGCCTTCGCGCTCCCTGAGATCTCCATTGTCAAAAAGAACCTTGATATTGCCTGACAATAGGGTCGTATGGACAATGTTCGTCTTTTGAACACAAAAAGTGTACCAACAGCTTCCTAAAGTCTTAAGGAGTACGAATCTAGGCTCAGATTTAACAACTGGTAAAAAAGCGTGGGACATTGACACTTGTGAAGGTCTCGGGGTCAGCCATGGCGTTCTCAAGGTAGTCATTGTTTTTGTTGTTTTTTGGCGGAGTTTCCAGACTACATACATAATTATCTAACTTACATTAAACCTCCCACAAGCTAATCACATGCTCGATCATGCGTGATGTCAGACACGTGCTCCATTTTCCATCCAAGACCTACCTAGTACCTACCATATACCCCCCATTACCTCCACAGCTCATGATATAAGCCCTCATACAGTACCATTAACTCTAACTCGCATGCTCCTCAATTCTCAACCATCACATGCTCTCATATGCCCTACACCGTGTCCCATACATGTCAAATGTTATATTAGCTTCTTAGGATACAGTGAGTAGCACCATAGGGAGTGCACCACATGCCATACACGGCGCGCCATACACCACATGCCATACACCATGATCCAGACTCCACATGTGTTGGATCCCAGCAACAACCATCACATCAAGCCTCGATCACAATCCAAGGCCGTTCAAGCCCACGCACGGTCTTCTCCCTGTACCCACACCCCCTCACACTCAGCCTTTTCACCCGCTTCCCTTCCACAACGTGCCTCAACCAATCAGCCGGCATGTTGTTAAACCTCAGATCCAGCTCCTTGGGCCGAGGCAAGAACCTGAGGAAGCGCACAAACGACTGGCCCAGATTGCAGCACTGCCTCAGAGTCAAGCGCTCCAAGTGCTTCAAATACTGCAGCTCAAAAATCTCTTCTTTGGTGACTGCCGTTCCCGACAGGTCCAGGGACTCGAGCTTCGGCATGGAGCCGGCTATTCTCTTCACCACACTGACGGGGGGCCTCCAGCTTTGATGGACCTCGCTCTCGGTTGGGAACGTGCAGCCAGCCAGGCTGAGGTGGGTCAACCAAGTCACGTGAGTCAACCAAGTCAAGGCGTCATTGTCAAGAACAGCTCCTGTGATGTGGAGAGTGGTGAGAAGGTACGACTTTTCGAGTGAGATGAACGCGTTCCTGTAGCGCGGTGGTGCATGCAGCTCCAGGTGCTCCAGATGTTGCAGCCCCCGTACCAGACACCAAACCCCACTATCGTCCACTGGGCCTGACAATCCCTTGTGTTTCAAGTGTGCACCCTCTTGAACACCCTCTTGACCACCCTCTTGACCACTCTCCCAAAGTACGCCCCCCTGCTTCTTCTGTGGCCTTGCATACACTCGCGAGACCACCGGCAACCTTCCCTTGGGATACTCCATCCTCAGACCATGACCGTCCAGGTCCGCTGGTGCCACTCGGAGCCATCTCAGACGTTTCAGCCGGTCCAGCAAAATCCAGCCCATAGAGCTCACCCCCTCACAGAACGTGCAGGAGAGGACCTCAAGGCTCGTGAGCGCCCCCACCTGCTGCAGAACAGAGTCAGTCACCCTGCTCACGTGCAGGGATTTTAGGTTCTTCAACAGCCAGGGCCCCGTTTTGGTGGAGGCGGGAGAAGGGCTGGATGGGGGACAGGGCGGATGGAGCGATGGGGGTTTGAAGGAAGGAGAGGGAGGTGAGGGAGGGAAGGTGGCGGAGGGAGAGCATGTCGCGGGGAGAGACTGCGGAGCATTGGTCGAGCGTGAGGGAGGTGAGGGAGGGAAGGAGGGTTGGATGGCAGGCGGGAGCGAGTGAGAGGAAGTAGTGGAAATTTCGGTGGGACAGGGTGATTTCCTGTAATTCAGGGGTGATGTGCGGTGCTGCTGGGATGAGCCGCTGCATTTCAGGGGTGGTCCGTTGCAATGTAGGGGTGATCTGCTGTGTCTTGGATGGCAGAGAAGAGAGAAAGCTGACCGTTACGTTGATCAGAAGTTTTGAAATCTGCTGCTTATCGGGAGGGATTTGCCGCAGCAAGGCATCGATTTCCTCCTGCAGCCGCGCCTTGAATGCCTCTTCACCATTGGTGGGTTTCCCCTCCACCAGTGCACTCTGCACCTCTCCACGTGAAGATCCCTTGCTTGGTGACGGCTGCCCTGGTGCTGCTGCTGCTGTTGCTGCTGCAGCTGCTGCTGCTCCGCGCAGCCCCGCCCGTTGCGCCCATCGCTCCACAGACGCTACCAGGTCGTTCCCCACCGGCCCATCTGCCTCTCCTGCACCACTCTGCTCCCCACCTGCCCTCCCCACCACGCCTTCCCCTCCCCTTTGCATGATATCCCTGGCTTCGTTCCCTAACCCTGCCCCCTTGTCCTGCCCCCTTCCGTTTTCAGCAACGAGGGGCTGCTTGGGAAGGGTGGGGGAGCAGAGGGATGGTGCAGCGTAGTGAAAGGAAAGGGAGCAGAGGGGTGGTGCAGCGTAGTGAAAGGAAAGGGAGCAGAGGGGTGGTGCAGAGTTGGAGACGAGAGGAGCAACAAGGAGAATGTACAAATATTTATGTGATGACGTAAACACACCTGTCTAAAAATATAAGTATACTGTATTTGGTTGGGTAATTTTTCAGAAAATCAGGATCTCATCTTAATGCCACCTCACCTCAACCAACTCATAGTTATCTCCCACTCCCTCCTCCACTGCGTCCTCCTCTGCATCTTCGACCTCATTTTCACAATTCTCTGCACCTCCTCCCCTCTCTGCCACTCCTTCCCACTCTGCCGCCCCCTCCCACTCTGCTGCTCCCTCCCTCTCTGCCGCATACCCCTCCTCTCTCCCCAGCCCTACTCCTACTGCCTCTGCCTCCTCCGCTCGCCCTTCTCCCACCGCTTGCTCCATCTCCTCCATTGCTTCTCCTGGAGAGTCCCCTTTCGAGTTTTCTTCATCCTCTTCCTCCGATGTCTCGTCTACCAGATCGATCGTCTTCTCCTCCTCCTCGTCCCTCATTCCCCCCTCCCCCTCCCCTTCCTCCTCTTCCGCCTCCTTCTCCTTCTCACTACCCTTGTCCTCCTTTTTCTCCTGACCCTGATCCTCCCTCTCTTCCTCCCCCCCACTTTGCTTCTCCATGTTTCCTCCCCGCTCCTCTCCGCTCACCATTCTTCCCCCCTGCGCCTTCCGCCCCCCAAGCCCGCGCACCGATCTCCCCACTCCGCGCACCTTATCGCGGATGGCCTCTGCATGGGCTGACAAGGCTGCCAGATGCTGCTGCTAGGATGGGGAAGCAGGGGACAAGGGGGAAGGAAGGGCGGGGAGAAGGGGGAAGAGGGGGGAGGGAGGGAGGGCGAGGAGTGAGGGGAGGAGGGGGGAGGGTAAGTTCGAAACTTTGTCGCGAATGGCCTCCAGCAACGGCGAACAGATGCTCGCCGAACCCAAATGCCACCTGCTACGTAGGACATCTCAAAAATTGACGCTTCAGAAAGCTACGTTGGGGTATCGTCAGGGTTGCAGGGGGGGGTTTGTTTTTCAGGAGCTACGTTCACAAGAATGGGAAACATACGTTTCCAGAGGGTTTGAAGCTCGGCATGTGTTCGCAGGTTCGGCAAACGTATGTTTCAGGGTATCGTTAAGGTAGGTTTGAATCTCACCGTGCAGTTCAACCTCGGCTCCTCCCACAATGTAGGGACGTTCAAGATTCGCTGACGAACAAATTGCGGGGTGTTTCTTGAAAACGGTTACTCATTTTTGTGTGGATGCGGAAAAACGATAAGTGTCCACGTGTCTGATTTCTGTGGGCTGAAAATGATGCAGAATCCTCCCTAATGGACCAACTCGCTACAATTATGTGTCAACAATATTCAAAACAAAATCAGTAAACACATTCATCAATCTGCAGTAAACCACCACAAGATCTGACGGTCGATGCTTCGACACGTGTCCTACGATCCTTCGGTTTCACATTCGCGTTACAGACGACCTCTGGTTTCTATACGGTGCTTTGTTTGTGCGTTTCACTAAATGCAAAATAATACTTGTTTCTAATTATCATTTATATTAAAGACACAAATTGCATCCAGGTACAACCTACTCGGATATGCAGTAGAACTAGTTTAATGATTGACCTAGTCACCATTATCAACAGCTCCTTATCAAACCCTGAGTTGTTCTAACCTGCACACAGAGAACAAGGTTTGGAAGTCAGCAACATTCCATCTGATGCCCAAAGGCAAAAATAATAAAACAAAACAAAACAAAAAATAAAACAAAATGGGCAATTACCGCCAGGTCTTTTTGGAACCACGGGCAGGCTGGTTGTGATACATGGTGTTGACTCATGGCATGTCACAAGAGCGTGGCAAGTGCTCTGGGGGGGAAGCGGAGGGGGGGGAAGGAGAGGGGGGAGGAGTGGGGCATGGGGGGGGAGGAGGGATGGGCGGAGTAGTGGCCACCTGGGGCTTGGCGGAAGGTAGACTCTGGTGGGCGCAGATGAGGGGAGGAGAAGAGGGGGAAGGAGAGGAGGCGGAGAAGAGCGGCAGCAGGAGGGGAAAGGGCAGACGGGTTGAGAAGGGGAAGTCGAACACGTCGCCGCCCTGAGGGGATGGGGTGTGGGAGCGCACGGTTGGGGGAGCAAGGGAGGCAGGCGCATGAGAACATGAGGGCGGACGGTAGGGAGGGGAGAGAGAAGTAGCGCGAGTGGGAACATGACAGCAGCGGGTTGAAGAATCAGGGCCCCACAGCTCCTAGCTACATTCGTTACACTCACCACGCTACACTGCCACTGCTGAAGCCATTCGTCGAGTGCGTTGTAGCGAGCGAGCGCGCGCGCGCAAGGTGCACGGGAGTGAGCGAGCGCGCGCGCGAGGTGCTCTTGGTCCGTGGCGCCACGCTAGTGCTATATGCGAACACAAGTATGGGTGACGGGGAATTGGGAATTAGGAACGCGGGAAAACGGGGATGTAGGGAAATTAGAAGGAAAAACGGGAAGAACAGAGAAGAACAGAGAAGGAACGAGGGAAGGAGGGAACGCAGGAAAAAACACATTAATGGCTCGCGAATGAAACTTCGCGACAACCAGCGCCGCCACACCTCACAAGTTCCGCACGCGGCGGCGGCGAAAGTTCCTCATGCTGTGGCGGAAGTGCGCCGCTTGACGCGTGATGCTGCGAGCGATCGGCCAATCGAGCGCGATGCGCCACTCGTGATAGTCGCTCTCTGCAAAGAAAAGAATAACGTTGGTAGGAAGGAACGGGAAAGCGTGGATAGGAGAAACGAAAAAGCAAGAGACTTCGCGTTCCTACAGTTCTCGATTTCGCAACAACATGAAACCTTGAACACTAAAGGACCCGTCGACGACGTTACGAGCAGCGCGACAACCAGCACCGTTACGCCTGGCGCATAGTGGATCGACGAGACCGGGACAATTCCGTGGCTGAGAAAACGTGTATCTATGGCGGACAGGAAACACAACAAAAAAACGCAAGCACATATACGTGGTGACAGAGAAGGGGGAGGGAGAATCGAGATGAAGAGATGCTCGTCTGGGTGGGGAGGCTGTAAAGGTTGATGGTCAAGATTTGACAGTTTGGGATCGACGGTCGAGAGCACCTGTGCTGGGGCGAAGTTTTGTTTGGCGGAAAATGTTGAGTCAGATTGTGTCAACGCGGTGAACCCGGAGAACCGTCGATAAGTCAGAATTGTGTTACCAAACTAAGGGCATCTGTCTCCCCAGCGTTGTGAGATGTAAACTAGACAAACATGCCCTAAAGTTGAAAGTTAGTGTATCACGTCACTCAATAACAACACTTGAGACTGTTTTAGCACATGATTTATGAAAATTATCAAGCTATTGAAGAATCCTAAACTACAACAGCACATATTACCAGATTCATATTATCTGTGTATTTGATTCCCACACAGTGTAGCATCCGATTTACTTTAACAGCATTATAATTAGATCTGGCACGACTTAATCTAAACGTGTTTAAGCGTCTTCATACCACCACCACTACTACTACTACTACTACTACTACTACTACTACTACTACTACTACTACTACTACTACTACTACTACTGCTGCTGCTGCTGCTGCTGCTGCTGCTGCTGCTGCTGCTGCTGCTGCTGCTGCTGCTGCTGCTGCTGCTGCTGCTGCTGCTGCTGCTGCTGCTGCTGCTGCTGCTGCTGCTGCTGCTGCTGCTGCTCCTGCTGCTGCTGCTGCTCCTGCTGCTGCTGCTGCTCCTGCTGCTGCTGCTGCTGCTACTGCTGCTACTGCTGCTGCTGCTGCTGCTGCTGCTGCTGCTGGTGGTGCTGCTGCTGCTGCTGCTGCTGCTGCTGCTGCTGCTGTTGCTGCTGCTGCTGCTGAGGTAGCACCACCAGTGTCCTACAGCTCCAGCACCCCCTGAACTAGCACCTCCAGTGCTAGCAACTCCTGCTCCAGCACCCCCAGAACTAGCACCTCCAGTGCCAGCATCTGCAGCTCCAGCACCTCAAGCTCCAGCACCCCCAGAACTAGCACCACCTGTGCCAGCACCTCTAGCTCCAGCACCCCCCGAACTAGCAAATCCAGCTCCAGCACCCCGCGAACGAGCACCCCTAGATCGAGCACCTCCAGTGTCAGTACCTCCAGCTCCAACACCCCCAGAGTCCACAGTAACCTGTCGCGGAAGTGCCAAAGGCTGCTGAGGGGACTGTGAGGAGGACTGCGGGGAGGGAGACGCTACCTGACACCCGACCGAGGGGAGAGGGGTAGCGTGAGACACACCTGACGGGGGAGGACCAGGGGGGTGCGGGGGTACCGGAGGAGTGGGAGCAGGAGGAGGAGAGGGTGCAAGGAAAAGAGGAGGAGGGGGGGGCGGAAGACCTCGGCAGGGGTACCCGGTATAGTAGGACACTGACTCGTCAAACCAGACGTCACGGGAGTCTAGGAACTGGTGGAAAGGCGGGTGGTAAAAGGCGTAGTCGGGAGAGTCCACCAGGTAACCAAGGAAGACACAGGGGATGGCGCGAGCCGAGAGCTTGTCCGCATAGGTGTCGCGGATAAGCGCAAGGCAGCCCTAGACACGAAAGGCCAACCCAACACCAGGGGACCCGGTCCAAATACTGGTCGGTGAAGCCTCTGGCCGCGAGACACGCGGCTGGAGGTTCAGCTGGTGAGCTGCGTAACGAACTGCGTAGGGCCACAGAAAATGGGGCGCACGGGCGTGTCCATGACCAAGCCAATGCGGCGCTCAGCAATCCCATTCTGTTGTGGGGACTCCGAAAGCGTCCAGGACTGTGAGATGCCCTGTTCGCCGCAAAAATCGCGAAGAATGCAGGAGCAAAACTCGCCCCCACGGTCGGAATGGAGACAGGAGATACGACGACCACGAGTGCCCTCAGTAGCCAGAAGCCACCGGATCATCGTAGAAGTCACCTCGGACTTCTTTGCGAGAGGAAATACCGTGGTGTACCTGGAGTAGTCGTCGACGACCACCAGAAAGTAGCGCTCCCTCTCAGGTCCCTGAGTAGGGGCAGGGCCAAAGACATCCAAGTGGAGAGTCTGGAAGGGAGCAGTGGCCGGACGAAGGGAGGAGTGCGGAGTGGCGCGCAGGCGGCCGGCGACGCAAGGAGTGCACGGCGGTGCAGGCGAGGGAGAGAGCGACGCAAAGAAGCGAGGGAGACCCGAGACAAGACGGTGACTAGCCATGCTGCGGAGGCGGGGGATCGACAGGTGGCCAAGACGGTGGTGCCACAAGACGGTCGGGTGGGCGAGAGACCGACAGGAGCAAGACGCAGCAACCTGACCAGACGCAGCAACCTGACTAGACACAGCAACCGGAGGGGACGCAGTAACCTGACCGGACTCTGCTACCTGGGGGGACGCAGTAACCAGGCCGGAATCTGCTACCTGGTGGGACGCAGTGTGCAGAACGAAGAGACCTAAGTGGGGCTCCCTGGTGAACGTGGCAAGAAGTGCCCCGGTGGAAGCATCCGTACAAATCGTCATCCTCTCGTGCGCAGGAAAAGTGACTGTGATCCCACGGTCCTGAAGGTATCCAACACCCACCAAGTTCCGAGAGAACGAGGGGATGTAGAGACCAGTGAGGAACCAGAAGGGACAGCCGGGCACGGGAGAGTGGTTGAGCTGCGAGCGACTTCTGGTCCTGAAGTAGGATCAGCCAGGGCAACTGGGACTGGGGCCGAAAGAGGTGTGACAGTGCTGTGGTCGCGAAAGAAGCACTGAGACGCGCCTGAGTCCAGCGTGAAGGAGAGCGACGCGACAGCAATCGTCACGGCTGGACTAGTGACTACACAAGCACCTACACTAAAAGCACAAGTATATACACTTGCAACAGGCAAAGGTCCTCAGCTAGGTACACGCAAGGAAAGAGATCCATACGTGACAGAATAAGCAGCATCCATAGACATATCAAACGCAGGGTAACCACTACGAGACAGACCGGGCCTGATCGGTGGCCTCGACTCAGGCCAAAAACGCTCACGGTATAGGTCGTCGAGGCGGCTGTAGCAGCGGTGTGCAAAGTGGTCATGACGCCAGCAGGTAGTGCCAGCACCAGGGCTAGTCAAGATCGTTGGCAGGGGTCGACGTCGCGGCCACCGCGACGAGCCCCCCAGCTGGTTGGGCCGCTGCTGCAGCCAACGCTACCCGAACCACCAGGCCCCCACGGCTGCTGAGGGCACCACTGCTGCTGAGGGCGCCACTGCTGTTGAGGGCGCAATTGCTGCTGAGTGTGCCACTGCTGCTGAGGGGGCCACTGCTGCTGTGGCTCCCACTGGTGAAACTGCCGGTGCTGTTGTCCTTGCTGCTGGAGAACTCTAATGGACGCCATGGTAATGGCTAACGGGGTGCAGGAGCGGCAGGCTAAGAGCGACTGGAGCTAGGAGCGAGGAGTGAAAACAGCTAGGAGCGCCAGGTGAAACTAGGCGCTGAACGGCCGGAGCACGGAGCAAATTGAGCTGGGAGCGAGGAGCGAGAACAGCTAGGAGCGCCATGTGAAACTAGGCGATGAATGGCCGGAGCATGGAGCAAACTGAGCTAGAAGCGACTAGAACGAGGAACGGCTGGAGTGAGGCACGGCCGGAGCGAGAAACGTTAGGCTAGAAACTACGGGCTCGAGGAGCGGCTGGAGCGAGGAGCGAGAATAGCTAGGAGCGCCAGGTAAAACTAGGCGAGGAACGGCGGAGCACGGAGTAAAGTGAGCTGGGAGCGAGGAGCGAGAACAGCTAGGAGCACCTGGTGAAACTAGGCGAGGAACGACCAGAGCACGGAGAAAACAGAGCGAGAAGCGACTGGAGCAGGAACGGCTGGAGTAAGACACGACCGGAGCTAGAAACGGTAGGCTAGAAACTACGGGCTCGAGGAGCTGGGAGCGAGGAGCGAGAACAACTAGGAGCGCCAAAGGTTCACTAGGACTAGGAGTAGCGGCCTCCAGCCGCGGCAGAACGGTGAACCCAGTGAAGGAATGGTAAGGAACGGGAAAACCGACGATAAGAATGCCCGAGAACGGCCTGCTAAGGGTTGTGGCGCGCTAGATGGCCTGTGGGCGGCTGGGGGGGGCCTCGGGGGCGGCTATGAAGGCCTGTGGGCGGCTGTGGGGGCCTGTGGGCGGTTGTGAAGGGCTGTGGGCGGTTGTGAAGGCCTGTGGGCGACTGAATGGCGCGCGCTACTCTACTGAGTGGCGTGCACTGTTCTGCAAGGGCGCGCTGCTCTGCAGAGGCGCTGGCTGCTCTGCAGGGTGGCGCGTGCTGATCTGCAAGGGCACGCGCTGCTCTGTAGGGGTGCGCGCTGCTCTGCAGGCACGCGCGCTACTCTGCAGGGCGGCGCGCGCTTCTCTGCAGGGTGGCGCGGGCTGCTCTGCAGGGGTGCAAGATGCTCTGCATGGGGGCACGGGCGAAGCGCGGGCTAGGGGCTAGGCGAGCGGACTACGAGCGGGCTAGGGGCAGGGCGCACGGGCGACGCACGGGCTAGGGGCAGGGCGTGTTGGAGTGTGAAGAGGAATTATACTTAGCATTCCCGTAGGTGCAGCAGTATCGCACCTGACTCTGTCGAAGCAGCAACAACCGCAGTATCGGATCAGCCCGTATCGAGGGCAGGAAGGTCAACAGTCGCAAGAGTCAACTGTCGCGACTGTTGACCATCTAGACCAACGCTTGACTTACCATCGAGGAATGGCAACAGGCGTAACCGTACAGGTTACATGCAGCGACTCGGTAACAAGAAGGTAGTACAACAGTCAGAGTCACTGTAGAAATGCCTGTAAAGCAGTTATAATAAGGGAATGTACCCCTCAGAGTACATGGCTAGATTAGGACTAGTTATATCCCTTGTATTCTATCTTTTAATCAACTTGGTCATCTACATTCACTATGATCTGAGTTCTTACAACAAGACTTCCGCTACCAACTCTTCTAAGGCAACTCCTATCCTATCCAAGGTCCTCACTCTAACATGGTATGAGAGCTAGTTTGGATTATAGGATCTGCTAAAGGGGCTTCCAACAAAGCTTCTTCATAAATAAATCTCAACATTAACAACATCAAGGGCATCAACATGCCAGGCGCAGACTGCGGAGAGACTGGAGAAAATCCAGTGCAACCCTCCACCAATGTCGCCTCTACTACGACGACTGTGGACACAGCGCTCCTCGAGCAGCTGATCTCCCGCATCAGCGCACTGGAGAGCCACCAGCCAATGAGCATTGACGGCTCAAGTTACGCCCGAAGACCTCCCTATCCTCAAGGAGCTGGATCTGAACGATCCTTCACCTTCGATAACCGCGGAGCTCAAGGATCTGCTCAAGCACAACAAACACATTACGAGGCAATGGCTTCAATGCAGAGCAAGTTCCTCTCTACATCGAAGCTCAGGACAACCAAGCCCTTCGATGGACAAGACTTCTACACCTGGAGCTTCGAATTCGAGCTACTAGCTCAGGGCGCTCAGATCTGGATGTACTACGACGGATCATACGCTTCCCCAACAAACGGCTCACCTCAGGAGAAGACGCAGTACTACAACAAATCGCTCCTGGCCTTCACCGTCTTGATTCGGAACCTGTCGCCCGAAGAACAGCTGAGTATTCGCCCCTTCAAAAACGAGTGGGCGCCCGCGCAACAGTCCTCGGAACACCTGCGCACCTGCCACATGGCAACAGATTCGGTGACACTCAGTCGCTTGCTCAACCAGCTGAACAACGTCAAGATGTTTCCCGGCGAAAAGGCCGGACCATACATCAACCGCTGCAGGAACCTGAGAGACCAATTCAGGAAAAGCGGCGGCAAATTCCCTGACGACATGTTCGTCACTATCATCCTCGCTGGATTGAGCCCGGAATGGCGTCAATGCAAGTCTCTCCTTCGCACACAAGGCACTCTCAGTGAAACTGCCCTGTGCTCCACGCTTCTCTCCGAGCAGAAGGAAATCGCCTTTTACGCTCAAGCGCCACCGGACAAGAAAAGACTCTTCTGCAAGTATTGCAAGAAGACTGGGCACATGATTCAAGACTGCTGGAAGCTGAAGGGTAATAACAACAACCAGAAGGGTGCCGCTGCTCACCAGCAAGGAGGAGCCGCAGCGCGCAACCAAACTGTGTCGCCGCCAGCCGTAGCCAGCACGTCCCAAGCTCCGGCGCGTCTCTCTGCGAACACAAGCGACAAGGGCAAAAGCAAGGTCTTGACTTGCATGGTGCGTCTTGGACCGCCTCGCCCCAACCGTCACTACCGCTTCTTCCGCAGCTGGGAAGATATGTTCGCAGATCCGCCTCAGGAGCGGCCCGAAGGATCAGTTGAAGAAGAAGAAGAGAACGATCCAACCTACGGCGAGTTGACGGTCGGACGGATGCAACTCGACTGGGAAGCGCCGGAGTGGATTCAGGAGTCACCACCTGCACGCATCGCATACGACGAGGAAGGATGTTATTATGACTACGAGAACGATCACGACATGGAACATCACCCCGAAGCTTGCCAATCTGGCCAAGGCAAGAAAAGAAGTCAACACGTGGTACCTGAACAGCTGCTGTGGTCAGCACATGGTGTCTTCAGACGTCTTCATCCTCAACAGAGAGCGACTCTTCAACGAAGTGGAGATCACCGTCGCCAACAGTCAAACCATCTACGCCAGAAGCCGCGGGCAAGTGCAACTGGAGTCTCACGACACCGGCTACTGCATTCACATAAGCGATGTTCTCATCGTGCCGGAACTCCGGTACAACCTCTTGTCCCTCCACCAGCTGATGAAGTGCGGGGTTGGCCTGCAAACAACAGAAGACGAGATGCACTTAATATACAACGGTATCTTCATCGGAAAGGCAACAAGTGTGGAGGGCGTTTTCGTGCTTGACTTCGAGTCACCCAGAACCTCTGGCGACAACGAACACATCCTTGTTCTTGACCCTCCGGGCCACCCGTCGCCGCCGAGGTGGAGTCACCCAGAAGAAACCGACTACCAGCAACCAGGTCTTGACGGCACCTTCCGCGCACTCGCCGTACCTGTCGCTTCTACCACGAACCCTGCAGACACAGGACCACAAGCGGTGGAAGAAGGAGAGGAAATCACGTCAGAAACAGCAGCTACAACAACGGAAACGGCCAACACTGAAGTCGGAGGATGGGCACGAGCAATCTGGCCTCGCGTCGAGCAACCTACCGGTTGGAACACCACCGAGGGCTGGGACGCCGTGGACACACGCTGGATCATGGAAAACACTGCGTTCGGAGAAGCTGTTGCAGCTGAAATCGGATGGGGAACCATCGCCGAAGGACCTGCAGCAGAGGAAGAGGAAGCAGCGGAAGAACCGGAAATCGCTAAGGAAGCACCAGAAGCTGAACAAGAAGAGTCATTGACGGAGTACGGACCTCACCTGCTTCCCATCACGACGGACGGCAGAGATTATCTTCATCGAGACAAAGGGAGTGGCGATCGGCGATGCCAACCTCGAGGAAGAAATCACGCAACCCGAAGATCGCCGCGCACGAGCCTCGCCCCTGCCCCCTGAGAAGCCACTGGAGCTACCGGCGACGATGGACACTATCACCATCGGCGATACCAGCGGAACGTATCATGGCGTGACAATTCAAGCAGTGGCAGTACAAGTTCCGTGCCCGACGAACCAACGGATGAAACAAGGCAAGAAACACCCGAGGAGATATTAGCACGAGAGAAGGAGCTGTACGCGCGCACTAAGGGATATCGGGCCGACGGAGACATCTGGCATCAACGCATGGGACACCCATCAATCGAAGTGCTCAACAACTGCATCAACGCAAACGTGTTTGCGGCAGACGAACTGTTGTTGCCCGATGGAAAGCTGCTGAAACCACGAACCGACCTCCCCAATTGCACCGTCTGCCCAGCAGCCGCGCTCCGCCACACACCCTTCGCCGAAAAGATCCCTGGAGCCGAACGATACAAACCGCTGGAGAAGGTCTACAGCGACTTCCTGGTGCTCACGGCGAAAGGAGTCGGAGGGGAGCAGTACACTCTTACCTTCATCGACACCGGCACGCGCTTCGTCTGGGCCGTGAACGTCAAGGATCGCTACCTCGCCTACTACTGCTTCGAAGTCTGGCTCGCCATGGCAGAAAATCAAAGTGACGGCTACAAAATGAAGGCGTTCCAGACAGACGGAGCTCTGGAGTACATGTCGGACGACTTCAAACCCCTATGCAAGCAAAAGGGGATCAAGAGGATGATCTCTCTGCCTTACGCCCACGAACAGCAGGGATTGGCCGAGAGAACCAACAGGAGTCTCGCGACAAAAATGCGAGCCCTCATGAAGCAGTCGGCTGTGCCAACCAAGTATTGGCCCTTCGCGATGGCGCATGCAGTTCGGCTGCACAACATGCTCTCCTCAAAGGCACTGCCCAACAACAGTTCACCCTTCAAGGAGTGGACTGGAAAACACCCTGACACACGCATGCTGCGAGTCTTCGGGTGCATGGTACAGTACCGCCCCCACACTGCCCGAACCGGAAAATTTGAAGATCGCGCTCGCTGGGGCATTCACCTCGGAATCGAATCCGAATACCACGCCTGGACAATCCTGGACTTCGCCACCCACCAGCTCACGCGTTCACGTGACTGCATCTTCTACGAAAGACTGACCCTGCCACTGTACCGCCAGCACCGCACTGCACAGAATGCACCAGACATCATTTTTCAAGGACAGCACAGCTACGCCAATGACGAGGACGACGTCGACGTGGCGGGAGAACAACCGGACGAACCAGCAGCAGACGTGGCGGACGAGGCACCCTTCATCCCCGTTACGGAGCAGTTCGGCACTCCTGCATACTTCCCAACAAACATCGATCCTCATGAAGCAGTACAGGCACAGCACGATTATGCAAGTACATAAATACACTCACCCATGAACGAAGATCCAACTCGCGACTCCTCCCGCGACACCTTTCGCGACATCCCTGGCGACGACGACGACGTGGTCGAAGTTACCACCACAGCCGAATCCAACCTCACGGGCCTTCGCATCCTTGGCCTCGCTGTCGCCGTACGGGGTAACCAGCAGCTGGTCGAGCCCACCACCGTTCGCCAGGCTCTCAACGGGCCCGATGCTGAGAAGTGGAGAGCCGCCATGGCCGCAGAAGTCGCTGCACTCCAACGCCGCGGCACCTGGAAGCTGGTACCACGCCGCCACGCAAAGGGGAGGAAAATCCTTACAGGGAAGTGGGTCTTCCGAATCAAGACTCTCGCGGACGGAACGGTCGAAAAATTCAAGGCGCGCTGGGTGGTTCGCGGATTCGAGCAGACACAATTTGTGGACTACGACCAGACGTTCGCACCTGTCGGTCGTCATACCTCAGTGCGCATCCTTCTCTGCATCGCCGCCGTGAAACAGCGCCCACTCCGCAAAATCGACGTCTCCAACGCGTTCCTCTACGCAATCGTCGACGCCATCATCTACGCCGAGCAGCCACACGCATTTGAAGAAGACGGTGACGCCGTTTGTCTCCTTCAAAAGTCCCTGTACGGCATCAAGCAGGCACCACGCCTGTGGCAGCAGCATCTTCATGGCGTCCTCATCGAGCTCGGTTTCCAGCAGCTTCCCCACGATCAGGGGATGTACCGCCTCGAATCCCGCGGCCACTTCATCCTGCTCGTTGCCTACGTTGACGATCTTCTCTATACCGGCGACGACAACGACCTGCTCGATCACTTCGAACGCGAGATCCAAGGGAAGCTGGAGGTCACTATCGACCATGAGGTCACTCAATTTCTCGGCCTCAACGTCACTCAGACCGCGGATACGATTCACCTCTCCGCCGCAAAATACGCCGAGACCCTCGCTAAGAAGTTCGGGATAGCTCCCGTCGGTGTCACCACCCCGTTCCGCATTCCCCCGCCTAACCACGAGCTTGACACTATTCCGCTCTTACCGGCTGATCACCGTCTCTACCAGCAGCAGCTCGGATGTTTACTGTTCGCCGCCGTCACATGCCGCCCGGACTTATCCTACATCGCCAGCCAGCTCGCCCAGTACCTGCGCCGACCTGAAGGGGAGAACCTAGCAGACCTGCGCCGCGCCTTACAGTACTTCATCTCTACGCCTGATGTCGGCCTCACCTACAAGGCCAACTTAACAGCCCCACTACAACTCACTGGCTATGTGGATGCTGACCACGCTGGGGACGCAGACAACAGGAGGTCCCGCACAGGCTTCATTTTCAAACTTGAGCCTGCAGGAACCATCTCCTGGAACTCCAACAAACAGGAACGCATCGCCCTCTCGTCAGCAGAAGCAGAATTCATCGCAGCAAGCGCAGCAGTTCGCGAAGGACTCTATCTCACGGAGCTCCTGCAGGAAACGAAGACGGCGATGAACGGGTCCTTTAAGTTACTCTGCGACAACCAGAGCGCAATCAAAATCGCAAACAAGCCAGGCTTCGTCAACCGCACGAAACACATCGCCCTGCGTTACTTCTTCGTGAAGGACGAAATCGACAAGGGGAAGGTCCAGCTCACCTACTGTCCAACTGGCGAAATGGCAGCTGATTTCCTCACGAAGAAACTACCACGTCAGAAGTTTCAGTACTACTCGGACCTGTGCAGAGTCACTCGCAAGAGCCACGTGGCGCACCTCCAGGAATGAAGGGGAGTGTTGGAGTGTGAAGAGGAATTATACTTAGCATTCCCGTAGGTGCAGCAGTATCGCACCTGACTCTGTCGAAGCAGCAACAACCGCAGTATCGGATCAGCCCGTATCGAGGGCAGGAAGGTCAACAGTCGCAAGAGTCAACTGTCGCGACTGTTGATCATCTGGACCGACGCTTGACTTACCATCGAGGAATTGCAACAGGCGTAACCGTACAGGTTACATGCAGCGATTCGGTAACAAGAAGGTAGTACAACAGTCAGAGTCACTGTAGAAATGCCTGTAAAGCAGTTATAATAAGGGAATGTACCCCTCAGAGTACATGGCTAGATTAGGACTATTTATACCCCTTGTATTCTATCTTTTAATCAACTTGGTCATCTACTGTCTACATTCACTATGATCTGAGTTCTTACAACAAGACTTCCGCTACCAACTCTTCTAAGGCAACTCCTATCCTATCCAAGGTCCTCACTCTAACAGGGCGCACGGGCGACGCGCAGGCTAGGGGCAAAGCGAGCGCTAGGCGAGAGCACAGGGGCGTCGGCGCGGGCTAAGTGCGCAAAAACCGAGGGCGTGAGGCGCCGGGGCTAGGAGGGAGGGGGGGGGGGTGGGGGGGGGGGGGGGGGGAGGAAACCGAGGGCGTGAGGCGCCGGGGCGGAGCGGACGGAGCGAGCGAGGGCCAAGAGGAACGGACGGAGCGGGCTAAGCGAGGCTAGGCTAGGCTAAGGAACGAACCTCATGATAACATTTCAAGAAGTACGCACAACGGAATGGTAGGACTAGAAACGGATGGGATACAAATATGCAACCCTAACAACTGTACCCCCTAGAAGGCACCTCACTACAGCCTACAAGAGTTAATTATAGTTTGACATACAGTGCCCTGGGACAGGCGAAATTGAGGGCAAATGTGCCTGGACCTGCGTCGTTTTGTCCTATCTCCCCCCTCCATCCTGCGCCAGCTCCCCCAAGGCGCAGGTTGTCCGCGGAGCAGTCAAACCAGGGTCAAAATTCGTAGACCCTGGGTTGACAGTCGCCTTACCTTCCTCCAATCTTCCTACATTTTTTCTTCTCCCTGGCTGCCGAACTGAGCCCTGACTGTTGGGAATATGAAATTATACTTGTGTTGAAATGCTTTGCGGAAGCGTTTTAGGATCGTAGTCACTGGAACTGAGCTCTTAGTATGTGTGTAAGCCTGAGCACATGTGAATGTGTGAAGTCAGTGTTAATAATAGAAAGGCATTACATGAGTTTATATAGCCTAGGGAAAGTACCTATTCGGTGGTGTGAACAGAAATGTACCTATTCGTCACTGTAGAGGGATGCGACTGTTCGCGTGACTAGACGGTACGCTGACGTCACTGCGTTGACTCGGCAGAAATGATGATGTCAGCACTCGGATGGTGCTACTTACTCTATAACTCGATACTGTACTAACGATTTCAAACTTACGGAATGCATAACTCACAAATTATTCTCAACACTGATAATTGAATATTTGCCAAAACATGAATCTTCCTAATTCAATTGCCCTTCCGAATGTCAGACCAGAACATTTCATTTGACTGTGTGACAGCCCATCCTAGTCAAAGCGAAGTTTCTCTTCTCTGTGAAGCAGAAGCAGAGCCATGCATGTCAGAAGTCCAGCAACAACACTTTGTTCAACAATAGCATCAAGAGGATGCCTGAGACAAATAAGCATACACCAAGTCCCTCTGCTGAGAGAATACCCTAGGACACATACAAGTGTCCTAATGATGTGTGCATGCTCACGTGTGTTGGGTGTATACCCCAGGACACATGCACCTGCACTAACATGCATGGCTCCTGGGAGCAACAGACCATCAGCCTTTGCTGATGTCCCGTGCTGTCCGCAAAATTGCCCATCTTCCCTAGCAACCCCCCTAAGCACCTCTTTGCAAGCAAGGAACTATCCTCCATGTCTACTGCTGCTTCCCTCGGCTCCCTCAACTCAAATGTTCATGGCAGCATCGAAAACCCTAGCTATTTTTTTCGTGGCAACTGCTGCGCAAGCAAGCCTACACTCCGCCAGCTGGAGGCCTTCACTCCCCAACGGCCGGTGCAAGCCAGAGGGCAGTCAGTGCGCCACTTTGAGCCGCTTGGCCGCCTGCAAGAAGCCTGCGAGCACCTGAAGCTCGTCCAATTGCTGACGCGGAGTAGAAGGCGAAGGGGCGAATGACAACGGATAGGAGGGACAAATCGAAGGGAGAAGGTTGAGCATCAACAGCCATGAGTTGTCTCATGCAAGGAGGGAGTGAGTGTGTGTGAACGTTGCAGGTCCGTTTCTCATTCTGTGATTGAAAGTCGCTCACACCCGCGTTATGTATCACCCAAAATATCTTACTCAGACCGTCACCGCCTGCAAGGACCCAGTCGAGCATTGCCGAACGTATCAACCACTGCTGAACCTATCAACCACCGCCGTCATCAGCCCTCTTAGCGCCGCCGGTACAGCGCTCACTCCTCACCTGCGACATGAAGTGCCGTCCGACGGCCGACAGGAGCTGCTCCTTGGACGAGTTGGGCCCAACTTCCGCCTGCAGTAACACAGACGCAGCGGTTCAGATAAAAGCGAAGGCCATGAGACGACGACGATGCGAAACAGAGAAAGAACACTGAATCATCGCCGAGTGACGGCGAGCTAACCCGCACAGCCAGCGACATGACCGACGTGGGGAAGGCTTCGACAGATAGAGGACGGCGTACCCGAGTGGGCTTAAACGCCTCGACCCCGCGAGGCACACTGACGACGTTGACAATGGTGCACGCAACGAGAGGCCTCGCGGCTCTATACGGAACCAGACTCCGTACGTGGTGTGTTAGATCACACGCAAACAAACACCGACTCCAACTGTCTCTACCCCTTCATGTTTTTATTTATTTAATTATTATTAAAATCCTACCAGTTTAAAGTGCCGGCGGTATCTCTTAAGTGCCGACGTGTGCAGTTTGCTCAGATCCACCGACACTAGCGACGGCTGCTGTGTCTGCAGCGAAACATCAAAGCAATCAGGCAGAAACGAGGGGAAAACGATCACGATTATGCTGTTGACAATCATGTCAAAACGGAAGAAGCTCCGAGAGGAGCTTACTCGAGGAATGGAACCCCTTCGACAAAAAAAAAGGACGAACCGTCGGATCGGTCATGGAAAGGGAAGGAGGAAGCAATCAAATGAGGAAACGGGAAGAAAGATTCAAACCATAATGAGAGGGAGGACATAAGTTGTCAAGCAAACGAAACAGTTCAAAAAACGGGAAACTAGTAACTTAGATATGGCCTGGATATTACCTACCTTCCCTCCAGAGAAGGTAAGATATAAAAGAAAGACTTAGCAGAGGCGTCGCACCCTATATCAGTCTAAGGGCGATAGCGAGACAGGACAAGTGCATCTGGTAAACGACGGCAACATACGCCACACGAAGCTAAAGGGCTGCACATCGCACCGTGTGACCATCACGCATGTCAATCGCGACGTTGTCCGACAATTGCGACAACGGCATCGGTGTTGTCGAAACCGTCACTCCCGTCGTCGTCGTCGCTTCTGAAGCTACTACGGGTGCGGCTCCTGCGGCCTGCCGTCTCTTCGCCCTGGCACCGCCGGCGACTGCAGGAGCCATGTTGATAGAAAGAGGTTTAGTCTCTGCTCGAAGTTGTCGTTCAGACGGCTACGCGTCTCGCTGGATCGAGATGAAAAGGCACTGATCCCGCGAGGACGATCGTTCAGCGTGGCTGCGGTTACCGTGTGCTATCAACCTAGCAAAACTAGCATAGAAGAGGAGGGCAGCGGGAACTAGAAAACTAATAAGAGGACTCCTGAAGCAAAGGTATGAAATGGCTTCAAATAGTAGTGGGGGTTGAAAGGAAGAGTGAGGAGGTATGAGATCGAGGGAAGCTGGTAAGGGAACTTGCAGAGGGGAGATATGGGTGGAGGGGAGGCAAATGGGGGAGTGGAGGAGAGCTGGCCGCATGGCATGCAATGCAACACAAGCCTGGCTAGTTGGCCTGGTTTACCTGGTTCGGTTCGGGTTTGGCCTTGCAAAACCGTAATCAGGCAAACCGGGCCTGTTTTGCGGTCTGGTTCGCCTCGTTTGGTCTTTCGCTTTAGACATACCGAACCGAAACCTATGGCTCAAGGCTGCTTTGGTGGTTGGGAGGTCACGGAGGTTGAGGGAGGCGAACGGAGCCTGCTGCTTCTGCTGCTGGTATGGTGTGGTGCGGTTGTACAGTACAGTGTACGTGTTGCTGTTGCAGCCAGTTTGAACTGTAGCTGATGGAAGGTGACGGCTTTCTGACAGATAATTTTGGAGTCAACTCGTGACGGGGATATCGCGTGCCCGTCGTAGAGCCTCGACTTCTCATCGCTGGACATCTGCTGCCAGTCAGGGGAGGGGATGAAGGTTCAGCAGAAAGGTGGCTGTTCGCCTCCACCCCACTGACGGACTCCGGCTGACTCTGACGTTAACGAACCGCGATTGACAGAACGGAACAGATGGCAGGCCAGCAGCACGCAGTGTGCGGCAGTTTGTGCAGTTCCGTCCTAGGCGAACATCTCGTCAAGGCGACCTCGTTACGAGACATCCTTCACACCAGCACGGCCAAACCAAATGGGTCTGGGGTGTTGCCGAAATGTTCCCTGCATTTACATACGGTACAATGCGGTTTTTATTGTAGCACCACGGATCCACATGCCCAATCATCAAGCGTACGTAGGGGCTTTCTGCGCCTTGTTTCCCGATACTGTACGACTCATGAAGCCTCGAGGTGCCCGCCATATCCCTTCACACATGCTGCGCCTGTCAACTCGTACGTTTGACGTGGCAGCTGCAACCATTCCAGGATGATCGTCACATCAGCAAGCTGATCCGATGTTACCTTTCGCTAAAGACATGTACACCAGTTGCACCGGCAATCCGCAAGTGTTATCATTTTGTTTTACATTAGATATGTACGTGACTAATTATCTCCCGTAGCTGCCCTGTCACAAAGCCATTAGATCAATAAAGCATCATACTGCACCAATGACAGCCAACAAAACACAATTCAACGACCATATCCGAAGCCAGAATTGTATCGTGCTTCCTTTCTTCGCTGTCCTGTTTCAGGCCCATGCATCACAATACCCCCGAACAACCCATTTCCTTCAACCCCACCTC
This sequence comes from Closterium sp. Naga37s-1, assembly GCA_947471745.1. NCBI lineage: Eukaryota > Viridiplantae > Streptophyta > Zygnematophyceae > Desmidiales > Closteriaceae > Closterium > Closterium sp. Naga37s-1. Next base: position 1,117,027 of record CANJKZ010000247.1, on the reverse strand, counting down.
CCAGCTCAATCACCCCAGACGTGTTCCCTGCTGCTCCAGAACCTACAACCCCTCCCAATCCTCTCCCCCCTGTTGTCTGGTGGTGCTGCAGCAACAGCATCTGTGCTCGTTCCCTCTCCCTTGCCTCCCTTGCCACCCTTTCCGCTCTTAAAGCCTCTATGCTCCTCTTCCCATGCTCCGCAGCACCACCCTTCAAGTCGCACCTCATCCCTTCTTCTGTAGCTCCGCCCTCCTTCCTCCTCCTCCTCTCTGTCCCTTTTTCATTTCTGGCCTTCCTCCCCGTTGTTGCTCCTAGCCCCCTGCGTGTCTCCTTCCCCTGCCTCTCCCCCACGACGTGCTCCTTGCGTTGACGCTGCCCACCCCTCTCCATGGATCTATCCCTGCCGCTGCGCCTGCGCCTGCTCCCCTGCCTTCTCCCCACTCGACGATCACTGTCACTGTCCGAGGAGGAGGAAGATGGAATCTCGGAGGGAGAGCGATCAGCGGAGGAAAATCGCTTTTTGATGTGATGCTTCTTAAGGTGCTTGCTGGAACAGCGGTGGTGGTGCCGGTTATCATCATCGTCGCTGCTTGCAAGGGATGAGGAGGAAGAGGAGTCTGGCGAATCAGACCGCCGCCTGCTCCTCTGATTCTTTCTCGCTCCAAGATCACTGTCGCTGTCCGAAGAGGAAGAAGGACTCTCAGGGGAAGACCGATCAGCGGAGGAAATTTTCGCTTTGACGCGCTGCCTCTTACGGTGTTTCCTTGAACTGCGGTGGCGGCGGCGGTGGTTATCATCGTCATCGTCGCTGCTTGCAAGTGAAGTGGAGGAAGAAGAGTCTTGCGAAGCAGACCGCCTCTTTCGGTGCTTCCGCTTCTTCTTGTGCCTCGGACTAGACATGTCCTCATCGTCATCACCATTGTCGTCTCTAACTTCGTCTTTTGCAGGGTGAATTTCTGTTGGGCGAATGACACGCAAATCCAGGGGAGGAAAAAGATGAGGCAGAGCCAAAGCAGCCAAACAATCTCTGGAAAATTTCACGAAAAGGGGAGGAGTAACAACCGAATCACAAAACATAAAGTAAAACTGAAAGAATAGGCTGTTACAGGCAAGATGAGCATACCTTTCCCAGGTCCAACCTTCTTTCCTCTTTCTGAGTCCAACTTTTGAGGCTCCTGAAAAGTCACTCTTTGTGAGTCTGTTTTCGCCTCTGCTGCTTCCACAGGTCTTCTCTTTCCCACTGCCCTGCTTCCTGCATCCCCCTTAATCTTCCCCGCCCCTCCTTCCCCCTCCCCCACTGTCAAGTCACCCGCTCGCGCATACCACGGCTGCTGCCCACCCTTCCCCACCGCTCCGTACCCTAGTCTGTGCTTCTCCTCCTCCCCCGCCTTGTGCTCTTTCTCCCACACCTCCTGCGCGCGACCGGGCTTCACCGCGTCGCTCGCCTGCGCGCCTTCACCGCACGCTAGCGCGGAGAAATCAGCCGAGTCTAAGCCTTCGAAGAGGTTTATGTGACCCGCTTTAAGCGCGCCCGCTTGCGGAACAGAGTCGCCTATGCTTGTAGCGAGTGATTTGGTCAAACGGGACGAGTCCGCATCCACCACTGCATGATGTTCTGCCGCCGACGGTTGCGCCGCTTGGTCCTGCGGGGGAAGCAGACGCTCCTCCGCCGCCGCCTGCTGCTGGGGAAGCGGAAGGTGCTGCTGCCGCGCGCGCGCGCGGAGCGTCTGAAGGCGCAACTCGCTGTCGCGGAGGCGCTGCTCTTCCGCCAGCGCCTGCTCGCGCGCAGCCTCCTCCGCCTCGTCCTTGCGCACCTTCTCCCGGTTCTCGTAGTTGTACACGTTCCACCGCTTCTGCGGAAGAATGTTCAACCCGCCGTGCCCCCCCATCGCGAATTCCTACTACAGCTACTCTTAAGTTGAGCACCTACTCAAGCTCCTACTCAAACGTCACCTTGGATGTTCGCCCCCCCGGGCCCTCCCATCGCGACTAGTTACTGGAGCTGCTACCCCGTTTGTCAAGCAGGGATGGTCGTACGCGTTACGGCAGACTGCAAGCACTTGAGACTTGAAAGCTTTGTTGCCTACACGCGACAAAAAAACTTTTGAGCCGACTGCGTCAATCCCAGTGGCATAGGTACAGAATTGCTGCTAGCATACGGAGAAACGGCAGAGACAAAAGAGAAGTGGGACTTGTGGTGGACAGACACAAACTGTTGCAAGCGCGCGCGGAATAACGAATAATGCAAGTGAGACGACATGAACAAAACATGTAATATAACTACGGCCGGTTGACATATGAAAACACAATTGTTTGTTGCTAGATGTGGTGTGAATGTTGCTTCTTACAATGGAAGATGTGTCTACACTGCTGGGATTATTCATGGGAGCACGTTGCTGTTACCGGTAGTATCCACTTCGAAATGCACTATTGTTGGTACACTCGCTTGCGGTGTACCGTATAAAAAACACCAATAAATGTGCAATAGAAAAAAAAAACGTTCTACTTTTCGTCTATCGTTGCCTGGAAAAGAAGGCATGGTCGGGCAGGTTGGCATCAATCTGGCGGAGCCACTGCGTTGCCGCCACCTCCAAGCCCCGCACCGCCCCCCGGTCCGACCACACTGTCCCCCACGTCTTGTACCCCGCAAAGCCAAACGGCACCAGAGGCGTCGTGAAAAGCCCCCGTTGCCTCACCTCGCTCGCACCGTCAGCGGAGTCCGATGAAGGGCGGCCGGGCAAGTGCTTGGCGGATTGGAAGACGGGCAAGGAGGGTGGGGCGATCCAGAACCTGGCTCTGCAGAGGCTGCACGCACCTGGGATGCAGACAGGGGGAGAGAGAGAGAAAGCGGGTAGGTACAGGCATATGGAAGAAATAGAAGGGCTACTTTGACATGCAAGCATGTACGATGAGTACGAAAGCGCATGAGGGATGCAGCTTGGGAGGGAACACAAGCAGGGAATCGGCACAAGGAGCGAGCAAGAAAGCATCCAAGTTCTCTTTTCAGGCTTGAAAAAGAAGGCGCGACAATTTCAGCGGCTGCTGATAGATCAGGCAAGGGGCTGCTGATAGATCAGGCAAGGGGCTGACCGGAGGAGGAGGGCAGAGGGGAGGAGAGGCTGTGGAAGGTGAGGAAGGAGGCGGCGAGATCACGCGTGGTGGCGGCCGTGGGAATGCTGTACACGGGGTACCTGTGCAGTGCAGGCAGGGGGCATGGGCACGTGGGGGATGGGCACGTGGGGGATGGGCACGTGGGGGATGGCAGTGGGATGAGACGGGGGGGGGAGCACAAGGGACAGTGCCAAGGCCGTGGGAATGCTGTACACGGGGTACCTGTGCACGCAGGGGGGGGGGGCATGTGGGGGATGGCAGTGGGATGAGACAGGGGGGGGAGCACAAGGGACAGCGCCAGGCCGTGGGAATGCTGTACACGGGGTACCTGTGCACGCAGGGGGGGGGGGCATGTGGGGGATGGCAGTGGGATGAGACAGGGGGGGGAGCACAAGGGACAGCGCCAGGCCGTGGGAATGCTGTACACGGGGTACCTGTGCACGCAGGGGGGGTGGGCACGTGGGGGATGGCAGTGGGACGGGACGTGGGGGAGGAGGCACAGAAATCAGGGAAGGAGGCAGTGGGACGGGGGGAAGCAGGCAGTGGGAACATGGGTGTGGGTGATGGCAGTGGGACGGGGGGAAGGAAGCAAGCAGTGGGAACATGGGTGTGGGTGATGGCAGTGGGACGGGACGAACGGGAGCAGGCACAGAACATGGGTGTGGGTGCGGCGAACGGGGGCATTGTTGGGGAGACACAGAAATCGGGGAAGGAGTGGGTGCAGTGCAGACAGTGTGGTGGGTGGGTGTGGTGAAAGAGGGGAGGCGGCGGCACAATGTGGCACAAGGGAAAGTGCCTGGCAGAGCGCAGTTAGGTGGGGGTGCAAGGGGGCGGGCAGGCACACCAGGCGATGGCGATCCAACTGCGCAGATGCAGCTGGCAGCTCGAGCGGGCCCCACCCCAGTTAGGCGCCATGACTTTACGTGGCAGCAACTATGATGTTTACGTGGCAGCAACTATGATGTTTACGTGGCAGCAACTATGATGTTTACGTGGCAGCAACTATGATGTTTACGTGGCAGCAACTATGATGTTTATGTGGCAGCAACTATGATGTTTACGTGGCAGCAACTATGATGTTTAAGAAAGGTGCTCACCAGGCGATGGCGATCCAACTGCGCGGATGAAGCTGCAAGCTCGAGGTGCGTTTCAGCAACGCACACTCCTGCTCTAGCTCCGCTACCTGCCGCAGTGGGGCATGGCATGGCATGTGGGGGGGGGGGGAGGGAATACAGTGACCAGCGGCACAGAATCGAGTTTTGGATCGTCTCAGCACCGCACACTCCCGCTCCAGCTCTGCTACCTGCCGCCGTGGGGCATGGCATGGCATGGCATGGCATGGCACGTGTGGGAGGGGGGAATACACAAGGAAGGAGGGCACACAGAGACCAGCGGCACGGATCGAGTTTCGGGTCGTCTCAAACTCGCACTCCCCGCTCCAGCTCTGCTGCCTGCCTGCCCCAGAGGGGCATGGCATGGCATGGCATGGCATGGCACGTGTGGGAGGGGGGAATACACAAGGAAGGAGGGCACACAGAGACCAGCGGCACGGATCGAGTTTCGGGTCGTCTCAAACTCGCACTCCCCGCTCCAGCTCTGCTGCCTGCCTGCCCCAGAGGGGCATGCAAGGCAGGGCAGAGGGGCACGCAAGGCAGTGGACCGACACACACAGGGAGGGAGCAGCACCGCACCCACCCTGTGAGCAGCGGGTGGCGCATCGTCAGCCCAAGCTAAACGCCTTGGCTGCAGAAGCGATTCTTTGGGGCAAAACAAACCAGCAAGGCAAACGCAACGTCTGGAAGAAGAGAGGGCAAGGGGTGTGCAGCAGTGCATGTGTTAGGGTTAGGCACCTTGGTGCAGAGCGGTGGGCGGCAGTGAGGCGGTGCGCGCTCGAAGAACTCCAGCAGCGGACGCCCGCCACTGCAGTCGCGGCACCACGCCTCCGCACCCTCCTCGCACCGTCCGTTGCCGCCCTCCCCCAAATACGCCTCCCAGGGGGACGGTGGAGAGTGGGGGGAGTGGGGGGAATGCGGGGAGTGGGGGGAGTGCGGGGAGTGGGGGGAGTGGGGGGACGACGCCAGGCTGGGCTGCTCCAGCGGGCTGCGCGAATGCAGGCGCGGGGCGGAGGGGGGGGGCGTGGGCGCAGGGGGGCCCGCAGCGGGCGCAGGGAGGCGGGAGAAGAGCTGGAGGCCGGAGATGGAGGGCGCGTAGTGCTGCGTGGCGGGCGCGCCCGTGGGGGGGAGGTGCAGCGGCACGGCGGCGCTGTACGCGCTGCACTCCTCCAGCGCGTCCCACAGGTCGCTCAGCAAGAAGAACGGCGCGGGAGGCGCGCCGGGGGGGGGCTTGGCGCGCGCGCCGTTGCTGTGCTCGTCGCACCAGTCCTGCGCGCGGGGGGGGAAGTGGCGGAGGAGGGAGGCGCGTGGAGTGCGGAGGTGGGGAGATGAGCGGGGGGACAGAGGGAAGGCAGTATACGGGGAAGGGAGCAGGGGAGAGTTACCTGGGGAAAGAATGGGAGAGGGTGGTACCTGGGGGAGAGAACGAAGGGGGCGCTACCTGGGGGAGGCGGTACCTGGGGGAGGAAGCGCAGTTTGACGTGCGGGGTGACGTGCGCGAGGAAGCTCTCCAGCTTGCCCGTCACGGGCCTGGCGGCCTCCGCTCCGCCTGCGCGCGGCGCCGCTGCAGCGGCGCGCTCGCCGCCTGTGACGGGCACGGCGGACGAGCCCTGCGCGGGGTGCGGCCGCTGCGCCTCGTGGTACGCTCTGACGTGTTGCCGAGACATGGCGGGGGGGCGGGTGGTCTTGGCGTGTGCGCGCGCAGGTCGGTGGTGGGGGTGCATGAGCTCATGCGGCCATGCCATGCAGTGGCGGCGGCTGATGCGGGAAAGGAGATGCGCGATGTGGGAGCGTTACGGAGAGCACACGCGGAGGCTAGGTTGACGAAGGGGTATGAGCTGGGGAGGGGGGGAAACGCGGCGAAGGGGACGAGTAATGAAGCACTTTGAGTGCTCTCAGCAGAAGCGTAACGGACGCACCGGAAGAAGACTAAGGGGACGGCAAGTAACGAAGTGGCTAGGGTAGCGCCTATGGCAACGGAACGGAGAAGTGAATGCTAGATTAGGTTACATGGCCTGTTTAGAGGAAGCAGTGAATAGGGCCTACGAGCCAACTACCTAGATGCTAGATTTCTAGAATGTAACGATTCGAGTAAGGGTCAAAAGAATGATCGAAGGTGAGCCCGAGGTCCAGAGGTTTCAAACGTAGGGCGTGGTACAATATCGTGAAACGATGAAGTTCGAACCGTGTACGACGCAGTCCGTCCGATTGCGATCTTCTACGACGTCTCAGGGTACATTCCTGGCTCGTGTCAAGCTTCCGGTTTCCGCGGATGACCAGAAGTTGGACCCACTTTGGATCATCCGAAACCAACTTCGGATCTTCCAGCCAAAAATTGCCCCTGTTTCTGGAAGACATAAAGTTTGACAGGAAGTTTAACCCAAAGCTTCGGGTCTTCCCGGGAAGGCCCGAAGCTTGACACGAGCCAGGAAAGTACCCTCAAAGCAAAAGCGACGCAATATGACGCGCTCGACGTCGTACAGAAAGATTGACGAAATCAATGAGGACTTATGAGGACAACTGTAACCATCCCACAGTCCGAACCGTCGGTGGGTTGAACCATCAAGCGTCAAAATGGTGCCGCGCTCTTAGGAAGGTTGGTTTGGAGGAGTGCCCTGATTGGACCGCGACCTCAGATGAAGGTAAAGGTTATAGGGGAAACCCCCTTTGGTATTGCCCCGGCTGTCGATCGTAATCTGCCTACCCACTTGTTTACACGCCTCGCTGGGTATCGATGTAAGGACTATCCACTCCCAGATGAGCAATGCGAAACCCCCTTCTGGGGGGCTGGCAGAACTCGCCGGCACTGGGGTTTGAACCCGGAACCTCATCCTTCGGAAGTGCCCATGTAACTGACTCGGCCAATTCAGGATGGACCGCGTCCTCAGGAGTGGCGAAAACTGAGGCGAGAGCCAACGTAGGGAAAAAAGGTCGCTTGCATTACGCAATACCTTGCCAAGCTCTCCGCCATGGCGTCTTCTTAGAAACCAACTTTGTAGGGACGGAGAGAACGGGGTAAGACTAGGTCAAGGAGGGGATATAAGCAAAGTGTCGAGAAAGTTTTGTACCCCCTAACATGCAACTCACTACAGCATAGTTTGACACACCCCCATAGGCTAAGTGAGGGGCATCAAAACAACCATGACAGACATGTGGTCACAAGACCAGTCAAGAGAAGAAACACAACAAGCTCAGGGTGGATCACGAAGTCACCAAACATTCTGAGCACAAACAAGGGGCCACAAGCCCAATTCAAGAGTTTACAGATATATGAATAATATATAAGTACAACAAGCAACAAGAGGCAAGACTACTGTAGCCGACGGCCTACGTCAACAAGGCCTAGCTGCAGACAGAACCTGTGGTGGTCACCATGCGAAAGGGCCTTGGTGAAGATGTCTACAGTGTTGGCCTCTGAGGCCACGAATTCCAAGCGTGCCTGGCCGCGTCGCTGCAACTCTCGCAGGAGAAAGTACCTGGCGTCGATGTGCTTCACTCTGCTCTCCAGTCGAGGCTCTCGACACAGGAGGATCATGGCCTTGTTGTCAGCGAACAAGGTCGGTGCAGAGCTCGGCGGCTCGCCAAGGTCGGTGAGCAAGAAAATCAACCAACGAAGCTCCTGCGCAGCCATGGCACCGACGTAGATCTATGCATCGGCACTAGACAAAGCCACAGACAACGACCGAGTAGACCTCCACGACACAGCTCCAGCGCCCAAGCTGAAACAGTAACCCTGAGTGGACCTCTGTGTCTCCACGTCGTCGGCGTAGGAAGAGTCACAGTGACCAGTCCGAACAACTGGCTGTGTCCCTCCAAGCACAAGCCCCATGCCTGATGTAGTCGCTAGGTACTTCGCCAACCTCACAGCAGCTGTCCAGTGAACAGGACGGTGTCTGTGAAAGATAGAACGAGGAATGATTGCATTGAGCAGCATGAGGAGTACAAGTAGGAAACCCTAAAGTGTTGTACCCCATATGAACTACCCCACTACAGCCTACACAGACTATAGCATATAAGTTTGACACACCCCCATAGGCAAAGTGGGGGAGAACAAGAGGTCACAAGACCAGTCAAGAAAAGCAAAGCAAGCTCAGGGTGGATCACGACGTCACCACGCATTCTGAGCACAAGAAAATGGCCACAAGGCCAGTTCACATGCAGAATTATATAAAGGAGAACAAGCAATACAGTGATCACAACCTAGCAAGTGTAAGCATGCAGGTATATGTATAGAGATCACAGTACAGACAAAGTCAAGAAGTAAGCAAGTGAGGCCAAGTGGGCACTAGGCCTAGGACAGTACAGAAACGCTGATGATCACAAGGCTGAAGTGCCTTGGTGAAGATATCAGCAGTGTTGGCCTGAGTGGCCACGTAAGCAAGACGAAGCTGACCACGCTGCTGCAACTCTCGAGCAAGGAAGTAGCGCAGAGCGATGTGCTTCGTTCTGTGCTCCAGTCTGTGCTCCTGACACAAGGCAATCATGGCCTTGTTGTCGACGTACAGAACTGGAGGAGAACGAGGCGGCTCTCCCAGGTCGGTCAGCAGGTAGGTGAGCCAGCGTAACTCCTGTGCAGCCATGGCCCCTGCGTAGATCTCAGCCTCACAACTGGAGCTGAGAACAGAAGACGAGCGGGTAGACCGCCAAGAAACAGAACCGGAGCCAAGGCTGAAAGTGTAACCCTGTGACGACCGCTGCGTAGCCAAGTCGTCAGCCCAGGAAGCGTCTGCGTGACCAGTGAGGACAACTCGAGCCCGTCCTCCAAGCACGAGCCCCATGCCCGACGTACTGCACAAGTAGCGCAACACCCTCTTAGCGGCATCCATGTGCTCCTTCCGGTGTCTCCCAGGAGCAACATAGCGTGCCAGGATGCTAAGAGGGTATGCCAGGTCAGGTCGAGTGCAGGTCATCAAGTACATGAGGCAGCCCACAAGCTCTGATACCATGTGAAAGATAGAACGAGGAATGATTGCATTGAGCAGCATGAGGAGTACAAGTAGGAAACCATAAAGTGTTGTACCCCATATGAACTACCCCACTACAGCCTACACAGACTATAGCATATAAGTTTGACAGTGTCTCCCAGTCGCAACAAAGCGAGAGAGGACGCTGAGGGGAAAGGCGAGGTCCGGACGAGTACAAGTCATCAGGTATATGAGGCAGCCTACAAGCTCTGCCTAGGGACCACTGGACTCAAAGGGCTCGTCGGAAAAAGGGCCGGTGAGTCTGTGGTCAACAGCAAGAGGAGTAGGCTGTGTGGTGGAGTGCTGAAGCCCGAACCGTTGAAGGACCTGCTGCACCATGTGTGACTGAGTGAGTGTGATGGTGCGAGCGGCTCTGTCCCTGGTGATATGCAAGCCAAGGTAGCGGCGCAGCTCACCAAGGTCAGTGCACGTGTGTCTCTTCTGCATTTCGGACTTCACCTCAGCCAGAGCAGCCCTGTCTGTTGTAGCGAAGACCAAGTTGTCGACGTAGACGAGAACGAAGAAAGGTGTGGGCCATAACGAACAAACTGCGACGGGTCGGCGGACGAAGGACGAAACCCGAGGGCAGCAAGAGTGGTGCGCATCGTGTCGTGCCACTCACGGGGCGCCTGGCGGAGACCGTAGACTGGTCGCCTCAGGCTCCACTGGGTCCCAGGCGGGAAATTGCCAGTGAAGCTAGGAGGACGACACAACCAGATCTCCTCGTGCAGGCTGCCCTGGAGAAAGGCGGTAGAGAAGTCGAGGGAGTGTAGCTCGTAGTCTCGCTGTGCTGCAACGTGAAGTAACACCCGAAGAGTCGTCATCTTCGGGGTCGGGGCGAATGTCTGGAAAAAGTCAACTCCCTCATGCTGACTGAAACCTCTAGCGACATAGCGCGCCTTGAAGACAGGCGGCGATCCAGGCGGCCGCTTCACTTTGAAGATCCACATGCCGTCGACTACGTTCGCCCCAGGTGGGGGAACTGCGTCGACGTAGGTGCCTGTGGATCTCCAAGACGCCATCTCTGAGTCCATGGCTGCTATCCACTGAGAGGCCCACTGCCCTGACACTGCCTCACGGTACGTGCAAGGAGTCGGTATGTCAAGGGCGTCGGGGTCTCCCTCAGGAGCTAACAGCATGGCACAGAGATGGGGAGAAGCGGCTGCCAAGAATTCCAGCTCAAACTGCCTGTCATCTAGGACGTCACAGCCAAGGGCACAATCACCCCTGACGGACAGAGGACGGGCAGGCACCACTTGGGTGGCGTAGTCAAGGCGGCGGGTGGCGGCAAAGTCAGCGACAACGGCAGTAAGAGCCGAGACAGGCGACGGAGAGGCACGAGGGTCCACCACTAGAGAGCCAAGAACACGAGTGACAATAAGACGGGTGGCACGGTAGTAGTCAGTGATAGGGGTAGAGGTGGAGGCTGTAAGAGACGACTCAGAAGGTGACGGGAGAACAGTCTGAGGCAGAGAACGATGAGGACTTGAACGAAGTAAGACAGTGCAAAGGTCGGCATGAGGAGATGAGGGACGTGCACGAGCGGGACAGCGAACTGTCCAGTCCTGCGGGACAACATGAGGAGACGACTGTGACCGAGGAGGAGAGTAAACAGCCGGAGACGAGTCCGGGGGGGGGGGAACGTAGGACCGTAAGCAGGAGGAGACAGTGAGCAGTCTGGAGGAGGGGAAGGAAGACGAAGGGCCCGAAGGCCACTCACAGGTGGAGACAATGACTGCAAGGGCGGCGGCTGCTGCGCCTGCTGCTGCTGCTGCTACTGCTGCTGCTGCTGCTGCTGCTGCTGCTGCTGCTGCTGCTGCTGCTGCTGCTGCTGCTGCTGCTGCTGCTGCTGCTGCTGCTGCTGCTGCTGCTGCTGCTGCTGCTTCTGCTGCTGCTGCTGCTGCTCCTGCTGCTGCTGCTGCTGCTGCTGCTGCTGCTGCTGCTGCTGCTGCTGCTGCTGCTGCTGCTGCTGCTGCTGCTGCTGCTGCTGCTGCTGCTGCTGCTGCTGCTGCTGCTGCTGCTGCTGCTGCTGCTACTGCTGCTCCTGCTCCTGCTCCTGCTCCTGCTCCTGCTTCTGCCGCTGCAGCTCCTGCTGCCGCTGCTCTAGCTCCAGCCTCTCCTGCGCTAACCTCTCCTGCTCCTCGTGCTCAAGTCGAAGAAGAGCCTGGTGACGTGTCGGGTAGCGGTAGGGAGGCGGAGCAGGTGCCACAGTAGTAGTGACTTCAGCTCTAGTCTCCTCAGAATTAGCACCTCTAGCTCCAACACCACCAGAAATAGCACCTCCAGTGCCTGCTCCAGCACCCTCAGAACGGGCACCCCCAGTGCCAGCGCCCTCAACTCCAGCACCCTCAGAACTAGCACCTCCAGTGCCAGCTCCTCCAACTCCAACACCCCCGGAACGGGCACCTCTAGTGCCAGTACTCTCAGCTCCAGCACCCTCAGCTCCAGCACCCTCGGAACTAGCATCCCCAGCGCCCGCATCTCCAACACCAACACCAACACTCCCAGAGTCAACTGCAACATGTCGCGGTAGTGCCGAAGGCCGCTGTGGTGACCGTGAGGACGACTGCAGGGAAGGAGACGGAACCTGAGGTGCTACCGAGGGGAGAGGGGTAGCGTGAGCCACACCAGACGGGGCAGGACCAGGGGGGGGCGGGTGTACCGAAGGAACGGGGGTAGGAGGAGGAGTGAGGGCAAGGTAAAGTGGAGGGGGGGGGACCGAAAGACCTCGACAGGGGTACCGGGTGTAGTAAGACACAGACTGGTTAAAAGTGACGTCGCGAGAGTCAAGGAACCGGTGGAGGGGTGGGTGGTGAAAGGTGTAGTCAGAAGAGTCCACCGGGAAACCAAGGAAGACACAGGGGATGGCTCGAGCTGAGAGCTTGTTCTAAGAGGTGTCGCGGACAAGCGCAAGGCAGCCCCAGACACGAAACTCCGACGCAACACCAGGGGACCCGGTCCAAAGACTGGTCGGTGAAACCCCTGGCCGTGAGACACGAGGCCAGAGGTTCGGCTGGTGGGCGGCGCAGCGAACCGCGTAGGGCCACAGAAAATGGGGCACACGCGCATGGATCATGGAGGTACGAGCGATCTCCATGACCAAGCCTATGCGGCGCTCAGCAACCCCATTCTGCTGTGGGGACTCTGGAAGCGTTCCAGGACTGGGTGATGCCCTGTTCGCTACAGAATCTGCAAAGAATGCCAGAGCGAAACTCACCCCCACGGTTGGAGTGAAGACAATTGACACGACGGTCACGAGTGGTCTCAGTGGCCAACAACCACCGGACCAGTGTAGAATTCACGTTGGACTTCTTCGCCAAGCATTATATTCTTTATATAACTGCATACAATCTAGTTAGTGTAGTATCACATGTCTATTCTATTCCTTGGTGGTGTACCCCCTTTCCCCACCTTCCCTTGCATCTATATCTTGTACTGTTGTTGTTAGTAAATCCCCTCTTCGGCCAACCTTCCCTCTCGTTACTCTCGATATGCCTAAACCCCCACGTCCTAAGTTCCTAACCTAACTTAGGTGTCTTGACATGGTATTAGAGCAGGTTCTTTCCTAGAACCTTCACGTTTTTATTTTTTATATCAATGGGCCCACCCATCGCTATGGCGAGCCTCGGCCCCGAGCTCGTCGAATCGCTCGCGAGCAGCCCACCCGTCGCTTATGCACCAGCGCAGCCGCCAGCGAAATCGCCAGCGGCTCGCTTGCGCGTTCTCGTTTCTGCCTACAACGACGCAAGCTGCCCGCCCGCGCCTTTCAAGCAACGCTCGCCGCGCCCCCATCACCCTGCTCCGTTTCGTCGCCCCGCGGCCCTCCGTCGCCCTCCCACCCGTCCGTCGCAGGGCCTCTGCCGTGCGAGGGGTGGTGTGGGTGGTGCTCGTGAGTGGGGGAGGCGGGGGTGGGTGACTCGGCCTCCCCGCTCTCCTCTCTGTACCTGCATCGGCTGGTTCTGCGGCGGAGGGGGCGGGGGAGAGGGTGCAGGGGTGCCGAGGAAGAGCTACAGCCGCACCAGCTGCTGCCCCTCTCTCTTCATTTCCCTCTCCCTGCTGCGAGTGCAGCAGTGGGGGGGGTGGGAGAGGGTGAGGGGGTGGCGTTGAATTCTTCTGCACCATGCTTCGTTCTCTCTCGTTCTTCTCTCTCACTTCCATCAGTCGTACGCTACTCCTCCTCCTCGTGGCCATCGTTTCTTGGAGTGGTCGCCCTCGTCGCGCACACCGGGCATCCACTGTGGGGGTTAAACCGCAGGCGGGCATCCCATCGTGGGAGAGAACCACGGTGGGCCCAGCTGCGGCACGATGACTGCAGTATTTTGGGCAGAGCGCCCTCACTAGCTATGCTTGCATGCAGTTCCGAGAAGGATTAGAAGGCGAATGGATCGAGCGCTTGAATGGATCACCAAGGCGAAGCGACGTGGCAGCAGTTCCGAGAAGGATTACGACAACGTTTCGAGCTGGTTAATGCAGCATTTATCGCCCGCGACAAAATACATCGCCACCGACAAATCGGGAGCGTTGCAAACCACACACAACAAATGGAGGAATTGTTCAACCGCATTCCCAACATAACGGAAGGCAATTAAAATTGGGCGTTCATTGCGGGGCTGAAAAACGAAACAGGACAACACGTTGCGGCTGCAATTTGGAGCAGCTACGATGACGTTGTCTCCGCAGCGGAACGATTCGACGTAATCACGATCAGAATACAACGACTTCATGGACAAGCAGACGATATGAAGAACGCTTGGCTACCCCCACGTGCGCCGACCCAATGGAACTCGATCGAATCGATGCGAAGGCAAGACCAACGAAGAACAAGTTTACGTGTTCTGCGGCAAGCCGGGACATAAACTCATCGACTGCGACAAAATGAAAACCGCACATTCAGCACTTCTGGACCGCAGCAGTGGAGCAGGTTCAACATGAAAATTGGAGGATCGTGGAGCGAATTCTTCAACCCACGAACGAGCTCTACCAGGGAAAATCGCCGAGAAAATTAAAATCTCTGCGAAACAAGACCCTGCTGGACCCGGCCATCTGCCATCCTAGGAGATAACACGGAGCTTTGGGATGTGCCCTACGATCCAATCAATGAGACGATCAACGAGTACAGCGAGCAACACCAACCACTTCTGCTTGAGGTGATCTGCAATGGACGACGCCTCCAAGCACTCGTGGACAGCGGAGCATCCCATTCCGTATGCGACACGGCGACCCTTGATCGCATCAATGAGAAGTGCACGCCTTCGAGCTTCACAGCTACGATGGTTGACGGAAGCAAGTTACAAGTATACGACGAAGCAGCGCTACACCTACATATGGGTCCTCTTCGCTGGAAACCGACCCTACCCGTCACCAACATCAAAGGGCTAGACCTGATCCTTGGGAGAGATTTTTTAAAGAAGTTCAACCCCGAGATCAACTGGGTCACCCGCACGGCGAGCATCTACAATCAAGACAGAAGAGTTCCACTTCCGATTTGGAGCAACACGGGAAATGTTCCGGAGGAAACTCTCGCACGCTTTGAGAAGGATGTGAAACGAACCATAGCAGGGTTTGTCTTACTAGTTACTGGCGAGGATGAAGGAGAGAATAAGACACCCGAGCTTCCACCTGCGATTCAGAAACTTCTGGAGGAGTTCGAAGACGTTCTCCCTGACGACCCCCCAGACCAGTTGCCACGAGATCGTCGAAGAACCCTAAACCCTAAACTCATCAGCACGAGATCGTCGAAGAACCTTGTTTGAAACCGACCTTCCGAGCACCATATCGACTCAGCCCTACTGAGTTGGCTGACATGAAGAAGCAGATCGAGTACCTTCTGGACAAGGGACTCATTCGACCATCGACATCACCATACGGTGCACCAGTGCTTTTCACGCCAAAACCTGACGAAAGCCTACGCATGTGCATCGACTACCGAGCTCTCAACAAGCAGACGATAAAATTAAGTATCATATTCCTCCGATCGACGATCTGCTTGACCAGCTTCGAGGAGCCACAGTATTCTCAAAACTCGACCTGAGATCGGAATATTGGCAGATCCGGATGGCGGATAACTCCATCCACAAGACAACGTTTCGGACACGATACGGATCCTACGAGTACCTCGTCATGCCGTTTGGTCTCACCAACGCACATGCAACATTCCAAGCAGAGATGAACCACATTCTCATGCCTCTATTCGACGAATGCGTGGTGGTGTACCTCGACGACATCCTGATATACTCAAAGGACATGAAGCAGCATATCGAACATCTACGACGCGCCTTCGAAATACTTCGACGAGAGAAGTTCTACGTTAAGCTATCCAAGAGCGAATTCGCCTTGAAGAAGGTTCAACTTCTTGGACACATGGTAAGCACTCAAGGAGTACATGTGGACCCAAAGAAGATCGAAGTCGTACGTACGTGGAAGACGCCGGAGAACGTGAAGGAACTTCAACAATGCCTTGGCCTTGCGGACTATTACAATCGGTTCGTGCCACAGTATGCGAGGATTGCTACACCTCTCACCAATCTACTGAAGAAGAATACACCATTCAAGTGGGAGAATATGCATCAGCAAGCCATGGAGAAGTTGAAGAACGCACTCACATCCGCACTCGTCCTGATCCTGCCAGATCCAGAAAAGGACTACGTCATCGAAGCTGATGCTAGCGACCAAGAAATTGGAGCAGTCTTGATGCAAGACCAATGGAAGGGACTGCAACCATTGCTTACCTCAGCAAGAAATTGCACGGGGCGGAACTTAACTACCCGATTCATAACAAAGAGGCCCTAGCAATCATCACCGCATTCAAGACGTGGCGATGCTACCTTGAAGGAAGGAAGACCACGGTCTATACCGACCACTGTAGTCTGAAGTACCTGAAGACGCAGTCGACCCTCTCCAGGCGACAGGTTAGGTGGATCGACTTCCTCGAGACGTACTTCGAGTACGACATCGTGTACAAGCCAGGACACAAGAATAAGGCAGACGCACTGAGCCGACCTGGACACGTTGCCGCCATACCAGTTGAGGGGATGAATCCGCTACTCAAGGGACTCTTCACGCACGGGTATACCATCGAACCCGAGATTCCCTTGGCAGAGAAGAAGAAATTGTTGCAGTGGGACCAAGACATTGCACTACGCAAAGGATCAACAAAGATCTGGGTACCCAACTACCCGCCTCTTCGGCAGTTACTTCTCGAGGAGTTTTCGATGTGCTCTACGGTGGACACTTTGGGAGTAACGGGACCCTTGCTGGAATTGCGAAAGTCTACTACTGGCCTCACATGGCAGACGACGTGCTGAAGTTCGTCACTTCGTGCGACACGTGCCAACGGATGAAGAGTAGTAAGCAGACGAAAGCAGGACTACTACAGCCTCTGCCCGTCCCAGAACAGCCTTGGCAAGTGGTCAGCTGGGACTTCATCACCGGGTTACCCCCTTCCAACACAGTGCACGACGCCATCTTGGTCGTCATCGACAAATTCTCGAAGATGGGACACTTTATTCCGACACACACGACGGCATGCACGGAGGAAACGACACATTTGTTCATCAAGCACTTCATCTCGCAACATGGGATCCCTACAACACTCTTATCCGATAGGGACCTGAAGTTCACTAGCAAGTTTTGGAAAGAGCTCATGTCGCTCATGGGGACACGCCTTGCGATGTCATCTGCATATCATCCTCAGACCGATGGGCAGACGGAGCACTTGAACCAGATTGTTGGAACAACTCTTGCGCGCAACATGCAAGGACGACACTAGCAAGTGGGACTTGCACTTGCCGGTGTTGGACTTCGCCCACAACAATGCGAAGCATGCCGCAACATGAGAGACCCCATTCTTCCTACGTTACGGTCGACATCCATTAACTCCACAACAGCTGACATTACATGCAACCGTCCAGCACGCGCACGACTTTGTTACCACAATGCAGCAGCTTTGGGATCGGACACACAAGCGCCTACAAAACATACAGTCATCACAGAAACGCTCGGCCGATCGCCATCGCTGTGATCATACCGTTGCGGTTGGTGACCATGTGCTCCTTGACACATGCAACCTCATCCTCAGTCACCTTCCATCCAAGTTACGACCTCGCTTCTGCGGATCTTTCATCGTAGACGAGCAAGTCATTCCAGTCACATTCCGCTTGCGCCTACCAGCTAGTTGGAAGATTCATAACGCCTTCCACGTGCGGCTTGTTAAACCCTACCGAGTTCCGAATAAGGTGTACATGGAACGCCAACCGTCGCCGCCGCCTCCAGTCCTCGTGAACGATGAACCCGAATACGAGGTCAAGTCTGTGCTTGCACATCGTCGTCGTCGGCATGGCACCCTGGAGTTTCTCATATTCTGGAAGGGCTATGATCCTTCTGAGGACAGTTGATCCTCTGAAGGAGACATGAGTAACGCCCGACGTTCTCTCCGCGACTATCTTGTCAAGCAGGGTGTTACGTCTACCACCCAGCTTTGAGGGGGGGGGGGGGGGGTGGTGTGAGAGTACGCTGCAGTTCGACATATTTCAAATTTCCATATTTGCCCTTAATTTCCTCTTTCATTTGCTCTTTATTTCACCTCAAACACACTACTATTTTATTTTCTAGAGCTTTCAGATTATTTCACGTATTCTGTATTTTCGGCACCGACACATATGTTATACGGCACCGACAGCACCGACAGTGGTGTACAAGGCGTAATAACACCACAATCCGAAGTGCCAATGGGCTTGCATGCTTATGCGCACTTGTGATTATCTATTCTAGAAGAGCGCGTTCCCGAAGGTTCGGATAATCTCTTGTTTCTATGTATTTTAAAGTATAAATACGCAGAGAAGTGATACCGAAAAAAATTCTCTGCGTCAAGTGAAATATCGGTATGCGCATACACAGAGAAGTGATAAGCAGAGAAGTGATACAGAGAAGTGTATCACTGTATGCGCACTTCTCTGTATACGATACAGAGAAGTGTACAGAGAAGAAATACGCAGAGAAGTGATACCCAAAAATTCTCTACGAGAAGTATAAATTCCAAAATTTGGAAGCAATATTTAAAATAGCGTACATATCAGTGTAAGCCGAGAAGCCGAGTGATTTTCAGACACTGATGGCAACCGTACCGCCTGAACTACAGGAACTACAGAATCGGTACCCCAAGATTTTTCCTGATGACTTACCGGAAGGACTGCCACCTCCGCGAGCACACGGCCACCGCATAGAGTTAGAACCAGGGGCACAGCCAACCGTACAACAATAGTTCCGACTGACACAGCATGAGCTAGACGAGCTAAGGAAGAAATTAGATTATATGCTGGAGAAAAGGTTCATCCGACCAAGCTCATCGCCGTTCGCCGCACCGATACTGTTCATGCCAAAACAAGATGGAGGAATTCGCATGTCCATCGACTACCACGCACTGAACAGGGTAACAGTCAAATCGCGATACCCCATCCCCCGCGCCGACGAACTGACCGATCAATGGCGAACAGCTAGGGTGTTTTTTTAAATTGACTTACGCGGCGGTTGCCAAAACAGCTTTTAGAACTAGATACGAGTTTTTCGAGTACACCGTGATGCCATTCGGGTTGACCAATGCGCCCGCGACATTTCAAATTGACAAAGAACGAGGCGTTTACACCACTTTCAGATAAATGCGTCATAGTCTACCTCGACGACATCTTAGTTAACATCCAGGACAAGCAGCAGCACTTAGCGGATTTGGAAGCAATATTTAAAATTCTCGACAAGCATCGGCTACTGACAAAGGGTTCGAAGTGCGAGTTTTTCGAGGACAGGATAGAATTTTCGGGGTACGTCATTTCGGAAGTTAAGGTTGAAATAGACCCAGGAAAACAGGATATTGTCAAGGCATTGCACCCTCCGACAAACATCACGGAGCTGCAGAGTTTTTTAGGGTTTGTTGATTATGTGCGTCGGTTCGTCCCCGACATGGCACGGTTAACTGCCCCACTGACAGACTTACTACGAAAGGGGGTCGTTTTTACGTGGGGGGAGAAAGAGCATGCTGCCTTCTCTGCCCTGAAAAATGTTCTATGTTCACCGCCCGTACTACGCATTGCCAACCCATACCGCCCATTCGAAGTGGTTACCGACGCCATCAACATCGCCATCGGAGTCGTACCGCTAAAGGATTTCGGCAACGGCGTACATCCCATCGCATACGAGTCACGAAAGCTGCATCCGCCTGAGAAAATTTACCCGATACAAGACAGCGAAATGCTCGCGATCGTGCACGCGATCAAAGTGTGGCGCTGTTACTTAATAGGCGCAGACGTGACAGTACGGACAGACCACATATCACTACAGTAACTTCGCGCACAACCCCACCTCAACCCACGACTGGTTCGTTGGCTCGACTTCCTCGAGTCAAATTTCCACTACACGGTTACCTATAAAAAGGGTGCTTCAAATATTGCCGACGCACTGACCCGCCCGACTGCCCAAATACATGCAATATTACTCGCCCTGACCAGCCTACTGCTCACAATACTATGTACCCACAGCTTCCAGACAGATCCATCCTTCACAGGAGTAAATTCGCAGCAGCAAAAGGGATTTATTACATAAAGCTGGTACCGATCGCATCTGGGTACCAGGCTACACACTACAGCGGGAGTTACTATTACAGGAGGCACATGACGGAGTTACCCCAGGGCACTTTGGGGTAAAAAAAACACGACATCAGCTGCAGCGGTATTATTATTGGCCCGAGATGCTGACCGACGTGCAACGACACGTGGCATCGTCTCCCACCTGCCAGCTCATGAAGTCGTCACGACAACAACCGGCAGGATAGTTGCAGCCGATACCACCCCCAGAGCGTGCTTGGCAGCAGGTGACGATGGGCTTCGTCACGGGGTTACCGGCTGGGGCGAGTGGGAATGACGCGATCCTGGCCGTCGTCGATCGGCTCACAAAAATGGCCCATTTCGCAGCATGCAAAAGGTCAAACTCAGCTGAAGAAACAGCACAACGTTTCGTTGCCACCGTCGTTCGACTTCACGGAATACACGCGGCGAGCATCAGCGACCGTGATACGAGATTCACCAGCAAATTCTAGTGGAACCTGTGGTAGCAGTTCGGTGCGCGAATGCAATTCGATTCATTGTACCACCCCGAAACTGACGGTCAAGTAGAGAGGACCAATCAAGCCATGGAGCAGTTAATACGAGCCAGGTGCGACGACCCGGCAACTTGGGAGCGGCAGCTGCCACACATCGAGTTCGTGTACAACAACTCCACGTCAGCCACGACCCAACAATTGCCTTTCTACCTCAACTACGGACAAAACCCAACAGTGCCCATGATGCCGAGCCCTGACAACCCAGTACCATGTGCGCAGCCGTTTGCCGAGATTTTACAAGCAGCCCTGACCCGAGCAGCAAAAGCCATTAAAAAACCGAACGTTATCGCTAAACGCAATGCCGATCGCCATCGCCGCCCTGTCACTTACCAGCCCGACGACCTCACATTACTCGACACCCAAAACCTCCGCCTATCCATCACCCCACAACTACGCCCAAGGTATTGCGGGCCATTTCAAATAAGTCACATGGTCACCCCCGTCACGGCCCACCTCCTCCTGCCCGCTGATTGGTACGTCAACCCCTCTTTCCACGTCAGTCTCCTCCGCCCCTACGTCCCATCCACAAGCCAACTGCCACATAGCCGCCCGTCAAGCATGACACGTCCCCCAACCGAGCCAATCATCACCCCCGATCCTGAGCCACCAAGTTCGCTACCCTCGTTGAGCACGTCGCATCGATTTTTTGATGTGATGGAAAGACCGCCCTTTCACGGAGGACAGTTGGGTTCCCCTGGATAAAATCGAGAACCACCCCGTCCTCACCGAGTACCTGCGCAGCAGAAGTTTTCGCAACATACACGCCCTTTCGTAAGGGCTCCTCCTCGGGGAGGGGGGTAGTGTAAGGAAATTTCAATTTTCTTACTTCGCGCCCCTGCTTACCGCATGATTGTTCCCGCCAACAGCACCCTAGAGTAAAACGTTACCACTCGCGACAATCGCCTCGACCATTGTTCCAGCCACTGTTCACATCGCGACCCAACCCCACGGTTAGGTTGGTAACCCGCGCTCTGGTCCTCCGCCTCGACAATTCCCAACCTCGGTGCCAGACCCGTCGCGCACCCCACACTTCGCACGTTACCGATACCACGCTAGTTCGATATATAACATTCGCTCATTCCTTCGCTCAATGTACTTTTGCTTCGATAGTGCAATCTTCTTCCGTTCACTCAATTGCACTCATAACAACTTCCGCATACACTATGACAATGTTATGAGTTGTATAAAGAAGAGTGCGCAGGAATGCAATAAAGCGGAAGTGATTACAACTACTGAGTGAATAATGAAGCCTAGCACAGATATAGCGAAGGCTAGCTAGGCAGAAGTTCGCAGGACCGCGAATGGTTGGGTGCAGGTTCGGGGTTGGGAAACCCGAAGGCGACGCGAGGGACGTTCAGAGGGCGAGGTCATCGGACCGAGCCTGGAACTCCGAAAGTTGGAGTTGTACGTGTATGGAGTGCCTGTGTAAGGAATTAGGGAAATTTCCTTACACTCCCCCCCTCTTTAAGAAAGGTGGTCAATATCAGGCACGCTTCGGCGGGAAAAGTAATCTCGTAATACCGAGTATCCTTGTAGCGAGTCGGGCGTGACCCACGTATCACCTTCACTTGTGCGATCGACCCATCGCAGTAGGAAATCGACGTGGCAACCTGTCGGCGTCACACGCACCCGATGATTCAAAATCTTCCAGGGCTGAAGTGTCGGGTCTGCCACAGGCCGAACACTTGGCGCGATGTTGGGGCGGGCGACGTCGGACGAGTGTGGTGCGACGTAATGACGCAGCAGGTTGATGTGGACGGCATCATTAAATTTCCAGTCATCTGGTAATAGTATCTTCAATATGTATCAGCATCCTGATGATGCAGAAGGGTCCCACGTAGCGGGGACGGAGTTTCGGCGGCTGGGGCAGTCAAAGATTCTTTGTGTCCAGGAGAACCATCTGCCCGTCGCGGAAGGGTAAACCCCTTCGATGTTTGTCGGCATTGCGGCTAACGACCGTGTTTGCCCTCCGGATAAATTCCGTTGCTTTGACGCGGGCTGCATGGAGTTCCGTGACAAACTGCTGGGATCGTGGCACCGGATTGTCAGGAGTCGTTCATGAAGGTACACGGGGTCTATCCCGTAATTTATGTAGGACGGTGACTGGTTAGTCGTTGCAGAGGGTGCATTGTTATACGCAAACTCCAGCATCGGGAGCAAGTCCTCCCACTTGGTCAGGTCAGGGCAGTTGGTGCGTATCAGCTACTCCAGGGTCTGATTTGTCCATTCTGTGTGACCGTCGGTTTGCGGGTGGTAAGACGACGAAAACTGCAGGCGGGTGCCGTACTGTGCCCACGTCTCCTGCCAGAATTTTGACGTAGATTCCGGATTTCGATCGCTGATGATCGCCGAAGGTAACCCGTGTACGCATACGACGGTTGAGATGACCAGCTTCGCTATTTCTTCAGCTCTGATCGTCGTGCGGCATGGTGCGAAATGCGCCATTTTTGTTAAGTGATGAACGAAGACCTGAACCGAGTCGTTGCCACTTGTGGCAGCTGGCAGTCCGGTGATGAAATCCATCATCACTTGTTGCCACGGTCGCTCGGGTGGCTCGAGGGGCTACAACAATCCAGCTGGCCGTTGTCGCGACGACTTCATGGCTTGGCAGGTCGAGCAAGTTGTCACGTAGTGCTGCATGTCTGATAGCATGTCGGGAAAATAATAAGTCTGTTGCAGCAACTTGAGTGTTTTGTCGATGCCAAAATGCCAGGAGAGGTTAGAGTGATGAACCTCCTGCGTCAGCAACTCTCCTAAGGCCTGGTATGACGGGGCCCAGATCCGCTTCGTACTGGCTTTTAGGTAATAATTCCCGTGCTGCGTCGTGGCCCGAAGGTGTTGATTTTGCATAAAGAAGCGGTCGGTGTTGTAACCGTGGCCGAATAGTCTTGATAAAAGCTCGTTGGAGTGGGCGATAAGTACAGTTGCGGATTGCGCTGATGGCCGGGTCAGGGCGTCGGCGATGTTGTTGGCGCACTTCTTGTACGTGATGGTGTAGCGAAAGTTGGACTCCAGGTAGTCTAGCCACCTGATTTGTCGCAGGTTGAGTTGTGGCTGGCTTCGCATGTACGGTAATGAATTGTGATTTGTCTTGATCGTAACGTCGGCTCCCGTGAGGTAACAGCACCAGGTACGAAATGTGTGGACGATGGCCAGCATCGAGTGGCTGCATCTTGCGTGACTCGTACGTGATAGGTTGTAGCCCTTTGCCGAAGTCCTGTAGCAGGACGGCGCCAACGGCGAAATCGCTGGCATCCGTTACGACTTCGAACGGTCGAGATGGATCCGCAAGCCGAAGAACCGTGAGTGAACTCAAAATATTTTTGAGCTCGTCGAAAGCCAACTGTTCTCCCCCCCCCCCCCACGAGAAAAGCGCCCCTTTGTGCAGAGGGTCGGTTAACGGCTTGGTTACCCCCGCCATATTGGGTACAAACCGGCGGATGTAATCTACAAACCCGAGGAAACTCTGCGGCTCCGTGATGTTCATCGGCGACTTCCACGAGGAGATTGCTCTCACGTTGCGAGGGTCGATTTTAATACCTTCTTGTGAAACCACTAGCCCCAGGAACTCCAGCTCCAGCTTCAGGAACTCGCACTTAGAGCCCTTCGTCATTAGCCGATTCTGCTGCAAGCGCCGGAACACCTTCTCTAAATCCTTGAAATGATCCTCCCAAGTCTTGCTGTACACCAGAATGTCGTCCAGGTAAACGATGACTGTTTTGTCAAGCAGGTCCCGAAACACCCCATTCATGGTCAGCTGGAATGTCGAGGGTGTGTTCGTCTGGTCTAATGGTATACTCGTATCTGCCGTATCATGTGCGAAATGCTGTCTTCGGGCAGTCGTCGGCGAACACTCGAATCTGGTGGTAGCCACCAGGTAGATCGATTTTTGAGAAGTAGCGAGCCCCACGAAGCTGATCCAGCAGGTCGTCCACTCGTGGAATAAGGTAACACGACTTGATAGTGACCCGATTTAGCGCTCGATAGTCGATGCACATGCGCATGCCTCCGTCCTTCTTCGGTGTGAATAGTATCCGGGCAGCGAATGGTGACGTGCTCGGTCGAATAAATCCTTTGGCGAGTAGGTAGTCCAATTGTTTCCGCAACTCGTCAAGCTCCGGTTGGCTGAGCCGCCATGTGTTTGAACAGTTGGTTGCGCGCCGGGCTCCAGACTCGATCCTGTGGCTTCTGGTCGCTGAGGTGACAAGTCGTCGGGGAGGTCATCCACGAAAATTTCGGAATACCCCCGAATTATGCTCTCCAGGTCCTCTGGTACGGCAGCACAGACCGTGCCAATGTCGACGATTTTCTCGGATGTTGCCATTTCGTAAGTTGTACGGCCTAGCCTAACGCCCCCGCGTTTATCGCCCTCTTCATGTCAAACTATAATTGTTATAGTTTGTATTTGCTAGTCTAGGTGTACATTTACGTTTAGGGTTGGCTAGGGTTGGCTAGGGTTTGCTATATCTTCCCTGTCTTTGCCATTTCTAGTAATTCTTATTTCGTTACCACGTTGACATGGTACAGAGCCGTTCGATTTCCATGGGCCCAGCGCCCCGCGCTCGCCCGTGAGTACCCCGTTACCCTTAGCGCCCCGCTCCCCCCTGTTGAATCGCGCGCTAGAGAGAGACCCCACGCGGGTCCCCCCTTTCGTCACGTCCTAGAACGGCCCCTGGCCCACCAGATCGCACGCTAGACGAGACCCCCGCGGGTCCCCCCACGCCGCGACCTAGGAAGGCCCCCGCGGGCCCCCCGAATCGCGCGCTAGAAGGGCCCTTGCGGGTCCCCCACGTCGCGACCTAGGAAGGCCCCCGCGCCCCCCCCGAATCACGTGTTAGAAGGGCGACCGTTACCCCGCAGCCTTCCTCCCCCCCCCTTAGCCCGTCGTCCTGCAGCCCCGTCACCGCGCAGCCCTCCCCGTCGTTCCCCCCCCCCTCGTTGCCTCCCTGACGCGTCCCCTCCCCGTCGCGTCCTCTCCCCGTCGCCTCCCCGTCGCGTCCCCTCCCCGTCGCCTCCCCATCGCGTCCCCTCCACGTCGCGTCCCCTTCCCCTCCCTGTCGCGTCCCCTCCGCGTCGCCTCCCCGTCTCGTCCCCTCCCCGTCGCGTCCCCTCCCCGTCGCCTACCCGGCGCGTCCCCTCCCTGTCGCGTTCCCCCCTCCCCCCGTCGCCTCCCCTTCCCCTCCCCGTCGCGTCCCCTCCTGATCGCCTACCCGTCGCGTCCCCTCCCTGTCGCCTCCCCTTCCCCTCCCCGTCGCATCCCCTCCCCGTCGCCTCCCCGCGCGTCCCCTCCCTGTCGCGTCCCCCCCCCCCTCCCCCCTCCTCCGCCTCCTACCAGCCGTCTCACCTACTACCAGCCGCCCCACCTGCTACCTACTAGGCGTCCCACCCCTGACCCCCCCAATACCGCACAAAACCTCATTGAACCGCGCGGTACCGCACTTAACCGCACTCCACCGCACTCCACTGCACTCAACCACACTGGACCATGCTAGACCGCACCAGACCGTACCTGGCCGCTCCTAGACCGCTCCCCTCCGCACTAGACCGCACCGGACAGTACCCGACCACTCCTAGCCGCTCCCCACTGCGCTCGTCCGTCTCTAGCGCCTACCATGGCGTCCACTAGCGTTCTGCAGCACCAGGGCTAACCGCAGCGACAGCAGCCGCAACACTCCCGACAATGGGGACCTCAGGGTCCAAGGAGTACCGGCCCCAGCAGCGACTCAGCCAGCAGTGGGCGCGACGTCGGCCCTTGCGGGTACCGGATCTTGACTGGCCCTCGTGCTGGCACCACCTGCTGGCGTCATGACCACTCCGCGCCCCACTGTTACCGTCGCCTCGACGACCTCCACCGTGAGCGTTTTGGTCCTGACGCTATTCCACCGCACTGCCCTTCGCGTCTTCGCCAGGGTTCTGTTCGACCAGTTGCGTTGCACCTACCAAGTCTAGGACCTTTCCCGACTGCACGAGTAGGGCCTTGTGTTTTTTGTCTTGGTGCGTGTGTAGTGTCTAGTCTCGGTGCGTCTGAGGGTCTTTGTGTGGGAGCTGCAGCTACCACTAGTCTAGTACCAACCTTTGTCGCTGGCTCGGGTGCGACCTCACCGACTGCGCAATTGTCCTCCACCCTCGACTCCGGGGCGTCCAGCTGTTTCTTTCGCGACTGCACCGACCTCACGCCACTGCGCAGTCCAGTCACGGTCGCCTTGGCCGACCCCTCTGTGGGACCTGACGTTGCCCACAGCACCACCACTTTCCCATGTTTGGCGGCTCCCTCTAGGTTTCTCACATGTTACTACACCCCCTCGTACTCGTACTCCAGGAACCTGGTGGGTTTCAGTCACCTCCACGACCTCGGTGTAGTCACTACTTTCCCTCTAAACGAGCCTGTTGCCTCCTGCACACTCGGTGCCACTGGGGCGCCTCTGGCCACTTTTCACATAGAGCCGGGTCGGTCTGTACTCACTACACACTGGGTCCCACCACACTGGGCCAAGTCAGGTCAGGTCAGGTCAGGTAGCTGCCGTGTCGTCCGACTGTCGGTCACTCACCCACCCGTCGGTCCTCTGGCACCACCGTCTAGGTCACCCGTCCTTCCCGCGTCTCAGTAGG
The DNA here is from genome assembly GCA_947471745.1 of Closterium sp. Naga37s-1. NCBI lineage: Eukaryota > Viridiplantae > Streptophyta > Zygnematophyceae > Desmidiales > Closteriaceae > Closterium > Closterium sp. Naga37s-1. The sequence continues at coordinate 1,090,105 of CANJKZ010000247.1, read as the reverse complement.
ATGGTGCGTCACTGTCTGGCCTCAGGTCTCCCAGAGTCACTCGCCTGCATCACCGTGCACCCCCTGCGTCGAGGGTTGGCAGCGCGCTGCCCCTCACTCCTCCTCGTTCCCCCCCACCACGGCTCCTTTACAGACCCTGCACTTGGACGTCTGGGGCCCCTCCCCGGTCCTTGGCCCACGTCAGGAGCGCTACTTCCTGATTGTGGTGGACGACTACTCCCGCTACACCACGGTTTTACCCTTGCGACGGAAGGTCGAAGTGCCTACTGTCCTCGAGCCGTACCTAATAGCGAGGGGTGGAGCCCAGGGCCTGCGTGGACTCCGTCTAAACTCAGACCGTGGTGGTGAGTTTTCCTCCATGCGCATGAAGTCGTTCTGTCAGGGTCAGGGGATCATCTAGTCATACACGCTACCAGACTCGTCGCAGCAGAACGGGGTAGCCGAGCGACGCATCGGCCAGGTCATGGAGGTTGCCCGGACCTCCATGTGCCATGCCGGTGCCCCCCAGTTCCTGTGGCCTCAGGCAGTCCGCTACGCCGCGAACCAACTGAACCTGTGGCCTAGCGACGCACGACCACGGGTGACGCAGGTCTCCCTTTGGACATGTTCTCCGGGTGTATCAGCTGACTACCGCGTCTGGGGTTCCCTGGCTCACGTTCGCGCCCCTGGCGTGAACAAGTTGTCCACGCGCACCCGTGCCTGCATCTTTCTTGGCTTCCCACTTGACGCCTGGCGGTTCTACGACCCGATCACCCGCCAGTTCTTCGCCTCTAAGGACGTCACTTTCGACGAGTCGGTCAGTTAGTACAGGAGTCGCCCCGAGTGAGGTGCTGAGGCCTTGTCCTCCCCGATGTTCTGGGGGTGCAAGGGGTGTGGGCGTAGAGGTCACTCCTGTGGAGGACACGGCAGTCTAGAGTCGGCGGCCTCACCCTGCGTCACCCCCAGGATTCTCGTCCGTCTTGCAGTTCCCTCCTCGTTTTTCTCTGCGGCCTGGGGGTGTTCCTGCGGGAGGTAATGGAGACACCGGGAGTGTCGGTGGTGGAGGTTCTGGTTCTGGGGGTACTGGAGCTGGAGACACTGGCACTGCAGCGCCTACACCGCGCAGTGTACGTTTCCTGACCAGTGAGCACCGTCTTCTCCGGTTGGAGAGGGAGGAGCGGGAGCAGTTTGAGAGGGCACGTCAGCAGCACCAGCAGCAGCAGCAGCAGCAGCAGCAGGAGCAGGAGCAGTCTCAGTCGCAACATCAGGAGAGGGTAGAGGAGGAGCCACAGCAGAAGAGAGTAGAGGAGGAGTCGCGACTGCAGCAGGAGGTGCAGTTGCAGCCGCAGCAGGAAAGAGTAGAGGAGGAGTCACGACTGCAGCAGCCGGTGCAGCTGTAACCGCAGCAGGAGAGAGTAGAGCAAGAGTTATGGCTATAGCAGCTGGTGCAGTTGCAGCAGCAGCAGGAGAGAGTAGAGGAGGAGTCACGATTGCAGCAGCAGGTGCAGTTGCAGCCGCAGCAGGAGAGAATCGAGCAGGAGTCTCGGCAGCAGCAGCAGGTGCAGCTGCAACCGCAGCAGGAGAGGGCAGAGGAGGCGGAGCAGCAACGACTGCGCGACCTGCCCGACCCAGCACTTTGGTTCGTGGTCCCCTATCGTCCCCTCTTGTTCCCCCTGTTCAGTCCCTTTCCTCGTCCCCGTGGGCTCGTCGTGCTCCCCTATGTCGTGCTGTGTCTCCAGAGCCCCGTCAGTCCCGTTACCGTGCAGACGGCTCGATTCACCTTCTTCTCCGCTCTCGTGTTCCACCGGTCCTTCCACAGCCTCCAAAGTCGTCCCTCACTGTGTTTCAGGACCCGTTGTCCGACTACCTCCATGCCTCCCGTCCTGTCGTCTCCCGTGATCTGTCAGCGTTGGTCACTCACCCGAGTGCCCCCCCGTTTTCTGTCTTAGCTCTTGCCACCACTGCCGCTGGCTTTGCCTCTTCTCACCGCCTTGACTTTGCCACTCACCTGGTGAGTGGTCCTGCTCGTTCTCCGTCCTCTGGGGGTGCTCATGTCTTTTCCTTGGAGGTCCTGGAGGATAGGCAGTTCGAGCTTGGTTTCTCTGCGGCCGCTGTCCCTCATCTTTGTGCCATGCTGCTTGCCCCCGAGGGGGACCCAGACGCATTGACATCCCGATCCCTCGCACCCACGCCGAGTCGGTCTCGGGACCTTTTATAGGTCCACAGGCACCTACGTCGACGTCGTCCCACCACCTGGGGCGAACGTCGTCAGTGGCATGTGGCTCTATTAGGTGAAGCGGCCGCCTGGCTCACCACCGGTGTTCAAGGTGCGCTACGTTGCGAGAGGCTTCAGTCAGCGAGAGGGGGTAGACTTCTTTCAGACCTTCGCTCCCACCCCAAAGATGACCACTCTTCGGGTGTTGCTGCATATTGCATCCAAGCGCGACTACGAGTTACACTCCTCGGACTTCTCCACAGCGTTCCTTTAGGGGAGCCTGCACGAGCAGATCTGGCTGCGTCGCCCACCTGGCTTCACTGGCTCTTTCCCTCCAAAGACCCAGTGGCAGCTGCGTCGACCGGTCTACGGCCTGCGCCAGGCTCCTCGTGAGTGGCACGACACACTTCACACGACTCTTGCAGCGCTTGACTTCTTTCCGTCGTCTCCAGACCCGTCACTCTTCGTCAGCCGTGGCTCGACCCCGTTCTTTGTTCTGGTTTACGTTGACGACCTCGTCTTCACCACTCCCGACCGACGCGTACTGGCCTCCATGAAGGAGGAACTGTAGAGGAGACACACTTGCACTGACCTTGGTTAGCTGCAGCGCTACCTTGGCCTGCATATCACCAAGGACAGGGCAGCTTGCACCATTAGGCTGACGCAGTCGCATATGGTCGAGCAAATCCTCACGCGGTTTCGTTTCCCGTTCTTCAAGGTACAACTCACCCCTCTTGCTGTGGATCATGGGCTCACGGCTACATCCTCGGACGAGCCATTTGAGTCCAGCAGTCCATATCCTGAGTTGGTGGGTTGTCTCATGTACCTCATGACCTGTACTCGCCTAGACCTAGCTTTCCCTCTTAGCGTCCTGGCGCGCTTTGTGGCACCCAGGAGACACCGACCTTCCCACTAGTACGCTGCTAAGATGGTGGCGAAGTATGTGGCGAGTACATTAGGCATGGGACTTGTCCTTGGATGGAAGAAGCCAGTTACACTTACAAGTTACTAGGACTCGTCGTGGGCCGACGACGCTGAGTCGCTGCGGTCTACACAGGGTTACTGCTTCAGCCTTGGGACGGTAGCTGTTTCGTGGAGGTCGACTCCGGCATCGTCCGTCTCCAGTTCCAGCTGTGTGTACGCTGCGGCCATGACCGCCCAGGAGCTTCGCTGGCTGTCTTTTCTCCTCACGGACCTTGGTGAGTGGCCTCGCTCTCCCCCAGTCGTTTTCGCCTACATCATGTCTGTTGTCCTGTTGTGCGAGGATCCTTGACTGGTTGGGAATGCGAAGCACATCCAGCTTCGTTACTTCCTTCTGCGCGAGTTGCAGCAGCGTGGCCAGGCCCGCGTGGTACGTGTGGTCTCTGAGGCCAACACTGCAGATATCTTCACCAAGGCGTTACCGCCTTGTGACCACCAGCGTTTCTGCAACCAGCTGGGCCTTGTGTCTACAAGCCCTCACTTGCTTGCGTAGAGATGCTTTGCCTTGTACTCTTGCATCTCACTATTTTTGCTATTTATATGCTTGTGGACTGGCCTTGTGGCCCCTTGCTTTCGTAGAGCTGCTTGCCCTGCTTGTCTTGTACTCTTGCATCTACTATATTTGCTATGTACTTGCATGTGGACTGGGCTTGTGGCCTCTTGCTTGTTCACGGACTATGTGGTGATCTTGAGATCCACCCCGAGAATTGTTTTGTTCTGTGAACTGGTCTTGTGACCGTTGCTTGCTTTTGGCTGAATGGTCCTGTGACCCTTGCACTTAGACTGTGTGTTGCTTTCCACAGGACTACCGTCACCTAGACTATGGGGGTGTGTCAAACTATAATAGTTATAGTTTTTATTTGCTAGTCTAGGTGGTGTACATGTATGTTTAGGGTTGGCTAGGGTTTACTATATCTTCCTTGTCTTTGTCATTTCTAGTCATTCCTTATTTTGTTACCACGTTGACACTTCATAGTGATCGCGTTGATACGCGTCGTCATTGGCTCTGGCTCTATCCATTTCGGAAGTGTCACCTGTCTCGAGTTGCTGGGAAATGTGCATGCCCCCGTCATTCAGTCGATCGTCGGATTAAATTGCTCCAGCCAATCTCGTCCCAGCAACACACCACAACCGTCCAACGTCGTCGCAAGCATTTTCATGCTGAACCCGAAATTGTTGCCAAACTTCATCCGATTGCGTATCGCCAGCGGTGTCCCGTTCACCAGTCAGGCATCAATCTCTGGCAGACCCCTGTCCAACTTAACTCCGATTTTGGCCGTTGACAAGTTGATGAGGCTGTGACTAGCCCCACCATCAACGAATATTTTTAGTTTATACCCATTAACCCTCCCCACGACCAGCACAGGGTGATCCACGTGTTCATCCACCTTATTCGTCCGCTTGCGGTCGATAGCCCGTATCTGTACCACTACTCAGTGTGGATGGTGATTGCCGAGCGACAGGGTCTCGTTAGTAGGTTGCCCGACTACTACGGACTCGTCTCTTTTCCCGACCCCTCTCCGTCGTTCTTCTTCCCCTGTTTCAGCTTCGAGCAGTCTTTTCGCAAGTAACCCAGCTGGTTGCATATAAAACACGGCCCTAGGGCTCGATTCTTAGCATCCACGCAGTTGATCATGAGCTGTTGATTCGATCCATGAAATCGAGTGCCCTCCCGGGAACTCGCTCTCGCCCACTGCGTCAGCGTATCTGTTGATTCAGCCAGCTTGACGGCATCGTTGAAGTCGTGCGGTCACGTGCGTTGCACCACGTACTGTATTTCGTACTTGAGACCCTTGACGTACCGATCCAACCGCTCGGCATCGCTCATATCATCCACTTGGTCAGCTAACAAGTAGAATGTCGTTGTGTAGTCTTGGACCGAAGTCAACTTCTTCCAGAAATCAACTTCATGCGGGCAGAATCCGAGGCGGATGTCAGACATATATGACTTAGTCTGTGTAGGCTATAGTGGGGTAGACACAAAGGGGTACAAGTTTCTAGGGTTTCATATTTGTACTCAACACTTTCCTAGTTCATTTATTCCTCATTTCTTCACATGGTATAGAGCGGGTTCCCTAGTGGGACCGTTTCTTCCTTGGGCCCACCTTCGAAAAAAATTTAGCCTGCCCTAAACGCGCTTCGCGTCCTGCCCTAAAATTTCGCGGCCCCTTAGTGGCCTGCCCTTTAACGGCCCCTTAGTGGCCCCTTCGCGGCCCCCCTTAGCGGCCCCCCTTCGCGGCCCCTTCGCGGTCCCGGTCGCGACCCCTTAGCGCCCCCTCGCGGCCCCTCTTAAGGCCCTTCGCGCCCCCCTCACGGCCCTTCGCGGCCCCTTCGCGGCCCTTCGCGGCCCCCTCACGGCCCTTCGCGGCCCCTTCGCGGCCCTTCGCGGCCCCCCTCTCGGCCCTTCGCGGCCTCTTCGCGGCCCTTCGCGGCCCTTCGCGGCCCCCTTCGCGGCCTCTCCGCGGCCCCTCCACGGCTCTTCGCGGCCCCTCCGCGGCTCTTCGCGGCCCGCCGTAGCCGCCCTGCCGCCCCGTCGCTGCCGCCCCAGCAGCAGCTGCCGTCGCGCCTGCTGCCGCTGCCGCTTCCGCCACGACCGTTCGCCGCCGCCGCTGCTGCCGGGACAGCCGCCGCCACTGCTGTCGTCACAGCCGCCGCCGCTCCTGTCGTGACAGCTGCCGCCGCTGCTGCTGAGACAGCCGCCGCCGCCACTGCCGTGACAGCCGCCGGCGCCGTCCCGGCCCTGCCCTGCAGCCGAGTCGCGGCCCTGCCCTGCCGCACTGTCGCGGCCCCGATCCTGCCGACGCACCTCGGCCCTGCCCCACCACTTGCGGGCTTCTACCCACCCGCCCCTGGTAAGCGCACCGCCGAGCCGCGCCCCTCCTGCTGCTGCTACTGCTAGCCTGCTTCTGCTGCTGCTGCTGCTAGCCTGCTGCTGCTGCTGTCATGGCTAGTCCCAACGTTCTTACCTTTGATGCTGAGGGTCGAGCGGTAGACTTTGAGGTCTGGATAGATGATCTGCAGCTTTTCCTGCAGTGCGATAGCAAAGACGGCCTCTCACTGTTCGATCTCACGTCTGGTGCCTCTGCTGCCCCTGCTGCTGATGCTGCTAGTACTGTTCGCTCGGTCTGGACCACGCGCGATGCTGCTGCTCGCCTTGCTGTGCGTAGTCACCTGCCGTCCTCTGAGCGCGCGCACTTTAGTCAGTACAAGAGTGCTAAGACCTTGTACGACGCTGTTGTTGCACGCTACTCCTCCCCTGCCACTGCTGCCCATAGCCGCCTCATGCTGCCGTACCTGTTCCCTGACCTAGCCGCGTTTGCCACAGTCGCTGACCTCATTACGCACCTCCGCACTAGTGACACCCGCTACCGCGCTGCGCTTCCTGCCGAGTTCTGCGCCAAGAACCCCCCCCCTATGTACATCACCCTCTACTACCTCGTCACCCGGCTCCCTGACTCCCTTTGCTCGGTCAGGGACCACTTCCTCTCCCTCTGCCCCACCACGCTCACCGTTGACCTCCTCGAGGAGCGCCTCCTTGCAGCTGAGAAGAGTATAGTCGCTGTAGGGGCCTCTCGTGGTGACCCTCGCGCCCCTTTCTTTGAGGGATGCTCCCCCTCTCCCCTCTTGCCCTCTGTTGCCTCTGCTGCTGCTGTCGACCTCGTTGGCACCGAGTCGGTCGGCGCTGCGTCTGCTCCTAGTGGGAGGCGCCGCAACAGCAAGGGCAAGGGGGGCAAGGGGGGTGGAGGGGGCGGCGGGGGCGGAGGTGGTGGTGGTGGAGGAGGCGGAGGGGGTGGGGGTGGAGGTGGAGGTGGGAGTGGTGGCTCGGGTGGGGGCTTCGGTGGCGGCGGTGGAGGTGGAGGTGGCGGAGGCAGCGGGAGTGGAGGTGGAGGTGGCGGCGGCGGAGGCGGAGGTGGGGGTGGCGGTGGGCAGCGGGGAGGCTCTAGCGGTGACCAGCGCCAGCAACAGCAGCGCTCCCGTGAGACCCCGTCGCCTCAGCAGCTCCGTGAGTGGTACGCTGGGCGTGGGAGGTCTGGGGGTGCTGGTCCGTGCGCTTACGTTCTTCGCACCGGCGACCGCAGTGGAGAGACGTGCGGCGGCCCGCACACCACACCCCGCTGCTTCGGCCTCCTGACTGACGCCTGGCGTGCACAGTTCCCTGGCTCCACTGAGATCCCTCGCTGGGGTGATCTGCTTAGGTCGGGGGTTGCTATCTTTGATCTTGACTATGACACTATCCTTGCTGCTATGTATGCTATGTGTATTAGTGCTGAGGGTGACTGTTACCTGTGTGTTCCGCCCGACCCGGGCATTGAGGCTGCTGCTCTAGGTGCTAGTGAGTCTGCTGCTCCAGGTGCTGGTGAGGCTGCTGCTCTAGGTGCTAGTGAGTCTGCTGCTCCAGGTGCTGGTGAGGCTGCTCTCTCAGGTACCGCGTCGGCTCAGGTCTTGCACACTTTCACCCTTGACTCGGGTGCCTCCCGCTCCTTCTTTCGCGATTGCACCACCCTCTCGCCGCTCAGTCGGCCGGTGGCAGTCTCTCTGGCTGACCCCTCTGGGGGACCAGTTGTGGCCCGTTCCTCCACTGTCCTCCCGTGCCCTGCTGTTCCGTCCGGCTCGCTGACTGGTCTTCACCTCCCCTCGTTCTCTACGAACTTGGTGGCGGGTGCTGATCTTCAGGATGGGGGTGTTCACCACTTCACCCCTGCCCACCAGCGTGTGACGCACTGCACGTGTGCTCGGACGGGTCGTCACCTGGCCACGTTCACCCGTAGGCCAGGGTCCAGCCTGTACACCCTCACCACTGCGTCTCCTCCTCGTCAGGTAGCCACGGTTTGCTGCAGCGTCCCGGTCTGGCCCTGAGTCTGCCCCCTGCTCGTGTCGCCTCCTGGCCCACGAGACTCTTCTTTGGCACCACCGCCTTGGTCACCCCTCCCTGCCTCGTCTTCGAGGCATGGCCTCCCGTGTCCTGGTCTCGGGTCTTCCTGAGTCCCTCCCTCCCCTTCCTCCGGGGCTTGCCCCTACCTGCGTTCCCTGCGTCGAGGGTCGGCAGCGCGCCGCTCCTCACTCCTCCGAGTTTCCTCCGACAGAGGCCCCACTGCAGACTCTTCACATGGACGTGTGGGGCCCAGCCCGCGTCCGTGGACAGGGTCACGAGCGTTACTTCCTGCTGGTCGTTGACGACTACTCGCGTTACACCACAGTCTTCCCCTTGCGCCGCAAGGGTGAGGTCACTGAGGTGTTGATCGACTGGATCCGCGGTGCTCGTCTCCAGCTCAGGAAGAGCTTCGGCTCGGACTTTCCTGTTGTGCGTCTGCACTCCGACAGAGGTGGTGAGTTTTCCTCTGACCTTCTGCGGGCCTTCTGTCGGGCGGAGGGCATCCGCCAGACGTTCATGCTTCCGGCCTCTCCACAGCAAAATGGGATTGCTGAGCGACGCATTGGCATGGTCATGGATGTCGCTCGTACGTCCATGATCCATGCGGCTGCTCCCCACTTTCTGTGGCCGTTCGCGGTTCAGTACACGGCACATCAGATCAACCTCCAGCCCCGGGTCTCCATGCCGGAGACCACCCCCACTCTGCGGTGGACGGGGAAGGTTGGCGATGCGTCTGTGTTCCGTGTCTGGGGATCTCGAGCTTTCGTCCGCGACTTGTCTGCGGACAAGCTGTCCTCTCGTGCCGTTCCCTGCGCCTTCCTTGGCTTCCCCCCTGACGCGCTTGGTTGGCAGTTCTACCACCCCACCTCGCGACGTGTTCTGTCCTCTCAGGACATCACGTTTGACGAGTCGGTTCCCTACTACCGTCTCTTCCACTACCGCACTGCCCCCCTCCCCCCCCCGCCGCTCTTCCTCACGCCAGGTCCTCCCCAGGTAGACCCCCTCCCCCCTCAGGGTCCTGCCCCCTCAGGTGTGTCCCAGGTAGACGCAGTCGAGCCTGTCGAGGTAGCTGTTGACTCTGGTGCTGCTAGGGGTGCTGAGCCTGCGGGTGCTGGGTCTGGGGGTGCTGAGCCTGAGCGTGCGGAGCCTGGGGGTGCGGAGCCTGGGGGTGCTGAGCCTGGGTTGCTGAGTCTGGGGGTGCTGAGACTGGAGGTCCTCCGAGTGTCCCGTTGCGGCGGGAGCCCCTCTCTCCACGGCAGCTTCGTGAGTGGTACGCTCGGCGCTGTAGCCGTGCTGCTGGAGCTGGGGGGCCTACTACTGGAGCTGCTGGAGGTGCTGCTGGCGCTGGAGCTACTGGAGGTGCTGCTGGTGCTGGAGCTACTGGAGGTGCAGCTGGTGCTGGAGCTGCTGGAGGTACTGCTGGTGCTGAGGCTGCTGGAGGTGCTGGCAGTGCTGGAGCTGCTGGAGGCGCTGCTGGTGCTGGAGCTGCTGGGGCCGTTGGCCCTGGAGGTGCTCGTACTGGAGTTTCTGGAGCTACTGGGACTGGAGCTGCTGCGGGAGTTGGAGCTGGAGGTGCTGGAGCTGCTGGAGCTACTGGTGGTGCTGCGGGAGTTGTAGCTGGAGACCCTGGAGCTGAGGGTGCTGGTGGTGTCTCTGCTGGTTCTGGAGGTGCTGCGCGGCCGCGGCCGTACTTCGTTCCGCTCCTTCAGCAGGTTCTTGGTCTCCCGCCTGCTCCTGGTCCCACTCCCTCTTTAGAGTGTCCTCTGCCTGTCCAGTCGCAGTCACAGTTACAGCCTGCCTCGCCACTCCCTGGTCCTTCTCCCTACACTGGTCCGACCGGAGGTCTTACGGAGCGTCGTGAGCCTGAGTCTCGTCCTGCGTCGCCTGAGTCTCGTTGTGCGTCGCCTGTTCGTGCTTCTCGCACTGGTCGTCGTGTTCCACGTCAGCGTCCTCCTGCTGTCCCAGGCACACACCAGATGGCGCTTCGTCCTTCCACTGCTCCACAGCGTGTCCCTCTGCCGTCTCCTCCTGCGTCCTCTCTTCCTGCTCTTGCTGACCCGGAGTCTGACTCCCTTCGTGCTGCTAGTCCTACTGTCACGCGTCTCCTGGCCACTGTTGTCACTGACCCTTCCTTTTGAGTCCACTGCTGCGTCTGCCTTAGTTGCTGAGCTTGTCGACTTTGCTGCTCATTGTCGTCTTGACTACGCTGCTAGTCTTGTTGCTGAGTCTGAGTCTGTCTGTCCTCCGTCCGTCGGGGGTGAGTGTGCTCTTATCACGGACGTCCTTGAGGACAGACAGGAGGAGTTTGAGTGCTTTGCCGCTGCTTTACCTCATCTCGTGTCCATGCTGATTGCCCCTGAGGGAGACCCGGATGCACCAGACATCCCGACCCCGCGCTCTTACGCAGAGGCGATAGAGGGTCCCTACTCCTCTCAGTGGCAGTCAGCCATGGACGCAGAGATGGCTTCCTGGAAGTCCACAGGCACCTACGTCGACGAGGTTCCCCCGCCTGGGGCGAACATCGTCAGTGGCATGTGGATTTTCAGGGTGAAGCGGCCGCCGGGTTCTCCGACTGTCTTCAAGGCGCGTTACGTTGCACGAGGCTTCAGTCAGCGTGAGGGAGTTGACTTCTTCCAGACCTTCTCCCCTACCCCGAAGATGACCACTCTTCGGGTTCTGCTGCACGTCGCCGCTCAGCGTGACTACGAGCTCCACTCTCTTGACTTCAGCACTGCTTTCCTACAGGGCAGCCTGCACGAGGAGATCTGGCTGCGCCGCCCACCTGGCTTCACTGGGTCGTTTCCTCCTGGCACCCAGTGGAGCCTCCGGCGGCCAGTCTACGGTCTCCGCCAGGCACCCCGTGAGTGGCACGACACACTGAGGATGACTCTTGCTGCTCTTGGGTTTGCTCCTTCTACTGCTGACCCGTCGCTGTTTCTACGCACCGACACCACTCTGCCGCCGTTCTACGTTCTCGTGTACGTAGACGACCTGGTCTTTGCTACTGCTGACACTGAGGCACTCGCCCACGTGAAGTCGGAGCTGCAGAAGAGACACACGTGCACAGACCTGGGTGAGCTGACAAGCTATCTTGGCTTGCGGATCACCCGGGACAGAGCACAGCGCACCATTACCTTGACTCAGTCACACATGGTGCAGCAGGTCCTTCAGCGCTTCCGCTTCACGTACTCCTTGCCACAGCCCACTCCTCTGCCTACGCGCCACTCGCTCTCAGCTCTGCCTTCGGATGAGTCCGTAGAGCCGAGTGGCCCGTATCCAGAGCTTGTGGGCTGCCTCATGTACCTGATGACCTGCACTCGACCTGACCTAGCCTACCCTCTTAGCATCCTAGCACGCTATGTTGCTCCTGGCCGACACAGGAAGGAGCACATGGATGCTGCTAAGAGGGTGTTGCGCTACTTGTGCAGTACGTCGGGCATGAGGCTCGTGCTTGGAGGACGGGCTCGAGTTGTCCTCACTGGTCACGCAGACGCTTCTTGGGCTGACGACCTGGCTACTCAGTGGTCGTCACAGGGTTACACCTTCAGCCTTGGTTCCGGCTCTGTTTCGTGGCGGTCTACCCGCTCGTCCTCTGTTCCCGGCTCCAGCTGTGAGGCCGAGATCTACGCAGGGGCCATGGCTGCACAGGAGTTACGCTGGCTCACGTACCTGCTGACCGACCTGGGAGAGCCGCCTCGTTCTCCTCCAGTTCTGTACGTAGACAACAAGGCCATGCTGGCCTTGTGTCAGGAGCACAGACTGGAGCACAGAACGAAGCACATTACTCTTCGCTACTTCCTTGCTCGTGAGCTGCAGCAGCGTGGTCAGCTACGCCTTGCTTACGTGGCCTCTCAGGCCAACACTGCTGATATCTTTACCAAGGCACTTCAGCCTTGTGATCATCAGCGGTTCTGTACTATGTTAGGTCTTGTGCCTACCTGGCCTCACTTGCTTACCTCTTGACTTTGCTTGTACTGTGATCTATATATACCTGCACCTGCATGCTTACCCTTGCTAGGTTGCGATCACTGTCTTGCTTGTTCACCTTGATTTATAATCCTGCATGTGAACTGGCCTTGTGGCCTTTGAACTTGTTCTCGGAATGTGTGGTGACGTTGTGATCCACCCTGAGCTTGCTTTGCTTTGCTTGACTGGTCTTGTGACCCCTTGTTCTCCCCCACTTTGCCTATGGGGGTGTGTCAGACATATATGACTTAGTCTGTGTAGGCTATAGTGTTGTAGACACAAAGGGGTACAAGTTTCTAGGGTTTCATATTTGTACTCAACACTTTCCTAGTTCATTCATTCCTCATTTCTTCACAGCGGATACACGCTTGAATATTTTCCGCAGGGCGCGCCCCACTCCTTCCATGTGCGTATCGTAGCCATCCCGAAAATCAAAGCTGCTTGTTGCATGACAGGTGTTGAAGTCTCGTCGTTCGCACGTGACATCCATGCTGGAGTCCCCTCGAATTGCAGCGTGGGGAAACTACAAAATCCTAAACCCTGGGGCACCACCACTCCAACGCAGGTCATCGTAACAGTGAAACTACAAAATTAATGCGGATGGCGTCATCAGCAATTTGCGCAACGTTAAGAACACATCCACTCCAAACAACCACGTGGAAACAGTGACGTTCTTGTCGCTTGGGTTGAACAGGGGCGGGTTCGTCGGCTTAATCCACGTAGGGCGACTCCTGGCGCGATTCACCTCGTGCCTGGCGTAGCTTGGCGTTTTCCACCTTCAGGCGTTCGACCTCATCATACAGCATCTGCATGTTGGCCCACATCGCCTGGACCTGTTGCATCATCTTTTTCAACGCCGCCTGGTCCATGTTGCGCAGGCTTCGCCGGACGGGCAGTGGGGTTGTACGCGAAGCTGTAAAACCCGATAAGGGGAAAAACAAATCCTTACACTACCCCCCCCCCCCCCGCCCCCTCCCCCCACCCTAAGAAAGGTGGTCAATGTCTGCAACTCGCTTGCGGGCGAGATAATCACCGAGAAGCGAAGGTGCTTCAAGCAAGGCAGACGGCACCCAGGTGTCGTCTTCACTTGGTACGATCGGTCCAGCGAACCAAGAAGTCCACTTGGCGTCCGGAACCGTCAAGCCGAACACGATGCGCCAGGATTTTCGACGGGTCAAGCGTCGGTTCCTGGATAGGACGAGCCGTAGAGGCGGGCGTTTTGGCGGCCAATGTCCGTCGTTGCTGGTACGAAAGGCTTGAGTATGTTGACGTGGAATGCGTCGTGTACACGCCAATCGTCGAACAGTAAAAGTTTTGCCGTGACGGGTGTGAACATTTTCACAATGTGGAAAGGTCCACAGAAGCGCGGGCGAAGCTTTGACGGGCCGGGTAGGCAAAGTTTCTTGGTGTCGATGAGAACTAGTTGCGCTGCCAAGGAGATCGGAATATTTGCAGGCAGTGGCGTTGGCTTTGCGGATAGACTCAACAGCCTTCTCGCGAGTTGCCTGTAGTTCTATCACAAAATGTTGTGACCTCAGTACCGGGTTGTCGGGTGATGTCGTCGTGGATACTACAAAGTCCATCCCCTAATTCATGAAGAAAAGTGAGTGGTTAGTCGTGCTGGATGGGGCGTTGTTGTACGCGAACTCCAGCATCGAGAGTGAAATTTCATAGCGAGCGGCGTCGGAGTAGTTCGTGCAAATGAGCTGCTCCATTGTCAGACACGGAGCATGGAGGTGTCCCCCTTTCTTCCCGTCCATTTCACATGCGGCGAGGAGTTGCCGGTGATTGCGGTGGTTGACAGCAGGTTGTGCACCCGCACAGCGTGGTGCATCGCGTAGGTCCAGTAGATCGACGGGAGCTTCGCCTGCCGCATTAGCGCCCGCACCTTCGTCATGAGGGTGCGATTCGTGCGTTCTGCTACGCCCTGCTGCTGATGCGCGTAGGGGAGAGAGATGTGATGCTCGATCCCCTTTTGCGCGAGGAAATCCTGCAGCTCCTTGCTCCTGAACTCCGCTGCGCCATCGGACTGCCAGATCTTCAATTTCCCCCCAGATTGCCGCTGCGCGTGCGCCAGCCACAGGCGGAATGCTTCGTAGGCTCTGCTGCGCGCTTCCACGTTTACGACCCATACGTGGCGTGTTCCGGCGTCGACGAAGGTGAGTGTGTAGAGCTCGTCGTTGATGCCGCAGTGACCTACGTTGAGGAAATCACTGTAAACCTTCTCCAGCTTGGCGTAGCAATCGGTCTGTCCGTCGGTATGTAGGTTGTATGCTGACGAAAACTGTAGACGTGTGCTGTACTGCGCCCATGTTTCCTTCCAAAACTTCGACGTGAACTTCGGGTCGCGGCCGTCGACGATCGCAGATGGGATTCTGTGAAGTCGCACAACCGTTGAGATGAATAGGCGTGCAGTTGCTTCGGCAATGATTGTCGTGCAACAGGGGGCGAAGTGTGCAATTTTCGTGAGGCGATCAATGATGGCGAGCACCGCGTTGTTGCCGGATGCACCTGCTGGCAGTCCGTAACAAAGTCCATTGTCACCTGTTGCCACGGTCGTTTGGGTGGCTTAAGAGGCTGCAGTAGGCCGGCCTGGCGCTGACGTGTCGATTTCATGGCATGGCACACTCTGCAGGAAGACACATAACGCTGCACGTCAGCTGAGGAGTTAGGCCAATAATATTGACGGTGCTGTATTTTCTGCCTCTTGTCAACTCGGAAATGTGTGGAGAGATTGAAATCGTGGACCTCCTAGATAAGCAGTTCACATAGTAGGCGGTAATCGAGAACCCAAATCCGGTCAGTTCTAGCTTTTAGGCAATAATATATTTTCCTGCAGTTGTGAAGAACGGATTCGTCGTGTAGCCGTAGGTGAATAGCCCCGAAAGGAGTGGGTTCGAGTGGGTGATCAGTATTGCTGCGGATTGAACTGTCGGGCGGGTAAGGGCATCGGCGATGTTATTAGCCCCTATCTTGTAGGTAATGCGGTAGTGAAAATGTGACTCCATGTAGTCGAGCCACCATTTGTTTCATGGGTTGAGGTTGGGTTGTGCGCGGAGGTACTGTAGAGATTTGTGGTATGTGCGAACTGTGACGTCGGCGCCTGTCAGCGCCACAGTTTGAACGCGTGGATAATGGCGAGCATCTCCTTCTCGTGGATCGGGTAGTCGCGCTTGGCTGCCTAAATCTATGAGCAGCACAACACCGATGGCGAAATCTGAAGCGTCGGTGATAACCTCGAATGGCTTGGATGGGTCGGCGATGCGCAGAACCGGAGGGGACACGAGAAAATCTTCAAATTAAAAAAAATGCCGCTTCGGCCTCCTCCCCTTACACACATAATTCTTGTCCTTCTGCAGTAGGTCGGTCAGCGGGCCGGTTATTCCTGCCATATTCGGGATAAACCGCCGACGTAATTCACAAACCCCATAAAACTCTAAAGTTACGTGACATTAGTCGGGGCCTTCCATTGCTAAATAGTCGGGATCTTCTTCGGGTCGATATTAATGTCGTCCCGTGAGATGATGTGCCCCAGAAACTCCAACTCCTGCTAAAAAAAAATCGCACTAAGAGCCTTTGTGATGAGTCGGTTCTCGTCATATGGGGTACAACCCAAATTAGGGTTAGTACTTGTATCACTTTCTTTCTCAATGCATTCATTCCTGCTTTTTAGTTTCTAACATGGTTTCAGAGCAGTAGGTCCTTAGGACCGTTTTTTTTTCCGTGCCCACCATTAGCTAGTGATCGACTGCGGTTAACGCGCTATCCCACGCCCTGCCCTGCGTCGCGCCGCTCGCGCACGCCCTGCCCTGCCCGTCGCGCCGCCCTGCCAGTTGCGCGCCGCCCTGCCCTGCCCGTCGCGCCGCCCTGCTGGTCGCGCGCCGCCCTTTGCAGCCCGCGCGCCGCCCTTTGCAGCCCGCGCGCCGCCCGTTTGCAGCCCGCGCGCCGCCCAGCTGCTCGCGCGCCGCCCTTTTGCAGCCCGCGCGCCGCCCTTTTGCAGCCCGCGCGCCGCCCTTTGCAGCCCGCGCGCCGCCCTGCTGCCAGCGTGCCGCTCGTCGCCGCGCCGCCCTGCCCTACCCGCGCGCCGCTCGCCGCCGCGCCGCCCTACCCTGCCCGCGCGCCGCTCACCGCCGCGCCGCCCTGCCCTACCCGCGCGCCGCTCGCCGCCGCGCCGCCCTGCCCTGCCCGCGCGCCGCTCGCCGCCGCGCCGCCCTGCCCTGCCAGCGCGCCGCCCTGCTGGCTGCCGCCCTGCCCTGCCCTGCCTGCGCGCCGCCCTGCTGGTCGCCGCCCTGCCCTGCCAGTTGCGCCGCCCTGCCCTAGCCGTGCGCCGCACTGCCCGTCGCGCCGTCCTTGCTTGCGAGCCCCACTCTGCTCTGCCCGCTATGGCTACTCTCAGAGTCCTCACATTCGATCCTGAGGGCCGTCCGATCGAGTTCGATGCGTGGCTCGATGACCTGCAGCTGTACCTACTGAGCGATTCTAGAGACGGCATTTCATTGTTTGACCTCACGTCTGGAGCCTCTCTCGCCCCTCCCGACACAGCTGATAGTGCGACTCGCTCTCAGTGGCTTACCCTAAACCCTAAAGCCGTTCGCAACCACCTGCCGTTAGCCGAACGCGCTCACTTTGGCAAGCACAAGACTGCTCGAGCCCTGTACGACGCTGTAGTCGCTCGTTACTCCTCCCCGGCCACTGCTGCTCTAGGCCGCCTCATACTGCCCTACCTCTTTCCCGAGCTGTCTGCCTTTGCCACAGTCGCCGACCTCATCACTCACCTTCGCACTAGTGACACTCGCTACCGCGCCGCTCTTCCCACCAAGTTTCTCGACAAGAACCCCCTCCCCATGTACATCACTCTCTATTTCATCGTCACCCGCCTCCCTGACTCTATTAGCACAGTCAGGGACCTCCTTCTCGCCCTTAACCCCACAGACCTCACTGTCGACCTGCTCGAGAAGCACCTCCTTGCTGCTGAGACCAGCATAGTGGTTGTAGGTGCTTCTCGTGGCACTCCTCGCACTCCCTTCTTTGAGGGGTGTTCCCCCTCCCCCCTTGTCCCCTCTGTTGCTTCTGCTGCTGCTGTTCACTTCCTTCGTACTGAGGAGGTCGGGGCTGCGTCTGCTCCTAGTGGGAGGCGCCGCAGCGGCAGGGGCAAGGGAGGCAGGGGTGGTGGGGGTGGCAGCGGTGGAGGCGGTGATGGGGGTGGTGGAGGCGGTGGAGGTGGCGGTGGTGGCGGAGGGAGTGGTGGTGGGAGTGGAGGCTTTGGTGGCGGCGGTGGTGGCGGCAGTGGGAGTGGTGGCGGCGGCAATGGTGGCGGCAGTGGGAGTGGTGGCGGCTGCAGTGGTGGCGGTCGGGGTGGAGCCGGTCAGAGGGGCGGTTCTGGCGGTGGTCAGAGGCAGCAGCAGCAGCGTCAGCGTGAGACCCCTACGCCCCAGGAGCTTCGTGAGGGGTTTGCTGAGCGTGGGGCGTCTGGGGGTAGTGTTTGCTGCCAGTACGTCATCCGCACAGGTGACCGCGCTGGTCAGACATGCGGGAAAGTTGGCCACACCCAGTCTCGCTGCTTCTCCCGTCTTGACGAAGCCTGGCGCGCAGAGTTTCCCGACACGACTGAGCTTCCCCGCTGGCTAGAACTGCTTAGGCAGGGTGTTGATATATTTACTCTTGACTATGATGCTATCCTTGCTGCCATGTATGCATTGACTATTAGTGCTGAGGGTGACTGTTACCTGTGTATGCCGCCCGACCCATGTATAGAGGCTGCTGCTCTAGGTGCTAGTGAGTCTGCTCTCCCTGGTACTGCGCCTGCTGAGGCCTTGCACACCTTCACGCTTGACTCCGGTGCTTCCCGCTGTTTCTTTCGCGACAGTACCACACTCACACCACTCCCTGCACCTGTTGCAGTCAGCCTGGCTGACCCCTCAGGGGGCCCAGTTCTTGCACGCTCCACCACTGTTCTCCCGTGTCTGGCGGTTCCGTCTGGCTGACTGTCAGGTCTCCACCTCCCCACGTTCTCGACGAACTTGGTGAGCAACGCCGCTCTTCAGGATGTATGGGTTGACACCTTTACTCCAGGAGGGCAGCGTGTGGCGATCTGCACGTGTACACGGACGGGCCGTCACCTGGCCACGTTCACCCGTCGGCCTGGGTCGAGTCTGTACACACTGACTACTGAGCCTCCTCAGGTAGCTGCGTCTGCGTCCGCATCAGGTCAGCTAGCAGCCCCCTGCTCGTGTCGCGCCCTGTCGCACCAGACCCTCCTTTGGCACCACCGCCTTGGTCACCCCTCCGTGCCACGCCTCCGTGGCATGCACTCCCGTCTCCTTGTCTCTGGTCTTCCCAGGTCTCTGCCTCCCCTCCCACCCTCGCTTGCCCCTCCCTGCCTTCCCTGTGTTGAGGGGCGGCAGTGCGCCGCTCCTCTCTCCTCCTCGTTTCCCCCGACGACTGCTCCCCTGCAGACTCTCCACATGGACGTGTGGGGCCCAGCCCGCGTCCGTGGACAGAGCCGCGAGCGATACTTTCTGCTGGTTGTTGACAACTACACGCGTTACACCACGGTCTTCCCCTTGTGCAGCAAGGGGGAGGTCCCTGATGTTTTGATCCCTTGGATCCGCGCTGTCCGTCTCCAGCTCCGCGAGCGGTTCCACGAGGACCTTCCTGTCCTGCGTCTGCACTCTGACAGAGGTGGTGAGTTTGCCTCCGACCTCTTGAGGGAATTTTGTCGTGGGGAGGGCATTCGCCAGTCGTTCACGCTTCCGGCCTCTCCGCAACAGAATGGGGTTGCTGAGCGCCGCATTGGCTTAGTCATGGAGGTCGCTCGTACCTCCATGATCCATGCGGTTGCCCCCCATTTTCTGTGACCGTTTGCGGTCCGGTACGCTGCGCATCAGCTCAACCTCTGGCCCCGTGTCTCCTTGCTGGAGACCTCGCCTACACTGCGTTGGACGGGGAAGGTTGGCGATGCGCCAGTGTTCCGGGTCTGGGGCTCTCGTGCCTTTGTCCGCGATACTTCCGCAGACTAGCTCTCCTCCCGCGCCATTCCCTGCGTCTTCCTTGGCTTTCCCCCTGACGCGCCTAGCTGGTAGTTTTACCACCCCACCTCGTGCCGTGTCCTGTCCTCTCAGGACGTCACGTTTGACGAGTCGGTTCCCTTTTATCGTCTCTTCCCCTACCACACTGCCCCTCCCCCCCCCCCCCCCGCCGCTCTTCCTCGCACCAGGTCCTCCTTCGGTAGACCCCCTCCCCCCTCAGGGTCCTGCTCCCTCAGGTGTGTCTCAGGTAGACCCTGTCGAGCCTGTCGAGGTCGCTGTCGACTCTGGTGCTGCTGGGGGTGCTGCTGCTAGGGGTGCTGCGTTTGGGGGTGCTGAGCCTGAGCGTGCGGAGCATGGGGGTGCTGAGCCTGGGGTTGCTGAGTCTGAGGGTGCGGAGCCTGGGGGTGCTGAGCCTGAGCGTGCGGAGCCTGGGGGTGTTGAGCCTGGGGGTGCTGAGCCTGAGCGTGCTGAGCCTGGAGGTACTTTGTCTGCTCGAGGTCCTACGGGTGCCACGTCACGGCGGGAGCCTCTCTCTCCAACGCAGCTGCGCGAGTGGTTTGCTCGGCGCTGGAGTCTTCGGAGTGGCGCTGCTGGAGCTGGGGGGCCTGCCGCTGGAGGCCCTGGAGCTGGAGGCACTGGAGCTGCTGGTCCTAGAGGTGCTGGAGCTGCTGGTCCCGGAGGTGCTCGTACTAGAGGTACTGGAGCTGCTGGAGCCAGTAGTACTGCAGGCACTGGAGCTGGAGACCCTGGAGCTGTAGGCGCTGGAGCTAGAGGTATCGGAGGTGCTAGAGCTGCTTGTCCTGGAGGTGCTGGAGGTACTAGAGCCGGTGGTCCCGGAGGTGCTCGTACTGGAGGTACTGGAGCTGCTGGAGCTGGAGGTGCTGCATGCGTTGGAGCTGGAGGCACTGGAGCTGGAGGTAGCGGAGGTGCTGGAGCTGCTGGTCCTGGAGGTGCTGGAGGTGCTGGAGCCGCTGGTCCCGGAGGTGCTCGTACTAGAGGTACTGGAGCTGCTGGAGCTGGTGGTGCTGAAGGCGTTGGAGCTGGAGACACTGGAGCTAGAGACCCTGGAGCTGGAGGTGCTAGCCCTGGGGGTGCTGGTGCTGTCGGTGCTAGTTCTGGAGGCACTGTGCGGCCGCGGCCGTACTTCGTTCCACTGCTTCAGCATGTTCTTGGTTTCCCGTCTTCTACTGGCCTTACTCCTCCCTTACTATGTCCACCGCCTGACCAGTTGCAGCCGCAGTTACAACCAGCCTCCCCACTGCCTGCTCCTTCTCCTTACACTGAGCAGCCAGACTCTCTTACAGAGCGTCGTGAGCCTGAGTCTCGTCCTGCGTCGCATGTTCGCGCTGTTCGCACTGGTCGCCATGTTCCTCGTCAACGTCCTCCTCCTGTCCCCGGCACGAACCCTATGGCACTTCGTCCTTCCTCTGTTCCACATCGTGTCCCTCTGCCGTCTCCTCCTGCGTCCTCTCTTCCTGACGTTCCTGACCCTCCGTCCGACCTTGCTCGTGCTGCCAGTCCTACTGTCACACGTCTTCTAGCCACTGTTGTCACTGACCCTTCGTTTGAGTCCTCTGCTGGGTCTGCCCTAATTGCTGAGCTTGTTGACTTTGCAGCCGCCTATCGTCTCGACTACGCCGCAAGTCTTGTTGCTGAGTCTAAGTCTGCCTGTCCTCCGTCCGTCGGGGGTGAGTGTGCTCTTGGCATGGACGTCCTTGAGGACAGGCAGGAGGACTTTGAATGTTTTGCAGCTGCTGTACCTCATCTAGTGTCCATGATGATTGCACCTGAAGGAGACCTGGATGCTTTAGACATCCCGACCCCGCGCTCTTACGCAGAGGCGATTACAAGTCCCTACTCCTCTCAGTGGCAGACAGCCATGGACGCAGAGATGGCATCATGGAAGTCCACAGGCACTTATGTCGACGCAGTTCCCCCTCCTGGGGCGAACATAGTCGATGGCATGTGGATTTTCAGGGTGAAGCGGCCGCCGGGTTCTCCGCCTGTCTTCAAGGCGCGTTACGTTGCACGAGGCTTCAGTCAGCGACAGGGAGTTGACTTCTTCCAGACCACCTCCCCTACCCCGAAGATGACCACTCTTCGGGTGCTGCTGCACGTCGCTGCTCAGCGTGACTACGAGCTTCACTCTCTTGACTTCAGCACAACTTTCTTACAGGGCAGCCTGCATGAGGAGATCTGGCTGCGCCGCCCACCTGGCTTCACTGGGTCGTTTCCTGCAGGTACCCAGTGGAGCCTCCGGCGGCCAGTCTACGGTCTCCGCCAGGCGCCTTGCGAGTGGCACGACACACTGAGGACGACGCTTGCGGCTCTTGGGTTTGCTGCTTCGACTGCTGACCCGTCGCTGTTTCTACGCACCGACACTTCGCAGCCGCCGTTCTACATCCTCGTGTACGTCGACGACTTGGTCTTTGCCACTGCTGAGACTGAGGGATTGGCCCTTGTGAAGTCGGAGCTGCAGAAGAGACACACGTGCACATACCTGGGTGAGCTGCGCAGCTATCTTGGCTTGCAGATCACCCGGGATAGAGCACGGCGCACCATTACCTTGACTCAGTCACACATGGTGCAGCAGGTCCTTCAGCGCTTCCGATTCCAGTTCTCCTCGCCACAGTCCACTCCTCTGCCTACCGGTCACTCGCTCTCAGCTCCACCTTCGGACGAGTCCGTCGAGCTGAGTGGCCCATATCCAGAGCTTGTGGGCTGCCTCATGTACCTGATGACCTGCACTCGACCTGACCTTGCCTACCCTCTTAGCATCGTGGCACGCTACGTTGCGCCCGGGAGACACCAACCAGAGCACTGGGAGGCCGCTAAGAGGGTGTTGCGCTACTTGTGCAGTACGTCGGGCATGGGGCTCGTGCTTGGAGGACGGGGTCCAGTTGTCCTCACTGGACACGCAGATGCGTCTTGGGTTGACGACTTGGCTACGCAGCGGTCGTCTCAGGGTTACACTTTCAGCCTTGGCTTCGGCTCTGTTTCTTGGCGGTCTACCCGCTCGTCTTCTGTTCTCAGTTCCAGTGGTGAGGCTGAGATTTACGCAGGGGCCATGGCTGCACAGGAGTTACGCTGGCTCACCTACCTGCTGACCGACTTGAGAGAGCCGCCTCGTTCTCCTCCAGTTCTGTACGTCGACAACAAGGCCATGATTGCCTTGTGTTAGGAGCACAGACTGGAGCACAGGACGAAGCACATCGCTCTGCGTTACTTCCTTGCTCGAGAGTTGCAGCAGCGTGGTCAGCTTCGTCTTGCTTACGTGGCCTCTCGGGCCAACACTGCTGATATATTCACCAAGGCACTTCAGCCTTGTGATCATCAGCGCTTCTGTACCGTTTTAGGCCTTATGCCTACTTGGTCTCACTTGCTCACTTCGTGACTTTGCTTGTACTGTGATCTATATACTTATACCTGCATGCTTACACTTGCTAGGTTGTGGTCACTGTACTGCTATCTTCAATATCTTGAGGTGTACCCTTTTGGCAAGCTTCGAAATCACTTGAGGCTTGACACCAAGGCTCGGGCTCTTCATCACAAACTCATCCTTGAGTTCTTGATGGGTCTGCTGCACACATCTGCGACACGCCGAACGTTCGACACAGGACAAAATAGAAACCGCGCACGACAAAATAGAAACCGCGCGCGAGACACAAACGACCGCGTAACACGCGTCTAGCGATAACTCGCTATTGACTTGACACACACACTCGACATCATGACTCAACATTCACACACAATTATAAGCATGAAATATATATTATCCCATGCCCTCATACCATTCCATACACACACACATTCACGCACACGGACAACAAGCCGAGTGCAAACCGTAGGGTTGCACCAACAGTATCACGAAGGGGCAGGAGGTACGTTCTGCTCATGATTGAGCACGTGAGCAAGTGGGCAGAGGCGAGACCGCTGGTGGCGAAGACGGCAGGAGCAGTGGCAGAAGAATTCGAAGAAATGGTGCTGACGTGGTTCGGGGCGTGTGGTGAGGTGCTGACAGACCAAGGGACTGAATTCCAAGGGGAATTCATTTAGCTGCTGGCTTCCAATGGCATCCAGCACCGCACCACATCCAGGTATCACCCCCAGAGTGATGGGCTCACGGAACGGCTGGTACAGACGGTGAAGAAGGGACTGCGAGCCTATGGGGAGGCAAACAAAGGGGATTGGGACAGAAAGCTGGCGTGGGTGATGCAGGGTACAGGTTCAGCAAGCAAGCCTCGCTGAAGGACGTCTCCACATACTACCTGCTCTTTGGAAAGCAGCCCATCCTGCCAGTAGATGCACCGCGCCTGCTGGCAGACAGCGTGACAGCGGGGAATGCTGAGAAGTGGGTGGCACTGGCTGATGCCAGAGCCAGGTATCTGAAGCAGATGCTACCTGCCGCAACGGAGAGCTTGAAGGTAGCGCAGCTGCGTGACATCCATTGCTACAAGCAGCGGCAGTTAGGCAAGATGCAGGGAAAGCAGCCCATAGTGGAGGAGGGACAGGATGTGTACGTGCGACGGGCAAAGCGGGACGGGCTGGATGTGGGAGTGTCTCAGCAGAGGTGGGAGGTGCACAAGGGAAACGAGTCATGGATCATGTCACTAACGTGGCCCACGCGGGGAAGCAGAAGAAGACAGCGGCTTACACTGGTCCCATGACCAGGGCGAGGACGTCAGTAGCTGGTCATGGGAGGGGGCAAGAGATCCTAGAGTGATGCAAGTGGTGAGTGAGTTCCTGACAACCACAAGAGGAGGAGAAGCAGGAGTATGAGAGAGAGGCACACAAGAGCATGAGGGAAGGTGGTGAGTTTCCGACAGCTGTCACATTTGCATGAATGTGAAGGGTGTAGTGGGAAGAGTTCGGGGGATGTACAAATTGTACATATTGTACATAGCGAGCTGTGTGAGTATCGAGGATGGAAGGCGAAGGGTCAGGTGGCCGTTGGGAGAGCGAGGAGAGCGAGGGGTGAGAAGGTGGTTGACGTCTGCCGAAACGAAGGGTTGAGTACTTGCATGGGAATTGAACTGGGCGGGCCTTACGTAAGTGGAGAGTGTGTGCGGGTGGGAATTACACTGTTCGGCAGCGGCACGGGAAGGGGGGGTGTTACCACCTGTGCTTGGATGGGTGTTCGTGTGCATGCGTGTTTGCTTCCATGTGTGTGCAGGCGTGCTCCAAGGAGCCAGCTGGATCAGGGCAGTGTCAGCTGGAGGCAAAGTAGCTTGAGGCGGGGAAGAGAGGCGTAGAGCAGCGTGGATGCAAGTCTACTCGAAGGTAGCAATAGCTGCTAGAGAACAGACTAGGGGATGACGGGACGGGAAAGGAGGATGCAGAGCTGGTAGTATAGGCAGATCCTTGTTGTAGCTAACCTCATTGCTTGTATGTTTCCCTTTTTTTACAAGTGTTTTGCGGCAATCCGAGCAAGCAGTGACATTAGGGAGATATGACTAGCAAGACCTAGGAAGCCATAGTATGTGAAGGAGCAGAGAGCTCATCAAGAGAAGTAACAGGAAGAGCACATCAAGGGAGGCAGAGCGAAAGGCACAGATAAAGAGGGACAGCAGAAAGAGAGCAAGGAAGCAGAGTGGGGAAAGAAGGATGCAGGGAGAGGTCCTAGAGTGATGCAAGTGGTGAGTGAGTTCCTGACAACCACAAGAGGAGGAGAAGCAGGAGTATGAGAGAGAGGCACACAAGAGCATGAGGGAAGGTGGTGAGTTTCCGACACGCATCTGCCACTAACCAAATTGTATTTCAGGTCATTCATACTCACTTGTGACTCGCCCAGGAACCGGTACATGGAGTGTATGTGTACCACTGAAGTGTTTTCCGCTGGGTAGGAATGCTCCGTTAGAGCATTCCAGCAGCCCGACATTGGCTTACGGTAGCTTGTGCCTGTCTCACATGGCTGCTTCTAGTGTGCATACCATGTCATGTTGTAAGGAATATTTCCTTACCGCGTTCTTCAACATCGCGTACAGCAGCATCCGTTATTCGCCCGTGACTGCTAATGGGGCTTTGCCAACTTCGCGCGCACTGTTTTACCAAACCATGCACCGCTGGCCTGGCCGAGTCGGCCTACGCTTCGGGACTAGCCCGAACCTCGATGTCAGCCTAGCACTAGCTAGCGCGCACGCACTGCGTAACCGTTGCATGTTTCGCACATAAGTATC
Source organism: Closterium sp. Naga37s-1 (assembly GCA_947471745.1). NCBI lineage: Eukaryota > Viridiplantae > Streptophyta > Zygnematophyceae > Desmidiales > Closteriaceae > Closterium > Closterium sp. Naga37s-1. Next base: position 1,064,887 of record CANJKZ010000247.1, on the reverse strand, counting down.
CGCTCATGCCTTCGCTCATACTATAAACGACGTAGTGTAGTCTTGAATAGAAGCTAGATGCGACCAGGCACGCAGCTTCTTTCGAGCTTCCTCCCAGGTGGATACATGCTCAAAGCGATCCCGTAAGGCTGCGCCCCACTCCTTCCACGTGCGAATTGTGGTCACGCCGAATATCGATGATGCCCTTTGATTTGCCGAAGTTGAGGTCCCGTCTGCTGCAGGTGTCACACCTGTCAGGGTCCCCGTGTCCAAGGTTCGGTGCCACCATTCGAGCGCTGGGCCTCGTAGAGGAGACACTGCAGAATGTATACGCGGGGCATCGTCCTTAAAGTTCACTTCAGTGAAGATGACTTCAACGCTGAAGAGCCACCCCTTTACCGTAGTGTTCTTGTCCGTGGAATTGAACGGGGGCGGGCTTGCGGGTTTAATCTTAATTGTCGTTACTGCAAATGTCGCCGCTGATGCTCGGTGCCTGTCTTCTTCTTCGAAGTCGCGTGTGAGGTCTTCCAACGGATTGCTCACCGCTTGACTGTTGCCCTCGCCTTTGTCAACGGGCAATTTCTGGCGCGCTTCACCTTGGGCATGGCGTAGCTCAGAGTTTTCCTCCCGTAATTGTTCCACTTCCGTCGTTAACACCTTCATGCTGCTCTGCATCTCCGCCACTTGCTGCATGAGTCAATCGAAAGCCGCCTGGTCCATTTGTCGCAAACTCCGTCTAGTAGGCAAAGGGGTATCCGTGACTATCCAGCAACAGTGCGATTGCAAAAGCTATCGGAGTCGGGGCAACCAACCAGCCCATCATGGTGGCAGCCTCGGAATCGTAGATGTTGGCCGAACGTGCGAGTCCAAAAGTGTGGGGTTGAATGCGAAGCAGTAAATCACGATAAGGAATCTTCCTAACATTCCTCTTCAAGCCAACTATAAGTGGCTACCAGAATGGTGTTCATAATGGGAACACTGGTCAAGCTTCTGAAGTTTCCGGGAACTCCAGGAGTCCAGATAACGTGAGGTCTATGTCATTGCTCAGCGTGTCTTGGTGTAGCGAGCAACACAGCGCAGTGAGACTGCCTACAATGCCTTGGCATCTAATGTTATCACCAAGGTTATCCTTGGTATCATCATAAGCAGAGAACTACTGCACTACTAGTCCAAGGATTATAAAGTTTCGTCACTCGAGGAGCAAGTGGAAAACCAAGACATTATCTGTGCTCATATCAGCTATATCTTCTGACATCCTTGGTCAACTCAGAGCCGTTCATCATTGCACGATGCGAATGGTGGAAAGACTGTTGGTCGCGGCTCTCTGTCTGACGGCGCTGATCCTCCTAGCATTGCGACAACTTCCTCCTTAGAAGAGTCCTATGGCTTCCGCGCCGTCTACGCCGCTGGATCGCCATCGCGATGCGCAGATCTTGGTGACACTCTTAATCCTGAGTCGCTGGCCGACCGCCCGTCTGCGCTGAAGAACGAAGGGCTTAATGATGGATCGGAAGAAAGGAGTACTGATCAGCCTACTCATGCTCCTTTCAACCAGACTGCATCGACAAGCCAAAACCAAAATCTGTCTTGGGGGAATGAAGAGGAGAGAGATGATGAGTACCTCATTGATGACACCGACGATGAGGTTGATCCTGCGACGGCTAGTATCATTGCAGCTCATATCAAGTCTTCCAACACTTTGCTCATACCTTTTAACTTTGTTGCTGAAGCACCCAAGGCCAGAGAGATGGTAGTTGCTCATCTCGATTTCTGGAAGGCAACGCTGTACTTACGATGACTAATTTTCAAGTGTTGCAGCCAACCTACCTCTCCAAGTCTCACAACGGAAGGTTGTGCGAAGTGTCACTCTACACCGGGAGTTGGACTTACGTGAGAAGGCACGGGTGGTACGAGTTATCGTTGCTTTGTTTGTGTTCTCTCTAATTGCGCATTCACGGGGTAAATTGGCAAGAGATTCAATAGCAAAGGGGGATTACACAATGATGCAAAAGGCAATGACAAGTTAGATTACATCAGAGGCCTAGCAACCTAGCACACAGAAAGGACGACCTCCAGCATAGCACAAGGGAGGCCCGCCAGCACTGAAAGTCGACACCGTGCCAACACAGCTGGGAGGTGGCTTGCCAACACTGCAAGTTGGTGACCTGCCAGTGCTGCATCAAGGCGGCTTGCAAACGCTGCAGCAGGGCGGCCTGCCAGCGTTGCAATAGCAGGTGACTATACGTGTATGTGCGCTTACGCAGGTTGACGGTCGAGCACGTCGTGCCTCGTCCCGCACATCATTCATGTGCCAGGTCAGCCACGTGCCGACACTTGCGCTCAATGCACCACGTCGATCCAGGATATCTGCCCGCAGGCCGACTTCGCCATAACCTCCTGGGCGACGTTCGCGCACCCCGCAGAACATCGTCGACCAGGTAACCATGTCGAACAGGTAACCTTGTCGACCAAGTAATCATGTCGACCAGGTAATATCCCCGGCGCCCTCAAGTCGGCACCTTCAGGTTGACGAACTCCTTCGTCGATCGCCCAAGACAAGGCCACCGACTTCCCCTCGTCGGCGACCTGGCAGTGGTCCCGCGGAAGTCGACCAAGTGTGTCGGCTTTCTTCCTGAAGTCGGCGGTGACTACTGACAGCAGCCAGCTGCACCTCCCGTACACCCGACTGCGAAGTAGGCTTCGCCCAAGCGAGGGCAGGGCCATTTCCCGTCAACACTCCCCTGCCCAACTCACGCTTGGGCACCCGTACACGAGGTCCACCCCGAACCCAAAGGATATAATACAAGGGGATAACGTTGTCGGGGTGCACACACTGCACAGCACGCCGTGCGATGCACCAGCCATGTAGAAGGACATGGCGCCTCGTTGCCGCCGTCGCCGACGTCGGCTAGACGCACTTGGCTGATTGCGATGGAGTACCAGTTGAAGGCCGGAAAGTGTTGCGCCTTCGTGAGGAATTCGGCTTCTCGGTGGTCGGGATGTATTGCACCGTAACCTTCTTGCGCTTCACCATCTACTGCAGCCAGACGTATCGTCGCTCCATATCCTGGAGGTTGCCCTTCAGCCCCAAGGCCTTGGCGACCGTGATGGCCGACCGGTTGTCCACGTCCAGGACTGTCAGCCTCCCAGCGTCGAGCAGCTGGAACTCGGCGAGGAGGAAGCAAAGGTGGCGAGCCTCCTTGCGGGCTTCGGTGGTCGCGATGTATTCCGATTTTGTCGACGACAGAGTCACACACTTTATGCGCTGGCTCGTCCAGGAAAAGGCGGCACCGCTGAAGTAGAAGACGTAGCCGTTCTGCGTTGTCGGCGTCCGCGTAGCCGACCACATCGACTTTGGTCCGCCGCCATACTCCAGGGCGGCATCACGTGTGTCAGTGACGCATGTGAGGTAGTGGTCGACCTCCGGCCAGTGCTGGTCACTCCTCACCGTCAGGCCGGACCCCAGCTTGCTGCACGCGAAGGTGATGCCCGTCCTTGTCATGGTGGCCACGAACCGGAGCGAGCCGACCTTCAGCCAGTACTCTTCTTCCTTGCGCGACTGAAACTCCTCGTCGTCGAACGTCTGCTCAGCGTAGGCGTCGACGGAGACCGGCGTCTTTGGAACTCGGCCAGTCTGCTCCTCGTTGATGAAGCGCCTACACAGCTTGTCGACGTAGGACTGCTGGTGAAGCCACAGCTTTCGCACAGGTCGGTCTCGCACAATCTCCAGCCCGAGATACTTCTTGACCGGGCTGATCTCGTGCAGCTCGAAGACGGCCTCCAGCAGCTCGCGCAACTCATCCAGCATCGCGGTGCAGCTGATGGCGGCGAGCAAGTTGTCGACGTAGACGAGCACCCAGCATGCCACTTAGTCGTTGCCGACCTTCAAGTATAGGGCCTCGTTGACCTGGCGATGGGATTCATGGCAGAGGCAACCGCGAGCACGGATGTCACGGAGGAAGAGAGGCGGAGGGCACTAGGGAAGGCCATGGATTTGAATGCGCTGCATTGGCTGGTGGCCACCATGGGTCGCCACCTAGAGCGGAATCGGTTGGAGAGGAGGAGGGATCATGCAGCAAGGGCGGACCCAAAGACACGAGATGATGAGATCAAGGAAGAGGAGGCGGAGATCCTGCTCGAACATCTGGAGAATGAGGCATGGGAGATGAGGAGAAAGGGAGTGCCGCAATAGCAGCGAGCAGAAAGGCTGAATGATCATAAGGGGATCCCGGGCCGTTATCCAGACCAAGAGGAAGAGGAGGAAGAGTGGTGGGAGGGAGAGCCCGAGATGGACTGGGACTCAAAGCAGGAGGAGGACCCCACAGAGAGGTGGATCCCTGATCCTGACGAAGTCTTTCTGGGACCCAGCAGGGCATACATGGCAAGCAGGGCATACATGGCAAGCAGGGCAGAAGTTGAGGATGAGGGGGAGAGGCAAGGAGCAATCGAAGAAGTGGGGGCAGCTGAGCTGCCTGAGAGCTCAGGCGCGGCAGGAGAAGCTGAAACGGGAGGAGGACTAGGGAGGATGGAGGAAGCAGCACCGCCACAAGCACAGGAAACGCGCTGGGACATTGGCGGAGCAATGCACGGAGAAATGGCGATGCGACTGGAAGCAGTACTACGGCAGCATGTAGCAGCACCATGCGCATGCCGTTGACCAGCGAGGTACCAGTGTACCAGAGGAGGAGGAGGATGAGCCCGCAGGATATAAGCATATGCACAGAGAAATGCCAAGAGTTGCTGGCAGCAGGGCTGATCCGACGGTCAGCATCAGATTACGCAGCAGCAACAATGGTAGCAGCGAGGACAGATCTGACGGGCACTGTGCTGTCCCGCCGTATGTGTGGAGACTACAGGGGACTGAACAAGGTGACGGCGACGGACAGATACCCTATGCCGATGGCCGACGAGATATTCGACCAGCTGCAGGGTAGCTGGGTCTTCTCAACACTGGATCTGGGGCAGGGCTTTAATCAGATACTGATAGCAGAGGAGGACAAGAAGAAGACAGCCTTCCACGGACCGGACGGGCTGTACGAGTGGAACTTCATGCTATTTGGGCTGCGGAATGCGTCGGCGGTGATTCAACGAGTGATGGACGCGGTGTTGAGGGGAGTGAGTGGCGCGGCCTGCTACATAGATGATGTGATCATCTTCAGCCCGAATGCAGAGGCACATGTGCGAGATGTGGATGCGGCGCTGACAGCAATTGAAGCAGCAGGGGTGACTTGCCATCCGGGGAAGTGCCGCTTCGGCCACGGCAGTGTTGCATACTTGGGATTTGAGGTGGCAGGAGGGGAGCTTAGTATCCAGAAAGCCAAGGTAGAGGTTTTGGACAGGGTGGAGAGGCCCAAGGACAGGACCAGTCTGCGAGCACTGCTGGGGTTTCTGAACTACTACCGCAAGTTCATAGAGGACTTCAGCAAGAAGGCAGCTCCATTGAACAAGTTGTTCAGGGAAGAGCAGAAGTGGCAGTGGGAGGAGCCACAGGAGAAGGCCTTGCGGGGTCTCATGGAGGCGGTGAAGGCGGGAGCAGTGCTGAAGCTGCCAGATGGACAGGAGCCATTCGTGCTCTACACCGATTGGAGCAGCATAGGGATGGGAGCAGTGCTGAGCCAGACGGACAAAGGCGTGGAGAAGGTGGTGGCCTTCTCCAGCAGGACATGTAGCCCCACGGAGGCCAACTGCTCGTCCTACGAAGGGGAAGGATTGGCGGCAGTTTGGGCAGTGGGGCATTTCAGGGTGTATCTGCAAAGCCGGCACTTTATCTTGGTGACAGATCATCAGCCACTGCTGTGGTTGATGCACAACCAGACACTGACGGGCAGGAACGCGCGGTGGGCAATGAAGTTACAAGAATACGACTTCACAGTGAAACACCGGCCGGGCAAGACCATGCAGCACGTGGACGGACTCTCCAGGAATCCACCACGCAGCAGGCAGGAGCCGGGACCAGAGCAAGCACCGCCCTCGGCTGCGCTGACCGCCATGGTGAGCGAAAGAGGGCAAGGAGGAGAGCAGCAGAGGGGAGCAGCGGACGTGTGGCAGGACAAGGAAACCCTGGCGTGGATCAAGGGAGAAACGGCGGAGGATGGGGGAGCAGGTGCAAGGGTTAGAGCTCGGGGGCAACATTACAGGTGGTTTCAGGGACAGGTGCAGCTGCAGACGAAGGATGGTTGGAGAAGGGTGCCGGCGCCAGCTAAAAGGGAGAGCATCATACGAGAGGTCCACAACAAGCTGGGTCACTATGGGCCCTTGAGGACGCAGCAGCTGCTGCAGACTGGGTGGTGGTTGGCAGGGATGCATAAGGAAGTGAAGGAGTGGGTGGAGAATTGCGAGTTATGCTGCACGAACAAAGCCAGCCTGCTGAAGAGCCAGGCGGAGCTCCAGCCTCTGAACATCGTGGAGCTAGGTTACCGCTGGTCCTTAGATATCGCAGGAGAGCTGCGAGTATCACGAAGGGGCAGGAGGTACGTTCTGCTCATGATTGAGCACGTGAGCAAGTGGGCAGAGGCGAGACTGCTGGTGGCGAAGACGGCAGGAGCAGTGGCAGAAGATTCGAAGAAATGGTGCTGACGCGGTTCGGGGCGTGTGGTGAGGTGCTGACAGACCAAGGGACTGAATTCCAAGGGGAATTCAAGGAGCTGCTGGCTTCCAATGGCATCCAGCACCGCACCACATCCAGGTATCACCCCCAGAGTGATGGGCTCACGGAACGGCTGGTACAGACGGTGAAGAAGGGACTGCGAGCCTATGGGGAGGCAAACAAAGGGGATTGGGACAGAAAGCTGGCGTGGGTGATGGCAGGGTACAGGTTCAGCAAGCAAGCCTCGCTGAAGGACGTCTCCACATACTACCTGCTCTTTGGAAAGCAGCCCATCCTGCCAGTAGATGCACCGCGCCTGCTGGCAGACAGCGTGACAGCGGGGAATGCTGAGAAGTGGGTGGCACTGGCTGATGCCAGAGCCAGGTATCTGAAGCAGATGCTACCTGCCGCAATGGAGAGCTTGAAGGTAGCGCAGCTGCGTGACATCCATTGCTACAAGCAGCGGCAGTTAGGCAAGATGCAGGGAAAGCAGCCCGTAGTGGAGGAGGGACAGGATGTGTACGTGCGACGGGCAAAGCGGGATGGGCTGGATGTGGGAGTGTCTCAGCAGAGGTGGGAGGTGAAGGAGGTGCGCGAGTCAGGTGTGCTGGTGCTGGAAGATGCACAAGGGAAACGGGTCATGGATCATGTCACTAACGTGGCCCACGCGGGGAAGCAGAAGAAGACAGCGGCTTACACTGGTCCCATGACCAGGGCGAGGACGTCAGTAGCTGGTCATGGGAGGGGGCAAGAGATCCTAGAGTGATGCAAGTGGTGAGTGAGTTCCTGACAACCACAAGAGGAGGAGAAGCAGGAGTATGAGAGAGAGGCACACAAGAGCATGAGGGAAGGTGGTGAGTTTCCGACAGCTGTCACATTTGCATGAATGTGAAGGGTGTAGTGGGAAGAGTTCGGGGGATGTACAAATTGTACATATTGTACATAGCGAGCTGTGTGAGTATCGAGGATGGAAGGCGAAGGGTCAGGTGGCCGTTGGGAGAGCGAGGAGAGCGAGGGGTGAGAAGGTGGTAGACGTCTGCCGAAACGAAGGGTTGAGTACTTGCATGGGAATTGAACTGGGCGGGCCTTACGTAAGTGGAGAGTGTGTGCGGGTGGGAATTACAGTGTTCGGCAGCGGCACGGGAAGGGGGGGTGTTACCACCTGTGCTTGGATGGGTGTTCGTGTGCATGCGTGTTTGCTTCCATGTGTGTGCAGGCGTGCTCCAAGGAGCCAGCTGGATCAGGGCAGTGTCAGCTGGAGGCAAAGTAGCTTGAGGCGGGGAAGAGAGGCGTAGAGCAGCGTGGATGCAAGTCTACTCGAAGGTAGCAATAGCTGCTAGAGAACAGACTAGGGGATGACGGGACGGGAAAGGAGGATGCAGAGCTGGTAGTATAGGCAGATCCTTGTTGTAGCTAACCTCATTGCTTGTATGTTTCCCTTTTTTTACAAGTGTTTTGTGGCAATCCGAGCAAGCAGTAACATTAGGGAGATATGACTAGCAAGACCTAGGAAGCCATAGTATGTGAAGGAGCAGAGAGCTCATCAAGAGAAGTAACAGGAAGAGCACATCAAGGGAGGCAGAGTGGGGAAGGAAGGATGCAGGGAGAGGTCCTAGAGTGATGCAAGTGGTGAGTGAGTTCCTGACAACCACAAGAGGAGGAGAAGCAGGAGTATGAGAGAGAGGCACACAAGAGCATGAGGGAAGGTGGTGAGTTTCCGACACGCATCTGCCACTAACCAAATTGTATTTCAGGTCATTCATACTCACTTGTGACTCGCCCAGGAACCGGTACATGGAGTGTATGTGTACCACTGAAGTGTTTTCCGCTGGGTAGGAATGCTCCGTTAGAGCATTCCAGCAGCCCGACATTGGCTTACGGTAGCTTGTGCCTGTCTCACATGGCTGCTTCTAGTGTGCATACCATGTCATGTTGTAAGGAACATTTCCTTACCGCGTTCTTCAACATCGCGTACAGCAGCAGCCGTTATTCGCCCGTTACTGCTAATGGGGCTTTGCCAACTTCGCGCGCACTATTTTACCAAACCATGCACCGCTGGCCTGGCCGAGTCGGCCTACGCTTCGGGACTAGCCCGAACCTCAATGTCAGCCTAGCACTAGCTAGCGCGCACGCACTGCGTAACCGTTGCATGTTTCGCACATAAGTATCCGCTCATGCCTTCGCTCATACTATAAACGACGTAGTGTAGTCTTGAATAGAAGCTAGATGCGACCAGGCACGCAGCTTCTTTCGAGCTTCCTCCCAGGTGGATACATGCTCAAAGCGATCCCGTAAGGCTGCGCCCCACTCCTTCCACGTGCGAATTGTGGTCACGCCGAATATCGATGATGCCCTTTGATTTGCCGAAGTTGAGGTCCCGTCTGCTGCAGGTGTCACACCTGTCAGGGTCCCCGTGTCCAAGGTTCGGTGCCACCATTTGAGCGCTGGGCCTCGTAGAGGAGACACTGCAGAATGTATACGCGGGGCATCGTCCTTAAAGTTCACTTCAGTGAAGATGACTTCAACGCTGAAGAGCCACCCCTTTACCGTAGTGTTCTTGTCCGTGGAATTGAACGGGGGCGGGCTTGCGGGTTTAATCTTAATTGTCGTTACTGCAAATGTCGCCGCTGATGCTCGGTGCCTGTCTTCTTCTTCGAATTCGCGTGTGAGGTCTTCCAACGGATTGCTCACCGCTTGACTGTTGCCCTCGCCTTTGTCAACGGGCGATTTCTGGCGCGCTTCACCTTGGGCATGGCGTAGCTCAGAGTTTTCCTCCCGTAATTGTTCCACTTCCGTCGTTAACACCTTCATGCTGCTCTGCATCTCCGCCAGTTGCTGCATGAGTCAATCGAAAGCCGCCTGGTCCATTTGTCGCAAACTCCGTCTAGTAGGCAAAGGGGTATCCGTGACTATCCAGCAACAGTGCGATTGCAAAAGCTATCGGAGTCGGGGCAACCAACCAGCCCATCATGGTGGCAGCCTCGGAATCGTAGATGTTGGCCGAACGTGCGAGTCCAAAAGTGTGGGGTTGAATGTGAAGCAGTAAATCACGATAAGGAATCTTCCTAACATTCCTCTTCAAGCCAACTATAAGTGGCTACCAGAATGGTGTTCATAATGGGAACACTGGTCAAGCTTCTGAAGTTTCCGGGAACTCCAGGAGTCCAGATAACGTGAGGTCTATGTCATTGCTCAGCGTGTCTTGGTGTAGCGAGCAACACAGCGCAGTGAGACTGCCTACAATGCCTTGGCATCTAATGATATCACCAAGGTTATCCTTGGTATCATCATAAGCAGAGAACTACTGCACTACTAGTCCAAGGATTATAAAGTTTCGTCACTCGAGGAGCAAGTGGAAAACCAAGACATTATCTGTGCTCATATCAGCTATATCTTCTGACATCCTTGGTCAACTCAGAGCCGTTCATCATTGCACGATGCGAATGGTGGAAAGACTGTTGGTCGCGGCTCTCTGTCTGACGGCGCTGATCCTCCTAGCATTGCGACAACTTCCTCCTTAGAAGAGTCCTATGGCTTCCGCGTCGTCTACGCCGCTGGATCGCCATCGCGATGCGCAGATCTTGGTGACACTCTTAATCCTGAGTCGCTGGCCGACCGCCCGTCTGCGCTGAAGAACGAAGGGCTTAATGATGGATCGGAAGAAAGGAGTACTGATCAGCCTACTCATGCTCCTTTCAACCAGACTGCATCGACAAGCCAAAACCAAAATCTGTCTTGGGGGAATGAAGAGGAGAGAGATGATGAGTACCTCATTGATGACACCGACGATGAGGTTGATCCTGCGACGGCTAGTATCATTGCAGCTCATATCAAGTCTTCCAACACTTTGCTCATACCTTTTAACTTTGTTGCTGAAGCACCCAAGGCCAGAGAGATGGTAGTTGCTCATCTCGATTTCTGGAAGGCAACGCTGTACTTACGATGACTAATTTTCAAGTGTTGCAGCCAACCTACCTCTCCAAGTCTCACAACGGAAGGTTGTGCGAAGTGTCACTCTACACCGGGAGTTGGACTTACGTGAGAAGGCACGGGTGGTACGAGTTATCGTTGCTTTGTTTGTGTTCTCTCTAATTGCGCATTCACGGGGTAAATTGGCAAGAGATTCAATAGCAAAGGGGGATTACACAATGATGCAAAAGGCAATGACAAGTTAGATTACATCAGAGGCCTAGCAACCTAGCACACAGAAAGGACGACCTCCAGCATAGCACAAGGGAGGCCCGCCAGCACTGAAAGTCGACACCGTGCCAACACAGCTGGGAGGTGGCTTGCCAACACTGCAAGTTGGTGACCTGCCAGTGCTGCACCAAGGCGGCTTGCAAACGCTGCAGCAGGGCGGCCTGCCAGCGTTGCAATAGCAGGTGACTATACGTGTATGTGCGCTTACGCAGGTTGACGGTCGAGCACGTCGTGCCTCGTCCCGCACATCATTCATGTGCCAGGTCAGCCACGTGCCGACACTTGCGCTCAATGCACCACGTCGATCCAGGATATCTGCCCGCAGGCCGACTTCGCCATAACCTCCTGGGCGACGTTCGCGCACCCCGCAGAACATCGTCGACCAGGTAACCATGTCGAACAGGTAACCTTGTCGACCAAGTAAACATGTCGACCAGGTAATATCCCCGGCGCCCTCAAGTCGGCACCTTCAGGTTGACGAACTCCTTCGTCGATCGCCCAAGACAAGGCCACCGACTTCCCCTCGTCGGCGACCTGGCAGTGGTCCCGCGGAAGTCGACCAAGTGTGTCGGCTTTCTTCCTGAAGTCGGCGGTGACTACTGACAGCAGCCAGCTGCACCTCCCGTACACCCGACTGCGAAGTAGGCTTCGCCCAAGCGAGGGCAGGGCCATTTCCCGTCAACACTCCCCTGCCCAACTCACGCTTGGGCACCCGTACACGAGGTCCACCCCGAACCCAAAGGATATAATACAAGGGGATAACGTTGTCGGGGTGCACACACTGCACAGCACGCCGTGCGATGCACCAGCCATGTAGAAGGACATGGCGCCTCGTTGCCGCCGTCGCCGACGTCGGCTAGACGCACTTGGCTGATTGCGATGGAGTACCAGTTGAAGGCCGGAAAGTGTTGCGCCTTCGTGAGGAATTCGGCTTCTCGGTGGTCGGGATGTATTGCACCGTAACCTTCTTGCGCTTCACCATCTACTGCAGCCAGACGTATCGTCGCTCCATATCCTGGAGGTTGCCCTTCAGCCCCAAGGCCTTGGCGACCGTGATGGCCGACCGGTTGTCCACGTCCAGGACTGTCAGCCTCCCAGCGTCGAGCAGCTGGAACTCGGCGAGGAGGAAGCAAAGGTGGCGAGCCTCCTTGCGGGCTTCGGTGGTCGCGATGTATTCCGATTTTGTCGACGACAGAGTCACACACTTTATGCGCTGGCTCGTCCAGGAAAAGGCGGCACCGCTGAAGTAGAAGACGTAGCCGTTCTGCGTTGTCGGCGTCCGCGTAGCCGACCACATCGACTTTGGTCCGCCGCCATACTCCAGGGCGGCATCACGTGTGTCAGTGACGCAGGTGAGGTAGTGGTCGACCTCCGGCCAGTGCTGGTCACTCCTCACCGTCAGGCCGGACCCCAGCTTGCTGCACGCGAAGGTGATGCCCGTCCTTGTCATGGTGGCCACGAACCGGAGCGAGCCGACCTTCAGCCAGTACTCTTCTTCCTTGCGCGACTGAAACTCCTCGTCGTCGAACGTCTGCTCAGCGTAGGCGTCGACGGAGACCGGCGTCTTTGGAACTCGGCCAGTCTGCTCCTCGTTGATGAAGCGCCTACACAGCTTGTCGACGTAGGACTGCTGGTGAAGCCACAGCTTTCGCACAGGTCGGTCTCGCACAATCTCCAGCCCGAGATACTTCTTGACCGGGCTGATCTCGTGCAGCTCGAAGACGGCCTCCAGCAGCTCGCGCAACTCATCCAGCATCGCGGTGCAGCTGATGGCGGCGAGCAAGTTGTCGACGTAGACGAGCACCCAGCATGTCACTTAGTCATTGCCGACCTTCAAGTATAGGGCCTCGTTGACCTGGCTCTATAGGGCCTCGTCGACCTGGCTCTTGCTCCATCCGACGCCGGTCACACGGCGTCGAGCGCCGAGTAACACAACAGCAGCGACTGCTTGAGGCCGTACAGGCTCTTAAGCAGCTTGCGCACCCAGCCGGTGCCGTCGTCGTAGTAGTCCGGCTGATACATGTAGAGTAGACGGTCGAGCTTACTTGGCAGGAAGGCGTTCTTCACGTCCAGCTACATCAGATGACGGGGACGATGCTGAGGAGGATTCTTAGCGTGACGTAGCTCCCACCCGGTGCGTACGTCTCGTCATAGTCGACGTTGTAGACTTGCGTGAAGCCCCTAACGACCAGGCGTGTCGTCGACATGGTACTTCGTCATGAGAACCCAGGGGTTCTTCATCACGTTGACACCGCGGGGTCGCTCAACGAGTTCCCACGTCCCGTTGTCGAGGAGACTGCGAATCTCCTCGTCCATAGCGGCCTTCACCGCCTTGCCATTGCAACTCGCCAACGCCTCCTTGACCGTCATGGTTGCGATGTCCCAACGATGCTCTGGATCGATGTGCATGTTGGGGTCAAGCTCGGGCAGGTCAACGTTGTCCTCGGGTCGTCTAGGAGCGTACTGTATGCGAACGCCGGCAAGCAGGCATGATAGCTCAGCTGTTCTGGAGGCTTTTCGATGTTGGAGCGGGTGGAACGCAGCGGTTTCATCTCGTCGACCGGAACTTCCGCCACATCACTCCCAATCTATCTATGTTAGACAGAGGTTGTTTCAGGCCCTATCAAGGAGTCTAAGGGAATAGTTTTGGAGTGGTGAACGACTGCTGTGAATTCAATTTCGTTCAAGTTGGTTCGGTTCGTCGAGTCTGGCTCTGTTCGTATTGATGGTTCGTTCTGATGCGGGTTCGGTGCCAGGGGGGTTCAGTTCGTGTATTCCGACTCGTTTTCGTCCAGTTTGTCCTGTTGGTTCGGTTTGGTTAAGTCCGGTTTGGCCTGGACAAATCAAACCAAACCAAACCTAGTCACCTCCCACTCCCATCCACCCTCCCACCTCCCTGAAGCCACCTCCCAGCTGCCACTTCCCTCTTTCCCTGTAGCATCGGACTCACAGTCACAGGAGTGAGAGAATTGAAGCAAGTGAGAGGAGTAGCAAGAGTGGCAGGATTGGCAGGTGTGGCTGGAGTGGCATGGGACGCAGGCAGGAGGTGTTCCCTGATGAAGTGTTCCCTCTCCTCAGTTCACCCTCCTTTCTCCCCTTCCTCCCCTCCTCCCCTTCCTCCCCTCCTCCCCTCCTCTACTCCTCCCTCCTCCCCTCCTCTTCTCCTTCAATCCCCCATCCTCCCGTTCTCCCCGTCTTCCCTCGTCCCCCGCCCTTTCGAACCCAGGAATTCTTAGAAGACGGCAGCAGCATCGGACCCACAGTCACAGGGCAGCACAGTGGCGACACAGGCAGAAGAAGCAGTGCCACACAACGTTGCTGACCTCACAACCTTTGTTTGTTGCCATGCCATGCCGCCATGTGCCATGCCATACCGCCATGTTCCATGCCATACTGCCATGTGCCATGTCATACCGCCATGTGCCATGCCATATCGCCTCGTGCCATGCCATACCGCCATGTGCCATACCATACCGCCATGTGCCATGCCATACGGTCACGTGCCATGCCATACCGCCATGTGCCATGCCATACCGTCATGTGCCATGCCATACCGTCACGTGCCATGATATACCGTCACGTGCCATGCCATACCGCCAAGTGCCATGCCATACTGCCACTTGCCATGCCATACTGTCACGTGCCATGCCATACCGTCATGACATGCCATATCGTCACGTGCCTTGCCATACCGCCACGTGCCATGCCGTATTGCCACTTGCCTTGGCGTGGTCTTGCCATGCAGTGCCATCCTGACCCCTATACTGGTTAATTCACAAGTGCCGCATCATGGTTCACGTGCAGCTATGCTGGCTATAACACAAGTGTCACATCATGGTTAAATTGGCTAATTAATGATTTGATCCAATACGGTGTTGTGATATGATGATTCCGAAGCAGCACCCAACTCTAGAATTGAACATTTTTGGAATGTTGTGCTGTTGGGATGTTGTGCTGTTGTGATGTTGTACTGTTGTGAGGCTGTGCTGTTGTGATGTTGTGCTGTTGTGATGTTGTTCTATTGTGATGCTGTGCTGTTGTGATGATGTTCAACTTTGATGCTGTTCAATGGTGATGATGTTCAATTGTGATGCTGTTCAGCTGTGATGTTATGCAGTTGAGATGCTGTGTAGTTGTAATGATGTGCTATTGCGATGTTGTGTGCACTTGCACAGCAGTGTGTGGAAGGTGCTGAGCTGCACTCACTTTCTCTTCCCTCTTTGTGTCTTTCCCCACTTCCCTCATCCCTCTGTTCTTCCATCCAGGTCCAAACGCTTTAGCAAATGGTAAGGCTCCATGCCCTTTAATACCATGCCAAACCGTCTAAAATCTCTCCTTTGATTGCTCGTTTGGGTTTTTTTCATTCACACCTTCTCTTCATGCCTCACACCCCAACATTGTAACACTTACCATACACCATCGTTGACCACTGCTCACTACCACGTACCCCTACGCACTCGCATGCTCCGTTCACTGCCTGGTAAATCACAGTCTCTGCCTTCACCTTCGGCCTGCCATGCTTGATGCTCATCCTTAACTCACTCTCGTATCCCTTCTCTTCTCCCTATCCTTCATTGTATCCCTATCCCTCCTCTTCTCCCTATACCTCCTCTTCTTCATACGCCTCCTGTTCCCTCTATATCTCCTCAGTTTCTGCTTATGTTCTCTCTATTTCATTTTCCTGCTTTCTACCTTTCTCTCTCTCCATCATGCTTGCCCTCTATCTCCGCCGTTTTTCCTCTTCCTCCCCGCCCACCCATCTGTTTCTCCCACTCGCCCTCACTCTTCCTGTTCGCCTGCTCCATCTCTCCTCAACCACTCGACGAGATGGACACGTATATAGACGAGCTAGAGCGGAACGTGAGTGGTATTATAAAGGAAATAGGAGGCACAGACCCCTCGGAAGCAGTCGCAGCACCGGGCAAGTCAGAGCAGCACGAGTGACAAATGTGTCTGCCGGCTTGTTTCTGCCTGGTAAAAAACACCTATAAACGATCAAAGATTTTGTTGCTGCAACAGAAAACTCAGTACAAACTGCGTCCCTTCAAGGGATGTGTGTTTGGAGTTGCGACCGCAAAAGCTTGAGTTGTGTTTTGGGGCAGGTTTGGAACGGAGTTGCGACATGTATGCAACAGCGAGTGTTGCCACATGAGGAGCAAGCAGTAGCATCAGCCTGGGGGCATGCACTGGGGCAGGGAGCAACAGTTGGGTGTGTGGTGTTGGAGCAGAAGCAAGCTAAGGAGGGAGGGAGGTGTGCGAGCTGTGGGTTGGAGCTAGCAAGAGCGGGCAGGAGCTGCTTAACACTGATGAAATGTAACCCGCATCAGAAACGGTAGTGGTACGGTAGTCTTGTTAACACAAGGTTGAAGTAGTTTCCACTATCGTACCGTATTTCTCTACATATATGCCTCTCGGGTTGGCCAGGCCTGACCTGGCTTTGACCCCAATTTTTCTCTTTTTAAATCCCACAGCATTTAAAGCCCGAGTCTAGAATGGTTAATATTCAAAAATACTGATTTTGAAAGTGAGAGTGGCGAATGATGACGAACCAAGAATTTGCCGAGCATGTGGATGGCGAACACACGAACAGTGTAGCATTCGGGTCTGGGCTACTGTATTCCAGATCAAGAATCTTGAAGTCGGGACAGGTCAAATGCAGGAACAATACGAAAATGTTTTGACGCAACACGCCCAACATTCCTGCGAAATTGGAAGAAAATCCACAGCGGCGAGAACATCACGCGCATGTAAGTCCCAACAACCTCGCACGAATTCAACAACTCAGGAGGCAATCGCCACCTACTACCATCGCAACTTTCACGCTCGCATCGCATTAGCAGAATCTCGTTGCAAGCAACATCCGCCTTCACGTTACGGCCAAAACTCAGGTTGACGGGTCACGAGGACCTCACAGGAGCTGCCACCATACAATGAACAACGTTCCCACGGCCAAAGTGCGACACGGGGAACCAGGGTCTTGCAACAGAGAAAAAAACGCGTCCTGCATCTCGCCGACAGGCCTTTGATGGTTCGTGCGTGGCACGGCCATGGAAAGGTCTGCGGGAAATAATCACAGTGACGAGAGACAAGTTTAGGGGTGACGATCCAGAGCATACTCTTGTGACGTCGTTTCACCACCCTGCTAGAGAAGGTTAGATGCGATGTTTACTGGCGTGGCATGAGCAACGGGAGGGATACTATAGGCGACGGTATTTTCTGAGCGACGAGGGTGTCTGAGACACGGGTGTGATTGGCGATAGAT
Organism: Closterium sp. Naga37s-1; assembly: GCA_947471745.1. Taxonomy (NCBI): domain Eukaryota; kingdom Viridiplantae; phylum Streptophyta; class Zygnematophyceae; order Desmidiales; family Closteriaceae; genus Closterium; species Closterium sp. Naga37s-1. The sequence continues at coordinate 1,047,860 of CANJKZ010000247.1, read as the reverse complement.
GGTGCGCGCCGACGGGACTGGACGGGAGCCTGAAAATACGGTGGGACCATTCGACGCGTCTGGCGGCGTTAACGGTGAAGACCGTAAGAGATTGTTTGGACAGTAGACTTGTGGGTCTATTTCGAATATGTCCCTTGTCTATCCCAAGGGAGTTTATGAGGACAGTTATAAGAACCGCCTATTCAGAGATGTAGCGCCGACAAAATGCCTTTTGTCTTTCGCCATACAACATTTGGAATAGGTAGCCCGTGTGAGTTTCCACACTGCACCACGGGTTGCGCGGAATGACCTTCTGAGGTGTGCAACCTGCATATGCCATCAGCAACGTGTGTGTCTAGTGTAACGGAAGGGAAAGTGTCCACTGTTGACAACTGGCCTGGATTGCGTTCGCTATCCCCACAATCACATCTACACCATTTTCTTCCCCGTCGGGCTCGAGCCCGGAAAATACTCGAATGGATCACACTCCCATGCGTCACACACACTTGCACCGCACTCATGTTCCCGGCGTAAGTTATGACAAAACGTTTTTGTTGCACGACATCCACCAGGACAGCACGCAACAGTACCACGTTCATATGCGTCACAGACGATGTCACGCACGGATGCCCATCCCCCCTCCCCACCTCTTTATGCTTTCCCACTTCTTTCAGCGCACCTCAAAGGCACCGGTTTGGAGGACGTCCGTTTTCAACTCAGTGTTCGCGTCAACACAAGCTGAGTACGGGACAGGCAACACTAACGGTTTCCCTCACCACAGTGAGTGCATCTGAGGAGAGGTCGAAATCCCCCCAGTTCGTGGGAATGCGGAGAGCGTGAGGGGGGGTTCTAAACCCCCCACTGGGCTGGATTTGAGAAGAGGCTGAGGGGAGGCTTACCCCCCCCCCCCCCCCCCCCCCCCCCCCCCCCCCCTGAGTGCGTACGAGATGAGTGTGTGGGGACCTTGAACTCCCCCCACAGGGCTGGAGTTGAGAAGAGGGTGAGCGGAGGCTAACCCCCCCTCAGTGAGTGTGTACGAAGTGAGTGTGTGGGGGGGTTCAACTCCCCCCACTGGGCTGGATATGAGAAGAGGCTGAGGGGAGGCTTACCCCCCCTCAGTGAGTGTGTGCGAAGTGAGTGTGTGGGGGGGTTCAACTTCTCCCACTGGGCTGGATTTGAGAAGAGGCTGAGGGGAGGCTTACCCCCCCTCAGTGAGTGTGTACGAAGTGAGTGTGTGGGGGTTTCAACTCCCCCCACTGGGCTGGATTTGAGAAGAGGCTGAGGGGAGGCTAACCCCCCGTCAGTGAGTGTGTACGAAGTGAGTGTGTGGGGGGGTTCAACTCCCCCCACTGGGCTGGATTTGAGAAGAGGCTGAGGGGAGGCTTACCCCCCCTCAGTGAGTGTGTACGAAGTGAGTGTGTGGGGGGGTTGAACTCCCCCCACTGGGCTGGATTTGAGAAGAGGCTGAGGGGAGGCGTACCCCCCCTCAGTGAGTGTGTACGAGGTGAGTGTGTGGGGGGGTTCAACTCCCCCCACTGGGCTGGATATGAGAAGAGGCTGAGGGGAGGCTTACCCCCCTCAGTGAGTGTGTACGAGGTGAGAGTGTGGGGGGGTTGAACTCCCCCCACTGGGCTGGATTTGAGAAGAGCCTGAGGGGAGGCTTACCCCCCCTCAGTGAGTGTGTACGAGGTGAGTGGGTGGGGGGGTTCAACTCCCCCCACTGGGCTGGACTTGAGAAGAGGCCGAGGGGAGGCTTACCCCCCCTCAGTGAGTGTGTATGAGGTGAGTGTGTAGGGGGGTTCAACTCCTCCCACTGGGCTGGATTTGAGAAGAGGCTGAAGGGAGGCTTACCCCCCCTCAGTGAGTGTGTACGAGGTGAGTGTGTGGGGGGGTTCAACTCCCCCCACTGGGCTGGATTTAAGAAGAGGCTGAGGGGAGGCTTACCCCCCCTCAGTGAGTGTGTACGAGGTGAGTGGGTGGGGGGGTTCAACTTCCCCACTGGGCAGGATTTGAGAAGATGCTGAAGGGAGGCTTACCCCCCCCTCAGTGAGTGTGTACGGAAGGCGAGGGTGTGGGGGGGTTGAACTCCCCCCACTCGGCTGGAGTTGAGAAGAGGGGGAGGGGAGGTTTCCCCCCCCTCAGTGAGGGTGTACGGAAGGTGAGCACGTGGGGGGGCTGAACTCCCCCCACTCGGCTGGATCTGAAAAGAACCCTACACTATACATTCAGATTTGCGTGAACTCTTATGCTCAACAATGCGCCTTCCCACCGTGTCAAGTGCACTCAATGGCGCAAGAACTTGGTGTTTGTGATCATCCAGCGTCTCAGGCGTGCAAAGATGCTACAAAGGGGAGTGCGACAATTTCTCGTCACATGCGACCGCTATTATCTGTACTCCGGGTCGGGATGTCGGCTCTGTATCCAGGCAACACCGTGGTGACACATGACGACGTCTTGCACTTCCTTACCGAGGCAGCCCCGCAAGCGACAAAGCGACTTATCGATGCCGGCCTAGCTGCAGGTAGGACTTGGGGTTGAGGACGCCTGCACTTGTTCGACAATAAATTACGGATTCTTACTAAATGTAATCGTTGGTTACAACACCTCGCAGCTCCGGAGGACGAACGGGAGCACTCAAATTCAATTATCGAGCTGCATCGTACAGAGTATGTGCGCCAATTCAAGACACGCGTCGGGCAGGGCTACGAAAAGACAGATGACCTTCTACAACGCCCGAATCGGAGATTGTCTGGCGTACGATACGCTTTCCCCCTCTACGAATACGATGGACGTGGACTACCACGCCGTGCCTCCGGCGTGGGATGGGGGGGGGGGGGGCTTAACGTGGTGCAGCTTTCTTGCACGTACGAATAGCAGGTATGGAAATAAAAACTTATGGTGACTGTTGGATATGATGACCTCGTGAAATTATTACTAACAGTTGGTCCCTTGCAAACAATTCAGGCGGTCAACATGTGGGAGGACCAACGGACAGCACAGATACGGAGAGGGGCGAAAGGCAGACAACGAATGAAGTGACAGGCGTCGGGGTAGCTGAAGGAGGGGGGCCTAGACCGTACTACGAGGACACGGCGCCTTTCATCATGGTTGGGGCAACGGCGCCGCCGACACCCACGGAGCCCTCAATCACTCCGATTCTTGAGTAAGATCGGCGTGTTTCTATGATTGGGTAATGAGAGAGATGAATTTGGCAAAAGCATTGCCCGCTTCGAAAGTAACTTTACCTTCTACCCTCACCCGAACATTTCCCCTTCTCGCCACCTTGTTCTGAATCTGCTTCGTCCAGGTCATCCTGTAATCAACACCACACGGTGGCACCACGACCAGTTCCTAAGTGCTGGCCCGCCACTCCACATGTCGACGCGATACCTGAAAAGCGGGTATGTTTGGTCGAGCCGCGAAACTTGGTGGGTTTCTTCCGTGGATGTCGCCTTGTCTGTTCACATAAGGCAGGGTGCGACGGGGAGATGACGTTGAGGTCGTGGCGATTTTCATGGGCATCAATAGGGCTGCTTTGGTACTGTAACTCATGCTCACATGCGATCGAGTTCTGGTCATGCACCAGTAGAGCCATCGAGAAAAGGCGAGCCACTGGTGGAGCACGTCCGCCCATTCTGTAGGCTAAATTCGTGGCAGCCTTTGCCTTGGGGGGATTAGGATATCAGCATATCTGGGAGTTTTGTCGCACCTTTGGCATCCCTTCCCCAACCAAAGCCACATTCTATAAGCATCTTAGCGATGATAAAGGCCTATGGAAAACGATTATAAAGGAAGCGGATAGATCGATGAGAGAGGTACCGAGATGAAGAAACGCGGGATTCCAGTGGAATTTGTTATGGTGGATGGACGATGGTCTCACGCGAGAGAGGGGGAGTGGTGTACAGTATCTTTTATGGATGACTCGACACGGAAAATACTGTGCTGCTCAACAATACGGAAACATGTCCATGACCCCTCTTTGGACAAGTTGGAGAGAATCGCGTTTCACAAGGTGTTATGTGATGCAATCATTTGCATTCACGTCAGTCTGCCTCCCATCATATGTTCGTGCGTTGCATGTGTGGTGTGAGCGTGTGCAATAATTTGTGTTTGGCATGGTTTGGAATTTGTGAGTGTGTGTGAACCTTTATTTGCTTGAGCAGATATCTGAAATGACTTCTCTGCTCGAAAGCTTTCCGACGAACCGAGGATCGCTTCAGTCGGAGCACGAATGAGAAAAGTTACGAGCGATCGAAGCTCGTATGCTTTTGGTATTTTGTTGCGGCGACTTTGGGAATTTGTGGAGTAACTCAATATAGGGTATAGATTTTTGGGGGTTGGGAAATTCGTCACCATCACTGTAGATGATGCCAAATGGTTGGGAGAAACCAAACCAGGTTGGCAAGTGTGGCCAAGTTGGGTGAGGTGGATGGCATGGGTTGGGAAAATGACAAATGTCAAAGTTGGGGTGCCTATAGAGAGGGGAATTGTGTGGTATGGGGTTTTCTTGGTTGGGAACTCTCTTCGGACCTTCCCTCTCGTCCTCCTCATCCCCTCCTACCTGGTTCTTGCTACTCTAATTCTCTTGCGTGGTTCTTGGGAGAACAATGTGATTGAGTTAAGTTTCTATGGCAGCATACTCCCCGGTGCGCCGAAATTCATTTATTCACCTATTGATAAGATTCAAATTGGGAGTTGTAGCCACGGTCTAGAGCTACAACATATCTGAAATTGGTGAAGTTTCAACAGTGCACTTTTCGTCGACGGCGTTTCTTATGGAGTCGACATTTCTGTCCAGAAATATAGTCCAACGATTTTGAGATATTTCGGCCCCGAATCTTCATAGACTCCGTCCTTAATCACTAACAAGTGATATGAGAGCTTATTGAGAACCTTGTGAAGAGTCTACTGAGGTGTGAAGACTCTCCTAGACCCACCATGGCCTGTGGGCGTGCCTAAGTGGAGTTCTAGACATTGGATGTGACCTCCGCTAAGGGGAAACTCTACCGAAAGTTTCGTTGGCGCCGACACTTGTGCAAATATTGTGGGACTTCAGTGTGGACAGCAAGGGGGGAGCTGAAACCTGTGATTGGGAGAAGAGGAGATGAATCAAGGGAATGGAGATGCAGCTGAGAAGAGGAATGAGCTGCCACCATCCAAGATCGAGGCATTGGATGGCTCCAATTATGAGGAGCGGGCGGATGAGGAGCGCCTTCAAGCGCTACAAGCTGCTGAAAATTGCAATGGGGGAAGAGAAGATGCCGGAGGAAGGAGATGCCCGCAATCGGTGGATTGAGAAGAGTGCGGTGTCGTTTGACCTTATTCTTCAATCGGTAAACAACGACATGTTCCAGCATATCAAGGACTTGGTGGAGCAGGATGACTCTGTCAAACATACTAGGAGTACGGCCTAGGCTTAGTAGCCTAGGCCAGAGTACTAGGAGTACGGCCTAGGCTTAGTAGCCTAGGCCAGAGTAGGACTATGAAAGGAGGCGCCAAGTACGAGCTAGGATTGTGTGCAGGAACAGAATTGAGAAGGGATGATTGAACTAGCAAGCAGCAGGATACAAATAGCAAACCCTAAGGGGCTGTACTCACTATTGAGTACCCCACTACAGGCTACACAAACAACATATTCTGACACACCCCCATAGCCAAAGTGGGGTGATATCAGCACAATGAGCAGGCATAGCAGAAGTTCACAATTATGAGCAAAGCTAGAGGCAGTCACAGGAGGCCAGTGAGGAGGAGGAGTGACAGTGAGGGGAGTGTAGATTGGAGGCGACGGCTGAAGCTGCAGACACACGGGCAACAGAAGCGGCTGGCACAGTGGCTACCGGAGCAAGGGCCCCGGACTACTGGAGTAACAGACTCCGCGGCTACGACGAGCGGCAGGAGTAACGGACCCACGGGCGACTGGCGCAGCAGGCTCGCTGGGCTACCGAGAGCAAGGGCTCCGGACTGCTGGCGCTGCTGGCGACACGACGGCGACCTCCGATCAACCTCCCCCAACTGCCCCACACCCCTGTCACACACCCCCTGCTTCACCCCTGGTTCCACTCCCACATCACCCCCCTAGTGCCCCTCCCCACGACTCCCACACCTCCACCCCCCTCAGCGGCAGCTGCAGCAGTGGGAGACGAAAAAGGAGGAGGGGAGAAACCACACCTCTCACCCCCATGCTCGCCACCCCACACCCCCACCACAGCGGAACGCACGGGGGGGGGGGGACGGGATGGGATGGAGGGACGACGCCGCGGGCAGCTGCAGGGGCGGCTGCTGCAGTCGCGGGCTGCTCCAGGGGCGGCCGCTGCAGGTGCTGGCTGCTCCAGGGGCGGCCGCTGCAGTTGCTGGCTGCTCCAGGGGCGGCCGCTGCAGTTGTAAGGAAGGAGGGAGGGGAGGCGCGCGGCCCCCAGGGCGCCTCGACGGGCGACGTGAAGGGAGCCGCGCGGCCCCCCAAGGCCGCCGCGACGGGCGACAGGAAGGGCGCCGCGCGGGCCCCCAGGGCCGCCGCGACGGGCGACGGGAACGGGCGCCGCGACGGGCCCCCCGGGGGTCGCCACGACGGGCGACGGGAGGGGCGCCGCGCGGGCCCCCAGGGCCGCCGCGACGGGCGACGGGAAGGGCGCCGCGCGGGCCCCCCGGAACGCCTCGACGGGCGACGGGACGGGCGCCGCGACGGGCCCCCCCGGGGTCGCCACGACTGGCGACGGGAGGGCAGTGCGCCGTCCCCCTTGATGGCGCCTCGACGGACGACGGGGGGAGGGCAGCGCGTACGCCCCCGAGGGTCGCCACGACGGGCGACGGGAGGGCAGCGCGCCGCCCCCCTTTGATGGCGCCACGACGGGCGACGGGGAGGGCAACGCGTCCGCCCCCCGGGGTCGCCACGACGGGCGACGAGGGGGGGGGGGGGATAGCGCACATGCCCCCGAGGGGCGCCACGACGGGCGCCACGGTGGGATAAACCGCCACGCGCCCCGAGCGCGCGGCGGAAGCAGAAACCCTAATTTCTGCGCCGCGCACCACGGGGCGCGCGGCGGTCAGTACAGCAGCGGAAGCAGGTTGTGGGCCCATACACAGGAAGGTGGCAGACATGCCGCCCTCTGATACCATGTCAAACATACTAGGAGTACGGCCTAGGCTTAGTAGCCTAGGCCAGAGTAGGACTATGAAAGGAGGCGCCAAGTACGAGCTAGGATTGTGTGCAGGAACAGAATTGAGAAGGGATGATTGAACTAGCAAGCAGCAGGATACAAATAGCAAACCCTAAGGGGCTGTACTCACTATTGAGTACCCCACTGCAGGCTACACAAACAACATATTCTGACAGACTCCGGACCGAAGGCGTGGAAGCTACTGCGCGACGTGATTCAGCCTAACACGCTGCCGATGGTGATTGTGTTGGAGAAGGAGCTCGCAGCCCTCTCTATGTGACCGGGCAATGATGTGAAGCCGGTCCTTGACAAGATCAAGGACACATATGCGAGGATGGCAGCGGCGGGCAGCAATGTGTCGCAGATGCAACAGTGCACCAAGATCATCTCGGTGCTCGACAACTCATGGGACAACCTCATCCCCACCCTCAACTCTCAGCAGGACCAGTGGACACCAGAGTGGCTACGGCAGCAGATTCTGCAAGAGGATTTCCACAGGCGCCACTCGGGAGGTGGTGCTGCCAACAAGACTGCTGAGGAGTATGGAGCTGCAGGAGGTAGCAGAGGAAGAGGGGGTGGGAGAGGCCGAGGCCGTGGGAGAGGCTTTGGCAGAGGGAGAGGCCGAGGTGACTACAATGAAGGGCATGGGAGCTCGGGTGGCAGTGGGAGCACCCGAATGGAGGGAGCTTGCTGGTATTGCAAGAAGGCTGGAGACCCGTGGTTTAAGTGTTTCAGCCGGCCTGAGGGATGGGCACCCCCAGGCATGAAGCCGCCAAGTGGTGAACGTGCACGAGGTGGCGCTGTGCAAGGTTCAGGTGCACAAGGTAATGGTGCACAAGGTAAAGCCGACCCTGGGATATTCCTCATGGTTGAGGATGTGCAAGGGAGTGAGGGTGATGTGGGTTCAGTTGGGAAGGTTGTGATGCACCCCCTCACTCACTGGGTGATCGATTAAGGTTGCACAAGTCATATGACCCCACGGGCAGATTTGCTTGATGAAATAAAGCCCCCTGGGAAGATCAAGTTTGTGGCTGCCGCTTCATGTGCTTTGCTCCCTGTGATTGGTGTTGGGAATGTCAAGGTGATGGGAGCTAATGAGGAGCTTGTGGGGCTCGGGAATGTGCTGCTGGTTGAGGGGTTGTCTCCTAACCTCCTTTCTGTGCGTAGGCTGCAGAAAAGCAAGGCTGAAGTGACATTCGGCCCAACCAGCTGTCGTGCAAAGCTTGGGAAGCTGCTGCTATGGAACCTGGACGAGAAGAGAAGCTGCAACAAGGACCTGTGGCAGCTGCCCATCATCCCTTGGAATGGGAAACCTCCAGCAACGGCAGCGGCAGTAGCAACGGCAAAGGCAACTGCGGGAGGAGAGGAGACTGCACCAACAGATGGGGCCCTGGATGCAGTCAAGAAGGTGCAGCAGCCACAACAATCACATGGTGAGGTGCTTGCTGGTGTGGATGGAACAGCTGCTTGGGCAAAAGCTTCATCTCGGAGTGGTGAGGCCGATTGGGAAACGTGGCACGAGAGGTTGTGTCACATCAACATTCCTATGCTACAGAAGTTGGTGAAGGATGGGAGCTTGAAGGGGTTGGAGGTAAAGGGGGCAGTAAAGGAGATTGGGAGCTGCCCTACATGCCTTGAGACCAAGTTCACCAAGTTCCCCTTCAGCAGCAGCACAGGACCGGCCAAGGCCCCACTTGCGCTTGTGCACATAGATGTGGTGGGGCCTACGAGGGCCCTCTCTCGGGCAGCCGCTATTTCTAAACCATTGTGGATGACCACACGCGTGCTGTGTGGGTATACCCTCTCAAGACCAAGGGGGGAGTGGCAGCGGCTGTTCTCAAGGAGTGGATGCCGAGATATCAAAGGGAGAGCAGACACAAGGTGAAGGTGATTCGCACCGACAATGGGGGAGAGTTCATTGGCGCTGATTTTGAGGGGGAGCTGAAGCGGAAGGGGATCCAGCATCAGCTTGTTATAGATTAAGGACGGAGTCTATGAAGATTAGGGGCTGAAATATCTCAAAATCGTCAACTACAATTCTGGACAGAAAAGTCGTCGTCACAAGAAACGTCGTCGACGAAAGGTCCACTGTTAGAATTCTTTCAAACTCGAGTATGTTGTAGCCCTTGACCGTGGCTATCTTTCCCAATTTGAATAGTATCAGAATATGGAGTATAACTCGAGTTATGAACTTCGGCGCACTAGGGGGTATGCTGCCATAGAAAACGTAACTCAATCACAATGATCTCACAAGTTCACACAAGAAAGTTAGAGTAGCAATAGAACCAGGTAGGAGGGGATGAGGAGGACGAGAGGGAAGGTCCCAAGAGAGTCCCCAACCAAGGAAACCCCATGCCATACAATTCCCTTCCCCATAGGCAACCCAACTTTGACCTTTGTCACTATCCCAACCTCCACAATCCACCTCAACCCAACTTGGCCACACTTGCCAACCTGGTTTGGTTTCTCCCAACCATTTGGCAGCAACTACAGTAGAAAAGACGAATTTCCCAACCCCCAAAAGTCTGTACCCCATATTGAGTCAACCCCACAACTTCCCATAGTCACCACAACCAAATATCAAAAGCATACGAACTCCAACGTTCGTAACTTTCTAGTTCGTGCTCCGATTGAAGCGATACTTGGTTCCTCGGAAAGCTCTTGAGCAGAGGAGTCACTTCAGATATCTGCTCAAGCCAAATAACATTCACACACACACTCAGAAAAACCAAACCGCACAAAACACAAATTCTTGCACACACTCACAACACGCATGCAACGCACGAACATATGATGGGAGGCAGACAGACGTGAATGCGAATGGTGGCATCACTCAACAAACTCCCCCTCTGGCTGCCAACCATCATCCCACATGCCATAGCTCAAGCATGCATCCTCAATGCACACTCATCCCAGCAAGCTTCATGCCCTTCCAATGCTCAGATTCAGCCAGGCGCTTGGTGAGAATGTCAGCCGCCTGCTGATGGGTCTTCACAATCTCCAGCCGCACCTCCTTGTCCAGGAGCCTCCTCACCCAATGCCACTTAGGCCTGATGTGCTTCGTCAGCCCATGAAGGCAAGCGTTCTTAGCAAGCTTCACAGCCGACTCGTTGTCACAGAAAATCACAGTTGGCTCCTTTTGGCACACTCCGATCTCCTCCAACAAACGCCTCAGCCACACCACCTCCTTTGCCCCATGATGCAGAGCCATGTACTCTGTCTCACACGAGGACTGCCCCACCTCGTTCTGCTTCTTGCTGCGCCAGCTCACTGCACCACCTCCAAACAGGCACACATAGCCTCCAATGCTGGTGCCATCCGCCTTCACAGAGTTGAAGCTAGCGTCGGTGTAGCAGGTCAGGAGCATCTCCCCCTTGCCCAAATCAGCTGCACCCCTCTGCAGCCTCTGTCGCACAGCACTGTACTCCAAGCCCACTAATGCCGTAGCACTCACATAGCGGACCAACCTCTTGGCCGCTTCCAGCTGCTCATGACTGGGGCGTGAAACCACACTTGCAAGCCTGGATGTAGCAAAGGCAATGTCAGGCCGCGTGTAGTTAGCCGCATAATTGAGTGCCCCCACCATGGAATGAAACAGCTTCCTGTCACTCTCACCCACCACCTCCTCTTCAGCACAGGGCTCCACAGTGAACCCCGAAGGCAGTGGGGTGGCTGGCTTTCCTCCATCTTGCAGCCCATACTTCTCAGCCAGCCCCTCACAATACTTTCTCTGGTGCAACCTCAACACTCCCTTGTCAAGGTCCCTCTCCACATGCATGCCCAAATAGTACTTCACATCTCCCATCTTGGAGCACTTAAACTGCATCTCCAGCATCTCCTCCACATGCTCAATCATTGCAGACGACTCAGAGAAGAGCAGGATGTCATCCACATACACCAGGAGCATGAGAAACTGCTCCTTCTCCTGCAGCAGGAACAAGCTGTGATCACACTCACTCTTCTTGAAACCCCCAGCCAGCAGAGTCTCCTCTAACTTGTGGTACCATGCACGAGGAGCCTGCTTCAGGCCATAGATGGCCTTCTTCAGCCTGCACACCCTGCCGCTCCCATCATCCAAACCCTCAGGCTGTAACATGTACAGCTCCTCCAGAATGATCCCATTGAGGAAGGCGGTGGTGATGTCCATCTGCTTCACCCGCCATCCACGGTATGCTGCCATTGCCAATGACACCCGAAGTGTTGTGCCTTTCCCCACAGGAGCATAGAGCTCGTTGAAGTCCTTTCCCTTTGTCTGCTGAAACCCCTTAGCCACAAGCCTTGACTTGTAGCGGGTCAGCGCCCCATCAGGTCCGTACTTGTACCTGAAAATCAGCTTGGAAGAAATGGCCTTCTTCCCAGGTGGCAGCTCACACAGCTCCCACGTCTCATTCTCTAGCAGAGAATCATACTCCTCCTTCACACTCTGCTTCCACTTTTCAGCATCGGGCCCGCTCAATGCCTCAGCTAGCGTCTTGGGCTCAGGGACGGCTGCCCAGTAGCAGTGTGCTATCTCATCCTCATCACACTGCTCAGCCACACTCCCAGCCCTTACCACCTTTGGCTTGCCACGGCTTGCATAGGTCAGCCTGTTAGGAGGGCGCACATCCCTCCTAGGACGGTCAGCCGTACGTCCGGCACCTTGTGGAGCACCTTGGTCCTCCTGCTGCTGCGGCTGCTGCTGCTGTTGCTGCTGCTGCTGCTCCTCCACCTCAGGTTCTCCCCCATCCTCTGTCACCCCAGAGATCTCATTCTCAGAGACAGAAACCTCCACTTGCCTTGAAGGCCGCTGCACCTCATCGGCCTCTACAATTAGCGGTGTCGTTGGAAGCTTCTGCTGCTGCTGCTGCTTCCACTCCTTGTAGTACAAGGACTCAAGGAACTTCACATCCCTTGACACAGTCAGCTGCTGGCTGGTCAAGTCCCAAATCAGCCAGCCCTTGTGATCCTTAGCAAGCCCCAAGTGCACACCCCATCTCCCAGAAGCTTCCAGTTTTCCCCTCTTCTCCTTAGGCACATGAAACACCACCATGCACCCAAAGGCTCTCAGCATGTTCACAGCTGGTGCAATCCCATACCACTTGGTGTAGGGGACCCACTGCTTGTCCCCCACAGTCGCCAGCACCCTGTTCTTCACAACAACGACCTGCCGCAGTGCTGTCACCCAAAACGGATCCGGCAGCCCTGCACGCCCAAGGAGAGTGCGAGCACCTTCCTGCAGGGTCCGGTTGAACCGCTCAGCCACGCCATTCTGCTGAGGGTTGTAAGGCACTGTGAGCTGATGCTGGATCCCCTTCCGCTTCAGCTCCTTCTCAAAATCAGCGCCGATGAACTCTCCTCCGTTGTCAGTGCGGATCACCTTCACCTTGTGTCCGCTTTCCCTTTGTGCTCTCGGCATCCACTCCTTAAGAACAGCCGCTGCCACCTCCCCCTTAGTCTTGAGAGGGTACACCCACACCGCACGCGTGTGGTCGTCCACAATCGTCAAGAAGTAGCGGCTGCCCGAGAGAGAAAGGGCCCTCGTGGGGCCCACCACATCCATGTGCACTAGTGAAAGTGGTGCCTTGGCTGGTCCTGTGCTGCTTCTGAAGGGAAACTTCGTGAATTTGGTCTCAAGGCAGGTAGGGCAGCTCCCAATCTCCTTTGCTCCCCCCTTCACCTCCAGCCCCTTCAAGCACCCATCCTTTACCAACTTCTGCAGCATAGGAATGTTCACATGGCACAGCCTCTCATGCCACGTCTCCCAATCAGCCTCACCACTCCCAGATGAAGCCTTTGCCCATGCAGCTGTCGCATCCACACCAGCAAGCACCTCACCATGTGGCTGTTGTGGCTGCTGCACCTTCTTGACTGCATCCAGGGCCCCAGCAGTTGGTGCAGTCTCCTCTCCTCCCGCAGTTGCTTTAGCCGCTGCCGCTGCCTTTGCCGTTGCTGGTGGTTTCCCCTTCCAAGGGATGATGGGCAGCTGCCACAAGTCCTTGATGCAGCTGCTCTTCTCCTCCAATTTCCACAGCAGCAACTTCCCAAGCTTTGCACGGCAGCTGGTTGGGCCGAAGGTAACTTCAGCCTTGCTCTTCTGCAGCCGGCGCACAGAAAGAAGGTTAGCGGACAAACCTTCAACCAACAGCACATTCCCAAGCCCCACAAGCTCTCCATTGGCTCCCATCACCTTGGCATTCCCAACACCAATCACAGGGAGCAAAGCACCTGAAGCGGCAGCCACAAACTTGATCTTCCCAGGAGGTTTTACCTCATCAAGCAAATCTGCCCGTGGGGTCATATGACTCGTGCAACCTGAATCGATCACCCAGTGAGTGAGGGGGTGCATCACAACCTTCCCAACTGAACCCACATCACCCCCACTCCCTTGCACATCCTCAACCATGAGGAACATCCCAGGGTCGGCTTTACCTTGTGCACCATCACCTTGTGCACCTGAACCTTGCACAGCGCCACCGCGTGCACGTTCACCACTTGGCGGCTTCATGCCTGGAGGGGCCCATCCCTCAGGCCGGCTGAAACACTTGAACCACGGGTGTCCAGCCTTCTTGCAGTACCAGCACGCACCCTCCATTCGGGTGCTCCCCCTGCCACCAGAGCTCCCATGCCCCTCATTGTAGTCACCTCGGCCTCTCCCTCTGCCAAAGCCTCTCCCACGGCCTCGGCCTCTCCCTCCCCCTCTTCCTCTGCTGCCTCCTGCAGCTCCATACCCCTCAGCAGTTTTGTTGGCAGCACCACCTCCCGTGTGGCGTCTGCGGAAGTCCTCCTGCAGAATCTGCTGCCGTAGCCACTCAGGCGTCCATTTGTCCTGCTGAACGTTGAGGGTGGGGATGAGGTTGTCCCACGAGTTGTCGAGCACCGAGATGTCCTCCTCGCATAGGTGTCCTTGATCTTGTCAAGGACCGGTTTCACATCATCTCCCGGTTTCATGGAGAGGGCAGCCAACTCCTTCTCCAACACAATCACCATCGGCAGCGTGTTGGGCTGAATCACGTCGCGTAGTAGCTTCCATGCCTTCGGTCCGGAATCATCCAACTCCACCAAATCCTTGATGTGCTGGAACATGTCGTTGTTGACCGATTGGAGGATGAGGTCGTACAGCACCGCGCTCTTCTCAATCCACCGATCGCGGGCATCTCCTTCCCCCGGCATCTTCTCCTCTCCCATTGCAATTTTCAGCAGCTTGTAGCGCTTGAAGGCGCTCCGCATCCGCCCGCTCCATTCCTCATAGTTGGAGCCATCCAAAGCTTCAATCTTGGATGGTGGCGGCTCACTCCTCTTCTCAGCTGCATCTCCACTCCCTTGATTCATCTCCTCTGCTCCCAATCAGAGGTTTCAGCTCCCCCTTTTGCTGGTCACAATGTAGATCCACACAATCTTCACAAGTGTCAGCGCCAACGAAATTTCGGCAGAGTTTCCCCTTAGCGGAAGTCACATCCAACCTCCAGAACTCCACTTAGGCACGCCCACAGGCCATGGTGGGTCTAGGAGGGTCTTCACACTTCAGTAGACTCCCCACAAGGTCCTTAATCAGCTCTGATACCACTTGTTATAGATTAAGGACGGAGTCTATGAAGATTAGGGGCTGAAATATCTCAAAATCGTCAACTACAATTCTGGACAGAAAAGTCGTCGTCACAAGAAACGTCGTCGACGAAAGGTCCACTGTTAGAATTCTTTCAAACTCGAGTATGTTGTAGCCCTTGACCGTGGCTATCTTTCCCAATTTGAATAGTATCAGAATATGGAGTATAACTCGAGTTATGAACTTCGGCGCACTAGGGGGTATGCTGCCATAGAAAACGTAACTCAATCACAATGATCTCACAAGTTCACACAAGAAAGTTAGAGTAGCAATAGAACCAGGTAGGAGGGGATGAGGAGGACGAGAGGGAAGGTCCCAAGAGAGTCCCCAACCAAGGAAACCCCATGCCATACAATTCCCTTCCCCATAGGCAACCCAACTTTGACCTTTGTCACTATCCCAACCTCCACAATCCACCTCAACCCAACTTGGCCACACTTGCCAACCTGGTTTGGTTTCTCCCAACCATTTGGCAGCAACTACAGTAGAAAAGACGAATTTCCCAACCCCCAAAAGTCTGTACCCCATATTGAGTCAACCCCACAACTTCCCATAGTCACCACAACCAAATATCAAAAGCATACGAACTCCAACGTTCGTAACTTTCTAGTTCGTGCTCCGATTGAAGCGATACTTGGTTCCTCGGAAAGCTCTTGAGCAGAGGAGTCACTTCAGATATCTGCTCAAGCCAAATAACATTCACACACACACTCAGAAAAACCAAACCGCACAAAACACAAATTCTTGCACACACTCACAACACGCATGCAACGCACGAACATATGATGGGAGGCAGACAGACGTGAATGCGAATGGTAGCATCACTCAACACAGCTCACAGTGCCCTACAACCCTCAGCAGAATGGCGTGGCTGAGCGGTTCAACCGGACCCTGCAGGAAGGTGCTCGCACTCTCCTTGGGCGTGCAGGGCTGCCGGATCCGTTTTGGGTGACTGCACTGCGGCAGGTCGCCCTTGTGAAGAACAGGGTGCTGGCGATTGTGGGGGACAAGCAGTGGGTCCCCTACACCAAGTGGTACGGGAGTGCTCCAGCTGTGAACATGCTGAGAGCCTTTGGGTGCATGGTGGTGTTTCATGTGCCTAAGGAGAAGAGGGGAAAGATGGAAGCTTCCGGGAGATGGGGTGTGCACTTGGGGATTGCAAAGGACCACAAGAGCTGGCTGCTATGGGACTTGACTAGCCAGAAGCTGACTGTCTTGAGGGATGTGGAGTTCCGTGAGTCACTGTACTACAAGGAATGGAAGCAGCAGCAGCAGAAGCTTCCTACTACACCGCTGATCATTGAGGCCGATGAGGTGCAGCGGCCTTTGAGGCAGGTGGAGGTTACTGTCTCAGAGGAGGAGATCTCTGGGGTGACTGAGGATGGGGGAGAACCTGAGGTGGACCAGCAGCAGCAGCCGCAGCAGCAGCAGCCGCAGCCGCAGCAGCAGCAGCAGCAGCAGCAGCAGCAAGGTGCTCCACCACGTGCCCCACACCCGCCTGAGCGTCCTAGGAGGGATGTACGCCCTCTTGCCAGGCTGACCTATCCGAGTCGTGGCCAGCCAAAGGTGGTACGGGCTGGGAGTGTGGCTGAGCAGTGTGATGAGGATGAGATAGCACATTGCTATTGGGCAACCGTCCCTGAGCCCACGACACTAGCTAAGGCCTTGAGCGGGCCCGATGTTGAAAAGTGGAAGCAGAGTGTGAAGGAGGAGTATGACTCTCTGCTGGAGAATGAGACGTGGGAGTTGTGTGAGCTGCCTCCTGGGAAGAAGGCAATCTCTTCGAAGCTGATCTTTAGGCACAAGTATGGACCTGATGGGGAGCTGACCTGCTACAAGTCAAGGCTTGTGGCTAAAGGGTTTCAGCAGACAAAGGGAAAGGACTTCGACGATATCTTTTCTCCTATGGGGAAAGGGACAACACTGAGGGTGTCGTTGGCAACGGGTGGAAACCGCGGATGGAGGATCAAGCAGATAGATATCACGACTGCTTTCCTCGACGGGATCATCCTGGAGGAGCTGTACATGCTGCAGCCAGAGGGATTGGATGATGGGAGCGGCAGGGTGTGCAAGCTGAAGAAGGCCATCTATGGCTTGAAGCAGGCCCCTCGCGCATGGTACCACAAGCTAGAGGAGATACTGCTGGCTGGGGGATTCAAGAAGAGCGAGTGTGATCACAGCTTGTTCCTGCTGCAAGAGAAGGAGCAGTTCCTCATGCTCCTGGTGTATGTGGACAACATCCTTCTCTTCTCTGAGTCATCTGCTATGATTGACCGTGTGGAGGAGATGCTGGAGATGCAGTTCAAGTGCTCCAAGATGAGAGATGTGAAGTACTACCTTTGGATGCATGTGAAGAGGGACCTTGACAAGGGAGTGTTGAGGTTGCACCAGAGGAAGTACTGTGAGGGGCTGGCTGAGAAGTATGGGCTGCAGGATGGAGGAAAGCCAGCAACCCCACTGCCTTCAGGGTTCACAGTGGAGCCCTGTGCTGATGAGGAGGTGGTGGGTGAGAGTGATAGGAAGCTGTTTCATTCCATGGTTGGCGCACTCAACTATGAGGCGAACCACACACGGCCCGACATTGCCTTTGCAACATCCAGGCTTGCCAGTGTGGTCTCACGCCCCAGTCATGAGCAGTTGGAAGCGGCCAAGAGGTTGGTCCGCTATGTGAGTGCTACAGCATCTGTGGGTTTGGAGTACAGTGCTGTGAGGCAAAGGCAGCAGCGGGGTGCTGCTGATCTGGGCAAGTGGGGAGATGCTCTTGACTTGCTACACCGACGATAGCTTCAACTCAGTGAAGGCGGATGGCACCAGCATTGGAGGCTATGTGTGCTTGTTTGGAGGTGGTGCAATGAGCTGGCGCAGCAAGAAGCAGAATGAGGTGGGGATGTCCTCGTGTGAGACAGAGTACATGGCCCTGCATCATGGGGCCAAAGAGGTGGTGTGGCTGAGGCATTTGTTGGAGGAGATTGGAGTTGGTCAGAAGGAGCCGACTGTGATGTCAAAATAAGGAAACAGTAATGATTGACTAAAGCAGGATGAGTGGTACAAGTAGCAACCCTAACAAAGGGTTGTACCCCATAGGGAGTAACCCACTACAGCCTAACATCACTAACATTATATAAACATGTTTTGACACACCCCCATAGGCAAAGTGGGGGACAACAAGGGGTCGCAAGACCAGTCGAGAGAAGAAGCAAAGCAAAACAAAGCTCAGGGTGGATCTCAAGATCACCACGCATTGTGAGCACAAGCAAGCGGCCACAAGGCCAGTTCACATGCAGAGTATATTATAACAAGAGCAGTACACTGATCACAACCTAGCAAGTGTAAGCATGCAGGTATACTCATAAATATCGGTGTACAACAAGAGCAAGATCAAGAGACAAGCAAATGAGGCAGAGTGGGCACAAGCCCAAGAGCAGTAAAGAAACGCTGATGATCACTAGACCCAAGGGCCTTGGTGAAGACATCAGCAGTGTTGGCCCGAGTGGCCACGTAAGCAAGACGAAGCTGACCACGCTGCTGCAGCTCTCGCGTGAGGAAGTAACGGAGAGCAATGTGCTTCGTTCTGTGCTCTAGTCTCTAATCCTGACACAAGGCAATCATGGCCTTGTTGTCGACGTACAGAACTGGAGGAGAACGAGGCCGCTCACCCAGGTCGGTCAGCAGGTAGGTCAGCCACCGGAGCTCCTGTGCAGCCATAGCCCCAGCATAGATCTCGGCCTCACAGCTGGAACTAAGTACAGAGCAAGAGCGAGTGGACCTCCACGAGACAGAACCAGTACCGAGGCTGAAACTGTACCCCTGTGTCGACTGGTGAGTAGTCTGGTCATCAGCCCAAGAAGCGTCTAAGTGACCGGTGAGAACAACTGAACCCCGTCCTCCAAGCACGAGCCCCATGCCCGATGTGCTGCACAGGTAACGCAATACCCTCTTCGCAGCATCCCAGTGCATCTTTCGATGCCTACCGGGAGCCACGTAGCGAGCCAGGAGGCTGAGAGGGTACGCGAGTTCAGGTCGTGTGCACGTCATCAGGTACATGAGGCAACCCACAAGCTCTGGGTACGGACCACTCGGCTCTAGGGACGACAGAGGAGTGGGCTGTGGCGAGGACCACGTGAAGTCGAAGCGTTGAAGGACATGCCGCACCATGTGTGACTGAGTGAGGGTGATGGTGCGGCGTGCTCTGTCCCGGGTGATCTGCAAGCCAAGGTAACTCCGCAGCTCACCCAGGTCAGTGCAAGTGTGTCTCTCCTGCAGCTCCGCCTTCACCAAGGCCAGAGCCTCAGTGTCAGCAGTAGCAAAAACCAAGTCGTCAACGTACACAAAAACGTAGAACGGCGGCAGAGAAGTGTCTGTGCGCAGAAACAGCGAAGGGTCAGTTGAGGGAGCGACGACAGGAGCCGCAAGCGTAGTCCTCAGTGTGTCGTGCCACTCGCGGGGTGCCTTTCGAAGGCCGTAGACTGGTCGCCGAAGACTCCACTGGGTACCCTCAGGAAACGACCCAGTGAAGCCACGTGGACGGCGCAACCAGATAGCCTCGTGAAGGCTACCCTGCAAGAAGGCTGTCGAGAAGTCGAGGGAGTGCAGCTCGTAGTCTCGCTGTGCTGCAACGTGCAGTAGCACCCGAAGAGTGGTCATCTTCGGGGTGGGGGAGA
The DNA here is from genome assembly GCA_947471745.1 of Closterium sp. Naga37s-1. Taxonomy (NCBI): domain Eukaryota; kingdom Viridiplantae; phylum Streptophyta; class Zygnematophyceae; order Desmidiales; family Closteriaceae; genus Closterium; species Closterium sp. Naga37s-1. The sequence goes on along the minus strand of CANJKZ010000247.1, from coordinate 1,028,484 downwards.
AGGTCTGAAAGAAGTCGACCCCCGCACGCTGACTGAAGCCTCGAGCAACGTAACGCGCCATGAAGACAGGCAGAGAACCCGGCGGCCGCTTCACTCTGAAAATCCACATGCCATCGACTATGTTCGCCCCAGGTGGGGGAACCTCGTCGACGTAGGTGCATGTGGACTTCTAGGAAGCCATCTCTGCGTCCGTGGCTATCTGCCACTGAGAGGAGTACGGACCCGTAATCGCCTCTGCGTAAGTGCGTGGGGTCGGGATGTCTGGTGCATCCGGGTCTTTCTCTGGGCAAAGTAGCGAGGATGTGAGATGCGGTGTAGCGGCCGCAAGGCACTCCAGCTCAAACTGCCTGTCCTCAAGAACGTCACAGCCAAGGGCAAGCTCACCCCCGACGGACGGAGGACAGGAAGAGTCAAAGACAAGACTCGCAGCGTAGTCAAGGCAGCACAAAGCGGCAAAGTCAACAAGCTCAGTGACTAAGGCAGACGCAACAGCAGACTCAAAGGAAGGGTCAGTCACAACTGTGGCAAGGAGACGAGTGACAGTCGGACTGGCAGCACGAACAAGGTCTGACTCAAGGTCAGGAACGTGAGGAAGAGAGGACGCAGGAGGAGAAGGCAGGACAACACGCTGAGGAACAGAGGAAGGACGAAGTGCCATACGGTGAGTGCCTGGCACAGCGGGAGCACGAGGACGGACACCACGACGACCGCGAACAGGAGTGGAAGCACGAGTCTCAGGCTCACAACGCTCAGGAGTGGACGCACGAGTCTCAGGCTCACGACGCGCAGTCAGGGACGCAGTGACCTCAGTGTGAGGAGCAGGAGCAGGCAGCGGGGAGCCAGGCAGTAGCTGTGGCTGAGACTGGTCAGTCGGTGGGAACAGTAGCGGGCGCCCCACGAGTGGCACGACACACTGAGGACGTCGCTTGCGGCTCTTGGGTCTTCTCCTTCGACTGCTGACCTGTCGCTGTTTCTACGCACCGACCCTACTCTGCCGCCGTTCTACATCCTCGTGTACGTTGACGACTTGGACTTTGCTACTGACATGGGTGAGCTGCGCAGCTATCTTGGCTTGTAGATCACCCGGGACAGAGCACGGCGCACCATCACTGTGACTCAGTCACACATGGTGCACCAGGTCCTTCAGTGCTTCGGCATCGAGTTCTCCTCGCCACAGTCCACTCCTCTGCCTACAGGCCACTCGCTCTCAGCTCCACCTTCGGACGAGTCCGTAGAGCCGAGTGGTCAGTATCCAGAGCTTGTGGGATGTCTCGTGTACCTGATGACGTGCACTCGACCTGATCTCGCGTACCCTCTCAGCATCCTGGCGCGCAACGTTGCGCCCGAGAGACACCGACCAAAGCACTGGCGGTCTTCCAAGAGGGTGTTGCGTTACTTGTGCAGTACATCGGGCATGGGGCTCGTGCTTGGAGGACGGGGTTCAGTGGTACTCACAGGACACTCCGACGCTTCTTGGGCGGACGACCAGGTGACTCAGCGCTCGTCTCAGAGTTACTCTTTGAGTCTCCACTCTGGTTCTGTCTCGTGGAGGTCCACTCGTTCGTCTTCTGTGCTTGGTTCCAGCTGTGAGGCCGAGATCTACGCTGGGGCCATGGCTGCACGGGAGTTACGCTGGCTGGCCTACCTGCTGACCGACTTGGGTGAGCGGCCTCGCTCTCCTCCAGTTCTGTACGTCGACAACAAGGCCATGATTGCCTTGTGTCGGGAGCATAGACAAGAGCACAGAACGAATCACATTGCTCTTCGTTACTTTCTTGCTCGAAAGTTGCAGCAGCGTGGTCAGCTGCGCCTTGCTTACGTGGCCTCTCGGGCCAACACTGCTGATGTCTTCACCAAGGCCCTTGCATCTGGCCTCACTTGCTTACTGCTTGACTTTGCCTTGTACTGTGATCTATATATATATACCTGCATGCTTGCTCTTGCTAGGTTGTGATCACTGTACTGCTTCTGCTTTTTTAACTCTGCATGTGAACTGGCCCCGTGGCCGCTTGCTTGTGCTCAGACTGCGTGGTGATCTTGAGATCCACCCTGAGCTTTGCTTTGCTTGTTCTCTTGCTTGACTGGTCTTGTGACCGTTGGTTGTTCTTATTATCCCCCACTTTGCCTATGGGATTATGTCAAACTGTGTTTGTATGTCTGTAGGCTGGAGTGGGGTAGCCTCTACTGAGTACAACACTTTAGGGTTAGACCTAGTACTTGTAATAATCTGGCTTCTAGTCAATCATTTCTGCACGTTATTTCTGACACGCGGCTCTCAACAATAGGTGTTGCTGCAAGGACCCGATCGCAAAGGGCACGATGATCCGGGTTGTGTGAGCTGCTGCTGCCACGATGATCCGGTTTGTGTGAGCTGCTGCTGCAACGATGATCTGGAATGTCATGGCGAGATCCGCCGTATGATAGTGAGACATGATTCCCGGTATCTGAAGATGGTGGCTGGCGCTGTTGTAGCTTATGGTTACACTTTAGATCGTGTTGTACTGTAGTTTAGATACTGGATTTTCCACTGACCCCGCTGTCAGTGAAGTTACCTAGTGTATGTAATAGCGGCTCAAAAGCAGCATTGTTGTGTCAAGAAAGAAATGATTGACTAAGCAGGATGAGTGGTACAAGTAGCAACCCTAACAAAGGGTTGTACCCCATAGGGAGTGACCCACTATATCCTAACATAACTAACATGATATAAACATGTTTTGACACACCCCCATGGGCAAAGGGGGGGACAATAAGGGGTCACAAGACCAGTCAAGAGAAGAAGCAAAGCAAAACAAAGCTCAGGGTGGATCTCAAGATCACCACGCATTCTGAGCGCAAGCAAGCGGCCACAAGGCTAGTTCACGTGCAGAGTTTATAAAAGAAATTGGCGTACACTGCTCACAACCTAGCAAGTGTAAGCATGCAGGTATACTCATAGATATCAGTGTACAACAAAGGCAAGGTCAAGAGACAAGCAGGTGAGTCAGATTGGGCACAAGCCCAAACGCAATGCAGAAACGTTCATGATCACTAGACCCAAGGGCCTTGGTGAAGACATCAGCAGTGTTGGCCTGTGTGGCCACGTAAGCAAGACGAAGCTGACCACGCTGCTACAGCTCTCGCGTGAGGAAGTAACGGAGAGCAATGTGCTTCGTTCTGTGCTCCAGTCGCTGGTCCTCACACAAGGCAATCATGGCCTTTTTGTCGATGTACAGAACTGGAGGAGAACGAGGCCGCTCACCCAAGCCGGTCAGCAGGTAGGTCAGCCAGCGGAGCTCCTATGCAGCCATAGCCCCAGCGTAGATATCGGCCTCACAGCTGGAACTAAGTACAGAAGACGAGCGAGTGGACCTCCACGAGACAGAACCAGCACCGAGGCTGATGATGTACCCTTGTGTCGACCGGTGAGTCGTCTGGTCATCAGCCCAAGAAGCGTCTGAGTGGCCGGTGAGAACAACTGAACCCTTTCCTCCAAGCACAAGCCCCATGCCCAATGTACTGCACAAGTAACGCAGTACCCTCTTTGCAGCGTCCCAGTGCACCTTTCGGTGTCTACCGGGAGCCACGTAGCGAGCCAGGAGGCTGAGAGGGTACGCGAGGTCAGGTCGTGTGCACGTCATCAGGTACATGAGGCAACCCACAAGCTCTGGGTGACTGAGTGAGGGTGATGGTGTGTGGTGCTCTGTCCCGGGTGATCTGCAAGCCAAGATAGCTCCGCAGCTCACCCAGCTCAGTGCAGGTGTGTCTCTCCTGCAGCTCCGCCTTCACTAGGGCCAGTGCCTCAGTGTCAGCAGTAGCAAGAACCAATTCGTCTATATACACGAGAACGTAGAACGGCGGCAGAGAAGTGTCTGTGCGCAGAAACAGCGAAGGGTCAGCAGTCGAGGGAGCGAAGCCAAGAGCCGCAAGTGTAGTCCTCAGTGTGTCATGCCACTCACGGGGCCCCTGACGCAGACCGTAGACTGGTCGCCGAAGACTCCACTGGGTACCCTCAGGAAACGACCCAGTGAAGCCACGTGTGCGGCGCAACCAGATAGCCTCGTGAAGGCTGCCCTGCAGGAAAGATGTCGAGAAGTCGAGGGAGTGCAGCTCGTAGTCGCGATGTGCTGCAACGTGCAGTAGCACCCGAGATGAGATGCAGCGGCCGCTAGGCACTCCAGCTCAAACTGCCTATCCTCAAGAACGTCACAGCCAAGGGCAAACTCACCCCCGACGGATGGAGGACAGGCTGAGTCAAAAACAAGACTCGCAGCGTAGTCAAGGCGGCACAAAGCAGCAAAGTCAACAAGCTCAGCAACTAAGGCAGACGCAGTAGCAGACTCAAAGGAAGGGTTAGTCACAACCATGGCAAGGAGACGAGTGACAGTTGAACTGGCAGTACGGACAAGGTCAGACTACGGGTCAGTAACTTGAGGAAGAGACGACGCAAGAGGCGACGGCAGGACAACACGCTGTGGAACAGAGGAAGGACGAAGTGCCATACGGTGAGTGCCTGGCACAGCTGGAGCACGAGGATGGGCATCACGACGAGCACGAACAGGACTCAGTCACCTCAGTGTGAGGAGCAGGAGCAGGCAGCGGGGAGCCAGGCAGTAGCTGTGGCTGAGACTGATCAGTCGGTGGGAACAGTAACGGAGGAGTAGTACCAGCAACCGGGAACTCAGTAGCAGCAGGCGGGAGACTCAGAAGGTGACGAAGCGCAGACGGCTGAGGCTGAGTAGTCACACCCCTAGAACCTCGAGCCCCAGTAGGAACAGCACCCCCAGAACCAGCACCACCAGCTCCACCACCAGGACTGCCCCAACGGACAGCCCAGTCGCGAAGCTGCTGCGACGAGAGCGACTCCTGCCGACCAGCACCACCAACTCCAGTACCTCCAGTAGCACCTCCAGTGTCAGCACCGCCAGTACCTCCAACTCCAGGAACAACAGCACTAGCACCTACAGGGCCAGCACCTCCAGTACCTCCAGCTCCAGCAAGTCCAGCTCCACCACCGGGGCTGCCCCACCGGACAGCCCACTCTCGAAGCCGCTCCGGCGAGTCCAGCTCTTGTCGACGTGAGCCAGGACTACCCGCAGCAGCACCCACAGCAGCAGCACCTCCAGTACCTCCAGTAGCACCTGTGCCTCCAGCACCAGTACCTCCAGCACGGCCAATTCCAGGAACACCAGCACTAGCATCTCCAGGGCCAGTACCTCCAGTACCTGCAGCTCCAGCACGTCCAACGCCACCACCAGGACTGCCCCAACGGACAGCCCACTCGCGAAGCCGCTCCGGCAAGAGAGTCTCCTGCCGACGTGCACCAGCGCCACCAGCACCAGCACCACCAGCACCAGCACCCGCAGAACCTCCAGCAGCAGCACCTCCAGCACCCCCTGCACCTGTAGGACTCGCAGCACCCCCAGAGCCAGCACCCCCAGAGTCCGCAACCCCAGTGTCACCACCTCCAGCAGCACCAGAGTCCACAGCAACGGGCCGCAGAGGCGGTGAAGAAGGTCGAGGCGGAAAACCAGGAGGGACCGCCAAGCGCGCGGAGCGGCGAGGGGCCACGGTGTCGGCAGCAGTCTGGTCACCCCCCTCAGCTGGGCCAGAGGTGTCTGAGGAGACCTCCAAATGCTCAACCAGGGGGGGTGGGTCTACCTGAGACACACCTGAGGGAGCGGGACCGGGAGGAGGGAGGGGGGCTACCAGGGGGGGGTCGGCCACCAGGGAGAGAGGCGGGAGGGGTACCGGGGAACTGCGGTGGGGGTGAAGACGGTAGAAGCAGACGGACTCGTCAAAGGTGACGTCACGGGAGGACAGCACACGACGAGAGCCCGGGTGGTAAAAGTGCCAGGGCAGTGCGTCGGTGGGAAAGCCAAGGAACACGCACCGAAGAGTGCGTGGAGAGAGCTTGCCCGCGGGCAAATCGCGAACAAGAGAGAGGGAACCCCAGACCTGAAACGCCGACGCATCACCAACCTTGCTCATCCACCGTAAAGTAGGGGAGGTCTCCGGGTGGGAGACACGGGGCCAGAGGTTGAGCTGGTCAGCGGCGTATCGGACCGCAAACGGCCACAGAAAATGGGGAGCAGCCGCATGGATCATGGAAGTGCGAGCAACCTCCATGACCAGACCAATGCGGCGCTCGGCAATCCCATTCTGCTATGGAGAGGCCGGAAGCGTGTACGACTGGACGATGCCCTCACCACCACATAAGTCCTCGAGGAGGCTGGAGGAAAACTCACCACCTCGGTCGGAGTGCAGCCGCAGGACTGGGAGGTCCTGACGGAACCGAGCGCGAAGCTGGAGACGGACAGCGCAGATCCAGCGGATCAAGACACCGCGGACATCTGCCTTGCTCTGCAAGGGAAAGACCGTGGTGTAGCGCGTGTAGTCGTCTACAACCAGCAGAAAGTAGCACTCACCACCCTGTCCAATGACGCGGGCGGGGCCCCACACGTCCATGTGCAGGGTCTGCAGAGGAGCAGTGGTAGGAGCAAACGAGGAGTGAGGAGCGGCGCGCTACCGCCCCTCAACGCAGGGAAGGCAGGGCGGTGCAAGCGACCTCGGAGGGACCTAGGGAGACCAGACACAAGGAGACGGGAGTGCATGCCACGCACGCGTGGCAAGGAGGGGTGGCCAAGACGGTGGTGCCAGAGGAGAGTCTGGTGCGTGAGGAGACGACACGAACAAGACGCAGCGACCTCAACCGACGCAGCTACCTGATCTGACTCAGCTACCAGTGCAGACTCAGTGGTCAGTGTGTACAGGCCAGACCCAGGCCTCCGAGTGAACGTGGCGAGGTGCTCACCAGTGCGCGCGTCCGTACAGATCGCCACTAGCTCGCCTCCATGCTGGGTGACAGTGACCCACTGGTCCTGGAGGACAGAGGTAGCCACCAAGTTCGTAGCGAACGAGGGGAGGTGGAGACCTGTGAGGAGGCCAGAAGGGGCCGCCGGACAAGGGAGAACAGTGGCGCCATGCGCGACTACCGGGCCCCCGGAGGGGTCGGCCAGTGTGACAGGGACAGGGACTGTGAGCGGTGTGACTGTGGTGCTGTCGCGGAAGAAGCAACGAGACGCGCCTGAGTCGAGAGTAAAAATGTGCAAGGCCTCCTCAGGCTCTGCACCTGTGCTAGCTGAGTCAAAAGCACCAAGACTAGCAGCCTCTACGGCACCAGGTGCATCTACACCCCCAGTACGAAACCCTCCGCCACTGGGGCTGCCCCACCGGACAGCCCACTCACGAAGCTATTGCGAGGAGAGAGTCTCCGGCGGACGCTGCTGCTGCTGCTGTCCACCCCCAGAACCTCCGCGTCTACCAGCGGCACTACCAGCAGGAGTAGACTCGCAGGGACCTCCAGTAGTAGCACCCCAGGCTCCGCCACCTGGGCTGCCCCACTGGACAGCCCTCTTGCGAAGCTGCTGCGACGAGAGCGTCTCCTGCCGATGAGTACGAGGACCGCCAGCACCAGCACCTCCAGCTCTAGCATGGCTAGCTCCGCCATCGGGGCTGCCCCACCAGATAGCCCACTCGCGAAGCTGCTGCGGCGAGAGAGACTCCTGCACACTCGGCTGCCGCTGAATGGACATAATGGTATCCACTGCAACTAGGCGGCGAAGATAACGATACAATAATGTCTAAAAACAATATGCAATACCTAGTACATTTCAAGGTACAACATGGGCACAGAACCATGCATGGCATGCTCTTGGACAGCGCGGCTCCATGTTAGCAGACATGGCAAGGTGAGAGTTTAGAGGTGAACGCACGTGGAATGGGAACATGAGTGTGAATGGCCGCGAGAGTGTGAGTGCATGTGATGGCACAGCAACGAATGAGTGAGGAAAGGGGGGGAAGAGAGAGCACATTGCGCATCCATCACCACACATGCCATCCAAGGTTTCTTACCATCCTCCGGCATGCATTGCTTGCACTCTTGGGGTCATGACTCGTCTAGTTCCATCGAACACACTTCACGCTTTGTGTGAACATGGCAGAAACACACTTTCCATTCAGACACTCTCGCACACTTCCTGTTGAAACACTCAGTCAATCACCGCCATTGCTCGCCGCACCTGCCTCTCACTCTTCTCCCACTGCTATGATCCTGTCTCACCAACTCACTCACCTTCTCACCCAACTGCTCCCTCTTCTCCCCTTCCCATCCACCCCTCTTCTCCCCTCCCCATCCCTCCCCTCACCTGCCATGCCACTCGCCTCACAACCCTCTCCTCATGCCCCACCAGCCACTTCACCACCACTGCTTCCCGTCTCGACCAACTGCTCTCTCATGCACCTCTTCTGAGGCGACTCACAAGCATCTTCGTACCCAACTGCTCCCTCTTCTCCCCCTCCTATACTTCTCCCTCCCCTCATGCCCCGCAAGGCACTTCATCACCACTGATTCCCCTCTCACCAACCTTCTCCCCCTCCATTCCCTCCGCTCCCTACTCTCACCTGCCATGCCACGCGCCTCACAGCCGTCTCCTCGTGCCCCGCCAGGCACTTCACCACCACTGCTGCCACTCGCACCCGCACCCCCTCCTCCCCCTCCTCATCCCCCCTCCACCTGACCAATGGCCGGCTGACACGTGGCAAAAGGGAGGAGTTGGTTAGTGGAGTCATATGCAGAGCCAGTGGGGGCAGAGCTTGTGGAAACAGGGAGTGGTGGAACAATTGCGGGTGCACCGAGTGTGGTTGCACTGATGCTTGGGCAGCTGGAAAACGGTCCGACTGTTGCTGCTGCTGCTGCAGCTTCACCGCCATGTGCTCATCCGCCTCTGCTTGACTCATGAGTACATTTCTTTTCACTCCAGGCTGCTTGGTATGCTGCGGGAGAGGCAGGTGTGAGAAGCGGTGCAGATGGCGTGTGAGGCAGAGGGGCAGGGGTGGCGGTGGGGAGGCGGGGAGAGCGAGGGAGAGGAGGAGGGGGAGAGTGTGGAGGGCGAAGGGTGGAGAGACGTCACAGAGGAAGGTGAGCGCGAAGAGAGCTGCATGGCGCTGCTGAAGTGGTGGGTGGGGCGTGCGGGTGTAGGGGGAGGGGGGGTTGGGTGGGAGGGTTGTTGAACAATAGAGCGACGGAGGGGAGGAAGATGAGAACGAAGAGAGCTGTATGGAGCTGAGGGTGGGCGAGTTGGGGGAAAGGGGGAGGAACACGAGGGAGAGAAGGATGGGAAGAAGGGAGAGAGGGATAAAGGGGAAAGATACGTAGAATGGAGGGAAAGAAGGGGGATTGAGGATGAAGGGGGCAGAGACAACACGGAGGAATGTGGCAGCAAGGAGAGCTGCGTGGAGGTTGGGGTGGGAAGACAGTTGCAAGGGAAAGGAAGGATGGAGAGGCAGTGAGAGCGAGGACTTGGAGTGAAGTATGGCAGCATGGAGGTTGGGGTGGGAGGGAAGGAATGGAAGGGGACGTGACGCGAGCAGCGACGAGAGAGTGATGGAGCTAGGAGTTAAGCAGGGAAGCGTGGAGAGGGAAGGACCGGGTTGAGGTAAGGGAGGAAACCGCGAAACAAGGGAGGGGAGGACAGGCGGCTATATAGGCAGCACGAAGGAGAGCAGGAGGAGGTGTGAGATGGGCGAGGTACAGCGAGTGAGGGAGGGGAATCGCGAGAACACAATAAAGCGAAGAGCAAGCAAGGCCTGCAGAATAATGACAACAAAAACGCACACACACACACACGCACGCACACAACCACCCAACCACCACCTTTCTTTTCCCCCCTCCACCCACCCAACCAACCCCCTCCTTTCCCCGTATTCTCCACCAGATACACAACACACGCACACACGCACACATGCACACACGCACACACGCACACACGCACACATGCACACACGCACACATGCACACACGCACACATGCACACACGCACACACGCACACACGCACACATGCACACACGCACACATGCACACACGCACACATGCACACACGCACACATGCACACACGCACACACGCACACACGCACACACGCACACATGCACACACGCACACATGCACACACGCACACATGCACACACGCACACATGCACACACGCACACACGCACACACGCACACACGCACACACGCACACACGCACACACGCACACATGGAAACCTAAACACACCACCCACCTCACCTCCTACTTCCCCTTATCCCCCTTTTTCTCCCCCTCCCCCCCCCCCCCCCACCCCCTCACTCACCTCCTGCTGTCCCTCTGCTTCCATTGCAGCCCGGACCACCAACTCCTGCACGTGTGCCACGTCAGCAGCCAGCGGAGCCAGGCAGCCAATCAGGCGCAGCGCGAGACAGCGGGCTTCAAGCGATTCAATGGAGTCAACAGCGCCAGCTGCTGTTGCTGCTGCTGTGCCTGCTGGCATGGGTGTGCCTGCCGTGCCTGCTGGGGAATTGGCTGCTGCTGCTGCTGCTGCTGCTGCGGTGGGTGGGAGTGGAAAGGAGGAGGGGCGAGAGAGCAGAGGGGCGATGCGGGTGATGACTTGGGTTGGGTTCAAGAGCTTCCGAGCAGTCAACACGTCCTCCCAGTCCCTGGCACCGCCAGCACCACCATCCCTGCCAGCACTACCACCACTATCGCCACCATGACTATCAGCATCGCTATCAGCATCACTATCTCCATGTCTTTCACAGCAATCACCACTGCTGCTAGCACCGTTGCTTCCATCATCATCACCATCACTGCCAGCACCACCACTTTCTCTCTCTGCTTCCCTCACGACCACTCCCCCTCCCCTCCACACATCCCCCACTTGCTCTCCCTCCCTCCTCCATCGGCAGTGCAGCAGGCTGACGTCACACATACTGCTGACGTCAGGCACGGCATCACCACCCGCGTCACACCTCCCAGCACCGGGGGGCGTTCTCAGAGCGGCAGGTGTGAGTGAGGGGGCAGCGGGTGCAGCTGACGTGGCATGATGAGATGCAGGAGCGGGAGGAGAAGGGGGAGGAGGAGGGGGAGGAAAGGGAGGGAGAGGGGAGGCAGAGGTGGAGAGGTGGAGGAGGAAGAGCTTGAGAATGCAGAGGCGGGTGGCGCTGCTGCTGCTGCTGCTGCTGAAAACATCAGCCAGGCGCAGAACCAGCGAATTGAATCGTGCCACGTCACTCTCAGACACAGGGGCTTGTCGCTGCTGCCCCTGCTCCTCCCACCCGCTCCCCCTCCCGCTCTCCGCCTCCCTCCCCCTCGTCCTCTTCCTCCCAGCCCCTGCGCTCCCCCCCGGCTGCTGCCCCAGCGTCCAGTGCACGAGGGCAGGCCCGGCTGCGAGAATACCGTGGCACTGAGTGGCTGAGAGGGCGGGGACAGGGGGAAGGGTGGAAAGGGTGGGAGAGGGAGTGAGAGGGAGGGATGCAAGGGAGAGAGGAGAGAGAGGGGATCGAGGGGATAGGGTGCAGAAGAGCGGAGAGAGGGGAGAGAGTGGGGAAGAGGGGAGAGGGAGTGGGCGAGTGAGGCGAGTGTAAGGTGCGGCGCCGAATGTCTTTCCTCTGCTGCGAGCCCGCTAGAACGGGGCGAGCGGAGTGCAGAGAAATCAGCGCGGCACACGGTGGCAGGAGACAGGGACGAGGACGAAGGCGGGGAACGGAAAGGGCTGAAGGGAGATTGAGACGAGGTGGGGGCGAGTGGAGGAGCGGGGGGAAGGTGGGTGGCGAGGCCGTTGGGATTCGCAGGAACGAAAGCAGGAGATGGCATGACAAGGCACAGCGGGTGGGAATGAGAAGGCAGGGAGAAGGAGGCGGCTCGGCGTGGAGCAGAAGGACGACTCTTTCGCAGTGACGATGGAAGCGGCGCGACAGCGACGACTCACACCTAGTGATCAACGGATCCGCGCGTACGAATTTCAGGGCTTGAACTGCAATGAATCTAGGGTTACGATTAACTGCGATTAGGGTTACGCAGGTTACATGTGCTGCGCACCGTGATTTCAGCGGCGACCCACCTGGCTGCGGGGAGCGCAAGGCGCGCTCGAGACGCGCCATCCAATCCGCCGACGACTCGCCCTCGCGAAACGCCATTGCGTCTTGAGACGTCTCAAAACACTTCTTTTATCAATACCAGCTGCAGCTATCGAGCGGAACAAATCGCGGCCTCGATTTGGGCACAACTGCGTGGATGGAACATTTGTAAATTGACAAATTGCAAACATTTGCAATTGACAACCGCCCACCCCATCTGCTCGATGGTTGGGTTGGATCTGCAGGGTCAACAGCTTTTGGAAGCGGTTTCCGTTTAGGAGCAATGGTGCAGAGTGGTCTAAAGCGGTATAAACAAACACGACCCACCTTGACATGCTCAATCCACGTGTACACAAATATTAGCCAATCTGTCAGACAGCGCTGGTTGCGGCTCAATGGCCGTCTGACAGCGCCACGGTTTCACCATGTTCTCTCCTGCCACTGCCCAGATGTGTCAGCCCAGGCCTGTCGAAGTTCCTGGGGCTCGTACTTGCGCTCCCCAGCTCCTCCCAATCTGACCCTTGGTTGGGGGTAGGTGAGCGTTTTGGCGCCCTTAAGGGTCACGGGCGCACCCCAAAGTCAGAACTTGAAATCAGGGCATGTTTGAAGTTTGCACTTACACTTCATTTTACTATGATAAGTGCTGTTATGTACTTAAATTAGAAGTCAAAGACACCTAACACTACACATGTCTTAAATAGTCATAAAACCTACCTAGCCTGCAAAGTTCTTATTCTCTACACTAACTGCAGATATGGCATGCAGAGCTCAGCTACTCTACTCTAACCCGACATCCAATGCGAGCCTAGTTGGCAGGCTTCCTCCCCTTCCTCCCCTTATCCTCAAACAAGGCATAGGCCGCTGCCCAGTCCACTGGGTAGTCTAGCATCTTCACCGTCATCAGCTCCCCCAGCCTAACATCAGTAAGAGCAACACGATCCCACGACTTAATAATGTTTTGGCGGGAGAAGCCCCTCTCACACTCAACAGTGCTGAGGGGCAACACAGAGACCGCACGCCAGAGAGAGACTATGGTGGGATAGTCATCCTTCCAGTCTGCAGTGCGCAGCATGTTGGTGAGAGCCTGATGGAAGCTCTGCTTCTTGAACTTCTTCTCCATGGTGGCTGTGAAGAGGCGCATCTGCGGCTCTATGTCAGCAAGAGCGACTCCTGCCAAGGACATATACAAAGTTAGATTACGTCATTGTGTGAGCATAATACGTACAAAGTTAGAACATACGTGGGTTCCTTTCATACTAATCTAGGCTTACCAGGTAGCTGGTTCTTGAACATGTCCAGGAGCTCGGTGAGATGGTGCTGCAGCCATGTGTCCTGCTCTCCTGCACGGAAGGGATACTTATCAGGGGTGAAAAACCCAACACCATCGAAATGGCGCAGGTCCGCCATCCTCTTCCCCAGCGCCTTAATCAGGCGCTGAGCGAAACGCCGCGCCAGGTCCACGCAGGCCTCCAAGTCGCATCCCCCCCCCGGGTTTTCAGGGTCGATGATGTCCTCGTGGAGCTCGATCTCGGCTTTTGCAGGTTTGCCGTCGCCACCCACTCCCTTGAGCTCCATCTTGCGCTTGTCCTTGCTGCCGTGTGCAGCAAGGAACTTGTTCAGGCGAGAGGTGTTCGGCCCGTAGGATGCGCTGGGCTCGACGTAGTACTGCGACAGCTTGGTCTTCACCTTGTCGACGTGATTCTTCACCTCTGTGATGTCGACCTGAAATCAAACGGAGCGGGAAAACATTAGAACCAAGCACTTAAGAGAAGAAGCACCTAGTACATGTTCATGTCAATCTTACCGTCTGCTTCTGGAAGGCAAGATTGAGTCCGTTGAGCAGCTGCAGCACGTCAGCCAGGAGGTAAAGCATGTAGTGGAACTTGAAGCTGGTAGCGAGTTTCTCCATCCCGTCCTTCTCCTTCGTCCACATCCACATCAGCACCGGCAGCACGTCGCAGAAGCGATTCACAGCATCTCCGCGAGACAGCCAACGGACGGTGCAGAAGCCTTGCACCTCCAGGTGCGTCTTCAGAATGACGTCCTGGAGATGCATGTAGGTCTTGTGATCGGTCGATGAACGCCCGAGACGCTCGGCAGTCTGGCGTATCATCTGATCGACGACGTTGAACTCCTTGAAGCTCTTCGCGGCATCCTTTGCAGCCAATGCCTCGCTGCACAAGCACGACAGGTTCGTGAGTACGTATGGCGACGGTAATAAGATAACAGGACATTGCAGTGCAACCTTACCGATGCGCCACGCAGTGAATCGCCACCAGCCACGGGCAACGTTTCCGAAGCAGGGCGACAACTCCGTTCTTCGAGCCAGTCATGATGGATGCACCATCCGTTGAAACCCCGACAAGCTTGTCCATCGACATGTCCTTCGACCACAGGCACTTCACGATCGTGTCGTACAGTGCAGCGGCGTCGCAACGCTCGAGCGACAGGAGAGCAAGAAACTGGGACACCACGGCCTCGCCTCTCTCAAACGTGACATACACGATGAGGTGCTTTCCGCGGGCGCGATCCGTGGATTCATCGAAGGAGAGGCTGTACCAGGCCGACTCTTTGACGTCCACGAGCTGCCTGGCCACCAGATGCTCCACCATAGCCTCTACGAACTCGCCGAAGGCGTATCTGCAATGAGCACCAAATGTACGTTACTCACAGTATAACACAAGCACAAGTACGAAAATACAGAGGCAACGAAGAGAAGAAACAGCAGGACATTAGGTGCAGAACCAGAGGGTAACAAACACTTACCGCGAGTAATAACGCCCGTAGGATTCGCTGTTCATCATGTCGGGGCATCCTTGCTCCGCCATGAACCGCACCAGCATGGGGTAGAGAGCGATCGGTGCATCGTTCTGCGCAATCCACTGAGCTGCTTGCATGCATTTGACGACCCTCGCCATGACTGGATCGCCGCTGAGCATGTTCACGAGGCTGCGCTGCCTCACCTCCGTGCCAGCAGCGAGTCGTTCGGCTTCCATGGCCGCGAGGTGCACCTTGGACTGGTCATGGTTGCGGCACGCCGACTTCTGAAAGTCCCTTGCACCGACGCCAGCACCGCCAAAGGGAGACTTGGTGTTAGGAGCGAACTTACAGCACACGGAACACTTCATACCATACAGGCGCTCCTCTTTGTTGTACTTCAGTGTCAGCCACGAGTACGTCTGCTTCCACGACGGGCTGAAGCGACGTGCCATACCCTTCTCAGCAGCAGGGATCTCGGTGTCCGGGGGCACTTCTGCATCCTCGGCGATAGCCTTGTCCTGCGCCTCCAGCTCCTCAGCAGTGGGTGGAGGCGGTACGCTTCGTGCGCGCTTTCGCGAATCTGGTGGCGGACTTGCGAAGCTAAGGTGAACCTGACGGTAGCGGGCTGCTGACAGAGGTGTAGTCTGTGACGATGATGCTTGCTGGGCGAGGCGC
Source organism: Closterium sp. Naga37s-1 (assembly GCA_947471745.1). NCBI lineage: Eukaryota > Viridiplantae > Streptophyta > Zygnematophyceae > Desmidiales > Closteriaceae > Closterium > Closterium sp. Naga37s-1. The sequence continues at coordinate 1,013,118 of CANJKZ010000247.1, read as the reverse complement.
GGGTCCAATACTGAGATTGCTACGTCTAGCATGTCTTCAGCATCCGAGGGTACGTAAGGCTCGGTCTCGGTCGTAGTATGAGAATGACTAACGTTCGACATGGGCAAAACTGGAGGAGGGGTTTCACCCTCGCTAGGATCCATTGTGGGAGAATGTGGTTGACGAAGCGAACGGGTTAGCTACCCATACTATAAACATCGCGTGCGTGAGCTAGGCGACGCGAGGTTTACTCGGCAGAGTGGTTGGGTGGAGGAGAAGTGCCATAGCATGGCACGTACGAGAGGGGAGGGGAGAGCTGAGGGCTTGGGTGGATGATACCGTGGAGGTGGTGGGACGGTGCGGAAGAGAAAACATGGGTGGGATGTGGTGGTGGATGGATTGCATGGTGGTGGAGAGGAATCGTGGCTCGCACGAACGAAGGTGGTGAGGGAGGGAGCTGCTGCGCTGGAGTGCTTCAGTTCCTTTGACGTGCTGTGGTTTAGTGTCTTAGATGTCTCTGTGGCCAAACAACTTAGCCAGATTTACCCAAGATAATCCCATGTGTCACAGCTGTACACTGCGGCCAGCTCGTATTGGACGCTAAGGGAATGTGCGGGTGCTCCTAGGCTGACTGAGAGACACGCTACACACACGGGATTGGCTACAAAACGCTAAGGGAAAAATCCCCTTGGCGCGCTCTAGTGCAGGCTAAGGAGAAAGAGGGGGGGGAGGGGGGGGGGGGGTCCTACGATCTGAAACCAAAACTTAGATAAAGGGGAAGGCCTGGTTTCGTCCCTTAACGCATCCGGGCAAGGGTCGAATGAAGCACTTAGTGGCACGGGTGGGGTGCGAAACAAAAACTTGACGCATTGGAGCTGGAGCGAAACTAGCCCTTAATGTTCAGGGCATTAAGGGCATATGCCCGTCAATCGACAGGCCTGTGTCAGCCACTTTCGCGTCGCGAACTATTCGCGCGCGTCGGTGCGCGCCCTTTCCAAAAATGTCCCACCAGCACCAATTCTCCCAGTGCCGCGCTGCCAGTCCCGCCTGCGGCCCCACAGCGCATCACATCAGCAGCACCACAAACAACTCAAAACAAGACGAACCCCGATTTCACTCGTGCCATTGCACAAGCTCAACTCAACTTGACCCCACTCGACACAGACCGTTCACGCCACACTACCCGTCGCACTGGTCCACCATTCATTGCCAATTCTGGTTCTCCCTGTTCTTCCTGATCAACCTCCGCTATTTGCCACCGTCGATTCCTTTCTCTCGATTTTCACGATCAGCTGTTACGACTTCCGTTCCGCTTGTCACGATGGCTCACTATCGATCAGCACGATCAAGGCTGCCTTCGCTCATGCAGAGGCTGCTCCTCCTGGCATGCGTGGCGCTCCTGCTCCCTCTGTCGCAAGGTGCGTATTTCTATCGTATTTCGCCGGTAGCGGCACGGTGCGTACTTTCTGGCGCATTGCTGTCGCACGGTTCTACGTGTCGCTTCACGCATCACGCACCACCCGCTGAAGCCACGGCATAACGTCGCCGGCTCCTCCTTGATTGTGCCTCCTCGCTGCTACGAAACGCTGACCGTTTCTTGTGACAATTTCGCAGGAAAATGGGTGAGCCACCTGTCGTCGTATCGAGCGTATGAGCGGCGCCTGGCATCGGCTGACGGGCCAACAATCTTGACAGTAACGCGCGGACCCTCGGAAGAGCCAACAATCGGGACAGTATCGCGCGAATCCTCGGGATCTGATACGATCACTCCCGGCGCCTTGACTCTCAAGTCCTTGGAAGGACTTGATGCGCGCAGCCAGCCCGCCTATTCCCCTCTTCTGCGCGGATATGCGCTGGCCGCGGCGGCTTCCGCGGAACTCCTCTCTCGGGGGACTCGAGAGGCGACGGAAACACCACTGGCCGCAGCGATTGTGGCGGAAGCTTAGGAGGCGAACGCGGTGTGGGCGGAAAGCGCGCGCAGCGTGGTTGGGGGCGGGCAAGGGGCGGAGGAAGGGGAGGGAGTTGAGTGAGAGGCAGGGAGGCTTGCTCGGAGGCGGAGGCAGTGGGACGAGATGTGACGAGCAGCGTCAAGCGACGTGCGACGGCGGGCGAGCTCGGTGCGCTGCTGTTACTGCCACGTCACTGCTTGCAGCTGGCGCTAGTAGCGGTCGAGCAGTGGGGCATACAGCTGGCACTAGAACGCGCGGCGTGGAGCGGGCAGCGGGGAACAGGCGGCGCGGAATAATCATTGTCGGAAGCAGCACCACTCTTAGGCGCTGCCGATTTGCGGTGTTGCTGTGATTCGTGCAGCTGGGGTCCTTGGCGCTTTGCATGCGGAACTCTCCAGCTCGCCGTCTCCTGTAGTGTGCTGGTGGGGAGAGGGGGGTTGGGGAAACGGGTTTTGAGGGAGAAATTCGCGAGGTAGGGAGGCAGCACAGCCGCAAGCCTCTGCGGTATCACGAGTCTCGCTGCGGAGACGTCACGAGTCTTCAGCAGACGCGCCAATAGCATCCCCTTTACAAGGAACGTCGTCCACATTTACGCCACCTTGTGTACAGTATGCCGGCAGGCGAAAAAAGGGGATTGTGTACAAGTAGGAAGTATGGATCCAACAGCCTGCACGTTGAGGTACAGCAGGGCGTAATAGGTACATGACAGTGCTCTTAGTTGAGAGTAGCAGGGAACAGCAGGGAGCAGCAGGGAGCAGCAGCGAGCAGCAGGGAACAGCAGGGAGCAGCAGGGAGCAGCAGGGAGCAGCAGGGAGCAGCAGGGAGCAGCAGGGAGCAGCAGGGAGCAGCAGGGAGCAGCAGGGAGCAGCAGGGAGCAGCAGGGAGCAGCAGGGAGCAGCAGGGAGCAGCAGGGAGCAGCAGGGAGCTTGGAAGCGTTCTCACTTGGAAAGTGGACGCGGCGAGAATTCTCTTCATTTGTAATTACATCTCACGCGGTGGCTTGGAAAGTGGGCGCTGCAGTGGCCATAGAGCTGGACTGGCCTCCATCTCCGGTCTCACTCATCTCATGTCTCACTCAGGGAGGCTGTAAAAAACATCCTCCGAATTATACTTTAGCTTTTGATCTTTAGCTTTGTCCTCTCTCTTGGTTGCTGTTCCTGGCCTGGCAAAAAAATCCGCCAAGCATATCACGGAGAAACACATCACCCTCCTAGATTACATTTCTCATCTCAATCTCAACATCTTTTCTCACCATCTCACCGAGCACAACAAAAGAAGCTCGCAAGCACAGCTGCATGGGGTATTTACTTATGGGATCATTTGAGAGATTATGCCTCTGCTTGCACTGATACCCTAAGGTGTGTGTGTAATACCGTATGGCCCCGGATATAGGCGCCGGCCTATTACAGGCGCCGGCGCTTCTATCTGGAGCATGGCGCTTATGGCCGCTCCTCGATTATAAGCGCCCCCCCTTTTGTACCCTTCCTTATTATAAGCCCCACCCTCATATTTAACACTATTTTTTTCACCACAACAAAAGCAAACAACAACTATAACATCGTTCGCTTCAACAAACACTACAGTTTGGTTCACAACTTTCCACTTGATCCGCTATTCTACCTACCGGTAGTTGCTACCAGAACTACTCCTCGTCAGACTCGGCCTCCTGGCAATTGTTGCCAAAGAAGCCGTCGGCGACGATGCCGTCGTCTACATCCACTTCCGCCGTCAGCTGGCTCCGCCTGTGCGCCATGGCGAGGTGGTCCTCACTGCCGTCAAGGGCGTTGCTGATGCCGCAGGTGAGAAAGGCGCGCTTGATGAGGTCGGAGGGTACTGCTTTCCAGGCCCGTGAAATCCATCGAAGGACCACTTCTGGGGGGGGCTTCTTCAGATTCCCTGCACCACAACAGAGACACCCGGGAAAGCCGTGTCAGCATCCAAGGGTGAGGGGGGGATTAACATGCGTGAATAACGGAAACAACGTACCTGCTGGTGTCAGCTGCTCCAGGCCCTCCTCCTCAAACCACTTCTGGTACTGCTGTCGAACAGATGCTTTGAAGCTCTTGTTGATGGAGACGTCGAGCGGTTGAACCTCAGCCGTACAGCCCGACGGGATGACAGCAGGCACGCAGTTGATCTCGCGGAGCTTCTCCTTCACCCCATCGGTAAGGTGGCCGCGGTAGGAATCCAGCACGAGCATGGAGCTCTTCGCACACCTGCCAAACCGGGGCTTCAAGAAGGGCTTGACTTCCTCCTCAAGCCAGCGGATGACGCCTTCTGCGTTCATCCACCCGTTCTCGTGGCAAGCCACGACCACATCTGCACACACAAATGGCACTTAAACTGTTAGCGCGGCATGAGAAACAAAAACATACGGTATGACAGCGGCAGTTGCTGCTTATTACCCCTAGGAAAGCCGCCCTTCGGCAGCGTCTTCCGCTTGAAAAACACCCACGGCTTGAGCTTCGCCCCGTCCGCCGTACACGCCAGCATCACGGTCACACGCTCCTTCTGGTAACCTGCACTCCGAATGGGCACCGACCGTACGCCCGTCTGATCCACGGTCGTGGTGGCGGGCATCTCCAGCCAGAGCGGCGTCTGGTCAGCGTTGAGGATCCAGGTTGTCTCGATGCCGCGCGCGCGACGCATGTCTCGGACAAAACGCCAGAAGTTTTGGCACTGCTGCGCAACATCTGTTAGACGGGGGAAAAGGCGGGCGGGATAGAGGGCAGATTAGTAAGGGAGGCAGAAACTTAGACTTACCGGTAAAGCAAGGGGCGTAATCTTACGAGCGGCTGTTCTCTGAGCAACCCGCGTCTTCATGCGTACGCTCAGATTCCACCGCTTCCGAAACCGGTCCGACCATCTCTGACTCCCGCTCCACTTGTCGTCCGGGTAGAGGATCTTCATGAACTCCCTCGACCACTCCCGCAGACGGCCGACCGACACGGCGGTTCCTCTGCGGCGCCAGTCTAGGAGCCGCTCGTACACCTTCAACTCCATGGGGCGGTACCACGAGGCCCGCCCGCGACCGTGCATGCGCTTCCGCCCGGTGTGTGCTTCTTTGAGAAATGCTGCAGCCGCCTTCCAGTTGGCGAGACACTTCCGGTGAATCCCACTCTCCCGAGCTAGTGCGCGCACCGACACCGCCACATCCAGCATCGCGACGTACTTCAACTTCTCCGCAGCTGTGTAGCCTTTGCGCTTATGATCGCTGATCTTGTGCCTGGGAGAGGGGGGGCGGGCATCACGGTTCTGGGTAGACGGGTGGGGTCGCTTGCGGTTAGCTGGTGGAAAGGAAGGTATCGGCAGTTCCTCGGGGAGCCCGTCACGTGACCAGTACTCGACACCGTCGTCGTCGTCGCCACTAGGTACACCCTCAGGAAACACATCCTCTGCGGTTCCGCCCTGCGCGCCAGCTTCCGCAGCCTCGTCGCCGTCAGCACGGCTCGCTTCCTCGTCCTCATCCACGTCGTCGTCAGCTCCGAGTGCAGATTCTGTCAAAGCATATGCTTTTTATATATGTGTAGGCTGTAGTGGGGTAGCCACTATGGGGTACAGCCCCTTTTAGGGTTTCATACTTGTACCCAACTCTTTCATAGTTCAATCATTCCTGCTGCTAGATTATGACATGGTTTCAGAGCACTAGGTCCGTAGGACCGTTTTTTTTCGGGCCCACCTACCGTTGCGGTTACCGCGTTACCCCACGTGTTGGCTTGCCTGCCTGCCTTGCCTTGTGACGTGCTGCGCTGCGCGCGCCGTCCTGCAGCCCTCGTGCTGCCTACTGCTGCCCTAGGCCAGAGCGCCGCCCCTGCAGGCCCGTAAGGCCCACACGCTGCACCTGCAGACACGTCACGCCTGCGAGCCGCCTCTGCAGGCCCGTCAGGCCAGGGCGCCGCCCCGCCAGATCGCTGCCCCGTGCGTCACGCCCACAGCCCGAGCGTCGCGCTGCAGCCCAGCGCGTCGCGCCCACAGCCCGCGCGTCGCGCTGCAGCCCCGCACGCCGCGGCTGCCGTCCTCGTGCAGCCCGCGGCGGCTTCGCGCGCCGCGCCTGCTGCCAGCGCGTCGCGCTGCAGCCCCGCGCGTCGCCTTCGCTGCCCGCGCGTCGCGCTGCAGCCCCGCGCGCCGCGGCTGCCGTCCTCGCGCAGCACGCGGCGGCTTCGCGCGCCGCACCCGTGGCTCGCGTAGCGCGCTGCAGCCTCGCGCGCCGCGGCTGCCCCTGGACGCCACCGTCACTCCTGCAGCAGCTGCCGCGGAGCGCCCTGCCACAGTAGCGGCCCCGCCCTACAGCAGCTGCCGCGGAGCCTCCTGCCGCCGTCGCGGCCCTGCCCTGCAGCAGCTGCCGCGGAGCCTTCTGCCGCCGTCACGTCCCCGCCCTGCAGCAGCAGTCGCGGACCTGCCCTACCTCCGACGCGGTCCTGCTCTGCCGCAGCTGTCGCGGCCCAGCCGTCGCCGCCGTCGTGCGCCTGCCCTTCTCGCCACTGGTGAGCACCTGCCTGCCTGCCAGCCTGCCTGCCACGCCTGCTTGCCTGCCTGCCTGCCGCGCCTGCCCTGCCCGCGCTACTACTACTGCTAGATTGCTGCTGCTACTGCTGCTGCTGCTGCTGCTACTACTGCTACTACTGCTACTAGCGGTGACCAGATGCAGCTCCAGCGACGTTCACGCGAGTCTCTCACGCCCCAGCAGCTTAGTGAGTGGTACGCTAGTTGGGGTTGTGGCGGTCGCCGTCGTAGCTGTCGCCCTGGAGCTGGTCAGTTGGGAGCGTCTGGCAGTGGCCAGCTGCAGCTGCAGCGGCGTCCACGCGAGACACTTACGTCCCAGCAGCTTCACGAGTGGTACGGTCAGAGTAGAGGGTCTTTGAGTACCGTTCGCTGCCCGTACGTCATTCGCACAGGTGATCGGACTGGTCAGGCTTGCGGGACGCTTGGTCACACACAGTCCCGCTGCTTCGCCCGTCTGAGCGACGCCTGGCGTACCGAGTTTGGCGACGAGGCTGAGCTCCCCTCCTGGCTGGAGCTGCTTGGACAGAGGGTAGATATCTTTGCTCTTGACTATGATGCTATTCTCACTGCCATGTATGCATTGCCTACTAGTGCTGACCGTGCCTGTTCCCTGTGCGTACCGCCTGACCCAGGTATAGAGCCTCCTGCGCTAGGTGCTGGTGAGGCTGCTGCTCTAGGTGCTAGTGCGTCTCCTGCTCTAGGTACTGGTGAGGCTGCTGCTCCAGGTGCTGGTGAGTCTGCTCTCTCTGGTACTGCGCCTGCTGAGGCCGTGTACACCTTCACACTTGACTCAGGTGCTTCCCGCTCCTTCTTTCGCGACAGCACCACACTCACGCCGCTCCGTCGGCCGGTTGCAGTCTCCCTAGCAGACCCCTCTGGGGGTCCAGTCCTTGCGCACTCCTCCACGGTTCTGCCGTGTCCGGCGGTCCCGTCTGGCTCCCAGTCAGGTCTTCACCTCCCCTCGTTCTCTACGAACTTGGTGAGTGGAGCTGACCTACAGGATGTGTGGGTTGACTAGTTCACCCCTGGAGGTCAGCGTGTGACCCACTGTATGTGCTCCCGGACTGGTCGGCACCTGGCCACGTTCACCCGAGAGCCTGGCTCGAGTCTGTACACACTGACCACTGTGTCCCCTCAGGTAGCTGCGTCTGCGTCTGCGTTTGCGTCAGGTCAGCTAGCGGCCCCCTGTTTGTGTCGCGCTTTGTCGCACCAGACCGTCCTCTGGCACCACCGCCTTGGTCACCCCTCGGTGCAGCGCCTTCGTAGCATGCACCGCCGTTTCCTTGTCTCTGGACTTCCAGAGACTCTGCCTCCTCTACTGCCCTCGCCTGCTCCTCCCTGTCTTCCCTGTGTCGAGGGGCGGCAGCGCGCCGCTCCTCACTCCTCCTCGTTCCCTCCCACAGAGGCTCCCTTGCAGACTCTTCACCTGGACGTGTGGGGCCCAGCCCGCGTCCGTGGACAGGGCCACAAGCGGTACTTCCTGCTGGTCGTCGACGACTACACGCGTTACACCACGGTCTTCCCCTTGCGCAGCAAGGGGGAGGTCCCTGATGTTTTGATCCCCTGGATCCGCACTGTTCGTCTCCAGCTCCGCGAGCGGTTCCAGTCGGACTTTCCTGTCCTGCGTCTGCACTCTGACAGAGGTGGTGAGTTCTCCTCAGACCTCTTGGCAGCCTACTGTGAGGAGCACGGCATCCGCCAGTCGTTCACGCTTCCGGCCCGCAGCAGAATGGGGTTGCTGAGCGCCGCATTGGCTTAGTCATGGAGGTCGCTCGTACCTCCATGATCCATGCGGCTGCCCCCCATTTTCTGTGGCCGTTTGCGGTCCGGTACGCCGCGCATCAGCTCAACCTCTGGCCCCGTGTCTCCTTGCCGGAGACCTCGCCCACACTGCTGTGGACGGGGAAGGTTGGCGATGCGTCGCGTTTCCGGGTCTGGGGTGCTCGTGCCTTTGTCCGCGATACCACCGCGGACAAGCTCTCCGCCTGCGCTGTTCCCTGTGTCTTCTTTGGCTTTGTCCCTGACGCGCCTGGTTGGCAGTTTTACCACCCCACCTCGCGCCGTGTCTTCCCCTCTCTGGACGTCACGTTCGACGAGTCGGTTCCCTTTTACCGTCTCTTCCCCTACCGCACTGCCCCTCTCCCCCCCCCGCCGCTCTTCCTCGCTCCAGGTGCTCCCCAGGTAGACCCCCTCCCCGCTCCCGGTCCTGCTCCTTCAGGTGTGTCTCAGGTAGACCCTCCTCCTCAGGTTGAGGTCTGGTCCTGCTCGGGGTGCTGCTGCTGGGGGTGCTGAGCCTGGGGGTGCGGAGCCTGGGGGTGCTGAGCCTAGGGGTGCTGAGCCTGGGGGTGCGGAGCCTGGAGGTGCGGAGCCTGGGGGTGCGGAGACTGGAGGTGCTGAGCCTGGGTGTGAGGAGTCTGGGGGTGCTGAGCCTGGGGGCGCTGAGGCGTCTGGGGAGCAGTCTCCCTGGAGCGGCCGTCTCCGTAGTCGCTCCTCTGGTGCCTCGCCGCTGCACTCTCGTCGTCGACTCCCTCTCTCTCCACAGCAGCTGCTTGAGTGGTACGCTAGCCGTCAGGGTCGCGCTGCTGGAGCTAGGGGCCCTGCTGCGGGAGGCGCTGGAGCTGGTGACTCTGCCACTGGAGTTGTTTCTGCTGGAGGTTCTGGAGCTGCTGAGGGTGCTGGAGCTGGAGGTGCTGGCGCTGGTGGCGCTGGAGCTGGAGGTTCTGGAGCTGCTGAGGGTGCTGGCGCTGGAGGTGCTGGAGCTGCTGGAGGTGCTGGCGCTGGTGGCGCTGGAGCTGGAGGTTCTGGACCTGCTGAGGGTGCTGGCGCTGGAGGTTCTGGAGCTGCTGCGGGTGCTGGCGCTGAGGGTTCTGAGTGTGCTGTTGCGCGGTTTCCTTGGAGTAGTCGCCTTCGTCCGCGTGTGCCTCTCACCTCGCAGCAGCTGCACGACTGGTACGCGCCGTCAGGGTCGCGCTTCTGGAGCTCGGGGCTCTGCCGCTGGAGGTACTTCTGCTGCCGTCACTGGAGCTGGGAGTGGTGCTGGTCCCGGAGGTGCTCGTACTGGAGGTACTGGAGCTGCTGGGGCTGGAGGTGCTGAGCCTGAGGGTACTGCTGCTGGAGGCACTGAGACTGGAGACCCTGGGACTGGAGGTGCCGGTTCTGGGGGTGCTGCTGTTGGTGGAGCTGGTCCTGGAGGAGCTGGCGCTGAGGGTTCTGGAGCTGCTGGAGGTGCTGAGCCTGAGGGTGCTGCTGCTGGAGGCACTGAGGCTGGAGACCCTCGGACTGGAGGTGCCGGTTTTGGGGGTGCTCCTATTGGTGGAGCTGGTCCTGGAGGAGCTGGCGCTGAGGGTTCAGGGACTGCTGGAGGTGCTGGAGCTGCTGGGGGTACTGGAGCTGCTGGTGCTGGTGTCACTGCACAGCCGCGCCTGTTCTTCGCTCCACCGTCTCCGTCGTCTCAGCCACCGCTTGACTCTGTGCTTCGCCAGGTTCTTAGTCTCCCTTCGTCTACTGGTCTTTCGTTACAGCCTGGCTCACCGCTGCCTGCTCCTTCTCCTTACACTGAGCAGCTAGGGGGTCTTACTGAGCGTCGTGAGCCTGCGTCGCGTCCAGTCTCGCCTGTCTGTTCTGGTCGTTCCGGTCGTCGTGTTCCTCGTCCGCGTCTGCCGTTTGTCCTTGACACCCACCTCGTAGTCCGTCGTCCTTCCTCTCCTCCGCAGCGTGTTCCTCTGCCGTCCCCTCCTGCGTCTTCTCTGCCTGTCATTGCGGACCCCGAGTCTGACCGGTTTCGTCCTGAGCACCCTATGTCAGAGGTCCACTGGTGATCCCCGATTGATCCTAGGGAAGGGTTACAGGCATGTTGGCCTGGGTGGTTATGGGCGCACTGATCCGCTACTTAATAAGCCCTTTTATCCCAGTGGTTAGTGGCTGGGATTCTGACATGGTATCAGAGCGAAGGTCTCGGGTTCGAATCCCGGTGTATGCACTTCGGGCATCCCAGTGCGGGGGGGTGTCAGAGGTCCACTGGTGATCCCCGATTGATCCTAGGGAAGGGTTACAGGCATGTTGGCCTGGGTGGTTATGGGCGCACTGATCCGCTACTTAATAAGCCCTTTTATCCCAATGGTCTAGTGGTTGGGATTCTGACACCCTACTGTCACGCGTCTGCTAGCCATTGTTGTCACTGACCCGTCGTTTGAGTCTGCTGCTACGTCTGCCTTAGTTGCTGAGCTTGTGGACTTTGCTGCTGCCTGTCGTCTAGACTACGCTGCTAGTCTTGTTGCTGAGTCTGAGTCTGTCTGTCCTCCGTCCGTCGGGGGTGAGTGTGCTCTTGGCACGAACGTCCTTGATGACAGGCAGGAGGACCTTGAGTGTCTTGCAGCCGCTGCGCCTCATCTCGTGTCCATGCTGCTTGCCCCTGAGGGAGACCCGGATGCTCCAGACATCCCGACCCCGCGCTCTTACGCTGAGGCGATCGCGGGTGAGTACTCCTCTCAGTGGCAGACAGCCATGGACGCAGAGATGGCATCCTGGAAGTCCACAGGCACCTAAGTCGACGAGGTTCCCCCACCTGGGGCGAACATCGTCAGTGGCATGTGGATTTTCAGGGTGAAGCGGCCGCCAGGTTCTCCGCCTGCCTTCAAGGCGCGTTACGTTGCACGAGGTTTCAGTCAGCGAGAGGGAGTAGACTTCTTCCAGACCTTCTCCCCCACCCCGAAGATGACCACTCTTCGGGTGCTGCTGCACGTTGCCGCTCAGCGTGACTACGAGCTTCACTCTCTTGACTTCAGCACAGCCTTGTTACAGGGCAGCCTGCACGAGGAGATCTGGCTGCGCCGCCCACCTGGTTTCACTGGGTCGTTCCCTCCTGGTACCCAGTGGAGCCTCAGGCGGCCGGTCTACGGTCTCCGCCAGGCGCCACGTGAGTGGCACGACACACTGAGGACGACACTTGCGGCTCTTGGGTTTGCTCCGTCGACTGCTGACCCGTCGCTGTTTCTGCGCACCGACACTTCGCTGCCATCCTCGTGTACGTCGACGACTTGGTCTTTGCCACTGCTGACACTGAGGCTCTCGCCCTGGTGATGTCGGAGCTGCAGAAGAGATACACGTGCACAGACCTGGGTGAGCTGACAAGCTATCTTGGCTTGCGGATCACCCCGGACAGAGCACGCCGCACCATCACACTAACTCAGTCACACATGGTGCAGCAGGTCCTTCAGCGCTTCGGCTTCACCTGGTCCTCGGCACAGCACACTCCTCTGGCTACAGGTCACTCGCTCTCAGCTCCACCTTCGGACGAGTCCGTAGAGCCGAGTGGTCCTTACCCAGAGCTAGTGGGCTGCCTCATGTACCTGATGACCTGCACTCGTCCTGACCTTGCGTACCCTCTTGGCCTTCTGGCTCGCTACGTGGCTCCTGGTCGGCACCGAAAGGTGCACATGGATGCTGCTAAGATGGTACTATGCTACTTGTGCAGTACATCGGGCATGGGGCTCGTGCTTGGAGGACGGAGCGACGTTGTCCTCACTGGGCACTCAGACGCTTCTTGGGTTGACGACCAGGCTACGCAGCGGTCGTCACAGGGTTACACCTTCAGCCTTGGCTCTGGTTCGGTTTCTTGGCGTTCTACGCGCTCGTCTTCAGTTCTCAGCTCCAGTTGTGAGGCTGAGATCTACGCGACAGCCATGGCTGCACAGGAGTTACGCTGGCTCACCTACCTGCTGACCGACTTGGGAGAGCGGCCTCGTTCTCCTCCAGTGCTGTACGTCGACAACAAGGCCGCCATTGCCTTGTGTCAGGAGCACAGACTGGAGCACAGAACGAAGCACATTTCTCTGCGTTACTTCCTGGCTCGAGAGTTGCAGCAGCGTGGTCAGCTTCGTCTTGCTCACGTGGCCACTCGGGCCAACACTGCTGATATATTCACCAAGGCGCTTCCGTCTGGTGATCATCAGCATTTCTGCACTCTGTTAGGCCTTGTGCCCACGTTTCCTCACTTGCTGTAGACTTTGCTTGTACTGTGATCTATATATATACCTGCATGCTTGCTCTGCTAGGTAGAGATCACTGTTCTGTTGTTGTTGCATATATACCCCTGCATGTGAACTGGCCTTGTGGCCCTTTGCTTGTGCTCAGTGTGTGTGGTGACGTTGTGATCCACCCTGAGCTTGCTTTGCTTCTCTTGACTGGTCTTGTGACCCCTTGCTCTCCCCCACTTTGCCTATGGGGGTGTGTCAAAGCATATGCTTGTTATACATGTGTAGGCTGTAGTGGGGTAGCCACTATGGGGTACAGCCCTTTTTAGGGTTTCATACTTGTACCCAACTCTTTCATAGTTCAATCATTCCTGCTGCTAGATTATGACAGATTCGTCCCACGTGCTGCAATCATCGGGCCGGCCCCAACGTGGTCCAGGGTAAGGTGCGACGGGTACCTCAACATCTGGGGCCTTGTTGCTTTCCGGTTCCTCCAGCCACTCGTCGAACGCAGTCGGGAGCAGGAGCGTGAGCACGGGCGGATTCCCTGTGTGCAGAGGAGAATCCAGAATAGGAGGAGACGGAGGAACAGGAGGAGCAGGAGGCGCAGGCGGCGCAGGAGGCGATGGAGGCTGTGGTGGCTCTGGTGGTTCAGGTCGGACACGGGAGTACCATCCGTCGGCGTCGACTACAAAGGCAGGCCTACGCGCGGGCTTCTTCTTGAACAAAAAATGAGTGCCTGTGAATTCCGCCATGGCTGTCGCAGCCAGGCGGGAGAAAACAAGAAACGGACTGCCAAAACTGAATGAAGCGAGTGCAGAAATGAAAGATTGGAGGGGACCCCATCTGAGAAGCGGCTTGGGGTCCTCATCGAGGATAGACGGGTGCCCCCCTGCCTGAACCCGGAGAGGAGGGAATCGCGGCACGAATCTGCTGCGCTGGCAGGTAGATTCCACCCCCTTCTAGATGGTTCGGGTGTGATGTTGCACCCTGGCAGCGCATGACGTTCCTATTGGGCCGCACGCCAGGATGCACATCATCGATGGCAGGTGCGTTGCTCCAGGACATGTTCTGTGTGGTGGGAAATCGAGTCGCGGCAGTTTTCGCCGGAATTTCATGCACGATCCCATGCGCAACGTACACAGTTGTGTTCGCCTTATTGTGGGCTTCAGTTTAGTACTTTGGAAAACAAAAATCGAATTTGACATTTCATAAGCGCCGGCGCTTATGGCCGTTACTCAATTACAAGCGCCACCCCTAAAAAATCATTACTTATTATAAGCGCATATGCGCTTATATCCGGGGTTATACGGTAATGCGCACAACCCTTATGCAACGATTTTAAAAGTGAGAACCCATTCGTAAGCAGCCAGCCAGTCATCAGGAATAGTAGGCTACTACTACAGTACCATTCACGGTTTAGGTGCATCTACCATATACGGTAATCAGAGGCAACTAGCGTGTGTTCGAGTGCTTCACCAGTGTACCACCTGCATAAAAGACCTGGTAAGGCGCTTTGCTTTGCGCTTTGCAAGCAGGAACAGAAAAACTGGAGCCGACTAACTAGTAACCATGCTTCATTGCACGGATGCTAAACAACTCAAAGCTAAGCACAACACTTGGCTAAGTGCAGCAGCGGGCCTTGCCTCTTGACAGCTTGGTCCACATGCAGAGCATCTGGCAGCCCGTCTGGTACACAATTCTACCAGAGCTACCATTCCTGATGCAGCCAGAGTAACTAGGTGTAGGGTAACTAGGTGCAGCACCTCGCCTCCCCTCTGGACAGCTTGGTCCACATGCAGAGCATCTGGCGCGGCGACTGGTAGTGCGCGGTGAGGTAGTCGTCCATGCAGCCGAACTGGCAGAAGCGCCAGTTGTGGATGTAGTGGATGGTGTTGTTGATGCCGTACTGCACCACCCACATGCCCATGCTCACGTCCTCCATCTTGAATATCTGGTGGGGGGGGGGGGGATGGGGCGAGCAGGGGTGGAGGGGGGGGGGAGGAGGAGGGGAGGAGGGAGGAGAAAGGGAGGAGGGAGGAGCGGGGGAGGGGAGGGGGAAAGGGGAGATGAGGAAGAGATGAATGGGAGAATGTAATGCAAGTGCAGGGGGGGGGGGGCAGAAGCGCCAGTTGTGGATGTAATGGATGGTGTTGTTGATGCCATACTGCACCACCCACATGCCCATGCTCACGTCTTCCATCTTGAATATCTGATGGGGGGGAGGGGGGGAGGAGGCCAGGTAAGGGGGTAGAGAGAGGAAAGGTGGGGATCCAAGGAGGAGCGCAATGCGGGTGAGGCTGATGTGAGTGCAACGTATTGACGTATGCTCAAAATCTCCCTTGGGAATATGCAGAGGGAATATGCAGAGGGACTGGATGCAAGGGGCTGCATATATGGCACGATGAAGGCAGCAATGTCCCGTGTGATGATGCATGCACCCTGGTGTGGTGGCCCGTGCTGTGACTGGATGCAAGGGGCTGCGTATGCACCGTGGCATGACATGGTGAGAGATGTGTTGCTGCAACCACAATCTCTCAACCTCCCAACCCCATCACCACCCCACCGCTCTGCACCCACCCGGAGCATCTTGTACTCCTTCATGCGCACGATGAAGTCAGCAATGTCCCGAGTGATGATGTACCCCGGCCCGTTGGCGTACGGCGGGTAGTTGGTCTCTGGCCACTCCTGGAAGGTGGGGGCGGGGGCACAAGTATGGGGAGGGGATGGGGCAGGGATGGGGGGTGGAGGGATGGGATAAGGAATGGGGCCAGGGAAGGGAGGGGATAAGCAGGGGCGTAGAGAGAGCATTGCACACATGCATGCGTCCTGTGTGATGGTGTACCCTGGCTCGTTGAGATAGCATGATGGCATGGGATGGCATGGGATGGCATGGGATGGCATGGGATGGCATGGGATGGCATGGGATGGCATGGGTTGGCAAATACAGCCCACTCATGTGCTCAGAAACGGCCCAATGGCCTTTCCCAGCCGCTCCTTGGTTTTCCCTCTCACCTCACTTCCCTCGGTCCATGCAGTCGTTGCTCTTCTCCTCACTTCTCCAGGCACCGCCCACTTGCCCTCCCTAAGAATGGTTGCTCTTCCTCTCACCTCTCCCAGCCCCATGCCTCACCTCTCCCAGCCCCATGCCTCACCTCTTCCGACACGGCCCACTTGCCCTCTCTCAGCGGCTTGTGGAACTCATTAATGTTGCGCATGTACAGCCCGCTCGCATGGTTGGTGCTGTTGCTCTCTCTCTCCCCCAACCCTCCCATCTCCTCACCTCTTCCGAGACCGCCCACTTGCCCTCTCTCAGCGGCTTGTGGAACTCATTAATGTTGCCCATGTACAGCCCGCTCGCATGGTTGGCGAATCGGATCTCGTCAAACACGGCGTCGAGGCGCACAAAGTTGTCGTCGTCCACCTTCATTATGTAGTTGGTCGATACGTTTCGCAGCTGGAGAAGGGGGGTGCGGAGGGGTGGGAAGGGGTGAGAAGGGAGAAAGAGACGTGAGTAAAAGAGAAGTGAGGAAAGGGGGAGCAGGCAGGCAGCAGGCGCACCAAGTTGTCATCGTCCACCTTCATTATGTAGTTGGTGGTGACGTTGCGCAGCTGTATGGGTGGAGGGTGGAGAGAAGGTGGGGATGGGAGGTTGGGGCGTCCAGCAGCACAAAGTGGGGAGCAGAGGATGGGGCAGTGACCCCAGGTATGGTATATAGCAGGTATATCCACGCGTGACACCCCAACCCGGGCAGCAATGAGAGAAGAGGGCAGCACTCACCCCGAACTCGCAGATGGCGATGGTCTTGAGAACGACGAGGTCGTAGCGGTCGATGAACGGCAGCACCACCATGTCTCCGTACAGCGCCGCCTCCTTGTGCACCTCCACGTTCACTTGAATGCTCGGATGCTGGTGGGGTGGGGAGGGGTGGGATAGGGTGGAGAGGGATAAAGGGCAGGTGGTGAGTGCAAGGGATGAACGGCAGCACCACCATGTCGCCGTACAGGGCTGCCTCCTTGTGCACCTCCACGTTCACTTGAATGCTCGGGTGCTGGTGGTATGGGGTGGAGATTGCAGGTCAGCGAAGAAGACGGATGGATGAATGAGGTGCATGGTGGTGAGGGAAGAAATGCTGGAGGTGACCTCTACGTGGAGGGCAGCACCACTTCCTTCCTTGTGCACCTCCACGTTCACCTGGATGCTGCACACCGAGACGGATGAAATGAGATGAGCAAGATGGGGGTTGGAAGGCAAAAGAGCACTACAAGAAGGAGGCTTTGGAGCGGAGATCAGCACATGGCAGCACATGGCAGCACATGGCAGCACATGGCACACGCTAACGGGAGAGACAAGGCAGCAACTCACCAGGGCGAGGAAGAAGCGAGCAACCACCTCCCCACTGCGGATCTGAGGGTGCTGCAGCCACGTCTTCCTGACAGCGGTGCGCTCGGCAAAGTGGTTGGTGGCGGACAGGATGCCGATGAACATGCTCACGTTCGCGTCCCCCCTCACCACGGGCGCCTTGAGCGACTCGCTCGCCTCCAGGTCCGCCGTGCGCAGGGGCGGGGAGAGTGGGAGTGACGTGGCCACGAATGACTTGAGATGGATGGAGCCGCTGATTGCCACTGCTGTGGCCTCTTCTAATGGGTTGCCCTGTGGTGCGGGTCGGGAGAGGCAAAGGAGGTAAAGGAAGGGTATGAGGGAGATATTGAGTGAGGGTATGAAGGTGGCGTGGTTGCTATGCTTACGCCACATTATCTTCTCACCAACCCCTGTAGTAACTCACCGAGCGGTACTGGAAGGACGCTAGTGGTTGCCGTCGAGTCGACCGACACATGGAAGGGAGCCCTCCCAAGCAGCTCTCACGACGAGCAACGTGCCCCATTCATCACACCCTTACCCGTGTAGCACTGCACTAATCGGTAATGAAACAAGGGAGGCGACTCACCGAGCGGTACTGGAAGGAGGCGACGTGGTTGCCGTCCACCGACACATGGAAGCCCTCCCAGCCGGCCCAACAAATATGGTGGCCCATTCCTCACACGCTAACCCGTGTAGCACTGCACTGTACTAGTCGGGCGACTCACCGAGCGGTACTGGAAGGAGGCGACGTGGTTGCCGTCCACCGACACATGGAAGCCCTCCCAGCCGGCCCTCACAACAAACAAACAAGGTGCCCCATGCATCACACTAACGCCACTCGGTAATGAAAGGAGGGATGCGACTCACCGAGCGGTACTGGAAGGAGGCAACATGGTTGCCGTCGACGGACACATGGAAGCCCTCCCAGCCAGCCCTCACGACGAGCACAAAGAGGCGGTCCTCGTGGAAGGGGAAGGGCCACTCCTCTGTTACCTCCTTGTCCGCCTGCTTCATCACCTGAGAGAGGGGTGCAGGGGCGTGTAGAGTGGTGCTTAGCGGTGGAGAGCAGTGAAAAGGTATGCATGGGCATTAGTGGAAAGCCATTCCAATGCTATCTTCATGATCGCCTGGGGAGGTGTCTCGAGGTGCACACAAGTGCAGAGCAGGGCATGAGAGTGGATTGGGGTGAAACATTGTTCCGCAAAGAAGGGAGCAGAGAAGGGGGAAAGGTTAATCTTTGTGATTTCAACAATATTAAGAAATTCTCAAAACTGATTTCTTGTCATCCACTTGTGAGCACTTCACACTGCCTTCCCGAAAACAGCCCTGCTGAGTGCACACGCTCACACAGGCTGCCACCCTCACCTGTCGCTGCCACTCTCACCTGTCGCTGCCACTCTCACCTGTCGCTGCCACCCTCACCTGTCGCTGCCACCCTCACCTGTCGCTGCCACCCCGACAGCTTCTCCGTGTCCAGGTGGGTGCCATCCGCGCCTTCAGCGCCGTCCATGCGCTCCTGGTCCTCCTCTGTGCGCGCCCTGTCCCGCGACCACTTCTCACACCGCCTCTGCCCGTCCACTGTGGAGGGGGGGCAGGCAGAGAGGGGAGCAGAGAGGGGAGTGAAGAGAGGAAAAGAGGGGGAGAGGTGCAGAGCAGGGGAGAAAAGCAGAGGGGAGGGCAGCGGGGCGAGCGCGGGGAAAGCGAGTGCTTTGAGGTTGATGGAGGGGTATTGGAGCGCTCTGCTTCTCTCGCCCCACTCCCCGAACACTGGCCGCACCTGACTCCTCGTACTGGGCACACCCATCCCCAACGCTGAAGCACAGTCAACTCACCCCCAACGTTGCACAGCAGCCACGCCCAACTCGCACCTCTCCCCCCCTGCCCCCACCTCTCTCTCCCTGCCCCCACCTCTCTCTCCCTGCCCCCACCTCTCTCTCCCTGCCCCCACCTCTCTCTCCCTGCCCCCACCTCTCTCTCCCTGCCCCCACCTCTCTCTCCCTGCCCCCACCTCTCTCTCCCTGCCCCCACCTCTCTCTCCCTGCCCCCACCTCTCTCTCCCTGCCCCCACCTCTCTCTCCCTGCCCCCACCTCTCTCTCCCTGCCCCCACCACTCTCCCCCTGCCCCACATCTCTCTCCCTGCCCCAACCTCTCCCCCACGCCACGCACCTCTCTCCTCGTGGTACGTGGAGGCAAACCCCTCGCACCGCACAGACTCGCCCCACTGCCCGCGGTAGCACGTGTTCTGCTCTATCACGCGCACCCCCGCACTGCCCCCACTGCTGCTGCTGCTGGCTCCACTGCCGGCAACAACACTACTGATTCCACTGCTGCTTCTGCTGTCGCCCGTTAGGTGTGCATGCAGGTGGTATATGCGCGTTGCCTCCTCGCCCTTCACCACCACCAGGCCCTGGAGAATCGAGGGCGGATAGTGGGGTATAGAGGGATAAGAGGGGGGATTGTGCGGGATAGAGGGGGGATGAGGGGGATAGAAGGGGGGATAGAGGGGGGGGGATATAGGAGGGGATAGATTGGAAACAGAGGGGGGATGGAAGGGGGGACAGAGAGGGGATCGACGGGGGTTAGGGCAGAGTGGGATATAGAGGGGGAACGAGGGGGAATACAGGGGGGGGGAATAAGGGGGGATAGAGGGGGAGAAGAGAGGGGGTAGACGGGGAACAGAAAGGGGATAGAGAGGGGATAAACGGGGGATAGACGGGGGATGGGAGGCGGATACACGGGTTATGGACGGGGGATAGAGGGGGGATAGACCCAACCCTACCACGTTCGCCAAACCTACCCTAGTTCCCAAACCCAAACCCAGAAGCGCCCCTCCCTCCAGCTCCGCGCCTCCCCTCACCAACCTCTGCTCCCTCCCACTCACCACCACCACCCCATCCCACTCACCACCACCACCCCATCCCACTCACCACCACCACCCCATCCCACTCACCACCACCACCCCATCCCACTCACCACCACCACCCCATCCCACTCACCACCACCACCCCATCCCACTCACCACCACCACCCCATCCCACTCACCACCACCACCCCATCCCACTCACCACCACCACCCCATCCCACTCACCACCACCACCCCATCCCACTCACCACCACCACCCCATCCCACTCACCAGTATTTCCAGCATAAACGACAGAGCAGACCCTTCACTGCCGCTCCCCTTCCCCCCTGTTGCCACCTCCCCCGCGCCCGCCTCCCTCCCCGCAGCTTCCGCCCCCCCATGCCCGGGAGCCGCGCCCCCACGCCCCGCTTCCGCAGGCGCGGACGGCACCATGCCCACCACCGTAATCGCGGAGCCCACGCGCATCCCGCACGGCAGATTAATATCCCCGCTTTTGAGTTCCTCATTTCCCTCCGTCAGCACTATAGCTCTCTGACACGTCTTGACCGCGGCCGCGCCGTCCGCGCGCGGGTCCTTCTTCCCCTCGCGCTCTAACGTCTCTAATCTCTCCATCTCCGCGCGCATGTCCCGAAGCGCCATCTGCCCCGCTTCTAGCGCCTCGACGGACGACTTTTCCAGCACCGACCGCCGGCTAAACGGCCCCGACCGCCGCTTCTTCTTCTTGACGGCCGGCAAGTTAACCGGCAGAGGCTTCTGCCGGCTCTCCACCTTCTCCCCCGACACCTCCTCCGGCTGCTTCACCTCCTCCGCGCGCCGCGCACCCGCGCCCGCTCCGCCACCCCCTCCGCCAACCCCTCCCCCGTCTCCCACTCCCCCCCCGCCTGCGCCGTCCGCGGCGGAGGCCTCCCGCAGCCCCGCGGCCTTGCGCTGGCGGTCGGAGCCCCACGTGTTGCGCGTGAAGGTGGCGCGCAGGCGGTCCATGACGAAGCGGCGCTTGCCCGTGTTGGTGTCCGCCACCGTCAGCACGTCCATCTGCCGCTCCGCCTCGTGCTTCAGCTTCTCGTCTGACGACTCTGGACTCCAGGGGCTGGTTGGGGTGGGGGGGGTTGTTTGAGGGTTGGCGAGTGGGGGTCACAAGGAGGCACGGCACGGCGAGAGGTGGGGAGAGAAATCGCAGACGAATGGGGGTGGGCATGAGTGTGCTCGTGTCGGCGACCGTCAGCACGTCCATCTGCCGGTCCGCCTCGTTCCTCAGCTTCTCGCCCGTGGATTCTGGGCTCCAGGGGCTGGTTGGGGGGGGAAGGGGAGGGGGGGAGTGGGGGTTGGGCCGGTCCGCCTCGTGCGTCAGATTCTTGTTCGTCGATTCCGGGCTCCAGGGGCTGGAAGGGGGGAACATGGGGAGGACACGGTGAGAAGGGAGAGTTTTATGAGGCGCCTCTATAAGCGACCGTGGATTGCGGGCTCCAGGGACTCTGGGGAAGACATGGGGAGGCACGGCACGGTGAGAGAGGAATGAGCAGTCGAAGCGGGTTGGCTTGAGTGTGCTCGCGTCGCCGACAGTCAAGCGTTCATCCGTTTTGGTAAACCGTCAGGCAATACGCGTCATCGTGCTTGACCTTAATCGCATTCGCTGCATGTCGGCTACAGAGATTGCCGGTTGCGACGACTGCCGGGGTGGATGCCGTCGGATGTATAAGTGACGCCTCGTCGAAGCGTCATGGTCAAGCCGGCGACCGTTCCTTCAGTTATCGAGGACATAGCCCACTCGACGGTACTGGGAACACGTTACCTGAATGCGTTACGTTACCCACTCGATGGTGCGAGTTGTTCTCTGTGAAGTGAATGCGTTACGTGAATCCCCCCCCATCCGCTCACCCGCTCACCCGCTCACCCGCTCATGCGCTCACCTCTCGAGCAGTCCTTTCGGCGCGACGAAGACTACCAGCATGAAGATACCGGCGGCGACGGCCAGCAGGCGGGCGAGCCGTCGCTGCGTCAGCGCGCCGGTAAACATTCCGGCGCCGGGCTTAATCCGCTCGCGGAAGTCGTCGCGGTGGTGGTGGTGATGGTGGTGGAACGTCGTCGGTACCGCCGCCTTCCACGTTGTCGCTGCTGCTCGCGGTCTGCCTGGCGGCGCTCCCAACGCCGTACTTCTACTCACCGCCATTCCTGTGCGGCTCGGAGCTGCTGTTTTCAGATCGTAAGCGCTCTCCGTTTTTAGAAGGAAGAACGTCGACAATAAATAGAGTGGCTCGAGCGATTAGGCGGTCGGCAAGTTTAGCGTTGAATCGAATTCAAGGTTTCGGCATAAATTACGGTTCTGCACTGATCTCATACGACGTGGCAGGACGTGCGGGAATATCGAAGCGAGGAGGATATTAGGCACTGAAAAGGCTTCCTGATCTGTTCTGGCCTGGACTTGTAGCCAAGCTGCCTAGCGTCACTATCACCGTATTATCGACCTCGAGAATTCGTAAGCTGAGCTCTTCGAGCGTTGTGTGCGGTGTTGGTTGGTTGGTAGTTGCTGCTTGTTCGAGTGAGAGCTAGAGAAAAACCGTCGGCTTTGTCATCTGGGCGACAAGGGAACGACAAGGGAAAGAGGAGAACTCGAGAGAGAGCGCGTGGGCGACAAGGGAACGACAAGGTCGAGGCGAGGCGACTCAGGCGAGACGATGAAACGAAATCATTTCCAGGCGCACACGGCCTTACATGTGTCGCGTGCACGTTGGTTCTCCGGTCTTCGGCACCTTCGCAACAGCTCTCTGGTGAGCCGACGACCCACTCGCGAAGGCGCAACTTGTCGCGAAGTGTCAGCGCCAGTCGCAACTTTGGGTATCCTCAAGCTCCAAGGTCGAACCGCTCCCGCTTGCGGCGGAGATTCGCGATGGGCTCCGTAATGCAGTCCGTTGACAATCCCGCCAAAACTCTGCCATGCTCCGTTTTCACAATGTGCGATAAAGGGCAGTGTTACGGGCTGTTTTCACAATGTATCTAGGCAGCGAGGTTTGCACTAAGTTGGCAAACGAGTACAAATGTGAGCGAAGGCATGAGCGGACATTTGTAGCGAAACAAGCAAACGGTAACGCGGTGCGTGCGAGCTAGCTAGTGCGATGCTGGCAGCTAGGTTCGGACTAGTTCCAAAGCGTAGGCAAACTCGGGCCAGTCCAGTGATGCATGGTTTGGGAGTTGTGACGCACGAAGGCGGTGAAACCAGGGCTGATTTTATCAGACTATAATGGTATGATTGTCTGAAATTTCTTACTATTTTCCACAGATTCCTGAATTTTCAGACTTGGTGATTTTCCAATACTGTACTTCAGAGTTGTAGTTTTCCCAATACTGAGAAATTCAAAGTAATGGCTATGCCGGTAATGGATCTTCAGACTAAGAAGCGTACGGATCCTGAAATGCGGATCTGTGCATACTAGGAAGTTTCTGCAACGTCACATGTTGCCGTGCTATCATGAAAAACACCTCGCTGTCACATGCGAAATCTACACTTGGCAGATTTGCCACCCCTTTTCTGGTCAGTGCCCCCATTTTAGCGCGTTGTGCCTTAAACGTGGCAACCGTGCTCCTGCTGCCACGATGTGTCAGCGGGTGAAATTCACCGTGATGGCAGACCATCAGTACGCGCTGTGTCCTGCACGGTACAGCAATGCGCGGGTGACGGGCATGTCGGCTCGATACCACCGACAACAGCCAGCCACCCATCAATTGGGTTCGGGACCATGGGTCCATCTTCTTCAGGTCTCTCTTCACCACGAGGAGTATGGTTTCTCGGCTGGCTCTCCCAGTGGTGTTCCAGTTTGTGCTCTAGTGACTGCGCTCATGAGGAACCAAGAACGCGACCGTCCAGAGTCTACTGAGGCGGACAACCCTAGTACCAAGGAGGTTGTGGGTCTCAGAAAGTGAATGCAACGGAATATTTGACTTAGGAGAGCAAGGCATACAAATAGAAACCCTAAGAGTGTTGTACTCCTTAGAGTGCTACTCACTGCAGCCTACAACCAATAACAACATTTGACACACCCCCGTAGGCTAAGTGAGGGGCATCAAAGCAAGCATGGTGAACAAACAGTCACAAGACCAGTCAAAGCAAGAAACAAGGCAAGCTCAGGGTGGATCTCAAGGACACCACACAAATTCCGAGCGCAAGCAAGCGGCCACAAGGCCAGTTCAAGAGTTCACTAGGATATAAATAGGAAGCACAACAAGCAGAGCAAACAACAAGACTACAGCAACCGAGGGCCTACCTCAACAAGCCCCAACTGCACACAGAACCTGTGGTGGTCACCAAGTGCCAAGGCCTTGGTGAAGACGTCTGCAGTGTTGGCCTCTGAGGCCACAAAGTCCAGGCGTGCCTTGCCGCGTCGCTGCAGCTCTCGCAGGAGGAAGTACCTCACGTCAATATGCTTCACTCTGCTCTCCAGTCGAGGCTCTCGACACAGGAGGATCATGGCCTTGTTGTCAGCGTACAAGGTCGGTGCAGAGCGAGGCCGCTCACCAAGGTCGGCGAGCAAGAAGGTCAACCAGCGAAGCTCCTGTGCCGCCATGGCACCAGCGTAGATCTCTGCCTCTGCACTGGAAGTAGCCACAGACGACGACAGTGTAGACCTCCACGACACAGCACCAGCTCCCAGACTGAAGCAGTAACCCTGAGTCGAGCGCTGAGTCTCCACGTCGTCAGCGTAGGAAGAGTCGCAGTGACCAGTCAACGCCACTGGCCGAGTCCCTCCAAGCACAAGCCCCATGCCTGATGTAGTCGCCAGGTACTTCGCCACCCTCACAGCAGCTGTCCAGTGGACAAGACGGTGTCTCCCAGTCGCAACAAAGCGAGAGAGGACGCTGAGGGGAAAGGCGAGGTCCGGCCGAGTACAGGTCGTCGACGACCACCAAAAAGTAGCGCTCCCTCTCAGGTCCCTGCGTAGGTGCAGGGCCCCAGACATCCAAGTGGAGTGTCTGGAAGGGAGCAGTGGCCGGACGAAGGGAGGAGGAGTGCGGAGTGGCACGAAGACGGCCGGCGACGTAAGGAGTGCACGGCGGCGCAGGCGAGGGAGGGAGCGACAGGAAGACGCGAGGGAGACCTGAGACAAGACGGTGACTAGCCATAGTGCGGAGGCGGGGGATCGACGCGTGGCCAAGACGGTGGTGCCACAAGACGGTCCGGTGGGTGAAAGACCGGCACGAGCAAGACGCAGCAACTAGACCGGACACAGCAACCTGACCGGACACAGCAACCTGACCGGACACAGCAACCGGTGGGGACGCAGTAACCTGACCGGACTCTGCTACCGGGGGGGACGAAGCAACCTGACCAGACGCAGCTACCTGCGGGGGCGGAGTGTGCAGGACGAAGAGACCTGAGTGGGGCTCTCTGGTGAACGTGGCAAGAACTGCCCCGGTGGAAGAGTCCGTACAGATCGCAGTCCTCCCGTGCGCAGGAAAAGTGACTGTGATCCCCCGGTCCTGAAGGTATCCAATACCCACCAAGTTCCGAGAGAACGAGGGGATGTAGAGACCAGTGAGGAAACCAGAGGGGACAGCTGGGCACGGGAGAGTGGTCGAGCTGCGAGCAACTGCTGGTCCTGAAGTAGGATCAGCCAGGGCAACTGGGACTGGAGCCGAAAGAGGTGTGACAATGGTGTGGTCGCGAAAGAAGCACTGGGACGCGCCGGAGTCCAGCGTGAAGGAGAGCGACGCAACAGCAGTCGTCACGGCTGGGCTAGTGACTACACAAGCACCTACACTAAAAACGCAAGTACCTACACTAGCAACAGGCAAAGCTCCTAAGCTAGGTACACGCAAGCCAAGAGATCCGTACGTGACAGAATAAACAGCATCCATAGACATATCAAACACAGGGTAACCACTACGAAACAAACCGGGCCAGATCGGGGGAGCCGACTCAGGCCCAAAACGCTCACGGTATAGGTCGTCGAGGCGACTGTAGCAGCGCGGTGCAGAGTGGTCAGGCCGCCAGCAGGTAGTGCCAGCACCAGGGCCGGTCAGGATCCGGTACTGGCAGGGGCCGACGTCGCGGCCACCGCGACGAGCCCCCAAGCCGGCTGGGCCGCTGCTGCAGCCAACGCTACCCGAACCGCCAGGCCGCCACGGCTGCTGAGGGCGCCACAACTGCTGAGGGCAGAGCTGCTGCTGAGGGCGCCACTGCTGCTGCGGGTGCCACTGCTGAAACTGCCGCTGCTACTGTCCCTGTTGCTGGAGAACCCTAGTGGA
Organism: Closterium sp. Naga37s-1; assembly: GCA_947471745.1. NCBI lineage: Eukaryota > Viridiplantae > Streptophyta > Zygnematophyceae > Desmidiales > Closteriaceae > Closterium > Closterium sp. Naga37s-1. The sequence goes on along the minus strand of CANJKZ010000247.1, from coordinate 987,250 downwards.
CGCCATGATAAAGGCTAGGAGCGGCAGGAGCTAGGGACGGCCACGAGAACAACTAGGAGCGCGAGGTGAAACTAGGCTAGGAGCGACCGGTGCTGGAACGGCTAGAGCTGAAACGGCTGGAGCTAGAACGGCTGGAGCGAGAACGGCTGGAGCAAGAACGGCTGGAGCTAGGCACGGCTGGAGCTAGAAGTGGCTGGAGCTAGAACGGCTGGAGTGAGAACGGCTGGAGCTAGAGACTGTAAGTGCGGTTGTCGGCTGCCGCTAGTGGAGCCAGTGGAAGTGGAAAGTACGTGCGACAAAGGGGCTGCAGTACTGACGGCTGCGGGAGGTAGGGAACTGTGCAGGTCGTCCGGCAAGCAGGAACGCGGGCGACAGTTGCAGCCCCCCACCCTGAACCCCTGTTTGTTTGTTTGTTTGTTTTTTTTTTAGGGTTTAATTAATTAATTTTTATTTCTGGCGCTAAAGCGCTGCGGGGCGCGCTGCTGCGCGCTGCCTGCGGAGCGCGCTACCCGCGGGGCGCGCTCCCTGCGGGGCACGATTTCTGCGGGGGGCGCGCTACCTGCGGGGCGGGGCGACGCGGCGGGCTAGGGGCAGGGCGCTCGGGCACGCACGGGCTAGGGGCAGTGCGCACGGGCGACGTTACGGGCTGGGGCAGGGCGCATGGGCGACGTGACGGGCTGGGGCAGGGCGCACGGGCTACGCGACGGGCTAGGGCAGGGGGCACGGGCTACGCGACGGGTTAGGGCAGGGCGCACGGGCGACGCGACGGGCTGGGGCAGGGGCCACGGGTTACGCGACGGGCTGGGGTGGAGGCGCGATACGGAGGGCGTGGAGGGCGCGTAGGGGAGGGCTAGGCGCGGAGGCGCGGATGGCGCGTTACGGAGGGCGCGGAGGGCGCGTTACGGAGGGCGCGAATGGCGCGGAGGGCGCGGAGGCCGCGTTACTCGAGGCTAAGGCGCGGAGGGCGCGGAGGCCGCGTTACTCAAGGCTAGGGCGCGGAGGGCGCTAGGGCGCGTGGAGGAGGGCGCGTAAGGCGGGGAGGCGCTCTAGAGCGCAGAGGGCGCAAGGGCGCGGAGGGTGCTAGGGCACGTGACGGAGGGCGCGTAAGGCGCGGAGACGCTCTAGGGCGTGGAGGGCGCGAGGTAGGCTAGGCTAGGCAAGGATTCTAAACCTACTCGTGATACCATCTCAGAAAGTGAATGCAACGGAATATTTGACTTAGGAGAGCAAGGCATACAAATAGAAACCCTAAGAGTGTTGTACTCCTTAGAGTGCTACTCACTGCAGCCTACAACCAATAACAACATTTGACAGTGGGTAGGTACGGGCTAGACTGCCTACGGCCCGCAGCAACGTCAGACATACGCGAGGCTGTTCCTACCACCACGCCTGCGGCGCCTTCGCCAACTCCAATAGTCCTAGCGCCCGCCATAGCATCGTCTAGTAAGGGCCCCATCCCACTCACCGTTCGCACTGCGTCAACCGTTCGGTACAGCGTGCCGTCCGTCACCAAATCGGTAGCGAAGAAGCAGAGTACCCAGAAATGGGTTCAAAGCACTATGGTTCTTGGCGGTAGATTTTGCAAACCTTCACCACCCCCTCTAGCGCCGACTGTTTCCACGCCCGACGAGCCACCGCCTCCGAAATTGTCTAAGAAGGAGGAGATAGAGCAAAAGTGGCTCTTGGCGGAGGCGAATTATAACGGGACCGATGAGACAGGCCACGTATTCACGGATTCAACATCTGATGTTGTGCTCAGGCCATTTAAGGACGCTGCCACAGACCTCGATTCGAACCTCAAACCCTAGCATCCGGTAGAGCAATGAGTACCACCGCTTCTCTATAACGGCAGGTACTCGCCATACGGCGGCGAAATGCGCGAGGCTATTTCATAAGGAAAAACCCGACCATCTCTTATGCGGTCATGCAGGTTCACGGGGCCATACTTACTCATCGAGGTGAGAACCCTAACGCTGCGAGTATTTTGAGGTGGCTGGACCCATTTTTGGGAAGCGGAAGGCGTAGCCCTCAACAGCACCGTGCGCGGGCCAGAACCGAAGCGCGTGCGTCGCTGACCATATCTGCATATGCACCTCTCCCGTTCATATATCTAAGGCTCATATACGCAACTTATCCAGATGTGTCGGAGACGATCTTAGCACGTGCGAATATTCGGTTGTTTATGAAGGCAGTCGAGGATTACAGACTCGTGAACCACACCGCCAAACGCCTTGACGAGGTCATATTGCCAGGGGTGCAATCGTTTGACTACAGACCCATATTAATGGCCGAAGCGCGTGCTATGGGGTACGAGGTGAGTCTTTGAGCCTTGCACACGTGTATGGATTTTGGTCACGTGAAAGTGATGGGGTCTGGAATCATGCATTGCAAGAGGAGAGGCGTCGCACGGATGGATCAAGGATCCATGCAACGGCGCCCAAAGAGATGGCCATGGATTGTGACACAACCTCCAGGGTAATCATACGGTGGTGTACGATGGAATCCATCATGTTCATGTGTGAATGACATGAAACCAGCTGGCCATGTTCTAGATCGTTATACATGGCTCCTTTCAGGTACTCGGTTCAATGGAGTAGAAGAAGATGGAGGACGGAGAGCGCATATGAGATCTTACACGGGCGCTCGGAATGATCCCTTGGTGGACCAAGGTCTCAACCAACCCCACTAAGCTGAAACGCGTGCATAGCACCGCCTGCGCTCAGCCAAGTAGTGGCCATATCCGCCTTGTCAAGTCTAGAGTTACGTGCTAGTTGGGTGGAAGACTGTTAGAAGATCCATAAGTACGAGGAAGGCTATTGGAAATTTGTTGCTAGTACAACCCTTGTCACGTTTTTTTTGAAGCTTATTAGTCGATGTGTCAATGCGATATCAAACTTTCCAAATGGTATGGATTGATTAGTTATGGTTGCCTTATTACAAATAAAACTTGTTGCTTACCTGTCCCATAGGACACCCGGAGGGCAGAACCAGGGAGTCTAGGCACCGCCGGGTGAGGCGCAGGCGCACTACTGTCGAGAACTCAGAGGGTAAAATGTCTATTATTAAATGTCTCGGGTGGTGCTTCACGTGTAATAACATGTGAACTTCGTGGTTATGTGGCAGATGATTCAAGGCCCACTAATTACGATGGAGCGTTGCTCCTCCTGGATCTCCTTGACCGTCTCATGCCGCGACACCGTACCCGGCGAGAGCGTCGTGGAAGGGATTAGTTATATGTCTGTGGTGCTCTGGATCCATGTGTTGTGATAGCCATCATGGACCTTGTGACCGTGAGATGACATTGCGGATCATGCGTACTGGGTTGAAGGACTAGGAGAGTTCCTGTGTTCTGCATGTCATTGTTGGACACCCTGATAATATTGTCATCCTTATTCCAAATGTGTATTGTTATAAGATTTTCACATTTGCACAAGCATTTCAGTTATCTACAATGTACAGTAAGATAGCGTTGGTGGTTGGCGCTTTACTGTACCGAGGATACACCAGACGGAAGTTACGAGCAGTTCAGCGGAGATCCAGAGATTGTAGACCGCGCTGGTGGTTAATTCTGTTCACCACTTTGGTTAGGGTTTCTAGTTACCGATACCATCCTCACCGACCCTTGACGCGACTCATGCGGCCAAGATGGCATTTAGGCGACAGCATACAATAGGTGCCATTCATACTGATAATATTGTCATACAATAGATGCATGTCGTTGTTGGACACCCTGATAATATTGTCATCCTTATTCCAAATGTGTATTGTTATATGATTTTCACATTTGCACAAGCATTTCAGTTATCTACAATGTACAGTAAGATAGCGTTGGTGGTTGGCGCTTTACTGTACCGAGGATACACCAGACGGAAGTTACGAGCAGTTCAGCGGAGATCCAGAGATTGTAGACCGCGCTGGTGGTTAATTCCGTTCACCACTTTGGTTAGGGTTTCTAGTTACCGATACCATCCTCACCGACCCTTGACGCGACTCATGCGGCCAAGATGGCATTTAGGCGACAGCATACAATAGGTGCACGTGATGTAACGTAGCAGATGGACGTGCGGTGCTCAAAATGTAACGTAGGAGAGGGACACTCGTTGCACGAAGGTTAACGTTGGAGATGGACGTGCGATGCGCGAAGTGTGGCGAAGGAGATGAAAGTGCGATGTGCGAAGTGTGACGTAGAATAAGGATGTGCAGTGCGCATGGACAAAAGTAGAGGATGGTCGTGCGTAGCGAGAGATTAGAGTTTGATAGTCGGCCAACATGCTCAATTGAATGAAAGGAAGGGTGGCAAGTGTTGGTGCATCGTGGAACGATTCCATTGTAAGGCCGGTGGCCTAGATCGGAAAGCATGGTAGGGAACAGGTGTGGGGCATGTGGCTATGAGCTGGAGTCGGACAACACCCTGGGGAGCCATCTGTACCGCAATGATACGTGCCGAGACATGCTGCTCGAGCAATTAGAGAGTCGGGCAGCGGAGGTGTTGGCGGAGGCGTTGACAGCACTGGGACATGGCTCGCAACAGTCCGATAGCGACTCCGTACCGGGTAGCTTGGAGGGTTCCGACGCGTTGTTCCGATATCTGAGAGAGTCACCCGAAAATGTGAACCGAGTGCACGCGTATCTGTCGTCGTCTGAAGATGGCTCCGTTTCCACTGTTGGGGAGCTCTTCAAAGCCCTCTATGAGCTGTATCTGTGATAGAGAAATAAACCGCGTCTTGCACATATTCAACCACACGGGGTTCGATCCAGCAGAGGTTCGTCAGTGGCGAAACGTCGCTGATGTTCGGCGGTATGGGGAAGAACACACGCCGGACGACATGGTACCATGGCTCAAGGCTAAGATTGAGGTGCGGGTTCATGGACGACGAACGCAGATGTTGGAATTGCAGTACCGGGACACCAAGCTGGTGAGCCAATGGACATATGAACCCTATAGTGGTGTAGATACAGACCATGTCGAAGTTGCGGCTCTAACACGGGCATGATGCCAACCTTTGAGCAGATGTCGCAATAGATCGTGAAGACATTTATCAATGGGAAGGGGTTTGTCAAACGGCCAAGGCGAGATCCGGAGGATAGTGAGGGTACATGACATTTCAGTACGCCCGACATTGGGACTTGGCTGGAAGATGCACAGGTAAGTAAATGTTGGAGGGTACAAATGTCAAAGGAATACACAATGACGATGTCGCCGACATTGGTGGAATGGCTGATGCGTGGACAGGCGGACCTGCCGGAAGAGGATTCTATGGTGCTGGGGGTCATCTCTTACAGTGACAGCACGTACGCGTCGGGAAATGGACGTTTACAGGCATAGCCATGCTCATGGGGTTGGTCAATGTCCCAGAGGAGTTAAGATGGCGAGAGCCTGGACACGCGCTAGTGGGTGTGCTCCTTTTCTGCCCGAGTGGGTGTCAACGACCAAGAAGACTCGGGTGTATGAAGAGGCGTATCGTATCGTGATGGGCCCGTTGATGAGAGAGCAGAGAGTAAGTGCACTGAATGTATATGGTGGGAAGCATGGTGTGCCGGAGATGCTGTACAGCATCTAACTGCGATAATGTCCATGCATTGGTCCTCTACGATCTTTCGATGTGTCGGACGGGGCCGGAGGTGTGGTGAAGGCATATCCATGCCTATTTGCATTTGTCAGTGACTATCCAGAAGGGTGCCGGGCCACAGTGACAATGCAACAGGCATCACACCATCCGTGCTCAAGCTGCTACATCAAGAGGAAGCACCTGAGTGAGCTGTCGCACAAGTTCACTGTGCATACAGTGAAGAGAGAGCGCACCAACGGTGGATGCCGCTGCGGCAGCTCAAGCCAGATGGTATACGCATCCGATCGCGGTATGTGTGCAATGTCTATGTGTAGCATACGTGTACTTTGTGTCCTATATAGGGCGCAATCTCGACGCAACTGTGTATCGCGTCGTGCGTAAGGTATGACTGACAGTACGCCCGACCTTTCCAGAGCGTCCTGGAACGGTGGAACTTCTCGGAGACGGAGCGGGGTAACGTGTTCATAGCATGCGTGGGCGACATTCTGCACGTTATCGATTGCGGCGTGCTGATACATATGGCCACCTGTTTCCTGGAGGGGAAGAGCAGGCCCGAGATTCGAGTGTTTGAGAGGTGAGTAGAGTCACTCTGATGTGAAGGTTTGTTCAATTTCACTAAGTAGTGGCTTGTAGTACTGAAACAAGGATTCGCGTTGCATTTTTGTGCCGGGTGTATGTTGCAGCCGGAAGTATGGCGTGAAGGGCGACACAAGGAGTGTCCTTGTGCGCATTCCGGGTGGCTCGTCCTTTTTCCGCAGCGGGGCAAATTACGCAGCTTTCGAGTACCGTGGAATGATGCAGATTTTCCCAATAATCATTGCTGACCTGTGCGTGGGGCGCTCGGCGGAGGAACGGGCAAAGAGAGGTGCGGAGGTGCGTGCGTTTCGCTACTATGCGGTGTTTTACAAGTCGATGCTGGCCGTGACGAAACACCCGAGGGTCACAATCGCGATCGCACGGCAGCATGTCATCTTGTAAGTGGCCAAGGCCGTGGTGTTGTTTTGTTCACTGCGCGGCCGTTGTGTCACAAAGTGTGCTGTAACTCTCCGCTATTGACTATGTGTCTTCACGTATGTGTAGGCTGGTGGCGGCGCTGCGGGAGGCATTCCCGGACCAGAAGTCGAAGTGGAACTTGGTGAAGCTACACGAAGTCGTGCACATCATTAACGGTATCGCAATGAGGGAATTGCCGCACGAGTTTCGACAGAGATGTGGGAGCATACACACAAAGGCACCGTGAAAGGCCCCGTGCGCGGGAGCAACTGGAAAGACATCCCGATGAGGATTGTCGAGGAGGTACACAGCGTGAGATCACAAGGGAGATAGCGGCATCGTCAGGAGGGGGCAAAACATACTACACAGCTCTAAGAGAGGTAAGCAAAGGGAAAGGGACTACGGGTAGTGGAGGTGGCACATGTTGATTGGACATGATGAAATTGCCGGGTGATGTATATGGACTGACTATATGTCACTGTGCTCACATTCCACCACACAGGCTGGGCGCACCATGAAGCCCGCTCTAACACGCACCAGCAAGGCCATGTTTCTCGAGGCGGCCGACGATCCCCTGCGGATTGTTATAGTCACAATAGGCTTGAATGTGCCTAAAAACGAAAGATAGAGAGCACAGACGGATTTCTGCACAGCGGCTTCAAACGTTGATAGCGTTCTGCTCACAGCTGCAAATGACTTGATTCAAATTGGATCTGGAGCGTCTTCACGTCGTCTACAATTAGCAATTTAGATTGCACGATTTGATAAAGAATTGACGACACAGCGTCGGTTTGAACGAACGGTACTATGGCAGCCACTATAGTCTTAGAACACAAGATAGGAAGAGTTACGAGTTGGGAATGACTCCCAGCTCCTACAAACCCCAAGAGCCGAGGTACAGTGATGTGGAACAGTGCCACACTGTCCCCAACCACGAAGGGTCTCGAAACTACCCTTGACTAGGGCCTACACCAAGTGAAATGTTACACTACACAAAGTAATGTAACTATCTTCAATATCTTGAGGTGTACCCTTTTGGCAAGCTTCGAAATCACTTGAGGCTTGACACCAAGGCTCGGGCTCTTCATCACAAACTCATCCTTGAGTTCTTGATGGGTCTGCTGCACACACCTGCGACACGCCGAACGTTCGACACAGGACAAAATAGAAACCGCGCACGACAAAATAGAAACCGCGCGCGAGACACAAACGACCGCGTAACACGCGTCTAGCGATAACTCGCTATTGACTCCACACACACACTCGACATCATGACTCAACATTCACACACAATTATAAGCATGAAATATATATTATCCCATGCCCTCATACCATTCCATACACACACACATTCACGCACACGGACAACAAGCCGAGTGCAAACCGTAGGGTTGCACCAACAAACTCCCCCTCGGATTGTTGGCCTTAGGATATGTTGCTCTCTCAGTTCAGAGCCATCCCAGCCAGCTTGCAACACTTCCAATGCTGCTGCTCCACCAGCCTCTTGGTCATCATGTCAGCCGGCTGCCCCGTGGTCCTCACGTAGCGCAACTCAACTTCACCCGCGGTTACCATGCTCCTCGTCCAATGCCACTTCACCCTCATGTGCTTCGTGAGTCCATGCAACACAGGGTTCTTAGCAAGAGCAATGGCACCCTGGCTGTCACAGTACAGTGGGGTAGGTCATTGCTGCTCCTCCCCCAATTCAGCCAACAAACGCCGCTGCCACACAATCTCCCGTACGGCACGGAAGAGTGCCATGTACTCGGACTCCACCGAGCTCAAAGCTTGGTCAACCTGCTTCTTGCTCTCCCAAGCAGTTGGGCCTCCACCAACACAGCATATGAAGCCTCCCACACTTGTCATGTCCTCTGGTTCTGATGCATATGAAGCATCCGAGTAGGCGGTGAGGAACAAACGCCCGGGTTCAACACCATCCGCGCCCTTTTGGCGCCTTTGTGCCGCCGCCGAGTATTGCAGCCCAACGGTCGGTGTTTGGCCAAGATACTTGGCCACCCTCATTCCAGCTGCTACCTGCTCCTCATTAGGGCATTGCACAACCCTAGCCAGCTGCCCGGTAGCAAACGCGACGTCCGGTCGGGTGTTTACCGCCGCATACATGAGGCTGCCCACCAACGAGTGAAATCGGCGCCTCTCCTCTTCACCAACGCTCTCCTCCTCTGGTCCCTTCACACACTTGAACCCAGAGGGAAAGGGTGTAGCCACATGGCCTTCACTCTGCCCAAAGTTGGCAGCCAATGCCTCCAGGTACTTTCGTTGATGCACCCGCATGCACCGCTTCTCCACATCTCGTTCGATGTGGAGCCCAAGGTAGAAGCTCACGTCACCAAGGGCCTTGCACTTGAACTTGTCTTGAAGCTTCAGCATCACCTCCTTCACAAGGTCAGAAGAGGGTGAGAAAATGAGGATGTCATCCACATAAACCACCATGAAACTCCTCTGCTCCCCCTCGCCAAGCATGAACAAGGAGTGATCGGCCGTTGAGGGAGTGAAGCCGATCCCCTCCAACACTTCGCGCAGCTTCATGTACCATTGCCTAGGGGCCTGCTTCAGCCCATAGAGGGCCTTCTTCAGCTTCCACACTCTGCCACTACCATCATCAAACCCCTCTGACTGCGCCATAAAAATCTCCTCCTCAAGGATGCCGTTAAGGAATGCCGTTACGATGTCCATTTGCTTTACTACCCATCCTTTGATGGCGGCTCCCTCGAATAGGGTTCGCAGCGTCGTCGGCTTCACCACAGGGGCAAACAGCTCCTTGAAGTCCACCTTCTCCTTCTGCTGGTACCCCTTGGCTACAAGCCTAGACTTGTAGCGCTCGATCTTGCCGTCGGCATCCGACTTGATTTTGAAGAGCCACTTGGACGTTATCGCCGTACGCCCCTCCGGTAGCTCCACCAATTCAAACGTGTCATTCTCCTCGATGCTCTTCAGCTCACTCTCCATGGCCTTCTTCCACTCCTCAGCATCACTACTCTCCAAAGCCTCCTTGAGAGTTGCTGGTTCTCCCGGCATCTCCACCGGAGAGAAGAACGCGAAGGCACACTCCTCGTAGTCACTCTCCTCGTCGTCTCCGACCATCATTGCCGCTCCGGCCAGGGCTGTCTTGCCCTGCTTTCCCGGCGCATCATAGGTCAGCCTATTAGGGGGTTGAACTCTCCTCTTCCCCCTTCCTTCCTCCTCAGCTGCAGGGACTTGAAGGCCTTGGCGTTGCTGCGGTGTGGCTCGAATCCGTGGAGCACTCGTAGTACGGGAAGGGAGTGACGGTGCACGCTCGCTCACTTGCTGCACCTCCTCCTCTTCTTCCTCTGCATCATTGGCCTCCTCTCCCCCATTCACAAGGGAGGATTGCCTTGTGGTTGTGCTGCCGCTGCTCAGCTCCAAAGGCAGCTCCACATGCTCCAAACCGGAACTCTTCACCTCCCCAAACCGCACGCCTATCTTCGCCTCATTCTCCGCCTTCCAATCCTTGTACATGAAGTTCTCCATGAACTTGCAGTCCCTGCTCACCAAGAACTTCTTGGTGAATGCGTCCCAAAGAAGCCATCCCTTGCTGTTTTGAGCCATGCCCAAGTGCACGGCCCACACCGCCTTGGCACCAAGCTTGTTGTGCCGAAGATGCTTAGGCACGAGCGCCATGCACATGCACCCGAACACCCGAAGCATATCCACCTTTGGCTTCCTTCCTAGCCACTCCACATAGGGCACCCATTTGTCTGCTCCCACATGAGTCAAGGCTCTGTTCTTGGCCACACACGCGCTCCGCACCGCATCAGGCCAGAAACAGTCGGGTAGCCCGGCTTCAATGAGCAACCCGCGTGCCGCCTCCGTGATTGTGCGGTTCGCTCGCTCGGCGATGCCGTTCATTGCAGGGGAGTATGGCATGGTGAGGGAGTGCCGAATACCATTCTTCTTCAGCCACAACCCAAACTCCTTGCTCAGGAACTCTCCCCCTCGATCGGTGCGGATTGACTTGACTAGACGGTCTTGTTGCCGCTCCACCATCGGGAACCAATCCGTCTTCAACGTTTCAGCCACGTCGCTCTTCTTGGCCAGCACGTACACCCAAGTCATGCGGGTGTAGACGTCGACAATGGTGAGAAAATACTCAGCTCCAGCAGCTCCAAGCTTCAGGGGGCCCACCACGTCCATCACCACCTCATCAAGCGGTGCCTTTGCCGTTGCCTCCGAACTAGGGAACGGAAACCGGGTGAACTTGGCTTGAATGCACGTCGGGCAGCCAAGCACCTCATCGGGCTCCCCCTTCACACGTATGCCAGCAACCATCTCATTCTTCACTAGCTGCTGCAAGATGGGCAGGGCCACATGCCCCATGCGCCGATGCAAGGTGAGCCAATCACACTCCCCCGTAGCCGAAGTTGGATTGGAGAATGCCGCGCTCGCAATAGTGTTGGTGCAACCCTACGGTTTGCACTCGGCTTGTTGTCCGTGTGCGTGAATGTGTGTGTGTATGGAATGGTATGAGGGCATGGGATAATATATATTTCATGCTTATAATTGTGTGTGAATGTTGAGTCATGATGTCGAGTGTGTGTGTGGAGTCAATAGCGAGTTATCGCTAGACGCGTGTTACGCGGTCGTTTGTGTCTCGCGCGCGGTTTCTATTTTGTCGTGCGCGGTTTCTATTTTGTCCTGTGTCGAACGTTCGGCGTGTCGCAGGTGTGTGCAGCAGACCCATCAAGAACTCAAGGATGAGTTTGTGATGAAGAGCCCGAGCCTTGGTGTCAAGCCTCAAGTGATTTCGAAGCTTGCCAAAAGGGTACACCTCAAGATATTGAAGATAGTTACATTACTTTGTGTAGTGTAACATTTCACTTGGTGTAGTCCCTAGTGAAGGGTAGTTTCGAGACTCTTCGTGGTTGGGGACAGTGTGGCACTGTTCCACATCACTGTACCTCGGCTCTTGGGATTTGTAGGAGCTGGGAGTCATTCCCAACTCGTAACTCTTCCTATCTTGTGTTCTAAGACTATAGTGGCTGCCATAGTACCGTTCGTTCAAACTGACGCTGTGTCGTCAATTCTTTATCAAATCGTGCAATCTAAATTGCTAATTGTAGACGACGTGAAGACGCTCTAGATCCAATTTGAATCAAGTCATTTGCTGCTGTGAGCAGAACGCTATCAACGTTTGAAGCCGCTGTGCAGAAATCCGTCTGTGCTCTCTATCTTTCGTTTTAGGCACATTCAAGCCTATTGTGACTATAACAAGTGGTATCAGAGCCCCTTGGAGCAGTTTCGACAATGTCTGGACCTGAGGAAAGGGGTGGCAGAGGTGCTGGTGGCAGTGGAGAAGCTCAAGCTCAAGGCCAACCCCGTGATTCAGCCATGGCGCCCATGCAACCAAGTCTTGGCCCACCTAGGGATGAGCCTAGGGTGTTTGGGCTTGACAAGTTCAACGGTGACAACTTTGCTGAATGGTCCTTCAAGATGGAGAACATCTTTGACCACTATGACCTGCTGGAGGTGATGGAAGGAACGGAGAAGCGCCCCGAGAACGACCCGGAGAAGAGCCCGTGGGTGCGGAAGAGCGCACAAGGCTATCTCTTACTTGGGCAAGCGTTGGGGAGCAGTCAGATCCGTCACATCAAGCCATTCCAGCGTGAACCAAAGAAAGGACCAAAGGCATGGGCTGCTCTCAAGGGTGTACATGCTCCTGCAACAGCGGCAGTAGCGGTGGTGTTGGAACGGCAAATGGCGGCACTACGAATTGAAGAAGACGAAGCGGTTGAAGAAGGGGTGCAGAAATTCTTCGACTTATTGACGCGACTTGAGGGAGCTGATTTGAACTACAGTGAGCTCCAAAAGAAGACCAAGTTGCTGGCCTTACTCCCAGAGTCATGGTCCTCGCTCATCATCAACCTTAATCGCGACTTGCCCCGCCTCTCGCTTGAAGACGTGAAGCGAGCTATCCTTCAAGAGGATTTCCGCCGCCGTAAGTTGGCGAGTGCGGATGGCGCTGGGGCAGCGAGCATCGGCCGTGGATATGGTCGAGGAAGAGGCAGAGGACGAGGGGGAGGAAGGTTTGGTGGCAGCAACTTCGGCGGAGGCCGCAGGAGTGGCGGTTACAGCAGCGACGACAAGAGCTACGGACGCGGTCGCGGCCGATTCGACGGCGAGTGTCACTATTGCCACAAGAGCGGACACATGTGGCGCGACTGCTACAAACTCCCTGATGGTTGGGCCCCTGCTCAAGGCCAAGAGGGTAGAGGAGCAGGAGGAGGGAGAGGACGAGGCCGTAGAGGCCGTGGCGGTCGCGGTGGCGGAGCTGCAAACATGAAGAGCGGAGACAACGACAAGGACCCGAGCGACGATCGATACCCGGGTCTATTCTACTTCGTGTCGACGCAAGTATCGGCTGGTCCAGAGAAGGATGAAGGCTTTGAGGAGCCAGCAGCTGTGGGGAAGGTGACCCTACACCCCCTGGACTATTGGGTGATTGATAGTGGCGCTACCTATAGCATGACACCTCGCCCGGACTTGCTCACCGAACTCGAGCCGTCACCGGTGAAGCATGTCACATCGGCTTTGGGGCAGCGAGCAGAGGTGAAAGGCATGGGCAAGGCCATGTTCAAGGGTGCTGATGGGAAGATGGTGGGCCTCAAGAATGTGCTTTGGGTGCCCAGCCTTGCTGCAAACCTGATTTCCGTGCGGCGGTTGGCAAAGGCCGGCATGGACACGAACTCGAAGGGAGCCAAGACCTACACCGCAAGGCTTGGCGATCGAATTCTTTGGGACCTTCATGAGGACAGGGATGTCTACAACGAGATGTGGCAGATCCCAGTGGTCCCTATGCCTAAGGAGAGGCAAGTGGCAGCAAGCATCAGCACCAAGGATGGAGCGGTCGGTAGCGACGATGGCGCGAACGGTCGCGCTAAGGAGAATGAGCTCAAGAAGAGCAAACCTGGAGGGACCAGCAAGTTCAGTGAACCTAAGGAGAGTGGTGCAGCAACCAAGGAGCAGCAAAAGGGTGAGGAGAACCCAGAGGCAGCAGCAGAGGAGGACTACGGAGAGAGTATGTGGGGCGCTATTGCGAGCGCGGCATTCTCCAATCCAACTTCGGCTACGGGGGAGTGTGATTGGCTCACCTTGCATCGGCGCATGGGGCATGTGGCCCTGCCCATCTTGCAGCAGCTAGTGAAGAATGAGATGGTTGCTGGCATACGTGTGAAGGGGGAGCCCGATGAGGTGCTTGGCTGCCCGACGTGCATTCAAGCCAAGTTCACCCGGTTTCCGTTCCCTAGTTCGGAGGCAACGGCAAAGGCACCGCTTGATGAGGTGGTGATGGACGTGGTGGCCCCCCTGAAGCTTGGAGCTGCTGGAGCTGAGTATTTTCTCACCATTGTCGACGTCTACACCCGCATGACTTGGGTGTACGTGCTGGCCAAGAAGAGCGACGTGGCTGAAACGTTGAAGACGGATTGGTTCCCGATGGTGGAGCGGCAACAAGACCGTCTAGTCAAGTCAATCCGCACCGATCGAGGGGGAGAGTTCCTGAGCAAGGAGTTTGGGTTGTGGCTGAAGAAGAATGGTATTCGACACTCCCTCACCATGCCATACTCCCCTGCAATGAACGGCATCGCCGAGCGAGCGAACCGCACAATCACGGAGGCGGCACGCGGGTTGCTCATTGAAGCCGGGCTACCCGACTATTTCTGGCCTGATGCGGTGCGGAGCGCGTGTGTGGCCAAGAACAGAGCCTTGACTCATGTGGGAGCAGACAAATGGGTGCCCTATGTGGAGTGGCTAGGAAGGAAGCCAAAGGTGGATATGCTTCGGGTGTTCGGGTGCATGTGCATGGCGCTCGTGCCTAAGCATCTTCGGCACAACAAGCTTGGTGCCAAGGCGGTGTGGGCCGTGCACTTGGGCATGGCTCAAAACAGCAAGGGATGGCTTCTTTGGGACGCATTCACCAAGAAGTTCTTGGTGAGCAGGGACTGCAAGTTCATGGAGAACTTCATGTACAAGGATTGGAAGGCGGAGAATGAGGCGAAGATAGGCGTGCGGTTTGGGGAGGTGAAGAGTTCCGGTTTGGAGCATGTGGAGCTGCCTTTGGAGCTGAGCAGCGGCAGCACAACCACAAGGCAATCCTCCCTTGTGAATGGGGGAGAGGAGGCCAATGATGCAGAGGAAGAAGAGGAGGAGGTGCAGCAAGTGAGCGAGCGTGCACCGTCACTCCCTTCCCGTACTACGAGTGCTCCACGGATTCGAGCCACACCGCAGCAACGCCAAGGCCTTCAAGTCCCTGCAGCTGAGGAGGAAGGAAGGGGGAAGAGGAGAGTTCAACCCCCTAATAGGCTGACCTATGATGCGCCGGGAAAGCAGGGCAAGACAGCCCTGGCCGGAGCGGCAATGATGGTCGGAGACGACGAGGAGAGTGACTACGAGGAGTGTGCCTTCGCGTTCTTCTCTCCGGTGGAGATGCCGGGAGAACCAGCAACTCTCAAGGAGGCTTTGGAGAGTAGTGATGCTGAGGAGTGGAAGAAGGCCATGGAGAGTGAGCTGAAGAGCATCGAGGAGAATGACACGTTTGAATTGGTGGAGCTACCGGAGGGGCGTACGGCGATAACGTCCAAGTGGCTCTTCAAAATCAAGTCGGATGCCGACGGCAAGATCGAGCGCTACAAGTCTAGGCTTGTAGCCAAGGGGTACCAGCAGAAGGAGAAGGTGGACTTCAAGGAGCTGTTTGCCCCTGTGGTGAAGCCGACGACGCTGCGAACCCTATTCGCGGGAGCCGCCATCAAAGGATGGGTAGTAAAGCAAATGGACATCGTAACGGCATTCCTTAACGGCATCCTTGAGGAGGAGATTTTTATGGCGCAGTCAGAGGGGTTTGATGATGGTAGTGGCAGAGTGTGGAAGCTGAAGAAGGCCCTCTATGGGCTGAAGCAGGCCCCTAGGCAATGGTACATGAAGCTGCGCGAAGTGTTGGAGGGGATCGGCTTCACTCCCTCAACGGCCGATCACTCCTTGTTCATGCTTGGCGAGGGGGAGCAGAGGAGTTTCATGGTGGTTTATGTGGATGACATCCTCATTTTCTCACCCTCTTCTGACCTTGTGAAGGAGGTGATGCTGAAGCTTCAAGACAAGTTCAAGTGCAAGGCCCTTGGTGACGTGAGCTTCTACCTTGGGCTCCACATCGAACGAGATGTGGAGAAGCGGTGCATGCGGGTGCATCAACGAAAGTACCTGGAGGCATTGGCTGCCAACTTTGGGCAGAGTGAAGGCCATGTGGCTACACCCTTTCCCTCTGGGTTCAAGTGTGTGAAGGGACCAGAGGAGGAGAGCGTTGGTGAAGAGGAGAGGCGCCGATTTCACTCGTTGGTGGGCAGCCTCATGTATGCGGCGGTAAACACCCGACCGGACGTTGCGTTTGCTACCGGGCAGCTGGCTAGGGTTGTGCAATGCCCTAATGAGGAGCAGGTAGCAGCTGGAATGAGGGTGGCCAAGTATCTTGGCCAAACACCGACCGTTGGGCTGCAATACTCGGCGGCGGCACAAAGGCGCCAAAAGGGCGCGGATGGTGTTGAACCCGGGCGTTTGTTCCTCACCGCCTACTCGGATGCTTCATATGCATCAGAACCAGAGGACATGACAAGTATGGGAGGCTTCATATGCTGTGTTGGTGGAGGCCCAACTGCTTGGGAGAGCAAGAAGCAGGTTGACCAAGCTTTGAGCTCGGTGGAGTCCGAGTACATGGCACTCTTCCGTGCCGTACGGGAGATTGTGTGGCAGCGGCGTTTGTTGGCTGAATTGGGGGAGGAGCAGCAATGACCTACCCCACTGTACTGTGACAGCCAGGGTGCCATTGCTCTTGCTAAGAACCCTGTGTTGCATGGACTCACGAAGCACATGAGGGTGAAGTGGCATTGGACGAGGAGCATGGTAACCGCGGGTGAAGTTGAGTTGCGCTACGTGAAGACCACGGGGCAGCCGGCTGACATGATGACCAAGAGGCTGGTGGAGCAGCAGCATTGGAAGTGTTGCAAGCTGGCTGGGATGGCTCTGAACTGAGAGAGCAACATATCCTAAGGCCAACAATCCGAGGGGGAGTTTGTTGGTGCAACCCTACGGTTTGCACTCGGCTTGTTGTCCGTGTGCGTGAATGTGTGTGTGTATGGAATGGTATGAGGGCATGGGATAATATATATTTCATGCTTATAATTGTGTGTGAATGTTGAGTCATGATGTCGAGTGTGTGTGTGGAGTCAATAGCGAGTTATCGCTAGACGCGTGTTACGCGGTCGTTTGTGTCTCGCGCGCGATTTCTATTTTGTCGTGCGCGGTTTCTATTTTGTCCTGTGTCGAACGTTCGGCGTGTCGCAGGTGTGTGCAGCAGACCCATCAAGAACTCAAGGATGAGTTTGTGATGAAGAGCCCGAGCCTTGGTGTCAAGCCTCAAGTGATTTCGAAGCTTGCCAAAAGGGTACACCTCAAGATATTGAAGATAGTTACATTACTTTGTGTAGTGTAACATTTCACTTGGTGTAGTCCCTAGTGAAGGGTAGTTTCGAGACCCTTCGTGGTTGGGGACAGTGTGGCACTGTTCCACATCACTGTACCTCGGCTCTTGGGATTTGTAGGAGCTGGGAGTCATTCCCAACTCGTAACTCTTCCTATCTTGTGTTCTAAGACTATAGTGGCTGCCATAGTACCGTTCGTTCAAACCGACGCTGTGTCGTCAATTCTTTATCAAATCGTGCAATCTAAATTGCTAATTGTAGACGACGTGAAGACGCTCCAGATCCAATTTGAATCAAGTCATTTGCAGCTGTGAGCAGAACGCTATCAACGTTTGAAGCCGCTGTGCAGAAATCCGTCTGTGCTCTCTATCTTTCGTTTTAGGCACATTCAAGCCTATTGTGACTATAACAAATAGCGCCCCACATACTCTCTCCGTAGTCCTCCTCCGCTGCTGCCTCTGGGTTCTCCTCACCCTTTTGCTGCTCCTTGGTTGCTGCACCACTCTCCTTAGGTTCACTGAACTTGCTGGTCCCTCCAGGTTTGCTCTTCTTGAGCTCATTCTCCTTAGCGCGACCGTTCGCGCCATCGTCGCTACCGACCGCTCCATCCTTGGTGCTGATGCTTGCTGCCACTTGCCTCTCCTTAGGCATAGGGACCACTGGGATCTTCCACATCTCGTTGTAGACATCCCTGTCCTCATGAAGGTCCCAAAGAATTCGATCGCCAAGCCTTGCGGTGTAGGTCTTGGCTCCCTTCGAGTTCGTGTCCATGCCGGCCTTTGCCAACCGCCGCACGGAAATCAGGTTTGCAGCAAGGCTGGGCACCCAAAGCACGTTCTTGA
The DNA here is from genome assembly GCA_947471745.1 of Closterium sp. Naga37s-1. Taxonomy (NCBI): domain Eukaryota; kingdom Viridiplantae; phylum Streptophyta; class Zygnematophyceae; order Desmidiales; family Closteriaceae; genus Closterium; species Closterium sp. Naga37s-1. Next base: position 969,343 of record CANJKZ010000247.1, on the reverse strand, counting down.
GGCCCACCATCTTCCCATCAGCACCCTTGAACATGGCCTTGCCCATGCCTTTCACCTCTGCTTGCTGCCCCAAAGCCGATGTGACATGCTTCACCGGTGACGGCTCGAGTTCGGTGAGCAAGTCCGGGCGAGGTGTCATGCTATAGGTAGCGCCACTATCAATCACCCAATAGTCCAGGGGGTGTAGGGTCACCTTCCCCACAGCTGCTGGCTCCTCAAAGCCTTCATCCTTCTCTGGACCAGCCGGTACTTGCGTCGACACGAAGTAGAATAGACCCGGGTATCGATCGTCGCTCGGGTCCTTGTCGTTGTCTCCGCTCTTCATGTTTGCAGCTCCGCCACCGCGACCGCCACGGCCTCCACGGCCTCGTCCTCTCCCTCCTCCTGCTCCTCTACCCTCTTGGCCTTGAGCAGGGGTCCAACCATCAGGGAGTTTGTAGCAGTCGCGCCACATGTGTCCGCTCTTGTGGCAATAGTGACACTCGCCGTCGAATCGGCCGCGACCGCGTCCGTAGCTCTTGTCGTCGCTGCCGTAACCGCCACTCCTGCGGCCTCCGCCGAAGTTGCTGCCACCAAACCTTCCTCCCCCTCGTCCTCTGCCTCTTCCTCGACCATATCCACGGCCGATGCTCGCTGCCCCAGCGCCATCCGCACTCGCCAACTCACGGCGGCGGAAATCCTCTTGAAGGATAGCTCGCTTCACGTCTTCAAGCGAGAGGCGGGGCAAGTCGCGATTAAGGTTGATGATGAGCGAGGACCATGACTCTGGGAGTAAGGCCAGCAACTTGGTCTTCTTTTGGAGCTCACTGTAGTTCAAATCAGCTCCCTCAAGCCGCGTCATCAAGTCGAAAAATTTCTGCACCCCTTCTTCAACCGCTTCGTCTTCTTCAATTCGTAGTGCCGCCATTTGCCGTTCCAACACCACCGCTACCGCCGCTGTTGCAGGAGCATGTACACCCTTGAGAGCAGCCCATGCCTTTGGTCCTTTCTCTGGTTCACGCTGGAATGGCTTGATGTGACGGATCTGACTGCTCCCCAACGCTTGCCCAAGTAAGAGATAGCCTTGTGCGCTCTTCCGCACCCACGGGCTCTTCTCCGGGTCGTTCTCGGGGCGCTTCTCCGTTCCTTCCATCACCTCCAGCAGGTCATAGTGGTCAAAGATGTTCTCCATCTTGAAGGACCATTCAGCAAAGTTGTCACCGTTGAACTTGTCAAGCCCAAACACCCTAGGCTCATCCCTAGGTGGGCCAAGACTTGGTTGCATGGGCGCCATGGCTGAATCACGGGGTTGGCCTTGAGCTTGAGCTTCTCCACTGCCACCAGCACCTCTGCCACCCCTTTCCTCAGGTCCAGACATTGTCGAAACTGCTCCAAGGGCTCTGATACCACTTGTTATAGTCACAATAGGCTTGAATGTGCCTAAAAACGAAAGATAGAGAGCACAGACGGATTTCTGCACAGCGGCTTCAAACGTTGATAGCGTTCTGCTCACAGCTGCAAATGACTTGATTCAAATTGGATCTGGAGCGTCTTCACGTCGTCTACAATTAGCAATTTAGATTGCACGATTTGATAAAGAATTGACGACACAGGGTCGGTTTGAACGAACGGTACTATGGCAGCCACTATAGTCTTAGAACACAAGATAGGAAGAGTTACGAGTTGGGAATGACTCCCAGCTCCTACAAACCCCAAGAGCCGAGGTACAGTGATGTGGAACAGTGCCACACTGTCCCCAACCACGAAGGGTCTCGAAACTACCCTTCACTAGGGCCTACACCAAGTGAAATGTTACACTACACAAAGTAATGTAACTATCTTCAATATCTTGAGGTGTACCCTTTTTGGCAAGCTTCGAAATCACTTGAGGCTTGACACCAAGGCTCGGGCTCTTCATCACAAACTCATCCTTGAGTTCTTGATGGGTCTGCTGCACACACCTGCGACACGCCGAACGTTCGACACAGGACAAAATAGAAACCGCGCACGACAAAATAGAAACCGCGCGCGAGACACAAACGACCGCGTAACACGCGTCTAGCGATAACTCGCTATTGACTCCACACACACACTCGACATCATGACTCAACATTCACACACAATTATAAGCATGAAATATATATTATCCCATGCCCTCATACCATTCCATACACACACATATTCACGCACACGGACAACAAGCCGAGTGCAAACCGTAGGGTTGCACCAACACGGATGTTGTACAGGGACACGTGAGAAACTGAACGAGAATGAATTGACTAAGGGAAAGTTGGGTACAAATGTAAACCCTAGAAAACTGTACCCCATATGTGCTACCCCACTATAGCCTACAGTAGCTATGTCATATAAATCTGACAACACGGTGGGGAGCGAGTTTGACACCATGGCGACTCTCTTGGCCGCGGAAGGACTTCAAACTGCTCGTGTATCGGTAAACGGTCTTCTGCTGTCGACAACCATGTGTGTTGCTTATACGTCAACTAGGGTATGTGCACGATGAGTACTAATCGTTTGTGGGTTTCGTTTCAGCGTATTTGTGATGTCTTTGATATACATCCACCCATGAACTGCAGGTGCACACCGCAGTGGCCATCCCTAGAACGAGGGGTGGGGTACTTGGTACCGAAGGCGATGTTCGTGAAGGCAAGCCCGAAAGAGAAGTGGCTTAGCGACATTGCAATGAAAGCGCCAAATGAGGAAGAGTGGTGGTATGCGCGGTGTCTATTTTCAGGGCAGTGAACAGCAACGGGGAGGATTGAGCGTACGTGTTCGTCAAGTATTACGAGGAGGAGGGGGTGTGTCCACAGACGCTCTGCCCCCAGCCGAAGCCTGGGCGGAAGCCAGACACGCACGGGATTATTGACGTCGCCTCGATCGAGCGCATTGTTCACGTGTGCAAGTCCTTTACGAATGCTAGAGTGCTACTACTCAATAGGTTTGCACTTATCGACTGATAATACATTGAATACTGTCTAAACGAAACATCCATGATTGTGCTAATGCTTACAGCAGTTTGCTGACGGTAGGAGTGGTGCACTTTGAGTGACACTAGTGTGTAGAACTCAAAGCGTTTGAGGATGTGGTGGATATGGCCAAATGCATATGTAGTTTGCCACTAAAAAGTGACATTCGTAGCTTTAGAGTTGCGTAAAAGACACTGGCGATTTGTTGCGTGAAAGTCACATTTGCGCTGGCACTGTAAATGTGCTCACCACAGCTTTTCCGAAGCCTTTTCTCCAGGAAAGCTACCGTGTACATTTTGTGGTTTCATTTTTTTTCGCGATGTCCTCCCCGCCGCCAAGGGTGTGTGTAGAATCTGGTAAAATAAATAAATAAATAAAAGCCTGATAACAAGTAGCTTAAGTTTCCAACTCATCAGCACTACCCCAAACGGAGATGCTAAAGAGGGACCAAGTAGTAGGTCTGTAACCTTAGAAAACGGAGGTGCAACAATAGAGCTGCATATTGCAGGTACCACTGGACAACAGGGATAGTATTGGAACGTTTGTGCTAAGTTGAAAAGAGGCGCAACCCACCGTGGGATGCGAGGAGAAGCGCCAGCGCCAACACAGCATGGCGTGGACAATATTCGTTAGGCGGAAAAACGTTGCCATTATGGAAGACTGGAGCGACAGATGGGAGAGAGATGAATGCAATCAGGAGTTGGAATGAATGTGATGAATGGGACGTTCCAGTGGTCCGGTATCTATGCCGTAAAGCTTCCAGATCAAGGCACATGAAAAAACAAGGGGTCAAATCGGATTTCATGGGTACGACCAGGGTGTTGAACGATGCGTTCTAGAATGGTAGCCCGTTTCACCTCCGCCACCGCTATTCACGCCGTGAATTACCGGTAGGTGATCGTGACGTAAGAAAAATACTTGAGTTCAAGTCGACATTTATGTGTATGACCGAGGTTTCCAACGACGCAATACGGGTAAATGGTTTCAGCTCTACCACCAATTTTTTTGCTAACGAGTTTTTCAAGTAGCAACGCGATCCGAGGCGCGGTGAGGAAACCGAGAAATGCGGGGGTTTGGCTTTGAACCCCTTTTTAATCACCTGCCACACAGTAGGTCATTGTAGATATTACGAGTAGCATTGATACACCTATAATAAAAACACTCATATTTTGTGTTCCAAATATATTTCGGGTGGCCACTTGACGGACGAAATGCTGTCTGGGTGTCAATGGGTGTCAAAATCAGTCGTCTTTATTATTTTTAAACTTCAACCTTGTGTTTACAAGACTACTACCGTACCACTAAGCTCCTGATGCGGGTCACAATTCATCGGTGTTAAGCGCTCCTGGCAGCTCCTGCCAGCTGATGTCCACACAGCTTGCACACTTCCCTCCCTCCCTCCTAAGCCCATCAGACTGGTTGAAAGTTCACCAGCTCGTGAGCTCTCCAGAACCATTTCTTCAACACGACTGATGTGATATATCATGTACGATTGATTGATCCTGCCCAGTACTGAGCCCCATGTTTCTGCAGCGCACTGAGTTGTTGCACACATGTCAGGGCGCATTGACTTCAACTCCAAAGCCATGTTCACTGAACCCAGCCAGTTCCCAAAGAGCACAGCGCACCACATCACAATACGAAGGACTGCGCACCGAGCTCTTGCTCACACGTGTCAAAGTATGCACTTATTGTTACTTAAAAATCACTTAGTTCCTACTACTGATAGTGCCACGATAGCTAAAAAAAAACTCTTCTCGGGGTCACCTCTGAGGGTCCTTGGGTGCCTGACCGAAGTCAGCCCCTATCCAAGGGTCCGAGTTTGTCGAAAGAGAATTTCAGTGGCGTAGAACTGCAGCAGCGGAAGTCCTATGTTGCGGCGTAGTCAGAGAATCCTTGATAGTTAGAGCATAAACTTGATAGTAGCGTGGGAGAATGCTTGATAGGCAGAGTGTTTTTCATAAACCAGAGCATACATTTTATATAGTCTCTGGGCTATTGCTAGTGCTAACTATCTAACACGTCTAGACAATTCCTGTTGTTAACGCAGCGCGAGCATTTCGCGTTTCGCTAAAAATATTTTGGGACTTAGCGGGTTGGCGATTCGCCAGCGAGGCATTTTGAAAATGCTCGCGCCAAGACTTATTTTGACGACCATGATTCGGGAGGGAAACTTCGCGCCATATTGGTAACGGCTCGGATCGGTCTGTTCAAACGGCGTTCAAAAGGTCAAGCTCGAAATTCCACCAGCGAGCTGAGTTGGCAGGAAAACGACTCGCTCAAAACGCACAAGCAGGTGTGCTCACGCTTTGTGTTCTGTGCAGCTGCCGTGTCAGCAGTTCAGTGCACGCGAGCAAGCTGTTCGAGCAGTACCCAATCATCTCGCTCGAAACGTCGCATTCTGAACAGCATTGTTCCGAACAGCAGTGTTCCGAACCGTTGCGTTATGAACAGCAGAATTCCGAACAGTAGCGTTTCGAACAGCAGTGTTCCGAACGGTAGCGTTCTGAACAACAGTGTTCCGAACAGCGGTGCTCCGAACAATCATGAACCCGCCGCGTGAGCAGATTTCGCCGTTGTCATTGGCTGAATCGGATTTTGAACTCCGAACTGTCGTTTTTTTAGCAGAATCGACTGCTCCCATTGGTCGAAGTAAAACTGAGCGTTTGAACCCTCGGTTGTAGGAGTCTCGCTTCATCACTTCAGCTGCCGCTTGAAATAGTGTTGTTCACTCCCCCAGGAAAACCGGCTGATTGAAATACAGAAATTTAATTCTGTATTAACACTTATAGTGCTATAGTCTATACTGGGGTACACTGTAGAGGGGACAACCCTTTTAGGGTTTACTACTTGTATCCCCATCCTACTCAATGCACACATTCCTGTTTCCATATTCTAACATGGTATTAGAGTAGGTACGTTCCTTAGGGCCCACCGAACGTTCCGCCCTGCCCGGACTTGAAACCTTTTTTCCTGTCCTGCTGCGTAGCGCCTGCGCGCGCCTTACTGCGCTGCCCGCGCGCGCCCAGCTGCCCTGCTACTGAGCGCCCTGCTGCCCTGCCTGAGCGCCGCCCTGCCTGCCCGCACGCAATGCACGTGCACCCTGCTGCCCACAGCGCCAGCGCGCCTTGCTGCCCAGCACGACAGCGCGCCCCGCTGCACAGTGCGCCAACGCGCCCCGCTGCCCAACGCGCCAGCGCGCTCCGCTGCCCGATGCGCCAGCGCGCCCTGCTGCCCAGCGCCCCAGCGCGCCCCGCTGCCCAGCGCGCCAGCGCGCCACGTTGCCCAACGAGCCAGCGCGCCCCACTGCCCAGCGCGCCAGCGCGCCCCGCTGCCCAGCGCGCCAGCGCGCCCCGCTGCCCAACGCGCCAGCGCACCCCGCTCCCCAACGCGCCAGTGCGCCCAGCTGCCCAGCGCGCCAGTGCGCCCCGCTGCCCAACGCGCCAGCGCGCTTCGTTGCCCAGCGCGCCGGCGCGCTCCGCTACCCAGCGCGCCAGCGCGCCCCGCTGGCCAGTAGCCTTCTCAGCCATATGATTTCTTTCACGGCATGAAACATGGCCATGTACTCGGACTCGGCAGATGAAAGAGCCGATTCACTCTGTTTCTTGGACCTCCAGCTCACCGGTCCTCCCCCCATCATGCAAATGTAACCACCCACAGAGGACGAGTCTTCTTGCTCCGATGCCCAGGTTGCATCCGAGAAACAAGTGAGGAAAAGTTTCTGTTCCGGTAGCCTCTCTCCCTTCTCCCTCAGCAGCTCCACTCCCTTCTGCTTCTGCTGTGCCGTTGCTGAGAATTGAACTCCTACAGATGGGAATGAGTTCAGGTACTTCACGACTCTTTCGGCTGCGTCAACTTGTTCCTCAGTCGGGTTGGACACCACCCTGGCGAGTTGTCCGACCGCAAAGGAGATGTCCGGCCTTGTGCGTACAGCGGCGTACAAAAGGCTCCCCACAAGTGATTGGTAGCGTCGCTGCTCTCCCTCCTCAACTCCTTCTCCCTCCTCCGCCTTGCTAAGTTTGAATTCGCATGGTAGCGGGGTGGCGACCTTCCGTCCGAGCTCCATGTCGTACTTCTCCAGCAGTTGCTTCACGTACTTCTCTTGGTGAAGCTTCAGCCACATGTGATCAGGGTCGCGTTCGATGTGCATGCCGAGGTAGTAGGAAGCCTCTCCAAGGACCTTGCACTGGAAGGTCTCCATGAGTCCTTTCTGCACCTTTTGAATCTCCTTCATGCTGCTGCTGGCAGTATGTCATCGACATACACCAAGAACAGCACCATCTCCTCCTTCTCACCCTTCAGGAACAAGCTCTCATCACAGCTGCTTGCTCTGAATCCTAGCTCCCCCAAAGCGGCTGCCAGTTTTTGATACCAACACCTTGGAGCCAGCTTGAGACCGTAGATTGCCTTGTTCAGCTTGCATACTCTCCCCGTTCCGTCCTCATATCCCGAAGGCTGCTCCATGTAGACTTCCTCCTCGATTACCCCGTAGAGAAAAGCCGTGGTTACATCCATCTGCTGGATATACCATCTGCTCACTGCTGCGTCAGCAAGGATTACTCTCAGAGTTGGAGGTTTAGCAGTGGGCGCAAAAAGCTCTCGAAAATCCTCCCCTTCCTTCTGTTGAAAACCCTTTGCCACCAATCTGCTCTTGTACACTGTCACCTCGCACTTCTCGTCAGTTTTGATCCTCACAACCCATTTGCACTGAAGCGCCCTTTTCCCTTCCGGCAAGGGAACGAGTTCCCACGTGTTATTCTTTTGCAGGCTGTTGTACTCAGCATCCCTGGACGCGAGCCATTTTTCCTTGTCTGCTCCGGCGAGGGCTTCCTCCATGCTCGCGGGTTGTTCAGGAATCGCGAAGCAGTAGGCCGGTTCTTCCTTGCTTTCAGCCTTGGTCTCGTCCCCTATCACCAATAAAGCATCCTCCCTTTCCTAAAGCGTCCCTTCCGGTTCCCGTGAGCCCAGATTTCTCAGCTTCAACGCCGCCGTCCTCATCAGATCTGCTGCAGTTGCTGATGCTGCTTTGTTGGACATTGAACGCATTTGAGTTCTCCTTGCGGGAAGGGATGGAGGTTTCACCCGAGTGAGAGGATGCTGCTGCTCTTCCTCCCCTTTCGCTCGACTATCCTCCTCGGTTGGCTCCTCGCTACCTTCTCCCACCTCGACTCCGTTCTCCTTGGTTTCCTCAGGTTCTGTCTGAGGTGCCTCCTCCTGAATCAGATCGAGTGACAGAGAGATCTCCCGCAGCTGCTGTGCAGTTTTCTCCTCCGGCTGTTGTTTCCAGCTCCCGTACATCACTTTCTCGAGGAACTTCACATCTCGGCTGTCGAAGAAACGCCCTTTCTTCGGTTCCCACAGCAGCCACCCTTTGCTTTCCTGTGCAAGGCCAAGGTGCACGCACCAAATCGCGCTCGCGCCTAACTTGCTCCTGTGGGCTTTGGGAACGTGAGCTACCGCCATACACCCGAATACGCGCAGCATGTCGACTGGCGGTTTCCACTTGAGCCACCGTCTCATTGGAACCCAGCTCTCATCTCCGACATTCGTGAGGACTCTGTTTCGTGCCACTGTTGCATGCCTTACTGCATGTGGCCACTTCGAGTTTACGAGACCGGATTCGATTAGTAGTGCCCGGGCTGTTTCGAGAATGGTCCTGTTTGCTCGCTCAGCTACCCCATTGGACTGTGGAGAATAAGCTATAGTCTTTTCCTTTATGATTCCCCTCTTCTTCAGCCAGGTCTCCAGCTTATCTCTCATGAACTCTCCACCACGGTCAGTGCGAATCCGCTTCACCCGACATTCTGATTGTGTTTCTGCCGTAGGAATCCATTCATCCTGAATCACCGCTGCTGCATCGCTCTTTTGCCTGAGGGGGTAGGCCCACATAACTCTGCTCCAGTCGTCGATGATCGTGAGAAAATATCGCTCTCCCCCATCCCCTTGCACCGGCAGTGGCCCGACGAGGTCCATGTGCACTAGTTCCAGCGGCTTTTTGCCGCGCTTGGAGACCGAGGAGAAAGGGAATCTGGTGAACTTGCTCACCGAGCATGTTTCGCACGTGTGTTGTGTTATAGTCACAATAGGCTTGAATGTGCCTAAAATGAAAGATAGAGAGCACAGACGGATTTCTGCACAGCGGCTTCAAACGTTGATAGCGTTCTGCTCACAGCTGCAAATGACTTGATTCAAATTGGATCTGGAGCGTCTTCACGTCGTCTACAATTAGCAATTTAGATTGCACGATTTGATAAAGAATTGACGACACAGCGTCGGTTTGAACGAACGGTACTATGGCAGCCACTATAGTCTTAGAACACAAGATAGGAAGAGTTACGAGTTGGGAATGACTCCCAGCTCCTACAAACCCCAAGAGCCGAGGTACAGTGATGTGGAACAGTGCCAAACTGTCCCCAACCACGAAGGGTCTCGAAACTACCCTTCACTAGGGCCTACACCAAGTGAAATGTTACACTACACAAAGTAATGTAACTATCTTCAATATCTTGAGGTGTACCCTTTTGGCAAGCTTCGAAATCACTTGAGGCTTGTCACCAAGGCTCGGGCTCTTCATCAAAAACTCATCCTTGAGTTCTTGATGGGTCTGCTGCACACACCTGCGACACGCCGAACGTTCGACACAGGACAAAATAGAAACCGCGCACGACAAAATAGAAACCGCGCGCGAGACACAAACGACCGCGTAACACGCGTCTAGCGATAACTCGCTATTGACTCGACACACACACTCGACATCATGACTCAACATTCACACACAATTATAAGCATGAAATATATATTATCCCATGCCCTCATACCATTCCATACACACACACATTCACGCACACGGACAACAAGCCGAGTGCAAACCGTAGGGTTGCACCAACAAACTCCCCCTCGGATTGTTGGCCTTAGGATATGTTGCTCTCTCAGTTCAGAGCCATCCCAGCCAGCTTGCAACACTTCCAATGCTGCTGCTCCACCAGCCTCTTGGTCATCATGTCAGCCGGCTGCCCCGTGGTCTTCACGTAGCGCAACTCAACTTCACCCGCGGTTACCATGCTCCTCGTCCAATGCCACTTCACCCTCATGTGCTTCGTGAGTCCATGCAACACAGGGTTCTTAGCAAGAGCAATGGCACCCTGGCTGTCACAGTACAGTGGGGTAGGTCCTTGCTGCTCCTCCCCCAATTCAGCCAACAAACGCCGCTGCCACACAATCTCCCGTACGGCACGGAAGAGTGCCATGTACTCGGACTCCACCGAGCTCAAAGCTTGGTCAACCTGCTTCTTGCTCTCCCAAGCAGTTGGGCCTCCACCAACACAGCATATGAAGCCTCCCACACTTGTCATGTCCTCTGGTTCTGATGCATATGAAGCATCCGAGTAGGCGGTGAGGAACAAACGCCCGGGTTCAACACCATCCGCGCCCTTTTGGCGCCTTTGTGCCGCCGCCGAGTATTGCAGCCCAACGGTCGGTGTTTGGCCAAGATACTTGGCCACCCTCATTCCACCTGCTACCTGCTCCTCATTAGGGCATTGCACAACCCTAGCCAGCTGCCCGGTAGCAAACGCGACGTCCGGTCGGGTGTTTACCGCCGCATACATGAGGCTGCCCACCAACGAGTGAAATCGGTGCCTCTCCTCTTCACCAACGCTCTCCTCCTCTGGTCCCTTCACACACTTGAACCCAGAGGGAAAGGGTGTAGCCACATGGCCTTCACTCTGCCCAAAGTTGGCAGCCAATGCCTCCAGGTACTTTCGTTGATGCACCCGCATGCACCGCTTCTCCACATCTCGTTCGATGTGGAGCCCAAGGTAGAAGCTCACGTCACCAAGGGCCTTGCACTTGAACTTGTCTTGAAGCTTCAGCATCACCTCCTTCACAAGGTCAGAAGAGGGTGAGAAAATGAGGATGTCATCCACATAAACCACCATGAAACTCCTCTGCTCCCCCTCGCCAAGCATGAACAAGGAGTGATCGGCCGTTGAGGGAGTGAAGCCGATCCCCTCCAACACTTCGCGCAGCTTCATGTACCATTGCCTAGGGGCCTGCTTCAGCCCATAGAGGGCCTTCTTCAGCTTCCACACTCTGCCACTACCATCATCAAACCCCTCTGGCTGCGCCATAAAAATCTCCTCCTCAAGGATGCCGTTAAGGAATGCCGTTACGATGTCCATTTGCTTTACTACCCATCCTTTGATGGCGGCTCCCGCGAATAGGGTTCGCAGCGTCGTCGGCTTCACCACAGGGGCAAACAGCTCCTTGAAGTCCACCTTCTCCTTCTGCTGGTACCCCTTGGCTACAAGCCTAGACTTGTAGCGCTCGATCTTGCCGTCGGCATCCGACTTGATTTTGAAGAGCCACTTGGACGTTATCGCCGTACGCCCCTCCGGTAGCTCCACCAATTCAAACGTGTCATTCTCCTCGATGCTCTTCAGCTCACTCTCCATGGCCTTCTTCCACTCCTCAGCATCACTACTCTCCAAAGCCTCCTTGAGAGTTGCTGGTTCTCCCGGCATCTCCACCGGAGAGAAGAACGCGAAGGCACACTCCTCGTAGTCACTCTCCTCGTCGTCTCCGACCATCATTGCCGCTCCGGCCAGGGCTGTCTTGCCCTGCTTTCCCGGCGCATCATAGGTCAGCCTATTAGGGGGTTGAACTCTCCTCTTCCCCCTTCCTTCCTCCTCAGCTGCAGGGACTTGAAGGCCTTGGCGTTGCTGCGGTGTGGCTCGAATCCGTGGAGCACTCGTAGTACGGGAAGGGAGTGACGGTGCACGCTCGCTCACTTGCTGCACCTCCTCCTCTTCTTCCTCTGCATCATTGGCCTCCTCTCCCCCATTCACAAGGGAGGATTGCCTTGTGGTTGTGCTGCCGCTGCTCAGCTCCAAAGGCAGCTCCACATGCTCCAAACCGGAACTCTTCACCTCCCCAAACCGCACGCCTATCTTCGCCTCATTCTCCGCCTTCCAATCCTTGTACATGAAGTTCTCCATGAACTTGCAGTCCCTGCTCACCAAGAACTTCTTGGTGAATGCGTCCCAAAGAAGCCATCCCTTGCTGTTTTGAGCCATGCCCAAGTGCACGGCCCACACCGCCTTGGCACCAAGCTTGTTGTGCCGAAGATGCTTAGGCACGAGCGCCATGCACATGCACCCGAACACCCGAAGCATATCCACCTTTGGCTTCCTTCCTAGCCACTCCACATAGGGCACCCATTTGTCTGCTCCCACATGAGTCAAGGCTCTGTTCTTGGCCACACACGCGATCCGCACCGCATCAGGCCAGAAATAGTCGGGTAGCCCGGCTTCAATGAGCAACCCGCGTGCCGCCTCCGTGATTGTGCGGTTCGCTCGCTCGGCGATGCCGTTCATTGCAGGGGAGTATGGCATGGTGAGGGAGTGCCGAATACCATTCTTCTTCAGCCACAACCCAAACTCCTTGCTCAGGAACTCTCCCCCTCGATCGGTGCGGATTGACTTGACTAGACGGTCTTGTTGCCGCTCCACCATCGGGAACCAGTCCGTCTTCAACGTTTCAGCCACGTCGCTCTTCTTGGCCAGCACGTACACCCAAGTCATGCGGGTGTAGACGTCGACAATGGTGAGAAAATACTCAGCTCCAGCAGCTCCAAGCTTCAGGGGGCCCACCACGTCCATCACCACCTCATCAAGCGGTGCCTTTGCCGTTGCCTCCGAACTAGGGAACGGAAACCGGGTGAACTTGGCTTGAATGCACGTCGGGCAGCCAAGCACCTCATCGGGCTCCCCCTTCACACGTATGCCAGCAACCATCTCATTCTTCACTAGCTGCTGCAAGATGGGCAGGGCCACATGCCCCATGCGCCGATGCAAGGTGAGCCAATCACACTCCCCCGTAGCCGAAGTTGGATTGGAGAATGCCGCGCTCGCAATAGCGCCCCACATACTCTCTCCGTAGTCCTCCTCCGCTGCTGCCTCTGGGTTCTCCTCACCCTTTTGCTGCTCCTTGGTTGCTGCACCACTCTCCTTAGGTTCACTGAACTTGCTGGTCCCTCCAGGTTTGCTCTTCTTGAGCTCATTCTCCTTAGCGCGACCGTTCGCGCCATCGTCGCTACCGACCGCTCCATCCTTGGTGCTGATGCTTGCTGCCACTTGCCTCTCCTTAGGCATAGGGACCACTGGGATCTGCCACATCTCGTTGTAGACATCCCTGTCCTCATGAAGGTCCCAAAGAATTCGATCGCCAAGCCTTGCGGTGTAGGTCTTGGCTCCCTTCGAGTTCGTGTCCATGCCGGCCTTTGCCAACCGCCGCACGGAAATCAGGTTTGCAGCAAGGCTGGGCACCCAAAGCACGTTCTTGAGGCCCACCATCTTCCCATCAGCACCCTTGAACATGGCCTTGCCCATGCCTTTCACCTCTGCTCGCTGCCCCAAAGCCGATGTGACATGCTTCACCGGTGACGGCTCGAGTTCGGTGAGCAAGTCCGGGCGAGGTGTCATGCTATAGGTAGCGCCACTATCAATCACCCAATAGTCCAGGGGGTGTAGGGTCACCTTCCCCACAGCTGCTGGCTCCTCAAAGCCTTCATCCTTCTCTGGACCAGCCGGTACTTGCGTCGACACGAAGTAGAATAGACCCGGGTATCGATCGTCGCTCGGGTCCTTGTCGTTGTCTCCGCTCTTCATGTTTGCAGCTCCGCCACCGCGACCGCCACGGCCTCCACGGCCTCATCCTCTCCCTCCTCCTGCTCCTCTACCCTCTTGGCCTTGAGCAGGGGTCCAACCATCAGGGAGTTTGTAGCAGTCGCGCCACATGTGTCCGCTCTTGTGGCAATAGTGACACTCGCCGTCGAATCGGCCGCGACCGCGTCCGTAGCTCTTGTCGTCGCTGCCGTAACCGCCACTCCTGCGGCCTCCGCCGAAGTTGCTGCCACCAAACCTTCCTCCCCCTCGTCCTCTGCCTCTTCCTCGACCATATCCACGGCCGATGCTCGCTGCCCCAGCGCCATCCGCACTCGCCAACTCACGGCGGCGGAAATCCTCTTGAAGGATAGCTCGCTTCACGTCTTCAAGCGAGAGGCGGGGCAAGTCGCGATTAAGGTTGATGATGAGCGAGGACCATGACTCTAGGAGTAAGGCCAGCAACTTGGTCTTCTTTTGGAGCTCACTGTAGTTCAAATCAGCTCCCTCAAGCCGCGTCAACAAGTCGAAGAATTTCTGCACCCCTTCTTCAACTGCTTCGTTTTCTTCAATTCGTAGTGCCGCCATTTGCCGTTCCAACACCACCGCTACCGCCGCTGTTGCAGGAGCATGTACACCCTTGAGAGCAGCCCATGCCTTTGGTCCTTTCTCTGGTTCACGCTGGAATGGCTTGATGTGACGGATCTGACTGCTCCCCAACGCTTGCCCAAGTAAGAGATAGCCTTGTGCGCTCTTCCGCACCCACGGGCTCTTCTCCGGGTCGTTCTCGGGGCGCTTCTCCGTTCCTTCCATCACCTCCAGCAGGTCATAGTGGTCAAAGATGTTCTCCATCTTGAAGGACCATTCAGCAAAGTTGTCACCGTTGAACTTGTCAAGCCCAAACACCCTAGGCTCATCCCTAGGTGGGCCAAGACTTGGTTGCATGGGCGCCATGGCTGAATCACGGGGTTGGCCTTGAGCTTGAGCTTCTCCACTGCCACCAGCACCTCTGCCACCCCTTTCCTCAGGTCCAGACATTGTCGAAACTGCTCCAAGGGGCTCTGATACCACTTGTTATAGTCACAATAGGCTTGAATGTGCCTAAAACGAAAGATAGAGAGCACAGACGGATTTCTGCACAGCGGCTTCAAACGTTGATAGCGTTCTGCTCACAGCTGCAAATGACTTGATTCAAATTGGATCTGGATCGTCTTCACGTCGTCTACAATTAGCAATTTAGATTGCACGATTTGATAAAGAATTGACGACACAGGGTCGGTTTGAACGAACGGTACTATGGCAGCCACTATAGTCTTAGAACACAAGATAGGAAGAGTTACGAGTTGGGAATGACTCCCAGCTCCTACAAACCCCAAGAGCCGAGGTACAGTGATGTGGAACAGTGCCACACTGTCCCCAACCACGAAGGGTCTCGAAACTACCCTTCACTAGGGCCTACACCAAGTGAAATGTTACACTACACAAAGTAATGTAACTATCTTCAATATCTTGAGGTGTACCCTTTTGGCAAGCTTCGAAATCACTTGAGGCTTGTCACCAAGGCTCGGGCTCTTCATCACAAACTCATCCTTGAGTTCTTGATGGGTCTGCTGCATACACCTGCGACACGCCGAACGTTCGACACAGGACAAAATAGAAACCGCGCACGACAAAATAGAAACCGCGCGCGAGACACAAACGACCGCGTAACACGCGTCTAGCGATAACTCGCTATTGACTCGACACACACACTCGACATCATGACTCAACATTCACACACAATTATAAGCATGAAATATATATTATCCCATGCCCTCATACCATTCCATACACACACATATTCACGCACACGGACAACAAGCCGAGTGCAAACCGTAGGGTTGCACCAACATGTTGCGGGGCGGTGCCGCTCAGCTTCAATCCATTTACCGCTTCCTCTTTGACCAGCTGCTGCAATACCGTCATGTTGACGTGTCCGAGGCGCCTGTGAGCAGTCACCCAATCTGTTTCTCCGCTTCTTGCCGACACGCGTTCTTCTGCTACACTCATAACACTGTTCTCCCCCTGGCCCCTGGTCCCTTCTTTCTTCCAAGGTGCTGCCGGTATCTGCCACATGGATCTGTAGACATCCTTGTCTTCACGCAGGTCCCACAACACTCGGTTTCCTAGCTCTCCCCTGAAGCTTTTTGATCCATCCGTGTTGGTGCTGACTCCGGCCTTGGCGAGCCTCTTGAGCGAGATCAGATTCGCCTTTAGATCTGGGACCAGTAGCACGTTCTCCAGTATGACGGGGTTACCGTCTGCTCCCTTGAACAGTGCCCGGCCTGCTCCTTGTACTTGCAATGCGTGTCCTGATGCTGACCGAACTTCCGGAATTGGTGCTGCACCCACTTTGTCCAGTAGATCAGATCTTGGAGTCATTGTCCAGGATGCTCCCGAGTCTAGAATCCAGGCGCTTAATGGGTGAAGTTCGGCTCCCACTTTCGCTGAAGCCCCTGTTTCAGTTTCTTCCCCCTCCACATGAAAAAACTGTCCTGCCGATCGCTCATTGTACTCTTCATCATCCGCATAGTCTTCAGAGTCGTTGTTCATGGCTCCTGCTCCCCTTCCTTCATTCGACTGATTCGTGGGGGTCCACCACTCCGGCTTAGTGTTGCATTTGAACCACGGATGCCCGATCTTCTTGCACTGCCAGCAACGTCCTTGCATTCTTGTATTGCCCCCATTGGCCCCATGTCCTCCTCGATTTGCTCCTCCACCACGAGCATACGAGCTTCCTGGTTGCTCCTGCCGATAGTCATCATTACGGGTTCCTCTTCCAGGCCAGGGCCTTCCTCGGCCCCTTCCCCTTCTGTTGCCTTGCATCGCATATCCGCTGCTCCCTTCGGCCCCTCCTCTCAGCTGACGACGCCGAAAGTCTTCTTCAAGGATCTTAGATCGCACCCATTCCATGGTCCATAAGCTCTGGTTTTGTGGCAAGCTCAGGCCACTCGTAAACGGTAGCCAGGACTCGGGTAGCAGCGACAACATTTTGAGACACTTGGTTTGCTCTGGATATGACACCCCTGCAGCAGTAAGCTTGGCATAGATGTCCCGCATCTTATCGATGACACCTTGGATCGGCTCTCCCTCGCTGAGTCGCAGAGACGACAGCTCCCGTTCCAACATCAGAGTAGCCACAACGGACGTTGGCGCATGCAGGACCTTGAGCACGGTCCAGGCTCGAGGCCCGCAGTTTTCCTCCGGCAGCAGGTGCATTATGTGCTGCCGTTGATTCTGTTCCAGGCTCTGGGACAGGAGGTAGTATCCCGCAGATGATCGTTCATCCCAGTCAGCTTGCAAGCTTGCATCCAATGGTCGCTTCTCCACTCCCGTCATGAGCTTGAGAAGCCCGATTTGCCTGAAGTAGAGTTGCATCTTCCACGACCAGTCATCGTAGCCGTCGCCATTGAACTTCTCAACGTTGAAGTTCCGCAGCACTTCCTTCAGGAGCGACCCCTGGTTTGTTCGAGCTCCTTGCTGCGCCACGATGCCGGTTTCCTGAGTTCCGCTGCCCGTGGGTGCGGAAGATCCTTCTCCATCCTGGGATCCCATTATGCTCTGATGCCGCAATCACGTCGATACCAGCTCTGATACCAGCTTGTTACTTAAAAATCACTTAGTTCCTACTACAGTTAGTGCCATGATAGCTGAAAAAAAACTCTTCTCGAGGTCACCTCTGAGGGTCCTTGGGTGCCTGACCGAAGTTAGCCCCTATCCAAGGGTCCGAGTTTGTCGAAAGAGAATTTCAGTGGCGTAGAACTGCAGCAGCGGAAGTCCTATGTTGCGGCGTAGTCAGAGAATCCTTGATAGTTAGAGCATAAACTTGATAGTAGCGTGGGAGAATGCTTGATAGGCAGAGTGTTTTTCATAAACCAGAGCATACATTTTATATAGTCTCTAGGCTATTGCTAGTGCTAACTATCTAACACCTCTAGACAATTCCTGTTGTTAACGCAGCGCGAGCATTTCGCGTTTCGCTAAAAATATTTTGTGACTTGGCGGGTTGGCGATTCGCCAGCGAGGCATTTTGAAAATGCTCGCGCCAAGACTTATTTTGACGACCATGATTCGGGAGGGAAACTTCGCGCCATATTGGTAACGGCTCGGATCGGTCCGTTCAAACGGCGTTCAAAAGGTCAAGCTCGAAATTCCACCAGCGAGCTGAGTTGGCAGGAAAACGACTCGCTCAAAACGCACAAGCAGGTGTGCTCGCGCTTTGTGTTCTGTGCAGCTGCCGTGTCAGCAGTTCAGTGCACGCGAGCAAGCTGTTCGAGCAGTACCCAATCATCTCGCTCGAAACGTCGCATTCTGAACAGCATTGTTCCGAACAGCAGCGTTTCGAACAGCAGTGTTCCGAACCGTTGCGTTATGAACAGCAGAATTCCGAACAGTAGCGTTTCGAACAGCAGTGTTCCGAACGGTAGCGTTCTGAACAACACTGTTCCGAACAGCGGTGCTCCGAACAATCATGAACCCGCCGCATGAGCAGATTTCGCCGTTGTCATTGGCTGAATCGGATTTTGAACTCCGAACTGTCGTTTTTTTAGCAGAATCGACTGCTCCCATTGGTCGAAGTAAAACTGAGCGTTTGAACCCTCGGTTGTAGGAGTCTCGCTTCATCACTTCAGCTGCCGCTTGAAATAGTGTTGTTCACTCCCCCAGGAAAATCGGCTGATTGAAATACAGAAATTTAATTCTGTATTAACACTTATAGTGCTGTAGTCTATACTGGGGTACACTATAGAGGGGACAACCCTTTTAGGGTTTACTACTTGTATCCCCATCCTACTCAATGCACACATTCCTGTTTCCATATTCTAACATGGTATTAGAGTAGGTACGTTCCTTAGGGCCCACCGAACGTTCCGCCCTGCCCGGACTTGAAACCTTTTTCCTGTCCTGCTGCGTAGCGCCTGCGCGCGCCTTACTGCGCTGCCCGCGCGCGCCCAGCTGCCCTGCTACTGAGCGCCCTGCTGCCCTGCCTGAGCGCCGCCCTGCCTGCCCGCACACAATGCACGTGCACCCTGCTGCCCACAGCGCCAGCGCACCTTGCTGCCCAGCACGACAGCGCGCCCCGCTGCACAGTGCGCCAACGCGCCCCGCTGCCCAACGCGCCAGCGCGCTCCGCTGCCCGATGCGCCAGCGCGCCCTGCTGCCCAGCGCCCCAGCGCGCCCCGCTGCCCAGCGCGCCAGCGCGCCACGTTGCCCAACGCGCCAGCGCGCCCCACTGCCCAGCGCGCCAGCGCGCCCCGCTGCCCAGCGCGCCAGCGCACCCCGCTGCCCAACGCGCCAGCGCGCCCCGCTCCCCGACGCGCCAGTGCGCCCAGCTGCCCAGCGCGCCAGCGCGCCCCGCTGCCCAACGCGCCAGCGCGCCTCGTTGCCCAGCGCGCCGGCGCGCTCCGCTACCCAGCGCGCCAGCGCGCCCCGCTGCCCAGCGCGCCAGCGCGCCCCGCTGCCCAGCGCGCCAGCGCGCCCTGCTGCCCAGCGCGCTAGCGCTCCCTGCTGCCCAGTGCCCAGCGCGCCCTGCTGCCCTTACAAAAAAAAAAAAAAAAAAAAAAAGAACCCTAGGTGCTGCTACCCTAAGAGCTACTGCCTGCTACTGCCCTAGGAGCTGCCGCCCTAGGTGCTACCGCCTGCTGCTGCCGCCCTAGGTGCTGCTGCCACCCGAGTGCACTGCCCCTCGCTGCCCTACCCCGCACTAGTGCCGCCCTGCCGCCTGTGCTACTGCTGCTACGCTACTGCTGCTACGCTACTGCTGCTACTAGCTGCCTCTGCCTGCCATGGCCACTACCACAGTCCTACGTCAGCGGCAGCCGAGTGTGCAGGAGTCTCTCTCGCCGCAGCAGCTTCGCGAGTGGGCTATCTGGCGGGGCAGCCTCGGTGGCGGAGCTAGCCGTGCTAGAGCTGGAGGTGCTGGTGCTGGCGGTCCTCGTACTCGTCAGCAGGAGCCGCTCTCGTCGCAACAGCTTCGCAAGAGGGCTGTCTTGTGGGGCAGCCCCGGTGGCGGAGCCTGGTGTGCTACTATCGGAGGTCCTTGTGAGTCTACTCCTGCTGGTAGTGCCGCTGGTAGACGCGGAGGTTCTGGGGGTGGACAGCAGCGGCAGCAGCGTCCGCCGGAGACTCTCTCCCCGCAGCAGCTTCGTGAGTGGGCTGTTGGGTGGGGCAGCCCCGGTGGCGGAGCTTGGGGTAATAGTGCTGGGGGTGGAGAGGCACCTGGTGGCGTAGAGGCTGCTAGTCTTGGTGCTTTTGACTCAGCTAGCACATGTGCAGAGCCTGAGTAGGCCTTGCACACTTTTACTCTCGACTCAGGAGCGTCTCGTTGCTTCTTCCGCGACAGCACCACAGTCACACCGCTCACAGTCCCTGACTTTGTCACACTGGCCGACCCCTCTGGGGGCCCGGTAGTCGCGCGTGGCGCCACTGTTCTCCCTTGTCCGGTGGCCCCTTCGGGCCTCCTCACAGGTCTCCACCTCCCCTCGTTCGCTAAGAACATGGTGGCTACCTCTGTTCTCCAGGACCAGTGGGTCACTGTCACCCAGCCTGGAGGCGAGCTAGTGGCGATCTGTACGGACTCGCGCACTGGTGAGCACCTCGCCACGTTCACTCGGAGACATGGGTCTGGCCTGTGCACACTGACCACTGAGTCTGCACTAGTAGCTGAGTCAGGTCAGGTAGCTGCGTCAATTGAGGTCGCTGCGTCTTGCTCGTGTCGTCTCCTCACGCACCAGACTCTCCTCTGGCACCACCATCTTGGCCACCCCTCCTTGCCACGCCTTCGTGGCATGCACTCCCGTCTCCTTGTCTCTGGGCTTCCCAGGTCCCTGCCCCCGCTCCCGAGGTCGCTTGCGCCGCTGTGCCTTCCCTGCGTCGAGGGGCGGCAGTGCGCCGCTCCTCACTCCTACGACAGGCGCCTCGCGAGTGGCACGACACACTGAGGACTACACTTGCGGCTCTTGGCTTCGCTCCCTCGACTGCTGACCCTTCGTTGTTTCTGCGCACAGACACTTCTCTGCCGCCGTTCTACGTTCTCGTGTACGTTGACGACTTGGTTTTTGCTACTGTTGTCACGGAGGCTCTGGCCTTGGTGAAGGCGGAGCTGTAGGAGAGACACACCTGCACTGACCTGGGTGAGCTGCGGAGCTACCTTGGCTTGCAGATCACCCGGGACAGAGCACGCCGCACCATCACCCTCACTCAGTCACACATGGTGCAGCAGGTCCTTCAGCGCTTCGACTTCACGTGGTCCTCGCCACAGCCCACTCCTCTGTCTACCGGCCACTCGCTCTCAGCTCCACCTTCACACGAGTCCGTAGAGCCGAGTGGTCCGTACCCAGAGCTTATGGGTTGCCTCATGTACCTGATGACGTGCACACGACCTGACATCGCGTACCCTCTCAGCCTCCTGGCTCGCTACGTGGCTCCTGGTAGACACCGAAAGGTGCACTGGGAAGCTGCGAACAGGATATTGCGTTACTTGTGCAGTACATTGGGCATAGGGCTCGTGCTTGGAGGACCGGGTTCAGTTGTTCTCACCGGTCAGTTAGACGCTTCTTGGGCTGACGACCAGACGACTCACCGGTCGACATAGGGGTACAGTTTCAGCCTCGGCACTGGTTCTGTCTCGTAGAGGTCCACTCGCTCTTCTTCTGTACTTAGTTCCAGCCGTGAGGCCGAGATCTATGCTGGGGCTATGGCTGCACAGGAGCTCCGCTGGCTGACCTACCTGCTGACCGACTTGGGTGAGCGGCCTCGTTCTCCTCCAGTTCTGTATGTCGACAACAAGGCCATGATTGCCTTGTGTCAGGACCAGAGACTGGAGCACTGAACGAAGCACATTGCTCTCCGTTACTTCCTCACGCGAGAGCTGCAGCAGCGTGGTCAGCTTCGTCTTGCTTACGTGGCCAGACAGGCCAACACTGCTGATGTCCTCACCAAGGCCCTTGGATCTAGTGATCATCAACGTTTTTGCACTGCTCTTGGGCTTGTGCCCACTCCGCCTCACCTGCTTGTCTCTTGATCTTGTCTTGCACTTGCTGTACTCTAGTATATATGATTATACCTGCATGTTTGCTCTTGTTAGGTTTTGATCAGTGCACTGCAATTGCTACTATAAACTCTGCATGTGAACTGGCCTTGTGACTGCTTGCTTGTGCTCAAAATGTGTGGTGATCTGGAGATCCACCCTGAGCTGTGCTTTGCTTTGCTTTGTTCTGTTGCTTGACTGGTCTTGTGACCGCTTGTTGTCCCCCACTTAGCCTATGGGGGTGTGTCAAAGTATGCACTTATAGTGCTGTAGTCTATACTGGGGTACGCTGCAGAGGGGACAACTCTTCTAGGATTTACTACTTGTATCCCCATCCTACTCAATGCACACATTCCTGTTTCCATATTCTAAGAGCGTGTTCCTATCCTCGTATCAAGACCACCTCGTATCAGGCTCACACTGGAAATTCCCCTAAACCCAAAACCTCTCGCTAGTTTTACCAGGCAAAAGGTACATTCTTGATATGAGGTTTCCTGATATGAGGCCGTAGGAACACGCCCTAACAACACGCATCCCACACTCCCAACCAATGGCCGCTCAGCCCCTACCTCTCCCTCCTGGTCCTGAAAAGGAGAGAAAGAATTGTCAGAGAGTGATCATGTGAAAATATGCCGGCAAGAATGCTTGTCAACCAAGAGGCATCGGAGGGAGTCATATATTGCAACAATCAGACAAAAAATTACAGAGATATTATACAGTACCTCACAAAGCAACAAACTACCCTGCGAAACCGTACTCACCTCCTCCTCTTCCACCTCCTCTTCCTCCTCTCCCACCTCCTCTTCCTCCTCTCCCTCCTCCTCGCCCCCCGTCATCCCACCCTCTTCCCCGGCTCCTCTCCCCCCTCCCCCCTCGTCCATGCGCCCTCTGCCTCCTCTCCCCCTGCCCTGCTGTATCGGCCTGCGATCTGGGAGGAAGGGAGAGAAGAGTGGGAGTAGGGGGGAAGGGAGTGCAGGAGTAAGGGAGAACGGAGAGTTAGGAATGAGGGTCGTGGGGCAAGATTGAAGTGCTGAGAAGTTCTCCCCCTTCCCCCCACGTCCATGCGCCCTCTGCCTCATCTCCCCCTGCCCTGCTGTGTTGGCCTGCAATCTGAAGGGAGAGTGAGAGGAGGGCAGACAGGGAAGGGGTTGGTAGGGAAAAACAAGGCATGCATCCCTGCCCTGCTGTACCGGGCCGCACTCTGAAGGGAGTGAAGGGAGCAGGACGTGAAAGGGGTACAGAAAGAAGGGTACGGAGAGAGGGGGCCAGAGGGAAAGAGGGGGGTACGGAGAGGGGGATAGGGTGTGAGTGGGGCAGGAAGTGCGGGAGGTACGGAGAGAGGGGGGTCGAGAGAGGGGTTGGAAGCGAGGGGGTTACAGGGGTTCACAGATAGAGGGGGGTACCGAGAGGGGGGGCAGAGAGCGAAGGGGTAGGGAGAGAGGGGGTGCAGAAACGAGGGGAGAATGGAGGCGAGGGGGTAAGCATGGCATGAGAAGTAATGTGCAGTTAAGGTAATGTGGCAAGGCATGGAGTAGTTTACCTTGTCTTCTGATGACCTCCTCTTGTACTTTGTCGATCACCTGGGATGCACACAACACACAATGGACATGGAGGGATGGAGAGGACAGAACATATAAAAGCACATGGCATTTGAGTCGACTGAAAGCTTCACCTTTTTGGACTTGGGAACTTCGCCAATTACCTAAACCGCACACAGTGAATGAACATGGATCGAGTGGGCCACACAAGAAAAGAAACGAGGTTTGAGTTTACTCAAATCTAGAAACGCATACAATGAACATGGATGGATTGGGGCACACAGAAAGCACAGATCATTCCAAAAGGTCCATGCTGAGGCAGCTAAGGGTAGTGACTCATCTCAACCATGCAGCTGACACCACACACACCCTTCACGGTCACAGCACACACCACCCACCCACCCGCCTACCTCATCTGGCACTCGCAGGTACGCGACGGTGTTGCCTCACAGTCACACGTAGCACTCTTGAAACTGCAAGAGACGACATAGGGAACGCTCTCCCTGCCCCCTTTCCCCCCAACCCCCACCCACCTCGCCCCTTTCCCCCCAACCCCCACCCACCTTGCCTGGCACGCGCAGCTACTTGATGGTGTTGCCTCGCACGTAGCACTGTGGCATGCAGCCGACAACACACATACCCTCAACGGTCAACGCACACACCGCCCAATCCCCCACCCTCTATCCTCCCTGCTCTTTCCCCGCCCACCTCATCAGGCATGCGCAGGTACCTAATGGTGTTGCCTCGCACGTAGCACTGCGGCATGCGCCAGACGCAGTCCCCATCATTGGACGTGCACATGACCCCTCCCTTCCCTTCCCTTCCCTCATGCAAGTTGTGGGCCGACTCCAACCACGTAAGCAGCAGCGTCCGTCCTCGCACGTGCAGAAAAAGACACAGGGAACCACCACCATTCCCCTTTCTCCCCCAGCCCCCCCCACCCACCCACCCACCCACCCACCGACCTCATCAGGCACGCGCAGGTACTTGATGGTGTTGCCTCGCACGTAGCACTGCGGCATGCGCCAGAAGCGGTCCCCGTCCTTGGACGTGCAGATGACCTCCCGCAGGTGGATGTTCATCCACGTGTCACAGCTCACTAGATGCCCGTTGTACGTCTCCCCATTCTTCAGCTCTACCAGCTGAAGTGGACGGGAGCAAGGAGTGAAGAGGAGTGAAGAGGAGTGAAGGGTTAAGAGGGTGGAATGGGGGAGGGTGGACCTCCTGCAGGTAGATGTTTCATCCACGTGTAACCAGAGTGCGAGTTTTGGTTACCGCAGATTGGAAACGCATCAACGAGACTGTGAGTCGTAATCCGTGGAGATTTCCGAGTTTTTACGTCGAGTTTCTACATAACCCATCACCTGAACAATATTATCAGACCTAAACCTCAACATGCACTTTAACTGGACAGAAACCAACCGTAATGGATTGGTCCAATTCGAGTGGGGAGTGGGGAGGCAACGAGTGGACTATATGTTTCACAAAGCACTCACAAACACAAAGCACTAACAAACAAGAACTTAGGAACTCCAGGAACTACGTAGTCAAACGGAACTTACTTGGAACTGCGGAAGCTACGTACCATGGGATGGCCTTGCGCCGTTTTGAGCAGCGACAACGGCAACAAGCGGGAAAAGGAATCGCGAGCACAGGAAGCGGGGGAAAATGGAGACGAAAAGAGACGAAAGGATACGAGCGAACGGAGACGAGTGGCGTTAGGGACGAAAATATTATAAGCTTAAACAGAAAAAAACGCGAACGGCGGAGACGTCAGCGTCCATACCATCAGAAAATTGTAGATCTGCCGAAAACGGGGGGACGAAGACTTAGCGGGGGTAGAATGGCGGGTGTGGTCGTTAGTGGCTGCTTTCGGCGGCTTTGTGGGATCTTGGCTTTCAGGCGTTAAAGCTACGGTGCAGATTTGATCGAGTTCTAAGTTCTAACAGGTACAGAAATGGAGGTTCATAGGAGATGACTGGGGGAAACCTGGCATTGCTTGACAGGGAGATTCTATTAGGCTGGAAACTGTGGATTGATCTAGGGTGTAGTAAGGGCGTGTCATGCAGAATGATTTTGAGGCTTTGGCAGTTTTTAATGAAAGTTGCTCGTAGGAAAAACTGTATTACCACACATATAAACCAAGCTTTGTGTCAACTTGGCGCAAACCAATTTTCACCCACAAGGAAACCCAGTCCCACCCGAACAGAAATCGTCCACGACAAAATTGTGACCAGATTTAGGGAGTGGTAACCCTTCTCGGAATCGCCACGCTTCCTTGAAATTCGCGTGATCGCGAATTTCGAAACTCGGGTGACGCCTGTGGCATATTGAGCTCGTGTGTAAAGCACATGCGAACATACGAACCCTGACACGTCCTGAATATGTCAGGCAGTATTGAAGCGCAAATTGAATTCCGTTTTTTACATATTTACGGTGGTTACTTTATTGTAACGAGGTAACAGAATCTAGAAATGAAGTAATTTCAAGTTGCATGCACGCCCTAAAGCGATCACTGTACAAAACGGTGTTTCTAGGGCATTTCACATCCCACAAGGTTCATCAGCCCACATCACCAGCAACATCCGCAATGCGCGCGTTCTTCACTCGCCCCTCCCGTTCTTCTCGTAAATTGCGGTTTTCCTACAGCGCCGTGCTCCATTAGATTTCCGATCGCCGTGTGTTGTCACGCCTATTTGTCGCATTTGTGGTAACACAGTTTCGCTCAAGTCGTTACCACTGAACTATACGAAGCTCGCCCTTCTATCGTCGCATTGCGAGGTGAGCGAGTAGCAGTAACCTTTTTCGCAATTGTCGCAAGCTGCGCACGAGAATCAGCTGCGCCGACCGAGGTCAGTTGGCGGCGTTGATACTCTCTCCGACACCGCCGGACTGCCCTGCTGCGCCGAGAACGAGCTCTGGCTGCCCCTCTAGGCTGTGCCCCTCTAGGCTGTGCCACCGCTATTCTTCGTCCCGTCTCGCCCTCTCCGCCCTCTTCATCCTCCCTTCCCTCCAACGTTCGCCCGCATTCCCCTCCCCCTCTTCCCCTCCTCTCGCTCGCCCCCTCTCCGTGCCGTGCGTGCGGGGACGGCAGCAGCGCCATGCGCGAGGGGGATGGGCGCGGCGGAGCGAGGGCGCGGGGCGAGGGGCAGCAGCGGGGTGGAGAGGACGAGCTGCTCACAGTCATGCAGCCGTCGGGCTCCGTGCAGGTGAGATGCGGTGGAATGCGATGGGATAGCTCCGTGCAGGTGAGATGGCTCCGTGCAGGTGAGATGCGGTGGCATGTGATGGAATGGCTCCGTGCAGGTGAGATGGCTCCGTGCAGGTGGGTTCTGTGCTGGTGGGATGCGGTGGGATGGGATGGGATGGGGGACCCTTGCAAGTGGGCTGGCTGGGCTGGGTGCATGTGTGTGAGTGAACTGGGGGGGTCGTGAGGCGCGTCGAGGCATTGCTGACCTGAGCCTACCTGTGCTGACCTGAGCCTACCAGTGCTGACCTGCGCCTACCAGGTATGAAAGCCGAAGGTGTAGCAATCGACTGAGATGGAGCTTTCTCGCCCTCTTGTTCTCTCCCACCCATTTCCCCCCTTGCTATTAACATCCTCTTCTACCCCTCTCTCGCCCACCCCTCTCTCGCCCACCCCTCTCTCTCCCACTCCTCTCTCTCCCACCCCTCTCTCTCCCACCCCTCTCTCGCCCACCCCTCTCTTGCCCCCCCCTCTCTCGCCCACCCCTCTCTCGCCCACCCCTCTCTCTCCCACCCCTCTCTCTCCCACCCCTCTCTCGCCCACCCCTCTCTCGCCCACCCCTCTCTCGCCCACCCCTCTCTCGCCCACACCTCTCTCTCCCACCCCTCTCTCGCCCACCCCTCTCTCGCCCACCCCTCTCTCGCCCACCCCTCTCTCGCCCACCCCTCTCTCCCACCCCTCTCTCTCCCACCCCTCTCTCGCCCACCCCTCTCTCCGCCACCCCTCTCTCTCTCGCCCACCCCTCTCTCGCCCACCCCTCTCTCGCCCACCCCTCTCTCGCCCACCCCTCTCTCTCCCACCCCTCTCTCTCCCACCCCTCTCTCGCCCACCCCTCTCTCGCCCACCCCTCTCTCGCCCACCCCTCTCTCTCAGGTGGTGGATGTCGACCTTCCCACCGCTGCTGCCGCTGCTGCTGCTCGTATCAACACCAGGTGCTGCTCCCCCACCCACTACCTCGCTGCTCCACTACCTCGCTGCTCCACTACCTCGCTGCTCCACTACCTCGCTGCTCCACTGCCCCGCTGCTCCACTACCTCGCTACCGCGCTCTCCGTCCCTGCAATCTACTTTCTGTTACGATAAGAATGAATTGATAGAAAATGTGAAGTACAACCCTAGATATAGCAAACCCTAATCATGCAAGTAAGTAGAAACGTAACACCTAGGCTAACCTAAACAACACATATAAAATATATGTTGACACACCCCCATAGTCTAGGTGACGGAAGTCCTGTAGAAACAACAAGAGCAAGCAACGGTCACAAGACCAGTCTACAAGAACAAGACAAATCTCAGGGTGGAGCTCAAAGTCACCACACACTCCGAGAGCAAGCAAGGGGCCACAAGGCCAGTCCACATGCAGGTATATAGCAAATATAAAGAGATGCAAGAGTACAAGACATGCAGAACAAGGCATCTCTAAGCAAGCAAGTGAAGACGGGCAGGCACAAGGCCAAGCTGGGTGCAGAAACGCTGGTGGTCACAAGGCGGCAACGCCTTGGTGAAGAGATCTGCCGTGTTGGCCTCAGAGACCACATGTCGAACGAGTGCCTGTCCACGCTGCTGCAACTCACGCAGAAGGAAGTAACGAAGCTGGATGTGCTTCGCCTTCCCAACCAGTCGGGGCTCCTCACACAACAGGACAGCAGACCTGTTGTCGGCGAACAAGACTGGGGGAGAGCGAGGCCGCTCACCAAGGTCGGTGAGAAGGAAAGACAGCCAGCGAAGCTCCTGAGCGGCCATGGCCACAGCGTACACCTCTGCCTCACAGCTGGAACCGGTGACAGACGACGCCCGAGTCGACCGCCACGAAACAGCACCTGCCCCGAGGCTAAAGGAGTACCCCTGTGTAGACTCACGCGTCTCCGCGTCGTCGGCCCACGACGAGTCCGAGTAACCTGTGAGTGTAACTGGCTGCTTCCCTCCAAGGACAAGTCCCATGCCTGATGTACTCGCCACATACTTCGCCACCCTCTTAGCAGCGTACCAGTGGGAAGGTCGGTGTCTCCCAGGCGCAACAAAGCGCGCAAGGACGCTAAGAGGGTAAGCTAGGTCTGGGCGAGTACAGGTCATCAGGTACATGAGACAACCCACCAGCTCAGGATATGGACCACTGGACTCAAATGACTCGTCCGAAGGTGGAGCCGTGAGCCCATGATCCACACCAAGAGGGGTGAGCTGTACCTTGGAGAACGGGAAGCGAAACCGCGTGAGGATCTGCTCGACCATATGCGACTGAGTCAGCGTAATGGTGCGAGCTGCCCTGTCCCTGGTGATCTGCAGGCCAAGGTAGTGCTGCAGCTCACCAAGGTCAGTGCAAGTGTGTCTCCTCTGCAGTTCCTCCTTCACGGAGGCCAGCGCGCGTCGGTCGGGAGTGGCGAACACTAGGTCGTCGACGTAGACCAGGACAAAGAACGGGGTCGAGCCACGGCGAACGAACAGTGACGGGTCAGCAGACGACGGAAAGAAGTCAAGAGCTGCAAGGGTCGAGCGAAGTGTGTCGTGCCACTCACGTGGGGCCTGACGCAGGCCGTAGACTGGTCGACGCAGCTGCCACTGGGTCCCAGGTGGGAAAGAGCCAGTGAAGCCAGGCGGGCGACGCAGCCAGATCTGCTCGTGCAGGCTCCCCTGAAGGAACGCGGTGGAAAAGTCCAAGGAGTGCAACTCGTAGTCGCGCTGGGCTGCAATATGCAGCAACACCCGAAGAGTACTCATCTTCGGGGTGGGAGCGAAGGTCTGGAAGAAGTCCACCCCCTCTCGCTGACTGAAGCCTCTCGCAACATAGCGCGCCTTGAACATAGGTGGTGATCCAGGCGGCCGCTTCACCTTGTAGAGCCATCGGCCACTGACGACATTCGTCCCAGGTGGTGGGACTGCGTCGACGTAAGTGCCTGTGGACCTATAAGATGCCATCTCTGCCTCCTCAGCTGCTATCCAGTACGAAGCCCAGGGTCCCGAGACCGCCTCGGCGTGAGTGCGAGGGATCGGGATGTCAAGGGCGTCTGGATCCCCCTCAGGGGCAAGCAGCATGGCGCAGAGATGAGGAACAGCGGCCGCAAGGAAACCAAGCTCGAACTGCCTGTCCTCTACGACCTCCAGGGGAAAGACAGGAGCACCCCCAGAGGACGGAGAACGTGCAGGGCCACTCACCAAGTGAGCGGCGTAGTCAAGGCGGTGGGAAGAGGCAAAGCCAGAGACAGTGGTAACAAGTGCTGAGACAGACGACAGAGGTGCAGTCGGGTGAGTGACCAACGCGGACAAAACACGGAAGACGACAGGACGGGAGACACGGAGGTAGTCGGACAACGGGTCGTGAAGCACAGTGAGGGACGACTCAGGGGGCTGTGGAAGGACAGGAGGAGGTGGAACACGAGAGCGGAGAACAAGGTGAAACGGACCGTTTGCACGGTAACGGGACCGACGGGGCTGTGGAGACACAGCACGACTGAGGGGAGGACGACGAGTCCACTGGGAGGAGGAAAGGGACTCAACTGGTGGAACAGGAGGGGACGTCAGGACCCGACCGCCTCCCCATCAGCCGCAGCCCCTGCAGCTCCACCCTCAGCAGCGGCAGCAGCAGCAACGCCAGGTGCAGCGGCAGCATCGTCGCCGGTGCGGCTGGACTTCCTGTCACGCGCGCGCAGTGCCTTCATGAGTGCCGTGCTCTCTGACCCCGACGCCCACGCCCTGCGCCAGGAAGGTGAGTTAGGAAGGTGCGAGGAAGGTGAGTTCAAGGGAGATGCGAGGAAGGTGAGTCCAAGGATGGTGCGAGGAGGATGAGCTCGGTCTAAGAACGTGCAAAGAAGGTGAGTCCGAAGGTGTGAGGAAGGTGCGAGGAAGGTGAGTCCGCACGGCAGGAGGTGTGAGCACGGTGAGTCCGAGGAAGGTGCGAGGAAGGTGAGTCTGAGGAAGGTGTGAGGAAGGTGAATCCGGTAACAGGGGAACATGTAGGGTAGGGGGCGTTGGAGGGGCGAGGGAGGTGGGAGTGGGGGTGAGGGTGTGAGGAGGCTGGGGGAAGAGCAGAGCAGGAAACAAGAGGTCGGGGGTGTGGAGGAGGAGGGGGGATGGGATAGGTTGGGCGTGGCATGATGAGCAGAAGGCGTGAGACCATGGTTGGCGGGACTGTCACCTTGTTGTTTGTAGCTATGGCGCTCGAGCTGGTGAGTCAAGGTGCTGTGCTGGGCTTCGTACATCTCATTCAACCTGCTACATCCCATCCCAGAGCGCTAAAACCCCCTTCTTGACATTCCTCCTAAGCCATCTGCACATCCCTCTCGTCCTGCTCCTCCCCTCCCCTCTCCTTGCCTCTTCCCCCTCCTCCCCTCTCCTCCCCTCTCCCCTGTCTCCCCTCCACAGCCAGCCGTGTGCATGTGGGGGGGGGGGGGGGGGCATCAAGATGGTGAAGCGGCACGCTAGTCAGCTCATAATCTGCACATCCCCCTTCCTGCTCCTCGCCTCCCCTCTCCCCTCCCCTCTCCCCTCCCGTCTCCCCCCTCCAGCCAGCCGCGTGCTGGGCGGGGGCAACATCAAGATAGTGAAGCGGCGCGACCTGGCGGAGGCGGGGGGGCGGGTGGGCGAGGAGAAGCAGTTCTGCGCGCTCAAGCACAGCGAGTGGCTGCGCTGCCTCCGCGAGGAGCTCATGCTGCTCCGGGTGAGATGGGGTGATGCCATGGCAGCACCTCATGCTGCTGCACCGCTGCACCGCTGCACCGCTGCACCGCTGCACCGCTGCACCGCTGCACCACTGCATCCATTCTCCTCACCATCCTCGCCCTGACTTCCCTGCTCCCCACCCCCCATTCCCCTTTCTCCCCCTTTCTCCGCCTCTGCCCCTCTGCCCCTCATCCTCCAACTCCCATGTCCATCCACCCCCACCCCCTCCCCCCTCCCCCCTCCCCCACCCCCACCCCCCTCCCCCCTCCCCCCTCCCCCACCCCCTCCCCCCTCCCCTCCCCCCCCCTCCTCTCCCCCTTCCTCTACCCCCCCTCCTCTCCCCCCCCCACAGATCGAGCGCCAGAACAGCATGCTGGACCACACGCCCTCCCACCGCCCCTCCCCCGCCTCCCCCTCCCTGCACCTCCCGGGCTTCCCTTCCCCTCCCCTCCTCGCCTCCCACTCCTTCCACGGTCACACCAGCAGCCCCAGCAGCAACGGCGCCACTGCCTGGCTGGGAGGGGGCCGACCGGGGGAGGAGCAGCATGGGGGGGGAAGCGAGGGGGCGATGGGGGCGCGCATGAGGGCAGTGGGTGCTGCTGATGGCATCTTCCCCGCGCTGCCTGCCTCTGCCTCCCCGTGCTCACCAGCAGCAGCAGCAGTAGCAGCAGGTGGAGGGGCGGCGAGTGGCAGTCCTTTGCATCGCAGCACGAGCATGGCGCCCAGCAGGGCGCTGCAGCAAGGTATCCGCGTGGGTGGCACTGTGCCGCTCTGCAGGGCTGCTGCTGGCGTGGCCTCCTGCATTCCCCCATGCTCCACCAGTGCTCCTTGTGTCACATGCACACATGCACACATGCACACATGTGAATCTCCTAATCGGCATCAATGCCAGTCCACTGCCACTTCTTCCTCCTATCTTCCAATCACTTCATCACACCTTTCCCCTCCCTCCCTCCCCCCCATTTCCTCCCTCCCATGCCCTCCCTCCCTTCCCCTCCATCCCTTCCGTTCCCTCCCTTCCCATCCCTCCCTCCTCCCCCTCCCTTCCTTTTCCCCTCCCCCATTCACCACTCCTGTCTCCACAAACAGCCGATGCAAGGCTAGCCAAGCGTCCCCTGCCCATGCCTCTGCCCGTCTTCAGCCCGTCCTCCCACCCCTCGCCCCCCGCCCGCCCCACACCCACCACCCCTGCCCTCCTGCGCCTCTCCTCCTTGTCCCTCTGCTCCTCCTCCTCGCCCCTCAATCACTTCCTTGCTTCCACCTCCACTGCTGCGGCAAGCACCACGAGCAACGGCAGCAGCAGCAGCAGCAGTGGCAGCAGCAACAGCAACAGCAACAGCAACGTTACCACAAGCAGCAGAAGCGCGGGTGATGCCACGTGCCTCCGAGAGCCCCCTGCAGACGGGCAGGCGCACCCGTTGGTGCAGCAGCAGCAGCAGCAGCAGCACACGCGGCACAGCAGCCTGGCGCTGAGGGGCGGCGATGGCGACTCCCTGCCCGCCCTGCTCGCCCACTGGCCGTCCCACCACCACCACCACCGCCGCCACCGCCGCAGCACCACCATTGGTGAGGGGTTGAAGTCTGGAGGACGGGAGGGAAGGGCAAGGGCGAGCGAAAGGGAGGGGAAGAGGGAGGGGAAGAGGGAGGGGAAGAGGGAGGGGAAGAGGGAGGGGGAGAGGGAGGGGAAGAGGGAGGGGAAGAGGGAGGGGGAGAGGGAGGGGAAGAGGGAGGGGAAGAGGGAGGGGGAGAGGGAGCGGTCGAGGAAGAGCAACAAGGGAGGAGGGGAAGATGAGGGGAAGTAAGGAAGGATGTAGTCACACAATTATTGCTGGTTTGTTTGAACCCTCTCTCTCGCCGCTGCCCATCTCTACTCGCCTCCTTGCCATCCTTCTCCCCCATTCCCACCCCCCCAGGCTCCCTCACTGACTTGGACCATGAAGCGGGCGGCAGCGGACGGCATGCAGCGATGGTGGCGGCAGAGGCGGCAGCAACGGGCGGGCAGCGCATGGTGCGCATGTGGGAGCGCTTGAAACGCATCATGCCGCCGCCCAGAGGCTCCGACCTTGAGGTCTGTCTCATATGCAAACGTGGAACACTTAGTGTGCATTTAATATGCGTTTTATCTTTTTTCTTTTAATTGTGTTGAAGTGTTTGCTGGGACCATTCGAGAGAGGTAACATCTGCTGCATGCCCGGCTTGCTGCATCAGCCTCTGCGCATTCCAACTTGCTCCTCACCTCATTGCCGTTGGATGTCCACCCACCACGTTTCCCCTCATCCTCTTCTCTCAGCAGGAAGCTTCGCCACGCCTCTCTCTGATCTCGCCTCGCTGCCCCACCCAGCAGCACCTCAACCACAGCGCCAGCCTGGGGGCGGGCATGGGCATGGGCATGGGCATGGGCATGGGCATGGTCATGGGCATGGGCATGGGCACGGGCATGGGCATGGGCATGGGCATGGGCACGGGCATGAGCGGGGGGGCGAGTGTGATTCAGCTGCCGGCGGGGATGACGCTGGTGGAGGCGCTGCTGGCGGGCCGTGTGCCGCGCAACCAGAGGGGCGCCGCCTGGGTTGCCCTCGCCACCGCCCACCCCGATGTGAGTGCGATCACCCCGGTGCACGTGCTGTGCTGAAGCTACTGCCTTGCCTGCTCTGCTAGAACGTGCACCAGTGCCTGTTTATGCCTCAATGCACCTCCTCCATGCCTCAATGCACATGCCATGCCACCTACCACACACCTCAATCTCTCCACCTCAACCTCTCCCACTCTCCGTCCCCCCCTCGCCCTCTCCCTCACCCTCGCACCCTCTCCTTCCCCTTCTCCTCTCACCGGCAGGACACCTTGGCGGATGGCAGCAGCTACGCCTCTCTGCTCATGCAGCCCTCCGCCTCCGCCAAGTGAGCTCCCCACCCCCACACACGCCAAGTGAGCTCCCCACCCCCACACACGCCAAGTGAGCTCCCCACCCCCACACACACCAAGTGAGCTACCCACACACACTAATGACACACACTCATGGCACACACTCATGGCACCCCGTGCACTCATGGCACTCCATGCACTCATGGCACTCCATGCACTCATGGCACTCCATGCACTCATGGCACTCCATGCACTCATGGCACACCATGCACTCCTGGCACACCATGCACTCATGGCACACCATGCACTCATGGCACACCATGCACTCCTGGCACACCATGCACTCATGGCACACCATGCACTCATGGCACACCATGCACTCATGGCACACCATGCACTCATGGCACACCATGCACTCATGGCACACCATGCACTCATGGCACACCATGCACTCATGGCACACCATGCACTCATGGCACACCATGCACTCATGGCACACCATGCACTCATGGCACACCATGCACTCATGGCACACCATGCACTCATGGCACACCATGCACTCATGGCACACCATGCACTCATGGCACACCATGCACTCCTGACACACCACGCACTCATGGCACACCACGCACTCATGGCACACCATGCACTCATGGCACACCATGCACTCATGGCACACCATGCACTCCTGACACACCACGCACTCATGGCACACCACGCACTCATGGCACACCATGCACTCATGGCACACCATGCACTCATGGCACACCATGCACTCCTGGCACACCATGCACTCATGGCACACCACGCACTCATGGCACACCACGCACTCATGGCACACCATGCACTCCTGGCACACCATGCACTCCTGGCACACCATGCACTCATGGCACACCATGCACTCATGGCACACCATGCACTCATGGCACACCATCCACTCCTGGCACACCATGCACTCATGGCACACCATGCACTCATGGCACACCATGCACTCATGGCACACCATGCACTCCTGGCACACCATGCACTCATGGCACACCATGCACTCATGGCACACCATGCACTCATGGCACACCATGCACTCATGGCACACCATGCACTCATGGCACACCACGCACTCATGGCACACCATGCACTCATGGCACACCACGCACTCATGGCACACCATGCACTCATGGCACACCATGCACTCATGGCACACCATGCACTCATGGCACACCACGCACTCATGGCACACCATGCACTCATGGCACACCACGCACTCATGGCACACCATGCACTCATGGCACACCACACAAATAGTTCCCTGCTCGCCCTCAACCTCTCTGCCCTCACTTGTCCGCGCATGCCCCCGCATGCTTGCCCTCGTCATAGCTTGCCCTCGTCATAGCTTGCCCTCGTCATAGCTTGCCCTCGTCATAGCTTGCCCTCGTCATAGCTTGCCCTCGTCATAGCTTGCCCTCGTCATAGCGTGCCCTCCTTGCCTACCCGGCCTCTCCATCCACTCCTTGCCTACCCGGCCTCTCCATCCACTCCTTGCCTACCCGGCCTCTCCATCCACTCCTTGCCTACCCGGCCTCTCCATCCACTCCCCAATTCCCCCTGCCCTGACTGCAGGGAGATAGAGCGGGATCTGGACCACACCTTCCCCATTTACCCCATTCCCCCCATTTACCCCATTCCTCCCATTTCCCCCGTTTCCCCCGTTTACCCCATGCTCCCCATTTACCCCATTCTCCCCATTTACCCCATTCTTCCCATTCTCTCATTCCCTCCATTTCCCCCCACACCCCCCCCCCCCCCCCCCCCCTTGGCTGCAGGGAGATAGAGCGGGACGTGAACCGCACCTTCCCCAACCACCGCCTGTTCCAGGAGGAGAGGGGCGCGGGCCAGCAGTCGCTCTTCAACGTCATCAAGGCCTACTCCGTGCGCCCCCCCGCCCCCCCCTTCCCCGCCCTGCTCCGCCCTACCCTACCCTACCCTACCCTA
Organism: Closterium sp. Naga37s-1; assembly: GCA_947471745.1. Lineage (NCBI taxonomy): Eukaryota > Viridiplantae > Streptophyta > Zygnematophyceae > Desmidiales > Closteriaceae > Closterium > Closterium sp. Naga37s-1. The sequence goes on along the minus strand of CANJKZ010000247.1, from coordinate 933,366 downwards.
CCCTACCCTACCCTACCCTACCCTACCCTGCCCTACCCTACCCTACCCTACCCTACCCTACCCTACCCTACCCTACCCTGCCCTACCCTACCCTGCCCTGCCCTGCCCTGCCCTGCCTTGCCCTGTCCCGTTTGCCCTGCCCTGCCCCGCCCCGCCCCGCCCTGCCCCTCCTTGCCTTACCCCGCTCTGCCCTTCCCTGCTATGTGCTCTCTGCCCTTCCCTGCTATGTGCGCTCTGCCCTTCCCTGCTATGTGCTCTCTGCCCTTCCCTGCTATGTGCTCTCTGCCCTTCCCTGCTATGTGCTCTCTGCCCTTCCCTGCTATGTGCTCTCTGCCCTTCCCTGCTATGTGCTCTCTGCCCTTCCCTGCTATGTGCTCTCTGCCCTTCCCTGCTATGTGCTCTCTGCCCTTCCCTGCTATGTGCTCTCTGCCCTACCATGCTATGTGCTCTCTGCCCTTCCCTGCTATGTGCTCTCTGCCCTTCCCTGCTATTTGCTCTGTGCCATGCTGTGCCCACTTTCTGGTCCGTACTCCCTTCCTGCCTGATTTCTTCCCTCCTTGTCTCTCGCCCCTCCCCTGCACGCCCCTCCCCTGCACGCCCCTCCCCTGCACGCCCATCGCCCATCGCCCATCGCCCATCGCCCATCGCCCATGGCCCATCATGCCCACCAGGTGTTGGACAAGGAGGTCGGCTACTGCCAGGTGTGCTTCGCATCCCTTGCCCTCCCCCACTCCCCCTCCCCTTGCCCTCCCGTACTCCCCCTCCCCTTGCCCTCCCCCACTCCCCCTGCCCTTGCCCTCTCCCCCTCGCCTTGCCCTCTCTTCCTCCCATTGCCCTCTCCCCCTCCCCTCACCCTCTCCGCCTCCCCTTTCCCTCTCCCCCGCCCCTTGCCCTCTCCCCCTCCCGTTGCCCTCCCTCCCTCCCCGTTCTGTCTCGCCCTCCCCTTGCGTCTCTTCTGCGCCTTGCTCTCTCCCCCTCCCCTTGCTCTCTCCCCCTCCCCTTGCTCTCTCCCCCTCCCCTTGCCCTCTCACCCTCCCCTTGCCCTCTCCCCCTCCCCTTGCCCTCTCACCCTCCCCTTGCCCTCTCCCCCTCCCCTTGCCCTCTCACCCTCCGCTTGCCCTCTCACCCTCCCCTTGCCCTCTCACCCTCTGCTTGCCCTCTCACCCTCCGCTTGCCCTCTCACCCTCCGCTTGCCCTCTCCCCCTCCCTTGCAGTATTTCCCTCCCTTCCCTCTTCCTTCAATTTGTCTTCTAATTGATCTTTCAATTCTCACGGTCTAACCCCATCTTCTCTTCCTTTTCCTTCCTCCCTTCCTTCCCCGTCTTCCCTTCGCCCTTCCTGCTTAGCGCTACCTCCCCCTTCCTTCCACTTGTGCCCACGCTACCGCCTTAACGCTACCGCCTTAACGCTACCGCCTTAACGCTACCGCCTTAACGCTACCGCCTTAACGCTACCGCCTTAACGCTACCGCCTTAACGCTACCGCCTTAACGCTACCGCCTTAACGCTACCGCCTTAACGCTACCGCCTTAACGCTACCGCCTTAACGCTACCGCCTTAACGCTACCGCCTTAACGCTACCGCCTTAACGCTACCGCCTTAACGCTACCGCCTTAACGCTACCGCCTTAACGCTACTGCCTTAACGCTACCGCCATAACCCTGTAGCTTGATGCTCACACCGCTGCAACTCCTGTTTCTCGACACCCTTCCTCATCACTTCTCCCCCGCACTTCCACTCCCGCCTCTCCTCTGCTTCCCACACACTATCAGAGGCTACGCAAGCTTTCCTCACCCTTAATCTTACTCTCTCTTTCCGCTTCCTCTGCCTGCCTCCATCACTCTCTCTACACCATCGCCCATCCCCGCGGCCCATGTGTGTGGGTGGGGCACCGTCTGCGCTGCATGCATGCATGGTGCGTGTTGCATGGCACATGGAAACGGCATGGCGCATGGCATGGCGCACGGCACGGCGGTGGGCAGGGGATGGGGTTCATAGCGGCGACGCTGCTGATGAGCATGGGGGAGGAGCACGCCTTCACGTGCCTCGTCTTCCTCATGTACCGCTGCGGCCTCCGCGGGGTCTTCCTGCCCGACATGCAGCAGGTGGGGCTTTAAGACATGCAGCAGGTGGGGCTTTAAGACATGCAGCAGGTGGGGCTTTAAGACATGCAGCAGGTGGGGCTTTAAGACATGCAGCAGGTGGGGCTTTATGACATGCAGCAGGTGGGGCTTTAAGACATGCAGCAGGTGGGGCTTTATGACATGCAGCAGGTGGGGCTTTAAGACATGCAGCAGGTGGGGCTTTATGACATGCAGCAGGTGGGGCTTTAAGACATGCAGCAGGTGCCGTGGGCTTTAAGACATGCAACAGGTGCGGTGGGGTGCGGCTTTAAAACATGCAGCAGGTGCGGTGCGGTGCAAAACTCACATGCCTTGTGTGCGCAACTCACATGCCCTGTGTGCGCAACTCACATGCCCTGTGTGCGCAACTCACATGCCTTGTGTGCGCAACTCACATGCCCTGTGTGCGCAACTCACATGCCTTGTGTGCGCAACTCACATGCCATTCCATCCCATGATGCCTTCTGTCAATGTTGCTCAACATCACATCCCTCCCTCGTCCTCTCGTGGACGCATGTTTGTGATGTGTGACGTGTGCATCCCTGTGTGTGCATGCGTTTTTATCAATGTGCATGTGCTTGCATATGTCGTGTGTATGCATGCATGTGTCTGAAATTGAATGCCCGTGCGTGAATGCCCGTGTGTGTGAATGCCCGTGTGTGTGAATGCCCGTGTGTGGGAATGCCTGTGTGTGTGAATGCCCGTGTGAATGCCCGTGTGAATGCCCCTGTGCCCCCCCAACACACAGCTGCAAGTGCGCATGTATCAGCTCACTCAACTGCTCATCCACGTGCCCGTGTGTGTGTGCCCCCCCCTTTCCCCCCCCAACACACAGCTGCAAGTGCGCATGTATCAGCTCACTCAACTGCTCATCCACGTGCCCGTGTGTGTGTGCCCCCCCCTTTCCCCCCCCAACACACAGCTGCAAGTGCGCATGTATCAGCTCACTCAACTGCTCATCCACGTGCCCGTGTGTGTGTGCCCCCCCCTTTCCCCCCCCAACACACAGCTGCAAGTGCGCATGTATCAGCTCACTCAACTGCTCATCCACGTGCCCGTGTGTGTGTGCCCCCCCCTTTCCCCCCCCAACACACAGCTGCAAGTGCGCATGTATCAGCTCACTCAACTGCTCATCCACGTGCCCGTGTGTGTGTGCCCCCCCCTTTCCCCCCCCAACACACAGCTGCAAGTGCGCATGTATCAGCTCACTCAACTTCTCATCCACACTCTGCCTCGCGTGCATGCCTTCTTCGACCACCTCGACATCAAACCCGTACGACGCATGCCATGCCACGCCATGCCATGCCACGCCATGCCATGCCAGGCCATGCCATGCCACGCCATGCCATGCCACGCAATGCCATGCCACGCCATGCCATGCCACGCTATGCCCTGCCACGCTATGCCATGCCACGCCATGCCATTCCATGCAATGCCATGCAATGCCATTCCATGCCATGCCATGCCATGCCATGCAATGCCATACCGGTTCTTCTAATGTGCCTCAGCTATTGTGTGTAATCACCATGCCTCACAGCACCATGCCTCACAGCACCATGCCTCACAGCACCATGCCTCAAAGCACCATGCCTCACAGCACCACCCATTCTTCTCACTTCAGCTTTGAAACGTCAGCCCAACACCATCGCAACCGTTCATCAGCATCGCTTACGTCAGGTATCCCCTCCCCATGCACACCATGCCCCACCGTGCCCCACCGTGCCCCACCGTGCCCCATACACGCCACGGCATGGCGCCACCACACCAGGTGATGTATGCGGCGGACTGGTTCCTCACGCTCTTCGCGCGCACCATGCCGCACTACCTCGTCTTCCGCGTCTTTGACATCATCCTCGGTACGCTGATGTCATCCTCGGTACGCTGATGTCATCCTCGGTACGCTGATGTCATCCTCGGTACGCTGATGTCAATTTTGGTACGCTGATGTCATCCTCGGTACGCTGATGTCATCCTCGGTACGCTGATGTCATCCTCGGTACGCTGATGTCATCCTCGGTACGCTGGTGTGCTCTGGACCTGCCCATCCTTTCCCCATCCACCCTGTTTCCTCCCCTCTCTTTGGTGCCTCTGCATCAGAGCCAACCATGTCCCCTGCCCTCTATCCTCTTGCCGCTGTTTGTCCTAGACATTAAAGACCTCCCTCTCGCTCATCCACACCCTTTCTTACGCCCCCTTAATGCCTCTCCCCTCTCATCTCTCATCTCTCCCCACTCATCTCTCATCTCTCATCTCTCATCTCTCATCTCCCATCTCTCATCTCTCATCTCGCATCACTGCAGCGGAGCAGACCACTGCAATTGTCTTCAAGCTCGCCATCGTTCTCCTGCAGGTATCTGCCCTCCCACCTCCTCCTCCCACCTCCTCCTCCCACCTCCTCCTCCCACCTCCTCCTCCCACCTCCTCCTCCCACCTCCTCCTCCCACCTCCTCCTCCCACCTCCTCCCACCTCCTCCCACCTCCTCCCACTTCCTCCCCCCTCTTCCCTTCCCCACTGCACCATCGTCCTTCCCTCTTCCATGCCTCTCCCACCCACTTCCCATCACCCACCTCTCTTCCCACTAACCGCCTCTTCCCATCCGTATTTCCCGTCCCCTCCCCCTTTCCTTCAACCCCCCCCCCCCCCCCACGCTCCCCCCCCCCACCCCCAGGTGTGCGGGCGGCAGCTGCAGCAGTGCCCGGAGATGGAGTACGCCATGTGCCTTCTGCGTACAGAGCTGCCTGCACAACTCAAGGTACCGCACTCCACCCCCTCGTACCGCACAGCCCCTCACCGTACATCACGGCACCCCACAGTCCCTCACGGTGCGTCACTGTACTTTAAGCCTGGGAGTTGGTTGGAGGGGGTTAGTCTCTCTGGCACGTCACTTATGTCATGCTTCAAATATGCATGATTTGATCTTTCTATCCGGAGTTGCATCCACCCATTCTATGGTCACACCCTGTCTCTCCCCACCACGCACCTCACCCCACCTCTCTCTCACTCTCTTAAGAGCCCAAGAGCCCTCCCTCCCAGTCCGCATGAAATTCAGCGCTGCCTGCACTCATGCCTCCTGTGTGTGTGTGCATGCGTGTGTGTGCGTGCCACGTGCATGCTTGTGTATGTATATGTGTTTGTGTTTGTGGTTGTGTTTGTGTGTGCGCACGTGCGCCTGTGTGTGTGTGCGTGTGTGTGTGCGTGTGTGAGTGCATTCATGTGTCTCCTCTGACGCCCAGCAGGAGGTGAGCGAGGAGGAGATGGAGGAGCTGGTGTGCAAGGCCATGCGGGTGGATCTGCCCTTTGAGAGCCTGCTGCGACTCGAAGCAGGTCCCTGCTGCCACCCTCTCCCCGCACCATGCTGCCGCCCACTCCCTACACAGTGCTGCCACTGCACGTGCTGCCACTGCACGTGCTGCCACTGCACGTGCTGCCACTGCACATAATGTGCACTCGCATCCAACCCACTCTGTCCATTTCCTTGCCACCTGCATCCGCCCCTCTTGTCTCCCTATCCCCTTTCACGCCTAAGCCTGCATTACCTCGGTCTCCACTCTTCCCTCCCTCTATTTGTCTCATCAACTTCCCCAAACTTGTTTTCGCAACTTCTCTCACCTTTCTCCTTCCTTCCCTCTCCAATCTTCCTCCTTTTCCTTTCTCTCACTCCTCTAAACATGGCGCGTACCGTGTCACCCAGAGTACGATCTGCTGGCGGGGGAGGCAGCGGCGGCGGCGAGGGACGTGCAGGCAGCAGCAGAGGCGAGTGAGGCGGCAGCGCTGTCGTGGGGCGCCAACCGCCAGCAGCTGGAGGCGCGCCTCTGCCATGCCACACTCGTGCGTGCTGCCAGGATAGAGGGGGGAAAAGGGAGGGGGATGGGGGGAGGGAGGAAGGGGGAGAGGGAGAGGATGGATGGCTGAGTGTTATTGCAGCGTCGATGCCTGTCCAGCCATTTCTTTTCACTGACCATGCAAGTGCTCGCATGCTCTCCTGCTGTGCTCGCATGCTCTCCTGCTGTGCTCGCACACTCTCCTGCTGTGCTCGCACGCTCTCCTGCTGTGCTTGCACGCTCTCCTGCATCACATTACCCTTGCATACCCTTCCCTTTCCCTCGTCACTCTCCTCCCTCCTCCTCAAATTTATCAACTCACCACGGCAGGCTCTGAAGCAAGGCGAGCGCCTGGCAGCCCACATCACAGCCGCCCTGACCCTCTCCACCTCGTGCCACCGCCTCTCTTCCTCCTCCCCTCCCTCCTTCTCACCACCACCACATGCCAATTCAAAGCCCCACACTTGTTCACCCACCATAAGCAGCCATGCCTCTGCCGTGCATGCTGCCTTGCACATGGGTAATGGGGTAGGAGGAGCCACAGAGAGCAGTGATGAAGGCAGGGTCACAGGGGACAGCAGTGGAGGGGGAGTGGTGAGTGGCCGGGTTGGTGGGGACGGCTGTTTGCTGGTGAATGGCAGTGGGGCGAGGGGACTAGAAGGTTCAAGAGCTGAGCGCTTGAGTGGTGCTTCGTGCGCCGAGGAGAGAGGGCAGCCCTTGGAGGGCGGTGAAGGAGAGGAGAGAGCATGTGAGGAGGAGGGAGCATGTGAGGAGGAGGGAGCATGCGAGGAGGACCTACCACTGGAGGAGAGAGTGCAGCGGTGGGAGGAGCGGGTGGCAGTGGTGGGAGGGGGGGGCAGCACGGTGGAGGTGGTGAGAGCAGTGAGAGCAGCGCAGCAGGAGTGGGTGCAGGTGGGGCTGGCACTGGCGCTGGCAGAGAGGGAGGTGGCGTGCCGCCTCGACATGGGTGCACCGCCCACTGACCCTTCAGCCGCGCTGGGAGCTCTCATGGACGGCGGGGCGCATGAGGTGGTTGTTGTGGAGGAGGTGGGGGGCTGTGTGGGGGAGAATGGAGCTCATGGACGTGGCAGTATGCGCCAGTATGATGCAGTGAAGAGATTATGAGTTATGGCTGTGTCTCGTTGAAATTGCATGACTTCACCAGGCTTGAGGCTTTGTTGTGCCGGTATTACCTACACTGTTGTATTGTACCAGTAATTCCACAACTGCAGCTACTGGGGCTAGGGGGTTTGTCGGTGTGCAGTTGGTTGGCAAGCGTAAAATAAGAAATACGTGGGCGAATTTGGGATAGAGTATCAGGGCACGTAGTGTCTGTTTGCACATCTCGTTTTGGCTGCTTTTCTGTCGGCCAAAATCCTTCGCAAGCATTTGTGTCAACAGATTGGTCAACGGAAATTCAGCTTGAAAGCTAGAAAGGTAACAAGCTACGTCAGAGCGGCAACGAGCTTCGTTGGAAGGTTACTTCCGTGACAAACGGCCTGTCAGATCTTGGTCATAACTTGTGCGGGTCCTTCAGGACCCTATTTGTGCATCCTGGTGTTACAATAATGCATAATTTTGTACAGGGAATAATTTTGAGCTAGAAGTATGAATGCATGCACCGCTGGTGACATTTGCAAATACGGGTCTCTGATAAAGAAGGCCCTGGTTGCGAGTCTTGACTTGAAGCTGCAAGATTATTGAACAGTGATTCAGTGTCTGCACTGCACTGTACGCGTGCCTTCTCGGCAACGTGCTTCTGTGTCTTGCTGTCTGTCTTCTCTCCAATCGCAAGCCCCATATCAAGCTGCTTCTGCTTCCTCCTCGTCTTGCCGTGCTTCTCCCAGCTTCTTCCTGTCCGGTAGCGTGCGGGTGTTGGGTCGAATTCAGACTGAGAGATACACAAATGAGATTGGATATGATATGACTAAGCGCAAGCAATAGGTTATAAATACATCATATCTGGCAGGAAGTGGTTGATGTACGTAAGTGTGAATGTGGGTGATTTTGGGAGTATGTGGTTGATGAGAGCACAAGGGGCACACAGCTGAACAGCATGCGCTCTGCTTGCAGAGAGGGCAGCCTGATTGCAAATGCAAGCAGCTCACCGCCACGCATCTAGTAGAGCGGGTGTGGTGCGAGCTATCAAGCGGGAGGGACTAGCCTTGCGGATCACAAACCACACAAGCACAAACAGCACAAGCATGTGCACCCACCACACCATCACATGCAGCACCCACCACACCATCACATGCAGCACCCACCACACCATCACATGCAGCACCCACCACACCATCACATGCAGCACCCACCACACCATCACATGCAGCACCCACCACACCATCACATGCAGCACCCACCACACCATCACATACAGCACCCACCACACCATCACATGCAGCACCACCATCACATGCAGCACCCACCACACCATCACATGCAGCACCCACCACACCATCACATGCAGCACCCACCACACCATCACATGCAGCACCCACCACACCATCACATGCAGCACCCACCACACCATCACATGCAGCACCCACCACACCATCACATGCAGCACCCACCACACCATCACATGCAGCACCCACCACACCATCACATGCAGCACCCACCACACCATCACATGCAGCACCCACCACACCATCACATGCAGCACCCACCACACCATCACATGCAGCACCCACCACACCATCACATGCAGCACCCACCACACCATCACATGCAGCACCCACCACACCATCACATGCAGCACCCACCACACCATCACATGCAGCACCCACCACACCATCACATGCAGCACCCACCACACCATCACATGCAGCACCCACCACACCATCACATGCAGCACCCACCACACCATCACATGCAGCACCCACCACACCATCACATGCAGCACCCACCACACCATCACATGCAGCACCCACCACACCATCACATGCAGCACCCACCACACCATCACATGCAGCACCCACCACACCATCACATACAGCACCCACCACACCATCACATGCAGCACCCACCACACCATCACATGCAGCACCCACCACACCATCACATGCAGCACCCACCACACCATCACATGCAGCACCCACCACACCATCACATGCAGCACCCACCACACCATCACATGCAGCACCCACCACACCATCACATGCAGCACCCACCACACCATCACATGCAGCACCCACCACACCATCACATGCAGCACCCACCACACCATCACATGCAGCACCCACCACACCATCACATGCAGTACCCACCACACCATCGCTTGCGGTACACACATATGGACAGAGCGGCCGAGGTGCTTTGAGACGTCTCCGACTGGGGTGCACACATGGGGGCGGCTCACCGTACAGTGACCCGCTAACCGCTGGTAGAGCGGGTGTGGTGCGAGAGTTGCCAGGCGAAGCCTTGATCGCCGTGAACCCCATTGTCTCCCTCGTGCCTGGTGCAAAGGGGAAGGGGAGGGGGACGAGGGGGAAGGGGGCGGGGCGGAAGGATGGGGCACAGAGGGGATGACTTGTGCGCGTGAGAACACCATCAGGCGACGCCTTGATCGCCGTGAACCCCATCGCCACACTCGTATTTGGGAGAGAAAGGTGGGGGCTTGGTGTGAGGCAGTGGGGGGTGGGGAGACGCAGAGGGGTGGGGGGTGGGGAGACGCAGAGGGGTGTGGGGTGGGGAGACGCAGAGGGGTGGGGGAAGAACGGGGAGCATAGGAGAGAGGAGAGGAGTGGGGGAGAGAGAGGGAGGGGGGGGGGGGGCACGGAGGGAAAGGTGGGTGAATTGTGCGTACTGTTGGTTGGCGACCTCGCTCGTGTCAGAGGGGCGCGCATGGGGGAAAAGGGGGACGGAGGAAGAGCGACCGTTTGAGGGGAGTGGGGGAAAGGGAGAGCGACGAGCCTAGTCATTGTTCGGATTTTAGGGTTCCCTCCATCTTTCCTTGAAAGCCAAGGAAATGATATATTTCCCCTCCCTTTCCGGTTTCTCCCATCCGATCTTCCACCTACCCAATGCGTTGCTGCTAGTGTTCGCACCTCTCGCCTTCGCATTACGCGGCGGCGCCTCCTGCGGGGGTCGAAGCTGCGGAAAATCCTCCGGCCGCGGCGACCCTAGAGGCTCCCGCGGCGGATGTCACGGCGGAGGGCGCGGAGGCGTCCCCCTTGTCCATGTTGCCAGCCGCGCCCTGAATCTTCTTTCGCTTCTTTCACCATTTCCATCGGGAAAAATAAACTAGACATTCTCATCAGTATTTATATATGTATTCTAGAATCAAGGGGGGCGTCGAAATAGCTTGACGTAGGTCGCGGAATGAAATACTCTCGATAGAGTTACCAAATCTGGCATGCAACTCAGGATAATTTTCGCGCTACTCTTCGTGAATGAAAGACCGAAATTTCTGTGACCCTTCGCGCAACAGGCTGCTTCGCCAGTGCAGTAGTTTCGAGCACCGAAGCTACCGAGAAGCAGCTAGCTCTCGGCTTGGTGACACCCGACCAAATGTAGGAAGGATGAGGCACTTTGGGAGAGCTTGAGACCAGGCCTGTCGAAGTTCCTGGGGCCCAAACTTGCGCTCCCCAGCTCCTCCCCATCTGACCCTGTTTTGGGTGTAGCTGAGCGTTTGGGCACCCTTAACGGTCACGGGCGCATCCCAAAGTGAAAACTTGAAATCCGGGCCTGTTAAGAGTTTGCACTACACTATCTTTAACTCGTATTGGACGCTAAGGGAAATTCGGGTTCTCCAAAGCTGACTTAGACAGTGGCTAGAAAACGCTAAGGGAAAAAAACACTTCTCTCGTGCAACCTAAGGAGAAGGGGCGGGGGGGGGGGTGCGGGGGGTCAGGCAGGATTGGGGAGGGGGGGGTCCTACAACCGGAAACCAAAACTTTGAGACAGGGGAAGGCCTGGTTTGGGCCCTTAACGCATCTGGGGAAGGGTCGAACGAGGCACTTAGTGGCACGGGTGCAGTGCAAATCTAACACTTTATGCAGTCGAGCTGGAGCGAGAGTAGCCCGGAATGTTCAGGGCATTAAGGGCATATGCCCTTGAATCGACAGGCCTGCTTGAGACAGCGGGACTTGGCTTCTGCTGGCAGTCACCTAATTGAGAAGAAAGGGCAGGGGTGGGTGGGATTGAGCTGGGAGGTTGTGAGAAGCGTTTGGTGGGGTTGGGTTACGGTATGTCCGCGTTTCTACACTTTCGTGAAGGTGTTGAGCGAGATAAATGCACCAAGGTAGCTGATGAATGACGGTTGTGTGCGGTAAAACGTGGTAGCGGCCACAAAGTCCTTCCCAGCGTCCAGGAAGGTGGGCTGGATGCGCTGCGATTGGCTGGGAACTGTGTAGGTGCTCAGAAGTACAGTGTACGTGACGGGACCGAACCACAAATCCTTGGATGGCTTGGTTCAGCCGTAGATTTTACGCTTGAAAGGCTGGCAGGTCAACAAATCTTTCGTTGGAGTCGAATGAACAAATCACATTGCTCCACCCCGTATACGAAACTACAGCTCTTCCGCCAGGGGGGATATTGCGCCCAAGTTTCATAGCTTTGAGGTGGGGCTCCAGCACACCGAGTATATGAGGTTACCAATCATCACCCGGACGACGCTCGCTCTCTCAATGAAACCTTCACTTTCGCAAACGACAGAATTTGTCAGGGGGGAGAAAGGGACAAGCGATGCAGTGCAGACGTTCCCCTCACATTGCTCCCCACGCTTTGGCTGATTGCGTGTTCTCTCACGCCATGTTCCTGTAGATGCAGCAGCAGGAGTCTCCAGACATACAAGCTCCTCATCCACAGTCACTCGTGTCTGGAAGAATTCCTCAAGGAGTTCTACATGCACACGAGTTCCTCCTAATCCCCCTCTGATCTCTCATCCCTGCCAAATTTGCCAGCCCCTCTTTGGAAGCCTTTACCGCCTTCCACATTCCGAACACAAAGCTTATCAATCCAGCGTGTCTGCCGGACCTGGCAAATCTCTTCGCGTTCTATCCCATCCCAACCCACGAAATTCACGTCGAGTCAAACACATCCTACTCATGAGCAATGACCATGGCTTATTCGATTCTCCGGATTTCAGCGGCGGCCTGTGGGAAACCAGCGCCAATGCCATCAATGCGAGCGGCTGGACTGGCATGGGGGGCGCCAATACCGGTGCACCAGCGCTTCCCATTGTAGAGGCGACTGCCATTGGAGAGATCTTACAAGAACTTCCTAGCGGCGGCTCCATGGTGCTGTTAGAGATTCCGTCGTGGGAATTGCAGGGTGAACTAATCGGCGAACTCCATCGCGATATGTTTCACGGCAAAGCGATGGGGGTTGATCATATGGACCCTCAGCATGACGAACTCGGATGGTGGGGAGAAAACGAAACGCCAATCCATTCCCTAGCAACGTATGCTGACGAATCGATGATCTCTCAATTCGTCAGCGCTTCTTTTGACCCTCTGGGCGGCGCGACCTAAGACGCGGATTCCGCGCCGGTACACGGCGATTCTTTTGAGCAGACGGGGTCTCTGCGTCCGAGAGTCGAATCGGAATCTGCATGTGCTGGCATTGGCGTTGGAATGAGTGATAGTTATAGTGATGGTGCTGATGCTGACGATGCCGACGGCGATGCTATCTATAATGTCACGGCAGAGCAGCAGCCCGGAAGCCAGGGTGCTGGTGCTCGCGCTGCTATTGGTGGTTCTGATGGTGCTGGTGATGGCGGTACGGAGCTGACCTTCGTAGGAGTGCTGCAGCAGATAAAGCGACACAAAAGGCAAGCGGGTACGAGTGGCAACAGCGACGGCAGGCGACCTGAGCCTTCACAAACACTGGATATGACAAGAGGCGCATCAAACCCTGCAGTGCATTCAGCTTTAGCAGCAGTGCAGCAGGAGGAAGCTTCCAAGCCAAAGGGGCTGGAATCTTTCAAAAGGGAGGACAAACTAGGGCTTTTTAAAAGACAAATAAAGGATATACGGGAGAAGGGTAATACTAAGAGGGCGAAGCTCATTAAACCCGCTGCTTCCCTTCTCACTCCTACCACCCCAACCACTCCTAACGAGTCTTCAACCACTCCAGCCACATCAGAACCTGCCACGTCTACCGATGTTGGTTCTCCTGCTTCCACTTCAGATGCGTCTGCACCTGCAGGCACGATCCCGAGTGACGCAAATTACAAATGGCACAACAATGGACATAAGGTCATTGATTCGAACGGGGAAGCTCCCTTCAAGAGGAAGTACTACCGCTGCAGTTTACACTCTGCGGGCTGTCGTGCTACGAGAACTGTTGATGTTGTTGACGGGCAGCCACTGAGAATTGCGTATAACGGCACACACAACCATGCACTGCTGTCAAACATATATGTTATAGCCTGTTTAGGCTGTAGTGGGTTAGACAATAGGGGGTACAGCTTTTCTAGGTTTCCCTATTTGTACCCATCTCATTTCTAGTTCAATCATTCCTCGCTAGTTATCTCACATGGTATAGAGCGGGTTCCCTAGTGGGACCGTTTTCCCTTGGGCCCACCACGTCGAATATTTTTTTTTCCTACCCTGCCCGAATCGCGCGTCGCGCTCTGCCCTGCTGCCGTCGTAGCGGCCCTACCCTTTCGGCCCGTCGCGCCCTTAGCGGCCTGCCCTGCCTTCGCGGCCCTTATCGGCCCGCCCTCTCGCCCTTCGCGGCCCACCCTGCCGCCCTTAACGGCCCCTTCGCGGGCCCTTCGCGGCCCTTCGCGGCCCCTTTCGCGGCCCTTCGCGGCCCCTTCACGGCCCTTCGCGGCCCCTTCGCGGCTCTTCGCGGCCCCTTCACGGCCCTTCGCGGCCCCTTCGCGGCCCTTCGCGGCCCCTTCGCGGCCCTCTGCGGCCCCTTCGCGGCCCTTCGCGGCCCCACCCTGCCATCGTGGCTCTGCCGCCCTGCCGCCCTGCCTTTACGGCCCTGCCGCCCTGCCGTCACGGCCCTGCCTCGAGCTGTCGCGGCTCTGCCTGCCGCTGTCGCGGCCCTGCCTACCGCCGCTGTTGCGGCCCTGCCTTCAGCCGCCGTTGTTGCGGCCCTTCCTGCGCCCGCGTCGCCGCCCTGCACTGCCGCCACGAAGCGGCCCTGCCCTGCCGGCGCGCCACGGCCCTGCCCTGCCAGGTGCAGCCCTACCCCGATCCGCCCTGGTAAGCGCACGGCCGCACCCGCGCCGCCCTGCCGAGCCGCGCAGCCTTGCCGAGCCGCGCCGCCTAGCCGAGCCGCGCCGCCCTACCGAGCCGCGCCGCCCTGCCGAGTCGCGCTGCTTTTGCTACTGCTACTGCTACTGCTACTGCTGCTGCTGTCATGACTAGCCCTAACGTACTCACCTTCGATTCTGAGGGTCGAGCAGTCGATTTTGAGGTCTGGGTCGATGATCTGCAGCTGTTTCTGCAGTGCGATAGCAAGGAGGTTGTCTCGCTTTTTGACCTCACGTCTGGCGCCTCTGCTGCACCTGCTGCTGATGCTGCTAGTACTGTTCGCTCACAGTGGACCACGTGTGATGCTGCTGCCCGCCTTGCTATTCGTAGTCACCTGCCGTCTGCTGAGCGCGCTCACTTTAGCCAGTACAAGACCGCTAGGACTCTGTACGACGCTGTTGTTGCACGCTACTCCTCCCCTGCCACTACTGCCCTTAGCCGCCTCATGCTGCCGTACCTGTTCCCTGACCTAGCCGCTTTTGCCATAGTCGCTGACCTCATTACGCACCTCCGCACTAGTGACACCCGCTACCGTGCTGCGCATCCTGCCGAGTTCTGCGCCAAGAACCCCCCCCCTATGTACATCACTCTCTACTACCTCGTCACCCGGCTCCCTGACTCCCTTAGCTCGGTCAGGGACCACTTCCTCTCTCTTTGCCCCACCACACTCACCGTTGACCTCCTTGAGGAGCGCCTCCTTGTAGCTGAGAAGAGTATAGTCGCTGTCGGAGCCTCTCGTGGTGACCCTCGTGCCCCTTTCTTTGAGGGGTGCTTCTCCGTCCCTCTTTTGCCCTCTGTTGCCTCTGCTGCTGCTGTCGACCTCGTTGGCACCGAATCGGTCGGCGCTGCGTCTGCCCCTAATGGGAAGCGCCGCTACGGCAAGGGCAAGGGGGGCAAGGGGGGTGGAGGGGATGGCGGGGGCGGCGGTGGTGGCGGTGGAGGAGGCGGAGGGGGTGGGGGTGGAGGTGGGAGTGGTGGCGGGAGTGGGGGCTTCGGTGGCGGCGGTGGAGGTGGAGGAGGCGGAGGCAGCGGCTGTGGGGGTGGAGGTGGCGGCGGCGGCGGCGGGGGTGGGGGTGGCGGTGGCGGTGGTGGGCAGCAGGGAGGCTCTAGCGGTGGCCAGCGCCAGCAGCAGCAGCGCTCCCGTGAGACCCCGTCGCCTCAGCAGCTCCGTGAGTGGTACGCTGGGCGTGGGAGGTCTGGGGGTGCTGGTCCCTGCACTTACGTTCTTCGCACCGGCGACCGCAGTGGAGAGACGTGCGGCGGCCCGCACGCCACGCTACGCTGTTTCGGCCGCCTGACTGACGCCTGGCGTACACAGTTCCCTTGCTCCTCTGAGATCCCTCGCTGGGATATTCTGCTTAAGTCGGGTGTTGCTATCTTTGATCTTGATTATGATGCTATCCTTGCTGCTATGTATGCTGTGTCTATTAGTGCTGAGGGTGATTGCTACCTGTGTGTTCCGCCCGACCCGGGCATTGAGGCTGCTACTCTAGGTGCTAGTGAGTCTGCTGCTCCAGGTGCTGGTGAGGCTGGTCTCTCAGGTACCGCGTCGGCTCAGGTCTTGCACACTTTCACCCTTGACTCGGGTGCTTCCCGCTCCTTCTTTCACGACTGCACCACACTCTCGCCGCTCAGTCGGCCAGTGGCAGTCTCTCTGGCTGACCCCTCTGGGGGTCCGGTCCTTGCACACTCCTCCACGGTCCTGCCGTGTCCGGCGGTCCCGTCTGGCTCTCTGTCTGGCCTCCACCTCCCCTCGTTCTCCACGAACTTGGTGAGTGGAGCTGACCTTGAGGACGTGTGGGTTGACCAGTTCACTCCTGGAGGTCAGCGGGTGACCCACTGTTCGTGTACTCGGACGGGCCGGCACCTGGCCATGTTCACCCGTCAGCCTGGGTCGAGCCTGTACACCCTGACCACCGTGTCTCCTCCGGTTGCTGAGTCTGGTCAGGTAGCCGCGTCGGGTCAGGTGTTTGCTGCAGCGTCCCGGTCTGGCCCTGAGTCTGCCCCCTGCTCGTGTCGCCTCCTGTCTCACGAGACTCTCCTTTGGCACCACCGCCTTGGTCACCCCTCCCTGCCTCGTCTCCGAGGCATGGCCTCCCGTGTCCTTGTCTCAGGTCTCCCCCCGCCCCTCCCTCCCCTTCCTCCGGGGCCTGCCCCTACCTGCGTTCCCTGCGTCGAGGGCCGGCAGCGAGCCGCTTCTCACTCCTCCGAGTTTCCTCCGACAGAGGCTCCCCTGCAGACTCTTCACATGGACGTGTGGGGCCCAGCCCGCGTCCGTGGACAGGGTCACGATCGTTACTTCCTGCTGGTTGTTGACGACTACTCGCGTTACACCACGGTCTTCCCCTTGCGCCGCAAGGGTGAGGTCACTGAGGTGTTGATCGACTGGATCCGCGCTGCTCGTCTCCAGCTCAGAGAGAGTTTCGGCTCGGACTTTCCTGTTCTGCGTCTGCACTCAGACAGAGGTGGAGAGTTTTCCTCCGACCTTCTGCGAGCTTTCTGTCGGGCGGAGGGCATCCGCCAGACGTTCACGCTTCCGGCCTCTCCACAGCAAAATGGGATTGCTGAGCGCCGCATTGGCATGGTCATGGACGTCGCTCGTACGTCCATGATCCATGCGGCTGCTCCCCATTTTCTGTGGCCGTTCGCGGTCAGTACGCGGCGCATCAAATCAACCTCCAGCCCCGGGTCTCCATGCCTGAGACCACCCCCACTCTGCGGTGGATGGGGAAGGTTGGCGATGCGTCTGCGTTCCGTGTCTGGGGATCTCGAGCTTTCGTCCGCGACTTGTCTGCGGACAAGCTGTCCTCCCGTGCCGTTCCCTGCGTCTTCCTTGGCTTCCCCCCTGACGCGCCTGGTTGGCAGTTTTACCACCCCACCTCGCGCCGTGTTCTGTCCTCTCAGGACGTCACGTTTGATGAGTCGGTTTCTTACTACCGTCTCTTCCCCTACCGCACTGCCCCCCTCCCCCCCCCGCCGCTCTTCCTCGCGCCTGGTACTCCCCCGGTAGACCCCCTCCCCCCCCAGGGTCCTGCCCCCTCAGGTGTGTCCCAGGTAGACGCAGTCGAGCCTGTCGAGGTAGCTGTTGACTCTGGTGCTGCTAGGGGTGCTGAGCCTGCTGGTGCCGGGTCTGGGGGTGCTGAGCCTGAGCGTGCGGAGCCTGGGGGTGCTGGGTTTGGGGGTGCTGAGCCTGGGGGTGCTGAGTCTGGGGGTGCGGAGCCTGAGCGTGCTGTATCTGGAGGTCCTTCGGGTGTCTCGTCACGGCGGGAGCCCCTCTCTCCTCAGCAGCTGCGTGAGTGGTACGCTCGACGCTGTAGCAGTGCTGCTGGTGCTGGAGCTGCTGGAGCCGCTGGTTCTAGAGGTGCTCGTGCTGGAGGTACTGGCGCTGCTGGAGGTCTTGCTGGTGTTGGAGCCGCTGGAGGTGCTGGAGCTGCTGGAGGTGCTGCTGGAGCTGCTGGAGGTGCTGCTGGTGCTGGAGCTGCTGGAGCAGCTGGAGGTTCTGCTGGTGCTGGAGCTGCTGGAGCCGCTGGTTCTAGAGGTGCTCGTACTGGAGGTACTGGAGCTGCTGGGGCTGGTGGTGCTGCAGGAGTTGGAGCTGGAGGTGCTGGAGCTGTTGCTACTGGAGGTGCTGCTGGAGCTGGTGCTGCTGGAGGTGCTGCAGGTGGTGGTGCTGCGGGAGTTGTAGCTGGAGACCCTGGAGCTGAGGGTACTGGTGCCGTCTCTGCTTTTTCTGGAGGCGTTGCGCGGCCGCGGCCGTACTACGTTCCGCTCCTTCAGCAGGTTCTTGGCCTACCGCTTTCTACTGGTCCTTCTCCTCCTCCCTTACTGAGTCCACCGCCTGTCTAGTCGCAGTCGCAGTTACTGCCAGCCTCTCCACTGCCTAGTTCTTCTCCTTACTCTGGACCGACTAGAGGTCTTACGGAGCGTCGTGCACCTGAGTCTCGTCCTGCGTCGCCTGAGTCTCCTCCAGAGTCGCCTGTCCGCGCTGTCCGCACTGGTCGTCGTGTTCCGCGTGAGCGTCCTCCTCCTGTCCCGGGCACTCACTATATGACTCTGCGTCCTTCCACTGCTCCACAGCGTGTCCCTCTGCCGTCTCCTCCTGCGTCCTCTCTTCCTGACGGTCCGGACCCGGAGTCTGACTCCCTTCGTGCAGCCAGTCCTACTGTCACGCGTTTCCTCGCCACTGTTGTCACTGGCCCTTCCTTTGAGTCCACTGCTGCGTCTGCTCTAGTTGCTGAGCTTGTTGACTTTGCGGCTGCCTGTCGTCTAGACTACGCCGCTAGTCTTGTTGCTGAGTCTGAGTCTGCCTGTCCTCCGTCCGTCGGGGGTGAGTGTGCTCTTGGCACGGACGTCCTTGAGGACAGGCAGGAGGAGTTCCAGTGTTTTGTTGCTGCTATACCTCATCTCGTGTCCATGCTGCTTGCCCCTGAGGGAGACCCGGATGCACCAGACATCCCGACCCCGCGCTCTTACGCAGAGGCGGTAGAGGGTCCCTACTCCTCTCAGTGGCAGTCAGCCATGGACTCAGAGATGGCTTTCTGGAAGTCCACAGGCACCTACGTCGACGAGGTTCCCCCGCCTGGGGCTAACATCGTCAGTGGCATGTGGATTTTCAGGGTGAAGCGGCCGCCGGGTTCTCCGCCTGTCTTCAAGGCGCGTTACGTTGCACGAGGCTTCAGTCAGCGTGAGGGAGTTGACTTCTTCCAGACCTTCTCCCCTACCCTGAAGATGACCATTCTTCGGGTTCTGCTGCACGTCGCCGCTCAGCGTGACTACGAGCTCCACTCTCTTGACTTCAGCACTGCTTTCCTACAGGGCAGCCTGCACGAGGAGATCTGGCTGCGCCGCCCACCTGGCTTCACTGGGTCGTTTCCTCCTGGTACCCAGTGGAGCCTCCGGCGGCCAGTCTACGGTCTCCGCCAGGCACCCCGTGAGTGGCACGACACACTGAGGACGACTCTTGCTGCTCTTGGGTTTGCTCCTTCTACTGCTGACCCGTCGCTGTTTCTACGCACCGACACCACTCTGCCGCCGTTCTACGTTCTCGTGTACGTTGACGACTTGGTTTTTGCTACTGCTGACACTGAGGCACTCACCCACGTGAAGTCGGAGCTGCAGAAGAGACACACGTGCACAGACCTGGGTGAGCTGACAAGCTATCTTGGCTTGCGGATCACCCGGGACAGAGCACAGCGCACCATTACCTTGACTCAGTCACACATGGTGCAGCAGGTCCTTCAGCGCTTCCGCTTCACGTACTCCTCGCCACAGTCCACTCCTCTGCCTACCGGTCACTCGCTCTCAGCTCCACCTTCGGACGAGTCCGTAGAGCCGAGTGGCCCAGAGCTTGTGGGCTGCCTCATGTACCTGATGACCTGCACTCGACCTGACCTAGCCTACCCTCTTAGCATCCTAGCACGCTATGTCGCTCCTGGCCGACACAGGAAGGAGCACATGGATGTTGCTAAGAGGGTGTTGCGCTTGTGCAGTACGTCGGGCATGGGGCTCGTGCTTGGAGGACGGGCTCGAGTTGTCCTCACTGGTCACGCAGACGCTTCTTCGGCTGACGACTTTGCTACGCAGCGGTCGTCACAGGGTTACACCTTCAGCCTTGGCTTCGGCTCTGTTTCTTGGCGGTCTACCCGCTCGTCTTCTGTTCTCAGCTCCAGTTGTGAGGCTGAGATCTACGCAGGGGCCATGGCTGCTCAGGAGTTACGCTGGCTCACCTACCTGCTGACCGACCTTGGAGAGCCGCCTCGTTCTCCTCCAGTGATGTACGTCGACAACAAGGCCATGATTGCCTTGTGTCAGGAGCACAGACTGGAGCACAGAACGAAGCACATCGCTCTTCGCTACTTCCTTGCTCGAGAGTTGCAGCAGCGTGGTCAGCTTCGTCTTGCTTACGTGGCCACTCAGGCCAACACTGCTGATGTGTTCACCAAGGCTCTTCAGCCTTGTGATCATCAGCGTTTCTGTACTGTTCTAGGCCTTGTGCCTACTGTGCCTCACTTGCTTACTTCTTGACCCTGCTTGTAGTGTGATCCTTATATATGTCTACCTGCGTGTTTACACTTGCTAGGTTGTGATCACTGTATTTCTTGTTGTATTATCAAACTGCATGTGAACTTGTCTTGTGACCGCTTGCTTGTGCTAGGAATTTGTGTGGTATCCTTGAGATCCACCCTGAGATTGCTTTGCTTTTCTTGACTGGTCTTGTGACCTCTTGTTCTCCCCCACTTTGCCTATGGGGGTGTGTCAAACATATATGTTATAGCCTGTTTAGGCTGTAGTGGGTTAGACAATAGGGGGTACAGCTTTTCTAGGTTTCCCTATTTGTACCCATCTCATTTCTAGTTCAATCATTCCTCGCTAGTTATCTCACAACTGCCTGCGAGGAGCGCAAGAAACGGTCGTACACAGGGTTCGTAACGCCTATTACGTACTGCGTTTCTGTGCCACTAAAAAGGTGCACAGTTGACTATGATTTGTTTCCTTTGTGTAATAAATGTGTTGGGCTATCTAGCCATGCTTTTGACTATATTCTGTGCCTCCAAAAAACCTGTACTGGTTACTATGATCTGTTTCCTGTGTGTAATATATGTGTTGGGCTATCTAGCCATGCTTTTGACTAAATTCTGTGCCTCCAAATACCTGTATTGTTTACTATTATTTGTTTCTTTTGTGTAATATATGTGTTGGATTGTCTACAATGTCTCATGCTTTTGGCAATATTATGTGGCACTTTTGAGTATGTTTTATTCCATGATTTCACTTACACAGCACGGAAGTGGGTGAAAGGGAGCTTATTAACAAAAGAGACCCCACTAAGGAGAGCGAGCCCGCTGCGGAATATACGGAGGTAGAGAAGCTGTCGTCGCAAATATTACCGTTGTAGTCACTCCTTTTGTCGTCCTCAGCTACTTCCACCCAGAGATGCGGCTGCGGTTTCCCCTCAGGTTTGACGATCCGGCAGGCACTCCAAATGCTGTTTCCGCCTAAGTCGTGCGGAGAGAGGAAGAGAAATAATGCGGGCTTTAAATATGGCCGCCTAGTCCCATAATCGCAGCGCACCTGTGTATTAGCGGTGGTGCCGGCGTCACTATCGAGAGGTTTATGCCAACTGGTCCAGGGTGTTGAGAAACGCACGTACAGCGAATGAAGCAAAAGAAGGATCGATGATCGGAAACCTCAAGTGGTTGATGAGAGTCTTTGTAGTAGTAGTTCATTCAGGTGGTGACTATCAGTATCTACCATTCTCGATCCACTTGCGCTTGAACTTCAGACGGGCTTTTGATGTAGGGAGAATGCCGAGTAAGTGATCCATGCGCGGCTCGGCTTGGCAATAGCCGCGAACGTGTCGGTGTCGAATTGACATGAGTCTGAAATTCCAAACGCGTTGAATTCTGATTTTTTTTCGTGCGCAGCTGGTGATCCGAGAAATTTTTGGTGAGGCATACATGGCAGGGAAGTTCACGAGTGGTGTGACGAAGTTTAAGTTTAAGTTTTAAGTTTTTATTATGGGCGTAACCGCATACAGTACAAAACCACAAGCATGGCAAAAAGCCAAGGTCTAAAAGACCTACACTAACAGCGTTACTTGCCTATCTGAAGATAGCTTGAAGGCAACAGCCTTCAAAGGTTTGTACCACTAATTCCAATTTTGCTTCTAAGGGGAATGAAAGGTGTCGTTCAGAAGCCATGATTCCCGAAGAGTGGGGTGAAGCAGTGGAGTTCCGTTAGGGTCGAATGTTAGAAATCGGAGCGTGGTAGCAGTTGTGGCGCAGTTCCTGGTGGCCTTCTCCCTTCTTATCGGACCACTTAGATCTGCGGGCGAAGTAGATTTTGCATGACGTCATGAAGAGAGCTAGTACGCGGTGAAGTGTCTCAAGGTGCGATATGAAGTTTGCTCGAAATGGCTAGAACACCGATTGTGAAAATAACGAGGAATGAATTGACTAGGAATGAGGAGGGTACAAGTATGAAACCCTAAGAAAGATGTACCCCATATTGTCTACCCCACTACAGCCTACATAGGCAATATCATATAAGTCTGACACACCCCCATAGGCAAAGTGGGGGAGAACAAGGGGTCACAAGACCAGTCAAGCAAAGCAAAGCAAGCTCAGGGTGGATCACAACGTCACCACACATTCCGAGCACAAGTTCAAAGGCCACAAGGCCTGTTCACATGTAGGAGTATAAATCAAGGTGAACAAGCAAGACAATGATCGCAACCTAGCAAGGGTAAGCATGCAGGTGCAGGTATATATAGATCACAGTACAAGCAAAGTCAAGAGGTAAGCAAGTGAGGCCAGGTAGGCACAAGACCTAACATAGTACAGAACCGCTAATGATCACAAGGCTGAAGTGCCTTGGTAAAGATATCAGCAGTGTTGGCCTGAGAGGCCACGTAAGCAAGGCGCAGCTGACCACGCTGCTGCAGCTCATGAGCAAGGAAGTAGCGGAGAGCAATGTGCTTCGTTCTGTGCTCCAGTCTGTGCTCCTGACACAAGGCCAGCATGGCCTTGTTGTCTACGTACAGAACTGGAGGAGAACGAGGCGGCTCTCCCAGGTCGGTCAGCAGGTACGTGAGCCAGCGTAACTCCTGTGCAGCCATGGCCCCTGCATAGATCTCGGCCTCACAGCTGGAGCCGAGAACAGAAGACGAGCGGGTAGACCACCACGAAACAGAGCCGGAACCAAGGCTGAAGGTGTAACCCTGTGACGACCGCTGAGTAGCCAGGTCGTCTGCGTGACCAGTGAGGACAACTCGAGCCCGTCCTCCAAGCACGAGCCTCATGCCCGACGTACTGCACAAGTAGCGCAACACCCTCTTAGCAGCATCCATGTGCTCCTTCCTGTGTCGGCCAGGAGCAACATAGCGTGCTAGGATGCTAAGAGGGTAGGCTAGGTCAGGTCGAGTGCAGGTCATCAGGTACATGATGCAGCCCACAAGCTCTGGATACGGGCCACTCGGCTCTACGGACTCATCCGAAGGCAGAGCTGAGAGCGAGTGGCGCGTAGGCAGAGGAGTGGGCTGTGGCGAGGAGTACGTGAAGCGGAAGCGCTGAAGGACCTGCTGCACCATGTGTGACTGAGTCAGGGTAATGGTGCGCTGTGCTCTGTCCCGGGTGATCCGCAAGCCAAGATAGCTTGTCAGCTCACCCAGGTCTGTGCACGTGTGTCTCTTCTGCAGCTCCGACTTCACGTGGGCGAGTGCCTCAGTGTCAGCAGTAGCAAAGACCAGGTCGTCTACGTACACAAGCACGTAGAACGGCGGCAGCGTGGTGTCGGTGCGTAGAAACAGCGACGGGTCAGCAGTAGAAGGAGCAAACCCAAGAGCAGCAAGAGTCGTCCTCAGTGTGTCGTGCCACTCACGGGGTGCCTGGCGGAGACCGTAGACTGGCCGCCGGAGGCTCCACTGGGTGCCAGGAGGAAACGACCCAGTGAAGCCAGGTGGGCGGCGCAAGCAGATCTCCTCGTGCAGGCTGCCCTGTAGGAAAGCAGTGCTGAAGTCAAGAGAGTGGAGCTCGTAGTCACGCTGAGCGGCTACGTGCAGCAGAACCCGAAGAGTAGTCATCTTCGGGGTAGGGGAGAAGGTCTGGAAGAAGTCAACTCCCTCACGCTGACTGAAGCCTCGTGCAACGTAACGCGCCTTGAAGACAGGCGGAGAACCCGGCGGCCGCTTCACCATGAAAATCCACCTGCCACTGACGATGTTCGCCCCAGGCGGGGGAACCTCGTCGACGTAGGTGCCTGTGGACTTTCAGGAAGCCATCTCTGCGTCCATGGCTGACTGCCACTGAGAGGAGTAGGGACCCTCTATCGCCTCTGTGTAAGAGCGCGGGGTCGGGATGTCTGGTGCATCTGGGTCTCCCTCAGGGGCAATCAGCATGGACACGAGATGAGGTAAAGCAGCGGCAAAGCACTCAAACTCCTCCTGTCTGTCCTCAAGGACGTCCGTGCTAAGAGCACACTCACCCCCGACGGACAGAGGACAGACAGACTCAGACTCAGCAACCAGACTAGCAGCGTAGTCAAGACGACAGAGGGCAGCAAAGTCGACAAGCTCAGCAACTAAGGCAGACGCAGCAGTGGACTCAAAGGAAGCGTCAGTGACAACAGTGGACAGGAGACGCGTGACAGTAGGACTACCAGCACGAAGGGAGTCAGACTCCGGGTCAGCAAGAGCAGGAAGAGAGGACGCAGGAGGAGACGGCAGAGGGACACGCTGTGGAGCAGTGGAAGGACGAAGCGCCATCTGGTGTGTGCCTGGGACAGCAGGAGGACGCTGACGCGGAACACGACGACCAGTGCGAGCAGCACGAACAGGCGACGCACGACGAGACTCAGGCGACGCAGGACGAGACTCAGGCTCACGACGCTCCGGAAGACCTCCGGTCGGACCAGTGTAGGGAGAAGGACCAGGGAGTGGCGAGGCAGGCTGTAACTGTGACTGCGACTGGACAGGCAGACGACACTCTAAAGAGGGAGTGGGACCAGGAGCAGGCGGGAGACCAAGAACCTGCTGAAGGAGCGGAGCGAAGTACGGCCGCAGCCGCGCAGCGCCTCCAGAAACAGCAGAGACAGCACCAGCACCCTCAGCTCTAGGGTCTCCAGCTACAACACCCGCAGCACCACCAGCAGCTCCAGCACCTCCAGCTCCAACTCCCGCAGCAGCTCCAGTCCCAGTAGCTCCAGAAACTCCAGTACGATCACCTCCAGGGCCAACGGCCCCAGCAGCTCCAGCACCAGCAGCACCTCCAGCAGCTCCAGCACCAGCAGCACCTCCAGTAGCTCCAGCACCAGCAGCACCTCCAGCAGCTCCAGCACCAGCAGCACCTCCAGTAGCTCCAGCACCAGCAGCACCTCCTGTAGCTCCAGCACCAGCAGCACCTCCAGTAGCTCCAGCACCTCCAGTAGTAGGCCCCCCAGCTCCAGCAGCACGGCTACAGCGCCGAGCGTACCACTCACGAAGCTGCCGTGGAGAGAGGGGCTCCCGCCGCAACGGGACACGCGGAGGACCTCCAGTCTCAGCACCCCCAGACTCAGCAACCCCAAGCTCAGCACCCCCAGGCTCAGCACCCCCAGGCTCCACACCCCCAGGCTCCGCACCCCCAGGCTCCGCACGCTCAGGCTCAGCACCCCCAGACCCAGCACCCGCAGGCTCAGCACCCCTACCAGCACCAGAGTCAACAGCTACCTCGACAGGCTCGACTGCGTCTACCTGGGACACACCTGAGTGGGCAGGACCCTGAGGGGGGAGGGGGTCTACCTGGGGAGGACCTGGCGTGAGGAAGAGCGGCGGGGGGGGGAGGGGGGGAGTGCGGTAGGGGAAGAGACGGTAGTAGGGAACCGACTCGTCAAACGTGACGTCCTGAGAGGACAGAACACGACGCGAGGTGGGGTGGTAGAACTGCCAACCAGGCGCGTCAGGGGGGAAGCCAAGGAAGGCGCAGGGAACGGCACGAGAGGACAGCTTGTCCGCAGACAAGTCGCGGACGAAAGCTCGAGATCCCCAGACACGGAACACAGACGCATCGCCAACCTTCCCCGTCCACCGCAGAGTGGGGGTGGTCTCCGGCATGGAGACCCGGGGCTGGAGGTTGATCTGATGCGCCGCGTACTGAACCGCGAACGGCCACAGAAAGTGGGGAGCAGCCGCATGGATCATGGACATACGAGCGACATCCATGACCATGCCAATGCGGCGCTCAGCAATCCCATTTTGCTGTGGAGAGGCCGGAAGCGTGAACGTCTGGCGGATGCCCTCCGCCCGACAGAAGGCCCGCAGAAGGTCAGAGGAAAACTCACCACCTCTGTCTGAGTGCAGACGCACAACAGGAAAGTCTGAGCCGAAGCTCTTCCTGAGCTGGAGACGAGCAGCGCGGATCCAGTCGATCAACACCTCAGTGACCTCACCCTTGCGGCGCAAGGGGAAGACTGTGGTGTAACGCGAGTAGTCGTCAATGACCAGCAGGAAGTAACGCTCGTGACCCTGTCCACGGACGCGGGCTGGGCCCCAGACGTCCATGTGAAGAGTCTGCAGTGGGGCCTCTGTCGGAGGAAACTCGGAGGAGTGAGGAGCGGCGCGCTGCCGACCCTCGACGCAAGGAACGCAGGTAGGGGCAGGCCCCGGAGGAAGGGGAGGGAGGGACTCAGGAAGACCCGAGACCAGGACACGGGAGGCCATGCCTCGAAGACGAGGCAGGGAGGGGTGACCAAGGCGGTGGTGCCAGAGAAGAGTCTCGTGGGCCAGGAGGCGACACGAGCAGGGGGCAGACTCAGGGCCAGACCGGGACGCTGCAGCAAACACCTGACCCGACGCGGCTACCTGACGAGGAGGAGACGTAGTGGTGAGGGTGTACAGGCTGGACCCTGGCCTACGGGTGAACGTGGCGAGGTGACGACCCGTCCGAGCACACGTGCAGTGCGTCACACGCTGGTGGGCAGGGGTGAACTGGTGAACACCCCCATCATGAAGATCAGCACCCGCCACCAAGTTCGTAGAGAACGAGGGGAGGTGAAGACCAGTCAGCGAGCCGGACGGAACAGCAGGACACGGGAGGACAGTGGAGGAACGGGCCACAACTGGTCCCCCAGAGGGGTCAGCCAGTGAGACTGCCACCGGCCGACTGAGCGGCGAGAGGGTGGTGCAGTCGCGAAAGAAGGAGCGGGAGGCACCCGAGTCAAGGGTGAAAGTGTGCAAGACCTGTGCCGACGCGGTACCTGAGAGAGCAGCCTCACCAGCACCTGGAGCAGCAGACTCACTAGCACCTGGAGCAGCAGACTCACTAGCACCTAGAGCAGCAGCCTCATTGCCCGGGTCGGGCGGAACACACAGGTAACAGTCACCCTCATCACTAATAGACACAGCATACATAGCAGCAAGGATAGCATCATAATCAAGATCAAAGATAGCAACCCCCGACTTAAGCAGAATATCCCAGCGAGGGATCTCAGTGGAGCCAGGGAACTGAGTACGCCAGGCGTCAGTCAAGCGGCCGAAGTAGCGTGGAGTGGTGTGCGGGCCGCCGCACATCTCTCCAGTGCGGTCGCCTGTGCGAAGAACGTAGGTGCAGGGACCAGCACCCCCAGACCTCCCACGCCCAGCGTACCACTCACGAAGCTACTAAGGCGACGGGGTCTCACGGGAGCGCTGCTGCTGCTGGCGCTGGCTACCGCTAGAGCCTTCCCGCTGCCCACCACCACCCCCGCCACCCCCACCTCCTCCGCCACCGCCGCCTCCTCCACCCCCACTCCTGCTGCCTCCGCCGCCTCCACCTCCACCGCCGCCACCTAAGCCCCCAGTCCCGCCACCACTCCCACCTCCACCCCCACCCCCTCCTCCTCCTCCACCGCCACTACCGCCGCCCCCGCCGCCCCCTCCACCCCCCTTGCCCCACTTGCCCTTGTTGTTGCGGCGCTTGCCACTAGGGGCAGACGCAGTGCCGACCGACTCGGTGCCAACGAGGTCGACAGCAGCAGCAGAGGCAACAGAGGGCAAAAGAGGGACGGGGGAGCACCCCTCAAAGAAAGGGGCACGGGGGTCACCACGAGAGGCTCCTACAGCGACTATACTCTTCTCAGCTGCAAGGAGGCGCTCCTCGAGGAGGTCAACGGTGAGTGTGGTGGGGCAAAGAGAGAGGAAGTGGTCCCTGACCGAGCTAAGGGAGTCAGGGAGATGAGTGACGAGGTAGTAGAGAGTGATGTACATAGGGGGGGGGTTCTTGGCGCAGAACTCGGCAGGAAGCGCAGTGCGGTAGCGGGTGTCACTAGTGCGGAGGTGCGTAATGAGGTCAGCGACTGTGGCAAAAGCGGCTAGGTCAGGGAACAGGTACTAGCGGTCTTGTACTGACTAAGGGCAGCAGTGGCAGGGGAGGAGTAGGGCGCAACAACAGCGTCGTACAGAGTCCTAGCGGTCTTGTACTGACTAAAGTGCGCGTGCTCAGCAGACGGCAGGTGACTACGAATAGCAAGACGGGCAGCAGCATCGCGCGTGGTCCACTGTGAGCGAACAGCACTGTCAGCAGTGGCAGCAGGTGCAACAGAGGCGCCAGACGTGAGATCAAAAAGCGAGACCTGATCTTTGCTATCGCACTGCAGGAACGGCTGTAGATCATCGACCCAGACCTCAAAATCTACTGCCCGACCCTCAGCATCGAATTTGAGTACGTTGGGGGCAGCCATGACAGCAGCAGCAGCAGGCTAGCAGCAGCAGCAGCAGGCTAGCAGCAGCAGCAGCAGGAGGGGCGCGGCTCGGCGGTGCGCTTACCTGGGGCGGGTGGGTAGAAGCCCGCAAGTGGTGGGGCGGGGCCGAGGTGCGTCGGCAGAATCAGGGCCGCGACAGGGCGGCAGGGCAGGGCCGCGACTCGGCTGCAGGGCAGGGCCGGGACGGCGGCGGCGGCTGTCACGGCAGTGGCGGCGGCGGTTGTCTCAGCAGCAGCGGCGGCAGCTGTCACGGCAGGAGCGGCGGCGTCTGTGACGACATCAGCGGCGGCGGCTGTCCCGGCAGCAACGGCGGCGGCGAACGGCCGTGGCGGAAGCGGCAGCGGGAGCAGGCGCGACGGCAGCTGCTGCTGGGGCGGCAGCGACGAGGCGGCTGGGCGGCTACGGCGGGCCGCGAAGAGCCGCGAAGGGCCGCGAAGGGGCCGCGAAGGGCCGTGAGGGGGGCGCAAAGGGCCGCTAAGGGGGCCGCGAAGGGCCGCGAAGGGGCCGTGAAGGGCTGAAAGAGGGGCCGCGAAGGGCCGAGAAGGGGCCGCGAAGGGGCCTTAAGGGGCGCGACGGGCCGCTAAGGGCAGGGGACGCGACGGGAGGGCAGGTGCACGGGGCGCGACTAGGGCAGGCGCGAAGCTCGCTCCGGGCAGGTAAGGAAAAAAAAATTCGTAATAGTGGTGGGCCCTAGAAAACGTTCCCACTAGGGAACTTGCTCTGATACCATGTGAAAATAACGAGGAATGAATTGACTAGGAATGAGGAGGGTACAAGTATGAAACCCTAAGAAAGATGTACCCCATATTGTCTACCCCACTACAGCCTACATAGGCAATATCATATAAGTCTGACTCTGATCTCTCCAGAGAATGGTGGCAGCGGCACCGAGTAACAGGCACCAAGGCGCGATGTGGCTGGAAGGATGTGCAGACGGAAAGAAGGCCGCAGCAGTTTCGATAGTTGTGTCGAGGTGTCTGAGAGCAACGCCTTGAATAGCCCCGACCACCGCCGGGGCTTGACCACAGTCGAAGAACATGTGAGGTAAGTTCTCAATAGACGGAGGGCCGCAGCAAGGACAGATGCCCCCAGACGTAGTGAAACCGAAATCTGGAACCGGACGGCAAGGTGAGGGTGAGAAGCCGGAAGAGAATGTCGCGTTGGCGGGAAGGCTGGTCTTTCAGGAAGGAGTGTTGAGAGTCGGGAAGGAACGGAATTGGGTTTCTAATGACGACATTCCACCGATCAAGGTGATTAAGAGGGAGAGGTTGATATATCAGCTTCCTGATGTCCGCCAGTGTTGGTGAGCTGTTAAACAGCTCATGACGAAAGCCGAGAGTTGGACCGGAGTCAAATGGACCGGCCAGCCAGCGTCCTCTGAAATGAACCGGAATGACATCCTGAAAGGATATCTTGCAACTGCCACAGCTTGCAAGCTCCATCTGTCTCCCCTGTATGACACGGAAGATGTCTACACGGGCTCTGAGGTTAAGAAGAAGAAAAGAAATGCGTAAGGCCTTAGACGGGGAACGAGCTTCACTGGACTCCAAAACCCGGTCATGAACGACTAGGTGGGTCTTGCTTGGGGCGAATCTTCTGAGGGCAGCCCACCAGCTGAGTGGCACAGAGTCAAAAATATTGGCAGTTAGCATCCTGCTACCTGGGTACACAGAGGGGGGGTACTTCTCGAAGATTTCCTCCTCTTCCATCCGGCAAGCGCCTGCAAGAGTGGTAACCAGAAGGTGACCGAGCCTGACTTGCTCTGTGAGTAAGAATTTCTCGTTTTTGAGGCGGCCAAATGGAACATCAGGTTCCTTACAAATAAACCTGTTGAAAGCGACAGGTTCAGCCATGAGGCACCAGGGATCCACACGTGGAGCTTTGACCTTGGAAGGTAAGGGAAGAACAGCTTCAAGTTCCGCACGAAATTTGTCCGGGACTTGCGGAGGAAGAAATTTAAGGATAGAGGGGTGAGCGAGGTAGCAGTGAAGGCCATAAGGGACTGGCACACAGGAATGCGCTATATCCTCATAAGGGGTGGCCTGAAATCTGCGGGTGGCGCGTTGAATATTGAGGGCACGAATGTGAGCAGAGGGTTCAATGGCCCATACTCCACCATGCTTTTCCTGTTGTACAGAAGGTGCTTGGGTATCTGCCTGGTTGCCAGCCCTTGTTGTTTGTACTTGGAGTTTGACATAAAAATACCAATGACGCGATCCAGCGTGGTGATAATCTGTGGAGGGGGGGGGTTGAAAACGGGCACCATAGGAATAAAGGGAGGAAAGGCGCTCCGTAGCCAAAAGGGATCGGCATGTTGTGGTAGCCTTGCTGGTCGCAAGCAGCTTGGTGGTGTTCCGTATGCGGGAGATGATCTTGTCCTAGGTCGTGGCCCCAGGGTGGCTGTGCTCGATGTAAAAAAGACTCTCTCTGCGTCCTCAGAGCCCCGTATTGGAATCGGACCTGCATGGAGGATCGTGGATTCAGGTATGTGGATTGGAAGAACTGAACATTTCTCCCAATTAGGGTGTTCCCCTGACATGGCGGCAAACTGAAGAAGGGCTTGGAGGTAACCTGTAATTCCGCATCGGAATTCAGAAATATGGAAACATCGTCAGCATAACAGGCAGCCAGGCGGCGTTGAGACTGGTTGAAAGCATATCTCGAGAGGAAGGCTTGTAAGTACCTTTGCATGACTTCGATCACACATACAAACAGGAGAGGGGCTAAGGGACATCCCTGGCGAACTCCTGAGCGTACCGGGAAGAGGGGACCGGAGAGGTTATCAATAGAAACTCTGGTGCAAGTGTCTGAATGAAGCATGGTGACCCATCGGATGAAGCCAGGTGGAATGCCTAGATGTTCCAAGCATTTGTAGAGGAAAGAGCGATCAACCATTGTCAACGGGAGTTGTGGTTGGCCTCGTCCTCACTTGGGCGGAGCCGATTTTGTGGTCGGGTGTGCGGGAGGTGCAGCCGACCTGCAGCAGTGGGCGCCGACTTGGGAGGGCGCCAACTTCAGGAGGTCGACTTGGGAGGTCGACCTGACAGGGCGTCGACTTGGTGACGCCGACCTGGTGAAGCCGACGTGGTGCGGTCGGCTGACAGCTGTGCTGGTCGACCTGGAGCTGGTCGACCAGGTGTGTGGTCGACTTGGTGTGGTCGACCGGAGGTGGTCGTCGACTTGGGTGGTCGACGGGCACAAAGAGGAGTGGCGCCGACTTGGGGGCGCCGACCTGGGGTGTCGCCGACTTGGTGAAGTCGGCTGGTGGTCGTCGACTTGGGCAGTCGACGAGCACATACAACTTCTGGTCGACTTTCCCCGAAGAAGTCGACGCCAACCTGGTGGTTTCCAGGTCGACCAAGTTACCAGGGCGACGAAGTTCTGCGGAGGCACGCGACAGTCGCCCAGGTGTTAGTGGCGAGGCCGACCTCGGTGTGGTATCCCGAGGTCAACGTGGCTGATCAGATGCAGTTGTCATCGCCAGGTTGATTTGGTGTGTGCGTTGTGCAGGTGACAAGGCACAGCGCGCCAATCATCTGCGAGCACCTGCGAAGCAGGTGCGATGCTGTTCTGCGGATGCAACGTTGGCACGCCGTCGACCTGCGACGTTGGCACGCCGTTGACTTGCAGTGTTGGCAAGCCGCGACTTTGCACTGCTGGAGCGCGGTCGACCAAGTCGTGCTGGAACGCGGTCGACCATGCTGCGCTGGCAGTCGACCTGCTTGCATGCTAGCTCTGATATAGTCTTGCATGCCAATGTTGTTGCTACCATTGTTGTGAACTTTTGCTAGTGAAACTCTTGCCAACTTTCCCTGTGAACCAGCAAGTAGTGCAAGCAGAAGTAAATGACTAAGTGAACGAACGCAGAGATCCCTCCTACCCCGTGCCTAGCCCGTAGTCTAGCTCCCGTTGATAGAGTTATCTCCGCAACCATATCATATGCCTTAGGAATATCAACCGTGAGGACAAGGAGGGGATCGTCTTGCGAGATGGCCCATTTCATTAGGTCCAAGGTATCATTGATGGTATCGCCGATTCGTCTGCCTTTGATGAAGGCAGCTTGTGCGGGATGAATGAATTTGGGGAGCACCAACTGCAGCCGAGAGGCAAGGAGGAGAGCAACAACTTTGTAATCCACATTCATAAGAGTGATTGGCCTTAAATTGGCCACCTGGTCAGTGCAACCTCTCTTGGGAATCAGAACTGTCCTACCGGCTTTCATGGAGTTCGGTAAGTATCTTTGTGCATATATGGTGTTGCACAGGCGATGGAAGAGCGGAGCGAGGAGCGATTTGTACGAGCTGAAAAGTTCGCCTGGCAACCCATCAGGGCCAGGGGTCTTACCTCTGGAAAGGCGCCCAAGGGCGTGTTCAATCTATGTGAGAGAGAAAGGTAGGTCCAGCCGGGCAGAGCATGTGGAAGGAAGCACCGATGGGACGACATGCTGCCAAAAGGAAGGGTCATGGGAGACCGGGGTTGATCCACTTTATAGAGAGGAAAAATAGTTAGTGCAATGTGTTGTCATGGCAGAGAGCTCAGTAATGAGCTCCCCAGAGGGGAAGCTTGAGATGCGGAATCAGAGAATCTTTAATACGGCCCTGAAGGCCAACCAAAAGAGACGAGACACCTATTTCCCTGGCGGCCTCGACCTTGAGCTGTGCTTTCAGGGCAATTTCCGCGGCCCGAGAGAGTTCATAGGCTTCTAGACTCTTGGAGAGCAGGGACAAGCGTACGGAGGCCGATTGATCGGTAGGGTTTCTGAGGAGATGGAGTTCGAGTTGACATACCGAGTCGTTGAGGTGAGACACAGTTTTCCGTACTCGGGTCTTTTCCTCTTTGTCACAATTCTAATCTTTGCGTAGGTGCCTTAGATACAAATTCGTGACTTATAGGATAATCAAGAGGATACAGTAGGTAGGATAAGATTGGACCGGCTGAATACCGAAGCGAACAAACGGAAACAAGAAGTTGGCGGGCGAAAGGGGACCGTTAGAACAACGGTAACCCGCCGCTGGTACTTAAGGAATTAGGCAAGCTTAGAGAGATGCTTGCGTGATTGTTGAAAAGACTAGAGAGATCTCCAGCGTCGTTCCACAGTCGGGTCCTTACTAAATCTCGGCTGTTCATCAGTATCCCTTGCGTGATTGTTGAAAAGTCTCCTGCCACTGGCCGAGGTGGCGCGCCGACGCTATCGCGGGGTGGAACGTTTTCAACAATGTTGAACAACGTTGGAACGGCGGCGGGGTGGCGCGCATACGCTATCGCCGCGAGGGGATATCTTAGTCCGGCTCGCGCGGAATCAGATTCACCCAAATATCGAACGCCTCATCAACGAGCCCGTGCGGCTGGAGACAGCATGAACCAAGATCGGACCGCCGTCTCGGACCCGGGAGATACGCCGCGCGACCCTCGAGGGACTGAAGGAGTACGAGCGCGGTGGAGGAACCAGGAGGTACCGACCCCGCAAACCGGAATGCCTGGAATGACTGCGAAGGAGGAACCCGACAGGCGTTGGACGCAGAAAGGCGGTCCAGCGGTGGAGCCGTGGCAAGAAGGGACGCTGGTATACAGCGGCGTCACGGAGATACCCGGCAATCCGAAGGAAGCATCCGAAAGCCGCGGAGGGCGCTGGAAGGCGACGAACCTGCCCAAGGTAGAGGTAGCAGAACGATATACGGGTATTCCCGGTGTGGGGCCAAGTCTGAAGAATTACCTCATGCATCTCGAGACTGTGCAGTACTGCTGGGAGCGTGATGGATTTGACCCGGCTGAGTTCTTCCGTAAAATGGTGGGAACCTTGGCGGGCGAAGCGGAGACGTTCTATCGCATGACTCGAGACGAGGTCTTGGAAGAGTTGGCGGAAGGGGAAATCTCCAACCCTACGGCCCGGTTTCTTCAGCTGCTGCGAAAGGAGTTCGCCGGACAGACAAAGGCGCGCGTAGAGGAGTTTCGAGACTTCCGGCGGAAGAAGGACGAGTCACTGTTGGCCTATTACTGCCGACTCCGCGAACTAGCGGAGGATCTGGAAAGCAAGGACGAGCGCTTGCTCGTGAGGAAGTTCGTGCGGGGGCTGGAAGATGAGCTAAGGGGAGTGGTGCGGAGCACCGTTTACGGCGTAGGCGCCGACATCAACCTCAAGGAAGTATACCTGCTGACGAAGAAGACGGAACAGGCGCAGCGACTGTTGGATCTGGAAGATTCCGAAGGAAGGAGTCGGGCGAGGACGAGCTGGGCAGCAGCGGCAGTACCCGAGACCTCCCCTGGGAGCAGCAGCCGTGCGGACCCACGGCTCTGCCACACATGCGGAGAGCACGGGCACTTGAAGCGGGACTGCCCCAAAGCACCGACCTGCGAGCAGTGTGGAAAGCGTGGGCATCGGAAGGAGGAATGTTACAGTCGGCCGAGAGATGCGCTGGGGGCAACTAGGGAAGAGCTCCAAGCCAAAGTCCGTCGTCTACAGCTGCGACTGGAGCAGTTACCTAACCCGAAGGAAGTAAAAGCACGGGCGCTGCTGGCGTACGAAGAGATTGACTAAGCCGAGGAAGAGGGGGAGGAGGACTACAAGCAGGAGTATGCGGTAATGGCATATCCCAGGGCTCGAGACGACCTCCGACTCCGACCGAGGGCAAGCCAGTCCCAAGACAGCGGGGCAACGAGTGGGACCCGCCAACGGAGCAGCCAAATGGAAGGGGCGAGACATCCGGACATGCGGCGATATCCGAATGAAAGGCTGGTGTGCCAAGCGTCGGTGCTGATTGCGGAGAAGGGGAGTATTACAGTGGGAGGCCTACCCGTGAAGCAGGCCATCATTGATATGGGAGCGCACCATGTGCTGATCGGAAAGGGGCTCGCCAAGCAGCTGAAGCTGGACGTGGCCGGACGAAACATGGAGAGAGGGATCCTCCTCATGACCGCCGAAGGCGGAGAGCCCAAGTGGATGGCGAAAACGAGACGGCCGGTGGAAGTGGTGCTCCTACCCGGGACCGAGAAGGAGTGTTGCATCCGTCTGCAGTGCGGGGTTTATGAATCCGAGGACTACGATGTCCTCGTCGGGATGGAACTCCTCTACCGGGTGGGAGCCACCATTTGCACCTGGCAGGAGAAGGTGCTGTTCCGGGTGCAGTACTGGGACCCAGAGAGCTCCGTAGGCACGCTGCCGGTACGATTCGTTTGGCAGGAGCCGCGGGAGGCGTACCAAGCACAAAACCAAAATCTGACCAAGGAGCTGGAGGAATGGCATTGGGAGAGGTACGGGGAGGAACACGAACGACGGATCGAGAATCGGACCTTGGGACAGGGCTCACCAGACCTGTCGGAGCGCGTCAGTCGCGTATGGGCCCTAGATGGGCCCATCCGTATATTGGAGTTATATGGAGGAATCGGGACCGGCCTGGCCGCGGTGTTACGAGCAGGGTGCACGATCAAGCGGTGGATCCACGTCGAGCGCGGTCCAGTGGTGCGAAAGATGGCACGTCACCATGCCTTGCTGCTAAGGGACGAGTACCCAGATCAGATGTGGGAGGACGCCATTCCGCATGAATCCGAGCAGGGGGTACACGACGTCCGAGAGATATCCGAGCGAGTGCTAGACGACTGGGGGCAGGTGGACCTGGTCATCGCTGGATGGGAATGTCAAGGGTACTCCAGGGCCGGGGAAGGTCTGGGTATGGAGGATGCAAGGGGAGCGTCGTTCCGAGACCTCCGACGGGTGTTGGAGATGATTCAGCGGCGCCAGGGGGAAGTCGCATTCGTCCTAGAGAACGTGGACTTGGCCGAAGACCGGAGAGAGCCCGTGAAACGAGCGTTCGAGGAGATATCGGGGGTTCTGGGGAGAGGAGTACCTGTCGACGCGGCGCAGCTGGGATCTCGATCACACCGACCGCGGAGGTACTGGCAAAATGTGCTGTCCACAGCGGCGTTGCGGCATTCGTTGGCGCTGATGCACCGACCGGAGCCGCGCCTAGTGAGCGACATCTTGGAGCCGAACCGCCTGCCTGCCCCTGTGACATGCCACGATCACCCATCGCAGTACCAGTGTAACGAGCCGGGCAAACCCCGGCAGGCACTGCCCACGTTAGTGTCCTACGCAGAGGCACGCGGGTTTATCATGGACGGAGAGCTTCCGGGACCAGGGATGATCTACGACGTGCGGAAGGGAATCTGGGAGCAGCCGACGGCGAACGAGCAAGAAGCAGCCATGGGACACTTCTGGGGAACCACCGCACACCCCGAAGTGACAGAGCAGCAGCGTCGCGCCGCCTTAGGCCGAGCCATGGACGCGAACGCGATGACATGGCTACTGGATACCATGCGAATGCACCTGAAGGCAAAGGAGCTACAAAGAGATATCGCGTGTAGTGAGCAGAACCGAGACCTCGAGTCAGCGGAATGGCATAAGAAAACGTTAGCCAGGATAGAGGAGAGATACGATGAGAGGATAGACGAAGGGTGGGCGGCGTACATGGCCATGGAAGGGATGGAGGGAGAAACCGAAGGAGATGCGGAAGGGGTGGGGGAGAAATCGGGGCAGGGAGATCGAGGGCCAGACGAGGACTGGGTATTCGAAAGAGGGATGGACGCAGTGTCATCGGCAGCCTTGCAGGAAGTGCTGAAGCAACACCGCGGGACTTTCGCATACACCCTGCAGGAGTTGGGGAGGTGCACCACGCACGAGATGAAGATCGAGCTCACCAGTGAAGTCCCGATATACCAGCGGAAGCGGCAGATGAGCCCGGGAGACATAGACATCTGCACCGCGAAATGCAACGAATTGTTGGAAGCGGGGTTTATTCAGCGATCGGAGAGCGACTACGCCGCGGCGACGGTCGTGACCTCCAGGAAGGATCTGACCGGGGCCGTTTCCGCGAGGAGGATGTGCGGGGATTACCGGAGCTTGAACAAAGTCACGGTAGCAGACCGATATCCCATGCAGTCGGCGGCGGAATGGCATAAGAAAACGTTAGCCAGAATAGAGGAGAGATACGATGAGAGGATAGACGAAGGGTGGACCGCGTACATGGCCATGGAAGGGATGGAGGGAGAAACCGAAGGAGATGCGGAAGCGGTGGTGGAGAAATCGGGGCTGGGAGATCGGGGGCCAGACGAGGACTGGGTATTCGGAAGAGGGATGGACGCAGTGTCAGCGGCAGCCTTGCAGGAAGTGCTGAAGCAACACCGCGGGACTTTCGCATACACCCTGCAGGAGTTGGGGAGGTGCACCACGCACGAGATGAAGATCGAGCTCACCAGTGAAGTCCCGATATACCAGCGGAAGCGGCGGATGAGCCCGGGAGACATAGACATCTGCACCGCGAAATGCAACGAATTGTTGGAAGCGGGGTTGATTCAGCGATCGGAGAGCGACTACGCCGCGGCGACGGTCGTGGCCCCCAGGAAGGATATGACAGGGGCCGTTTCCGCGAGGAGGATGTGCGGGGATTACCGGAGCTTGAACAAAGTCACGGTAGCAGACCGATATCCCATGCAGTCGGCGGAGGAGATTTTTGATAAGCTGCAGGGGGCGAAGGTGTTCTCCACCTTGGATTTGCGGCAGGGATTCAATCAGATCCCAATCAGGATGGCTGACCGCAAGAAGACGGCGTTCTACGGGCCGGACTGCTTGTATGAATGGCGGTTTATGCCATTCGGAATGAAGAACGCGCCGGCCCTGTTCCAGCGTATCATGGACACTATAATGCGAGGAGTGCCAGCAGTGGCCTGCTACATTGACGACGTGGTGGTCTTCAGCCCTGACGCGGAGCAGCACGTGAAAGACGTGAAAGCTATGCTAGACGCTATTCGAGAGGCCGGGCTCACCTGCCACCCGAAGAAGTGCAGTTTCGGGAACACCGAGGTGAAATAATTGGGTTTTGAAGTCCAAGGGGGACAGCTGGGAATTCAGCAGGCGAAGGTGGAGGTCTTAGACAGAGTTCCACAGCCGAAGGACAAAAGCACGCTGCGGGCAGTGCTTGGGTTCCTCAACTACTACCGGAAGTTTATACCGAACTTCAGTAAGACAGCAGCGGATTTGAACCGGCTACTGAGGGAAGATCAGAAATGGGAATGGGGGGAGGAGGAGCAGGGGGCGCTGCAGGCACTGCTGAAAGCCGTAAAAACAGCTACCGTGCTGACGCTGCCCAACAAAGGAGACCCGTTTGTGCTTTACACAGACTGGAGCAGCGCGGGAATGGGGGCGATCCTGTGTCAGAAGAGGGAAGGCGAAGAGAAGGTCGTAGCCTTCGCCAGCCGGAGCTGCAACCCCGCGGAAGCCAACTACAGTTCGTATGAGGGCGAAGGGCTGGCAGCAGTGTGGGCGATTACCCACTTTCGGGTGTACCTGCAGGGGAGACAGTTCGAGCTAGTGACAGATCATCAGCCGCTGACATGGCTGATGACCAATCAGGCGCTGACCGGAAGAAATGCGCGCTGGGCCATGCGGCTCCAAGAGTATGACTTCTCCATTCGGCACCGCGCAGGAAAAACCATGCAGCACGTAGACGGGCTGTCGCGAAATCCTCCTACCCACCGCCCTACAGCATGCCTAGTGGCAATGGCGAGAGAGATAGACGCGGAGGGAGTTAGCCGTGGAAAAGGGAAGGGGCCAGCCGACGTGTGGGATGACCGGGAAGTCCTGGACTGGGTGCAAGGAAAGACCTCAGAGGAGACTCCAGTTAGTGAGAGAGCCCGGGCCAGAGGAGCTCATTACCGATGGCACCAAGAGCAGCTGCAGAAGAACACTCGGGACGGTTGGAAACTGGTTCCACGAAAGCACGAGCGCGAACAGATCATCCGAAGCGTTCATAGGCAACTGGGGCACTACGGAAGCCTGCGCACTACCCAGCTAGTCGAGACTGGATGGTGGTGGGACGGGATGCGGAAGGACATCAGGGGATGGGTGGACGGGTGTGAGCTCTGCAGCAGGAACAAAGCTGAGCTGGAACGGGGCATGAAAGAGTTGCAATCGTTACCCATACACGGGATAGGGTTCAGGTGGTCCTTGGACCTGGCGGGAGAGATGCCGTTGAGCAGGAGAGGGAAGCGATACATCCTGATCATGATTGAGCACGGCAGCAAGTGGGTCGAAGTGAGGGCCCTCCCTAGCAAAAACTCGGCCAGAATAGCTGAAGCATTCGAGGAGCAGTGCTCACCAGGTTCGGGGCGTGTGGTGAAGTACTGACCGATCAGGGGACAGAGTTCATGGGGGAGTTCGATAAGCTGTTGCAAGCCACAGGTATCACTCATCGGAGGACGTCCCGATACAACCCACAGAGTGACGGACTCACGGAACTGTTCGTGCAGACGGTGAAGCGAGGGCTGCGGGCTTACAGGGAACAGTTTAAGCGAGATTGGGACGCGCGATTACCGTGGGTGGTAGCAGGATATCGGTTCAGTAAGCAAGCGGCGTTAAAGGACATATCACCCTACTACCTCCTCCTGGGGCGAGAGCCGGTGTTACCCGTGGACGCGCCGAGGATAGTGACAGGGTCGGTGCGAGTGGAGAAGGAAGAAGATTGGGTGGGGCTGGCAGAGGCGAGAGCGAGGTACCTAAGAGAATTATTGCCGGCGGCTCTGGAGAACCTGCACGTAGCACAGCTGCGAGATGCGCAAAGGTACAAGAGGCGGGGGGAGCTTCAATCTGGGAAGAAGGACAGGGCACTAGGGGCAGGGGAGGAAGTATACCTGAAGCAGGCCAAGCATGACCTAATGGACATCGGGCTGAGCACGGAACGCTGGAGAGTTAAGGAAGTAAAAGACTCAGGCGTGGTGGTGCTCGTGGGCGAGCAAGGGCAGAGGAGGACGGACCATTGCACTAACGTGGCTCGGGCCAAGGGTAGACCCGTGGAGCGAAGGGACACGCAGCCACACGAGGAAGGAATCCAGCGGCAGCCTGCAGGGGCTCAAGGACAGCCGCAGAGGGGGCAAGTGGGGAGAGTGGCTGGACTCAAAGGAAGGATGAGTAGAGAACTGAGGAGCCTTCAGAAGCCAGGCTGAGAGCAGCGGGAGAGGAAGAGGAGACAGGAGATGCAGGAGAGGCGAGAACAGAAGGAGAAGAAGAGGAGACAAGAGGGGCAGGCGAGGAGAGAGCAGAAGATTCCGTCAGCTGTCACGATTCTAATCTTTGCGTAGGTGCCTTAGATATAAATTCGTGACTTATAGGATAATCAAGAGGATACAGTAGGTAGGATAAGATTGGACCGGCTGAATACCGAAGCGAACAAACGGAAACAAGAAGTTGGCGGGCGAAAGGGGACCGTTAGAACAACGGTAACCCGCCGCTGGTACTTAAGGAATTAGGCAAGGTTAGAGAGATGCTTGCGTGATTGTTTTCACACGTATGCTTACAACTTCCAACGTATTCAGACGTGGCTAAGCACGAGAAACCAACCCGCGCATGCATTCGAGAACCCGTTCGGTTATCATCTCTGCCAGTCGAGCTAGGGTTTGAGAACCAACTTCGGCCAGTGGCAGGAGACTTTTCAAAGTGGGGAGAGTGGCTGGACTCAAAGGAAGGATGAGTAGAGAGCTGAGGAGCCTTCAGAAGCCAGGCTGAGAGCAGCGGGAGAGGAAGAGGAGACAGGAGATGCAGGAGAGGCGAGAACAGAAGGAGAAGAAGAGGGGACAAGAGGGGCAGGCGAGGAGAGAGCAGAAGATTCCGACATCTTTGCAGAACCATTTCAACTGACGGCAAAGTCTGTCTTTCCAATGATCCCAGTCTTCCGAGGTAAAGTCAACAGGTAGGTCGAGAACGATCCTGTCCATTGTAGAGCGAACAAAAGGTTTAAAGATGAGGTGTTGGGGGACGCGCCAGGGACGGGGGGGCACGTTTGGATTCCTGAAACGCAAAAACACGAGGGGACCTTTGTTGTGATCGGACAAGGGAGGTGGAACGGAAGGGTAAGCTACCTGTAAAATACGGTTGGACCAGTTGGAGGAAATATACGTTCTGTCAAGGCGGGAGGAGGAGGGGACAGAACTAGGAGAGTTAATTCGTTGTGGAGCTCCGAAAGAAAACATAGGTTCATCAGGGAGCTTGTGACGATAGCAGTCCACCAAGACGTGTTTATCCAAAAGATCGCCTATCCAAAAGATCGCCTAATAACTTTGCTTCTGTGCGCTCAATTGGTTTCTGGTCGCGGCTGCGGTCAATGGGGAGAACAACAGCATTGAAGTCACCTGAGAGAAGCGTTGCAGAACTGGCTAAAGGTTGGGAAAGATAGTGGGCCACTGTGGAAGACCACCATGCCCTCCTGTCCAAGTAGTTATTAGGGGCATTGGTAGCAAGAACCCGAAATTGGTCCTGCAGGTAGTTAATATGAAGAAAGAGGCATCTGCCGTCACCCGAGGCTTCTCTGCAGGAGATAGAAATCCCTGCTTTGAAAATGAGGACAGCAATACCACCAGGTCTGGTATGGGAGGAGGAGGAGAGGCAGGGGGGGACCTGTGCATAGGCCTT
The DNA here is from genome assembly GCA_947471745.1 of Closterium sp. Naga37s-1. Lineage (NCBI taxonomy): Eukaryota > Viridiplantae > Streptophyta > Zygnematophyceae > Desmidiales > Closteriaceae > Closterium > Closterium sp. Naga37s-1. The sequence continues at coordinate 891,548 of CANJKZ010000247.1, read as the reverse complement.
AGGTTTGAGCTTGAACATAAGGTGGGAGATTTTGGTAGAGAGACGAGTGTCAGTTAAAATGAGGATATCAACCGGATTCTGAGACAACCAAGACCTCAAAACATCCAGTTTTACATGGGAGTTAAGACCGTTAGTGTTAATACATTGAATTGAGAGGTATGTATCCATTAATCAACCTTAAGTGCAGCCCCATGTGCTCTAAAAAGCACACGTCCACTGGGGCGGAAAGCAAGGTGCTGCCTTGGTTGAAATTGAGGTTGCACACTGCTGAAAATATGGCTGGCAAAGGCCACAGTTTGTAATGAAAGCATTCCCACCAACTGCTGATACAACAGGTCAGATGACATGGTACACAGCCATTTCAAAGAACATGTGGTACAAGGACACAGCCATTCTATCCCAAACTCCTCTAGGGGAGTGAGAATGTCAGAACTCTGCTGAGTAGCCACCACATGAGCAGGGCTGACGATGTGATCCATTGCACTGTCCAGTGCCCTGCCACAGCAGAAAGAGCACAAGGCACAGGTCCAAACTTCCACTTCGAGGTCGGTCCCAATAAAGAACGTGCCCGGGTCGGCCCTGAAGGCAACCACTGCAGGGTGCTGCCCAATGATCCTGGCTGAAGTACGCAAGGGGGAAGGCACGAGCATGAAGGGGACAGAGGCAGAAGAGAATACACCCAAAAGGCCGGATCCAAGCAGGAAGCAAGGCCAGAAGGTAAACCAAGAATGGGATTGGAAGGCGGATGAAAGCCAGAATGGAAACTATAAGAAGATCCACTGATAGCACAAGAAGCCACAAGGAAAAAGTAACAAGCTTAACAAAAACAGCAAGGAAGAAAGTACCATTAACATTTTGGAGTTGTCCCCGAGTGATGGCGGACGGATTGGTGATGCGGTTCCTTTGCACCGCCGCGAAGTTGCTATGATCACGCGTACGGTGGTTGCTGGTACACACCCCACAAGAGTGTGAGGAGATGTTCACCAAAATCGGCTCCTGTACCTTCGGCACCCAAATAACGACAGGGATGGTCTCGAAGTGGGGATCATTTGGGGGAGCAACAGCGATTCCGAGCATCTGAGGTAGGAAAGATTATTCATACGGGTCAAAAAGCTTGTGGAAGTGGAGCAGGTCACCGAGCCACCTAGCTTCGTTCGACGAGCTGGACACCAGAAGCGAGCGAAGCGTTCGGACCGCGAGTCCCAACGGCACGTTGCGAAGCACCAGCAACGTTTCACCGCGCGATTTTGCAGAAGAGAAGTCGAGAGCCGGGTCCTGGAAGAACTTAATCTCGGCCGACGGTCCTTCGGACGAACGGTAGGTGATCGGCAGCAATCGCTTGAACCGGTTCGCGTCGTCCACCGTCGGCCATTGAATCACGTGGCGGCAGTACAAACGGCGAGGGAGGCGAAGGATCTCGGCCACCTGCGAAGTCACGTCCGCGAAGAATGCTGCGGACACGGGTGATGATACGACTGCGGTGAGCTTCCAAAGACTCAGGGAAGAGAAGACAATAACAGTGTGAACAAACGAAGATTGCACTATCGGAACAAGAGTACAATGAGCGAACAATATATAGCGAAGCCTAGCGTGGTAACAGTGATGCGCGAGAATGTGGTGCGCGACGGGCCTGGCGCGGGGGTTGGGAATTGTCGAGGTGGAGGACCGGAGCGCAAGTTACCAACCAAACCGTGATGTTGGGTCGCGATGTGAGCAGTGGCGGGAACAGTTGTCGAGGCGAGTGTCGCGAGTGGTAACGTTTTACTGTAGGGTGCTGTTGGCGGGAACAGTCGAAGTAAGGAAATTAAATATTACTTACACTTACCCCCTCCCCAAGGAGGCTCCCCCTTACGAGAGTTCTTGTACATCCCGAAACTTGCGGCTGCGCAAATACTGGGCGAGAATGGGGTTGTTCCTAATTTTATTCAGTGGCACCCAATGTCTTCTGCGCGGATGCGGCCTTTCGAGCGAATCAGTAACTCGATCCTGCGGGCTCCACATGGATCACGAACTCGGTGGCTCAATGTTTTTTTCGGGGGTGATGACGAGTTTTGTAGGTGGTCGCATCATGCTGGACGGGCGGCTGCGTGTCAGTCAGGCCCTCAGATTCGTTTTAGGATACTCTGACGCCTTAGGGCAAATCTTTTAAATATAATTTTCAGCCCTGATTTTTCAGGGCAATTTTTTAAGGAGACCCTGATTCTTCAAGGCAATGCCTGGCTTAGTTCATGATGCCTCAGGGCTAGTTGTTGTCCCCTTCCTGATTCCTACCGGGTAGATTTTTATAATGTTGTCGTGTTAACACCTTGTATAGAGCTTCATTCATATCATAATGATTTCAATATCACTCATAGCAGTCATAGAAGTCCAGTCCAGTCCAATCCCACCAAGTGAAGTTTTTATTCGATCTCTACAACCTAAATACTACTAAACAACGGCCTACTGATCATCATCATCATCAGTGCTGAATCCACTCCCGTCGCTGCTTTTATCCCCATCAACGTCGTCGTCGTCGTCGTCGTCGTCCTCCTCCTCCTCCTCCTCCTCCTCCTCCTCCTCCTCCTCCTCCTCCTCCTCCTCCTCCTCCTCCTCCTCCTTCGCCTTGACCTTGCCGCTCACAGTTCTCCGTTGCTCCTTCCTGGATGGCCGCCTCTTCTTGCTACTGCGCCACATGTCCACGACATCGTTCTTGTCGATGTCGTACTCCAGCAAGCTGAGGTTCGTGAGCTCTCCCAGCCTTGCGTTGCAGAGGCTCGTCGTTTGCCACGACTTGATGAGGTTCTGTCTGCAGAATCCCCGCTCACATTCCACCGTGCTCAAGGGGAGGACGGCCACCGCAGCCCACAGTCGTACCAAGTTGGGGTAGCTTCTCTCCCAGTCAGCTGTCTTGAGCATCGCCGCCAGCCCCTCCTTGAAACCGCATTCGCCGCGTGGACTGCCTTGCAGGATAGGCACGAGGGACTTCAGTTATTTCTTGGCGGCTCGCTTCTCCACTCCTGCCAAAAATTGATCTCGGAGAATTAGCAATTAGTTTAGCTATGAGTTCTCAGCTTTTCTCGGCATGGACACAAAAGCACCTTTGTATCAATCAGATGTGGCAGGACAACGCACTTGGAAGGATTTCACTCCCTTTGTCCGCGTGGAAGAGGTCGACAAGCGTATTGAAGCAGTCGTTGCAGTGCTCGTTCCGACCCTGTCTGTCGAGGGGGTATGTATTAGGCATGAACAGCTTGCAGCCGTTGAGGTTAACAAGATTCTTCATGCTGTGTTGCAAGGAGCCGTTGGTGGCCTTGGTATGAGCGCGGCAGACGGCGAGGCAGGAGTCGAGATCACCACCGCTCTTGCTATGGCGACCCAAGGTCTCTTCATGCAGCATGAAGTGGTGTTTCTTGGGTCTGCCTTCGTTGTCAACACCATCCACGGTGACGCTACGGTCGGATTTGAGCTTGGAGAGGAAGCCGGGAAGCTGCAGTTGACTCTTGTTGCCGCCGTAGTCGCCGCTGCTGCTGCTCTCGATGTACCGTGCGCGGATGAAGACCATCGTTCTTCGGACAACACAGGTCACGGACGTCATGTCCACCTGGACGTCATGCAAACAAACAAACTCACGGGGTAAGTATAACATTCACATGAATCGCAGTTCAGAGCCAGCAAACCAAGGACTCACCTCGCGCCTTTGGAACTCCAAGTTGAGATTGTTGAGCAGAGCGAGCATGTCTGCCAGATAGTAGAGGAAGACATGGAATTGTCAGAATGTTGTATTTGTCTAGCCTGCAGTGGGGTACTCTATAGCGAGTACAGCCCAATCTAGGGTTTCCTATATGTACTCAACTGCTTGCTAGTGAACCTCCTCCTTTCTTCATTCTTACTTTCTACTGCTAGTTCTGATATGCTATCAGAGCAGGTCGATCCCCTTGGGTCGATCCTGTGGGTGGGCCCACCACCTCACTGCTTCCGCTGCTACTGCTACTCTGTGTGTTGCACGCCCCGTGGCGTGCGACGGATTGTTCATCCCGCCGCGCGCTCGGAGCGTGCGGCGGTTTTCTGCCCGCCGTGCGCCCCGAGGCGCGCGGCGGTTTTCTGCCCGCCGTGCGCCCCGAGGCGCGCGGCGGTTTTCTGCCCGCCGTGCGCCCCGAGGCGCGCGGCGGCTTTCTGCCCCGTCACTCCGCGCGTCGCTCCCGGGAGGCGCTGCGACGGGCGACGGGGACCCGCGCGTCGCCCCCCGTCGCCCGTCGCGGCCTGCGCGACCTGCGTAGGGCCCGCGCGCGGCCCGTACAGCCTGCGCGCGGCCCGTACGGGCTGCGCCAGGCCCGCGCGCGGCCCGTACGGGCTGCGCCAGGCCCGCGCGCGGCCCGTACGGGCAGCGCCAGGCCCGCGCGCGGCCCGTACGGACTGCGCCAGGCCAGGGCGCGCCTCGGGCCGCCCGCACGCGGTTCGTACGGGCTGCGCCAGGCCCGTGGGCGCCCTGTTTTCTCTGCCCCTGCGCTGCCCGCTGTCCCCCGTGCTTCTGACGGCACCCCACCCCTGCTGCTGCCCGTTCTCCTGAATTAGGGTTTGGGTGTGGGGGGTATGGGGGTGCGGTTTCTGTGCGTCGTCCCCTACTCCTCCTCCTCCTCCGTCTCCCAGTGCTGCAGCTGCCGCTGAGGGGGGTGGGTGTGTGGGAGCCGAAGGAGTGGTACTAGGGGGGTGACGTGCAAGTGGAGTTAGGAGTGAAGCAGTGGGTGTGTGGGGGGTGTGTGGGACAGTTGGAGGAGGTTGAGCGGAGGCTGCTGTCTTGTCGTCCGCAGCACCTGTAGTCCGGGGCGCACTGTCCTGGTAGCCCAGAGAGTCTGCTGCGCCTGTCGCCCGAGGGTCCGTTGCTCCTGTAGCTCGTCGTAGCCCGTGAGCCAGTTACTCCAGTAGTCCGGGGCGCACTGTCCCGGTAGCCACTGTGCCAGCAGCTCCTGTTGCCCGTGTGTCTGCAGCTTCAGCCGCCGTCTCTCATCTTCTCTCCTCTCACAGTCCCTCCTCCTCCTCACTTGCCCGCTGTGATTACCTCTAGCTTTGCTTCTTATTGTGAACTCCTGCTATACCTGCTCATTGTGCTGATTACACCCCACTTTGGCTATGGGGGTGTGTCAGAATGTTGTATTTGTCTAGCCTGCAGTGGGATACTCTATAGCGAGTACAGCCCAATCTAGGGTTTCCTATATGTACTCAACTGCTTGCTAGTGAACCTCCTCCTTTCTTCATTCTTACTTTCTACTGCTAGTTCTGACAGGAATTTCAGAGATGTAACAAGGTGGTACATCTTGTCGTCGTACTCGTGCAAGAACACGATCACTACAGGGAAGACGCGCACCAGCCGCGCGATGGCGTCACCCCGACTTAGCCACCGCACTGCGTGTATTCCATGGAGCTCCAAGTTGGTTTGACAGAACACTTGTTGGAGCTCAAAGAATGTGTTGTGTGTTGGTTGTGACCTCCCCAGTGCCTCCGCAAGCGTTCTCAGCAAGAAGTCCACCACGCCAAGCTCTGGCGCCGCAAGGGCACTGTCCTTGGCCGCCAAAGCCTCCCTGCAATAAAAAAAGACAAAGAAAACCCAACATAAAAAAGGGTTGGTAAGTTACGGACTCACGCAGAACACTAGCCGAACGTCGCAGACCACAAACTTACCGGTGGGCGATGCACTGACTTGAACAGATGAGGGATGCACACCCTTATACGAGCTACAAGGCCGTTAGTTCCTCCCAGCATCACTTGCGCATCGTCCGTGCTCTTGCAAAAAATCCTGTTCAAGTCAATGTCCTGGGTGTCAAGGTGGTTCAGAAGAACAGAAAACAAAGAGGCAGCATCGCATTTATCCACAGTGAGCAAACCCAAGAGCTCAGTGATGACATGGTAATTACGCAAGAACGTGACAAACACAATCAAGTGTTTGCCACGGACGTGATTTGTGCTCTCGTCGCAAGTGAGTCCGATAAACGGGCTAGTCTTCAGCCACTGACTCTGGCGCTGACGGAGGTATGTCGTCGTGGTACATATGAGTTCCTGGGCCCCATATCTGCATCACCATCAACAACATGTGCATCAGTCCCAGCATGGAAACCGTTGTACGTTCACTTCTTATGACCTGTGCACTTACGTTGTATTGCAGAAACCGTACCCCTTTGCACGGAATCGTTGGTGCAACCTACGGTTTGCACTCGGCTTGTTGTCCGTGTGCGTGCATGCGTGTGTGCATGGAATGGTATGAGAGCATGGGATAATATATATTTCATGCTTATAATAGTGTGTGAATGCTGACTCATGATGTCGAGTGTGTGTGTGTCGAGTCAATAGCGAGTTATCACTAGTCGCGGTCTTTTGTGTCCCGCGCGCGGTTTCTATTTCGTCGTTTGTGTGTGTCGCGCGGTTTCTATTTTGTCGTGTGTCAAATGTTCGGCATGTCGCAGGTGTGTGCAGCAGACCCATCAAGAACTCAAGGATGAGTTTGTGATGAAGAACCCGAGCCTTGGTGTCAAGCCTCAAGTGATTTCGAAGCTCGCCAAAAAAGGGTACACTTCAAGATGTTGAAGATAGTTACATTACAATGTGTAGTGTAACATTTCTGTTGGTGTAGACCCTTGTGGAGGGTAGTTTCGAGACCCTTCTTGGTTGGGGACAGTGTGGCACTGTTCCACATCACTGTACCTCGGCTCTTGGGGTTTGTAGGAGCTGGGAGTCATTCCCAACTCGTACCTCCTCCTATCTTGTGTTCTAAGACTATAGTGGCTGCCATAGTGCCGTTCGTTCAAACTGACGGTGACTCGTCAATTCTTGGTGAAATCTTGCGATCTAAATTGCCTATTGTAGGCGATGATAAGACGCTCTAGATCCAAGTTGAATCAGGTCATTTGAAGCTGTGACCAGAACGCTATGAACGTTTAAAGCCGCTGTACAGAAATCCGACTGTGCACTCTATCTTTCGTTTTAGGCACATTGGAGCCTACCGTGACAATAACACGTGGTATCAGAGCGCATTGGAGCAGCTACGACGATGGCTGGACCTGAAGAAAGGGGTGATAGAGGTGCTGGAGGCAGTGGAGGACCCCAAGCACAAGGTCAACCCCGTGATTCAGCCATGGGGCCCGTGCAACCTACTCTTGGACCTTCTATGGATGAACCAAGAGTGTTCGGGCTTGACAAGTTCAACGGTGACAACTTTGCTGAGTGGTCCTTCAGAATGGAGAATGTGTTTGACCACTATGACCTGCTGGAGGTGATGGAAGGAACGGAGAAGCGCCCCGAGAACGACCCAGAGAAGAGCCCGTGGGTGCGGAAGAGCGCACAAGGCTACCTCCTACTCGGGCAAGCGTTGGGGAGCAGCCAAATCCGTCACATCAAGCCATTCCAGCATGAACCAGAGAAGGGACCAAAGGCATGGGCTGCTCTCAAGGGTGTACCCTCTCCTGCAACAGCGGCGGTAGCGGTGGTGTTGGAACGGCAAATGGCGACACTACGAATTGACGAGGATGAAGCGGTTGAAGAAGGGGTGCAGAAATTCTTCGACTTGCTGACGCGGCTTGAGGGAGCTGATTTGAACTACAGTGAGCTCCAGAAGAAGACCAAGTTGCTGGCCTTACTCCCAGAGTCATGGTCCTCGCTCATCATCAACCTCAACCGAGATCTGCCCCGCCTCTCGCTCGAAGATGTGAAGCGAGAAATCCTTCAAGAGGATTTCCGCCGCCGTGAGTTGGCGAGTGCGGATGGCGCCGGGGCAGCAAGCATCGGCCGGGGGTACGGCCGTGGAAGAGGAAGAGGACGAGGGGGAGGCAGATTTGGCAGCAACAACTTCAATAGAGGCCGCGGGAGTGGCGGTTACGGCAACGGCGACAAGAGCTACGGACGCGGTCGCGGCCGATTCGACGGCGAGTGCCACTTTTGCCACATGTGGCGCGACTGCTACAAACTCCCTGATGGTTGGACCCCTGCTCAAGGCCAGGAGGGTAGAGGAGCAGGAGGAGGGAGAGGAAGAGGCCGTGGAGGCCGTGGCGGTCGCGGAAGTGGAGCTGCAAACATGAAGAGCGAAGATAACAACAAGGACCCGAGCGGCGATCGGTACCCGGGTCAATTCTACTTTGTGTCAACGCAAGCACCGGCTGCACCAAAGAAGGATGAAGACTTTGAAGAGCCTGCACCAGTCGGAAAGGTGACCCTACACCCCCTGGACTTTTGGGTGATCGATAGCGGCGCTACCTATACCATGACACCTCGCGTGGACTTGCTCACCGAACTTGAACCGTCACCGGTGAAGCATGTCACATCGGCCTTGTGGCAGCGAGCAGAGGTGAAAGTCATGGGCAAGGCCATGTTTAAGGGTGCTGATGGGAAGATGGTGGGCCTCAACGTGCTTTGGGTGCCCAGCCTTGCAGCCAACCTGATTTCCGTGCGGCGATTGGCAAAGGCCGGCATGGACACAACCTCGAAGGGAGCCAAGACCTACACCGCGAGGCTTGGTGAGCGGATTCTTTGGGACCTTCATGAGGATAGGGATGTCTACAACGAGATGTGGCAGATCCCAGTGGTCCCCATGCCTAAGGAGAGACAAGTGGCAGCAAGCATCAGCGCCAAGGGCGAAACGATTGGTAGCGGAGATGGCGCGACCGGTCGCGCTAAGGAGAACGAGTCCAACAAGTGCAATCTTGGAGGGACCAGCAAGTTGTGTGAACTTAAGGAGAGTGGTGCAGCAGCCAAGGAGCAGCACAAGGGTGAGGAGAACCCCGAGGCAGCAGCGGAGGAGGAGTACGGAGAGAGCATGTGGGGCGCTATTGCGAGCGTGGCATTCTCCAATCCGACTTCGGCTACGGGGGAGTGTGATTGGCTCACCTTGCATCGGCGCATGGGGCATGTGGCCCTGCCCATCTTGCAGCAGCTAGTGAAGAATGAGATGGTTGCTGGCATAACGTGTGAAGGGGGAGCCCGATGAGGTACTTGGCTGCCCGACGTGCATGCAAGCCAAGTTCACCCGTTTCCCGTTCTCGACTTCGGAGGCAACAGCAAAGGCACCACTTGATGAGGTGGTGATGGACGTGGTGGGCCCCCTGAAGCTAGGAGCTGCTGGAGCAGAGTACTTCCTCACCATAGTCGACGTCTACACCTGCATGACTTGGGTGTATGTGCTCTCCAAGAAGAGCGACGTGGCTGAAACGGTGAAGACCGATTGGTTGCCGATGGTGGAGCAGCAACAAGACCGGCTAGTCAAGTCAATTCGCACCGATCGGGGGGGAGAGTTCCTGAGCAAGGAGTTCGGATTGTGGTTGAAGAAGAATGGGATAAGGCACTCCCTTACCATGCCATACTCCCCTGCAATGAACGGCATTGTCGAGCGAGCGAACCGCACAATCACGGAGACGGCACGCGGGTTGCTCCTTGAAGCCGGGTTACCCGATTACGTTTGGCCTGATGCGGTGCGGAGTGCGTGTGTGGCCAAGAACAGAGCTTTGACTCATGTGGAAGCAGACAAATGGGTGCCCTATGTGGAGTGGATTGGAAGAAAGCCAAAGGTGGATATGCTTGGGGTGTTCGGGTGCATGTGCATGGCGCTCGTACCTAAGCATCTTCGGCACAACAAGCTTGGTGCCAAGGCGATATGGGCCGTGCACTTGGGCATGGCTCAAAACAGCAAGGGGTGGCTTCTTGGGGACCCATTCACCAAGAAGTTCATGGTGAGCAGGGACTGGAAGTTCATGGAGAACCTCATGTACATGGATTGGAAGGCGGAGAACGAGGCAAAGATAGGCATGCGGTTTGGGGAGGTGAAGATTTCCGCCCTGGAGCACGTGGAGCTGCCTTTGGAGCTGAGCAGCGGCAGCACTACCACAAGGCAATCTTCCCTTGTGAATGGGGGAGAGGAGGCCAAGGATGCAGAGGAAGAAGAGGAGGAGGTGCAACAGTGAGTGAGCGTGCACCGACACTTCCTTCATGCGCTACAAGTGCTCCACGGATCCGAGTCACCCCGCAGCAACGCCAAGGCCTTCAAGTCCCTGCAGCTGAGGAGGAAGGAAAGGGCAAGAGGATAGTTCAAGCCCCTAATAGGCTGACCTATGATGCACCGGGAAAGCAGGGCAAGTCAGCCCTGGCCGGAGCGGCAATGATGGTCGGAGATGACGAGGAAATCGAGTACGAGGAGTGTGCCTTCGTGTTTTTCTCTCCGGTGGAGATGCCGGGAGAACCAGCAACTCTCAAGGAGGCCTTGGAGAGTACTGATGCTGAGGAGTGGAAGAAGGCCATGGAGAGTGAGCTGAAGAGCATTGAGGAGAACGACACGTGGGAATTGGTGGAGTTACCGGAGGGACGTAAGGCGATTACGCCCAAGTGGCTCTTCAAGGTCAAGTCCGACGCCAAGATCGAGCGCTACAAGTCTAGGCTTGTAGCCAAGGGATACCAGCAGAAGGAGAAGGTGGACTTCAAGGAGCTGTTTGCTCCTTTTGTGAAGCCGACAACGCTGCGGACCCTACTCGCGGGGGCTGCCATCAAAGGATGGGTGGTGAAGCAGATGGACGTGACAACCGCGTTCCTCAACGGCATCCTCGAAGAAGACATTTTCTTGGCGCAGCCAGAGGGGTTTGATGATGGTAGTGGCAGAGTTTTGAAGCTGAAGAAGGCCCTCTATGGGCTGAAGCAGGCCCCTAGGCAATGGTAATTGAAGCTGCGAGAAGTTTTGGAGGAGATCGGCTTTACTCCCTCAACGGGCGATCACTCCTTGTTCATGCTTGGCGAGGGGGAGCAGAGGAGCTTCATGGTGGTGTACGTGGATGACATCCTCATCTTCTCACCCTCCTCTAACCTTGTGAAGGAGGTGATGCTGAAGCTTCAGGAAAAGTTCACGTGCAAGGCACTTGGCGACGTGAACTTCTACCTCGGGCTCCACATCGAACGCGACGTGGAGAAGCGGTGCATGCGGGTGCACCAACGCAAGTACCTGGAGGCGTTGGCTGCCAACTTTGGGCAGAGTGAAGGTCATGTGGCTACACCCTTTCCCTCTGGGTTCAAGTGTGTGAAGGGACCAGAGGAGGAGAGCGTTGGTGAAGAGGAGAGGCGCTGTTTTCACTCGTTGGTGGGCAGCCTCATTTATGCGGCGGTAAACACCCGACCGGACGTCGCCTTCGCTACTGGGCAGCTGACTAGGGTTGTTCAATGCCCTAATGAGGAGCAGGTAGCAGCTCGAATGAGGGTGGCCAAGTACCTTGGCCAAACACCAACCGTTGGGCTGCAATACTCGGCGGCGGAACAAAGGCGCCAAAAGGGTGCGGATGGTGTTGAACTCGGGCGTTTGTTCCTCACCGCATTCTCCGATGCCTCTTATGCATCGGAACCAGAGGACATGACAAGTGTGGGAGGCTTCATCTGCTGTGTTGGTGGAGGCTCAACTGCTTGGGAGAGCAAGAAGCAGGTTGATCAAGCATTGAGCTCGGTGGAGTCCGAGTACATGGCACTCTTCCGTGCCGTACGGGAGATTGTGTGGCAGCTGCGTTTGTTGGCTGAATTGGAGGAGGAGCAGCAGGGACCTACCCCACTCTACTGTCACAGCCAGGGCGCCATTGCTCTTGCTAAGAACCCTTTGTTACACGGCCTCACCAAGCACATGATGGTGAAGTAGCATTGGACGAGGAGCATGGTGGCCGCGGGTGAAGTTGAGTTCCGCTACGTGAAGACCACGGAGCAGCCGGCTGACATGATGACTAAGAGGCTGGTGGAGCAGCAGCATTGGAAGTGTTGCAAGCTGGCTGGGATGGCTCTGAACTAAGAGAGCAACATATCCTAAGGCCAACAATCCGAGGGGGAGTTTGTTGGTGCAACCTACGGTTTGCACTCGGCTTGTTGTCCGTGTGCGTGCATGCGTGTGTGCATGGAATGGTATGAGAGCATGGGATAATATATATTTCATGCTTATAATAGTGTGTGAATGCTGAGTCATGATGTCGAGTGTGTGTGTGTCGAGTCAATAGCGAGTTATCACTAGTCGCGGTCTTTTGTGTCCGGCGCGCGGTTTCTATTTCGTCGTTTGTGTGTGTCGCGCGGTTTCTATTTTGTCGTGTGTCGAACGTTCGGCGTGTCGCAGGTGTGTGCAGCAGACCCATCAAGAACTCAAGGATGAGTTTGTGATGAAGAACCCGAGCCTTGGTGTCAAGCCTCAAGTGATTTCGAAGCTCGCCAAAAAAGGGTACACTTCAAGATGTTGAAGATAGTGTAACATTTCTGTTGGTGTAGACCCTTGTGGAGGGTAGTTTCGAGACCCTTCTTGGTTGGGGACAGTGTGGAACTGTTTCACATCACTGTACACCGGCTCTTGGGGTTTGTAGGAGCTGGGAGTCATTCCCAACTCGTACCTCTTCCTATCTTGTGTTCTAAGACTATAGTGGCTGCCATAGTGCCGTTCGTTCAAACTGACGGTGTATCGTCAATTCTTGGTGAAATCGTGCGATCAAAATTGCCTATTGTAGGCGACGTTAAGACGCTCCAGATCCAAATTAAATCAGGTAATTTGAAGCTGTGATCAGAACGCTATGAACGTTTAAAGCCGCTGTGCAGAAATCCGACTGTGCACTCTATCTTTCGTTTTAGGCACATTGGAGCCTACCGTGACAATAACAGGAATCCAGGAGTTCCCCGCTGCGCCAAATGCTTCACGAGATCAACCCACATCCCGATTGGTGCCTCGGATTTGGCAATGAAGAGAAGTGTCTGGCACAGAGCAATCACCCAGCCACGCTGGATGTCAGTTGCCTTGGGACTGTCTTCAATGCGGCCCTTCCCCTTAGCGGCCTTCAGCGCCGTTAGTTGCTTGTGTAGTGCACGTTTATGCTTCGTCGACAGTTGGTGTGTGCGTAATGCTTGAGTTTGCACGTCCACTGCTCCTTCACCCTTCGCGCCGAAGTTTGTTCCCAGGCCTGCATGCTCGATACAAACAGAACACGTGACAAGGGGAAATCTGGCTCTGGTTTGACAAAGGATCAGCCATGGAAAATCATGCTGCCACTCGCGTTTATATTTGAACGAGGCTTCCTGGTACTTGTTCTCGGCTTCGTCTTCAAGGTCTTCAAATGAGGAGCTTGCACTTGCGTGCGACGGGCCTGGGACACACGGCACGAGTCGGATTGGGGTGCAGACCCCGGAGGAAGCATTTTGAATGAACGATATGCGCGTTTGCCTGTAACGTGGTGCCACGAGCTTGGTCGTTCGAGGACCTACTCGCACGGCGCCCGGGGTGACACGAGCTGCTGTACGAGCTGAAGTGGGCGTTGGCGTTGGGGAAACAGCTTGCGAAGATCCCGCGAGAGATGGAACGGCAGGTGGGATTGGCTCGGTAGCGACGGATTTCCTGGGTCTTAAGAAATCAAGGCCTGCAAGGCCTGGCGGTTGTGTCCCCGCCCTTGTGTTGTTGGTGCAACCCCATGGTTTGCACTCGGCTTGTTGTCCTTGTGCGTGCATGCGTGTGTGGATGGAATAGTATGAGGGCATGAGAAAATATATATTTCATGCTTATAATAGTGTGTGAATGATGAGTCATGATGTCGAATGTGTGTGTCGAGTCAATAGCGAGTTATCGCTATTCGCGTGTCACGTCGTCGTTTGTGTGTCGTGTGCGTTTTCTATTTTGTCGTGTGTGGAACGTTCGGCGTGTCGCAGGTGTGTGCAGAAGACCCTTCAAGAACTCAAGGATGCGTTTATGGTGAAGAACCAGAGCCTTGGTTTCAAGATTCTTGTGATTTTGAAGCTCGCCAAAAGGGTAAACTTAAAGATAGGGAGAATAGTTACATTACAATGTGTAGTGTAATATTTATCTTGGTGTAGGCCCTTGTGGAGGGTAGTTTCGAGACCCTTCTTGGTTGGGGACAGTGTGGCACTGTTTCACATCACTGTACCTCGGCTCTTGGGGTTTGTAGAGGCTGTGAGTCATTCCCAACTCGTAACTCTTCCTAAATTGCGTTCTAAGACTATAGTGGCTGCCATAGTGCCGTTCGTTCAAACTGACGTTGCGTCGTCAATACTTGATAAAATCGTTCGATGTAAATTGCCTTTTTTAGGCAACATTCAGACGCTCCAGATCCAATTTATAGAAGTTCATTTGAATCTGTGACCAGAACGCTATCAACATTTGAAGCTGCTGTGCAGAAATCCGTCTGTGCACTCTATCTTTCGTTTTAGGCACATTTGAGCCTATTGTGACTATACCATGTGTTAGGACCCGCATCGGCATCAGGGTTACTACTGCCTGTCATGTCGATTCTAGCAGTGCATAAAACCGACGGCCAGCCGAGCATAGCTCCCTCCCTCTAAGTGAGCAGAGCTAACAAAATGCACCCACCAAACAGTCTGGTGGTAAGGATGCGGTGAAGAGGAAGGGTCCCCTCTCCCGTCAGTAGCGGCCAAACATAACCTTGCAAGGCGCCACGACAATGGGTACTTGCATGGTTGTCGAGGGATCAAGCCATGTACACCACAGCATGTCGCGCGTTGGAGCTTTACCATTGGTTGTATTGGCAAGTTGTCAACCAGCGAGGCAAAGAGTTCTCAATGCTCTGTGCGTTGTTGTCGTGTGGTGGAAGACGAAGCGCGGCAGCATTGCTGCTGTGAACACGTGTTTCACCTGATAGAAAGGACATATTCCTTCAGGAAAACGTTCGTCCACCTCCCGCGCACCCCCCCCCCCCCCCCTCCCGCAAAATCTGGCCTACACTGAAAAAGTCGTCAGGGCAAGCCTCGACATAGATCCTGAAGCATCAGGGCAAAATAGTAACAACATTCTGAAATTTCAGGGTCCTTACACTGCCTTCATCCTGCTTTCACAGGGCACCTGGAAACTAAATCCCAAAAAATCAGGGCACAATCCCTGCTGACACCCTCAAAATAAGGGTATTAGGATCTTTTACCCTGATAACGTAGGGCCTGGTGGCAGTTGACTCATTGATGGGACGTAGGGGCGGAGGAGGCTCACGTGGAAGGATGGGCTGACGTACCAGTCGGCGGGCAGGAGGAGGTGGGCGGTGACGGGCACTATCATGTGGCTGATGCGAAATGGCCCACAATACCGGGGGCGGAGTTTTGGGGTTATGGGCAGGCGGAGGTTCTGGGTGTCGAGCAGTACAAGGTCATCGGACTGGTAAGTGACAAGGCGGCGGTGGCGATCGGTGTTGCATTTAGCGATGGCGTTCGATTGTTTTATGGCGTCTGCTACTCGTATCCGGGCTGCTTGTAATATTTCGGCAAACTATTGCGCATGTGGTATTGGGTTGTCATGGTTCGGCGTCATGGGTACCGTAGGGCTTTGTCCGTACTTGAGGTAGAACGGTGACGGTTCTGTCGCTGATGATCGCCGTGGGTATCCCGTGTAGTCGAACAACGGTTGAGATGAAAAGTCGAGCGATTTCTTCGGCTGAGATCAATTTCTTGCAGGTTGCGGTATGGGCCATCTTCGTCAGCCGATCGATGACGACCAGGATCGTGTCGTTCCCACTTGCTCTAGCCGGTAACCCCATGACGAAGTCTATCGTCACCTGCTGCCAAGCACGCTCTGGGGGTGGTATCGGCGGCAACTGCCCCGTCGGTCGTTGCCGTGACGATTTCATGAGCTGGCTGGTGGGACACGATGCCACGTGTCGTTGTACATCGGTTAGCATCTTGGGCCAGTAGTAGTACCGCTGCAGCTGCTGCCGTGATTTTTCGACCACGGAATGTGTCGGAAGTCTGGGTCCTTTGCCTTCTTCCTCTCTTCTTGCTTCACCCTGGGCTCTTCTTGTCTTGGTTCCTGCCTGCCTTACCTCCTTAGTGCTCTCAGTTCCCTGTTCATTCCTCTGGTCTTGTCTGCAGACTCATCCACTTATCTCCTTGGTTACCGTTTTAGCAACGGTACCTTCGCTGATCCTCGCCTTTCGGCTCTTCCCGCTGGATCCAGTTTGGCTTCCCGCCGTCCTCTCTACAGTCTATCATCCTATTAGTTCCTAGTCATGCATTTATATTGTTTCTTGCTATAATGCAATTAAAAGCATGACAGCTGTCGGAAGTCTGGGTCCTTTGCCTTCTTCCTCTCTTCTTGCTTCACCCTGGGCTCTTCTTGTCTTGGTTCCTGCCTGCCTTACCTCCTTAGTGCTCTCAGTTCCCTGTTCATTCCTCTGGTCTTGTCTGCAGGCTCATCCACTTGCCCCCTCCTCGGCTTCTCTGCTTCTCTCTCCTGCCGATGGATCTCTACTTCCTCAGCCTGCCCCTTTATCCTCTGCTCTTCTCTCAGCCCCGCCTTTTCCTCTCTCTTCCTTGGGAACGCTCTTGCCGCATTGGTCCTGTGGTCCCTCTTCTCCTGTCCCTTCTCACTTACTAGCACCACCACTCCTGACCCTCCAGCGTTCAGTTCCCAGCCCAATGTCCATCATGTCATGCTTTGCCTGTTTCAAGTATACCTCTTCCCCCACGCTCATCTCCTTCTCCTTCTTCCCTGGGTCTCCTTCTCTCCTCTTCTTGTACCTCTGTGCGTCTCTCAGCTGCGCCACATGTAGGTTCTCTAGGGCGGCTGGCAACAGCTCTCGCAGGTATCTGGCTCTGGCTTTGGCCAATCCCACCCATTGCTCCTCAGATCCTATTGCCACCACTCCTGTCAGTAGCTTTGGTGCGTCCACGGGCAGCACGGGCACCCTGCGTAGTAACAAGAAGTATGGCTAGTCCTTCAGCGCTGCTTGTTTGCTGAAGTGGTATCCGGCTGCCACCCAGGGCAACCTTATATCCTAGTCTCGCTTGAACTCCTCTCCGTAGGCTTTCAGTCCTCGCTTGACTGTCTGCACGAACTTCTCAGTGAAACCGTCACTCTGTGGGTGGTAGCGAGATGTTCTCCTATGGGTGATCCCGCTCTGCTTCAGCAGCTTCTCGAATTCCCCCAGGAACTCAGTCCCTTGGTCTGTCAGGACTTCCCCACACGCTCCGAATCTCGTCAGCACTTGTTCTTCGAACGCTTCCGCTATCCTAGCTGAGTTCTTACTCGGCAGGGATTTGACCTCCACCCACTTGCTCCCGTGCTCAATCATGATCAGTATGTAGCGCTTCCCCCTTCTACTGAGCGGCATCTCTCCCGCTAGGTCCAGCGACCACCTGAAACCTATGCCCCTAATAGGCAACGACTGTAGCTCCTCCCTTCCCCTCTCCAATTCTGCTTTGTTCCTGCTGCATAGCTCACATTCCACCACCCACTCCTTGATGTCTTTCCTCATTCCTGCCCACCACCACCCTGTCTGCACTAGCTGGCTGGTCCTGAGGCTGCCGTAATGACCCATTTGCCTGTGCACTTTCGCTATGATCCCCTCCCTTTGCTCCTTCTTGGGTACTAGTTTCCATCCATCTTTGGTGTTCTTCTGCAGCTGCTCTTGGTACCAGCGGTAGTGTGCCCCTCGCGCCCGAGCTCTCTCACTTGCTGGTTCTCCTTCGCTGGTTTTGCCCTGAACCCACCCCAGGACCTCTTGGTCTTCCCAAATGTCCTCGGCCCCCTTCTCCTGTTTCTTCTTGGCCCCTTCTCCATCTATCTCCCTGACCAGTGCCACCAGACATGCCGTAGGGCTCGCGGGTGGTGGGTTCCGAGATAGCCCATCCACATGCTGCAGATTTTTGCCAAGTCGGTGCCTAATGCTGAACTCGTACTCTTGCAGTCGCATGGCCCATCTTGCATTCCTCCCTGTCAGCGCCTGGTTCGTCATCACCCATGTGAGCGGTTGATGGTCAGTCACGAGCTCGAACGGTCTCCCTTGCAGATACACTTTGAAGTGGCTTATCGCCCACACCGCTGCTAGTCCCTCTCCTTCATAGGAGCTGTAGTTAGCCTCTGCGGGGTTGCAGCTCCTGCTGGCGAAGGCTACCACCATCTCCTGCCCCTCTCTCTCTTGGCACAGGATGGCTCCCATGCCCGAGCTGCTCCAGTCGGTGTAGAGCACAAAGGGGTCTTCTTTGCTGGGCAAGCTTAGCACCGTCGCTGTCTTCACTGCCTTCAGCAGTGCATCCATTGCCCCCTGCTCTGCTTCTCCCCACTGCCATGCCTGCTCTTCTTTCAGCAGTCGATTGAGCACTGCTGCGGTGCGGCTAAAGTTGGGCACGAACTTACGGTAGTAGTTCAGAAAGCCTAGGACAGCCCTGAGCGTGCTCCTGTCCTTGGGGGGCGGTACCCTGTCCAGCACCTCCACTTTCGCCTGCTGGATCCCCATTTTCCCTTCTCGCACCTCAAAGCCTATGTATTTGACCGAGCTGCTTCCAAGGGTGCATTTCTTGGGGTGACATGTGAGCCCGGCCTTGCTAATCGCTTCCAGCGTGTCTTTCACGTCCTTCACGTGCTGCTGGTCGTTGGCGCTGAAGACGACCACGTCGTCTATGTAGCACGCGGCGGCTGGCACGTCTCTGAGGGCTGAGTCCATTACTCGCTGAAATAGTGCGGAGGCGTTCTTCATGCCGAATGGCATGAACTTCCACTCGTACAGACCGTCCGGACCATGGAAGGCGGTCTTCTTGCAATCCTCGGGGCAGATGGGGATCTGGTTAAACCCTTGTCTGAGGTCTAGAGTGGTGAACACGGTGGCCCCCTGTAGCCTGTCAAATATCTCCTCTGCTGACTGCATGGGGTATCTGTCTGCCCGTGTGACCTTATTCAGGCCTCTGTAATCCCCACACATCCTCCTAGCGGACACTTCCCCCGTCAAGTCTTTCCTGGCTGCTACCACCGTTGCCGCGGCGTAGTCACTCTCTGACCGTTGGATCAAGCCCGCTTCTAGCAGCTCTGCACACTTCTCTAGGCAGATGTCAATGTCTCCTGGGCTCATTCGTCTCTTCCTCTGGTATATCGGCACCTCACTCGTGAGCTTGATTTGCATCTGGTGCGTGCTGCACTTCCCCAGTTCTAGCAACGAGTAGGCGAAAGTCCCTCTGTGTTGTTTGAGCACTGCTTGCAACTCACTTGCTGCCACTGCCCCCATTCCTTCGCCTATCGGCCATTCTTCCTCCTCAGATCTCTCCCCTTTCTCTACCTTCTTCGGTGCCTCGGCCCCCCATTCCTTTGTTGCTGCTTCTCCGCAGGCCATGGCCATGTATGCCCAGCCTTCTCTTATGCGTCCTTCCTGCTGCTCTTCTATCTCCTCCAGCTGGCGCCTTCTCCTCCATACTTCTTCTCCCTCCTGGTATCTCTCCCCTATTTCGATAGCCCGCTCTATCTCTTTGCGCTTTAGGTGCATCCGTATGGGTTCGATCAACCCACTCATCACATTCAGGTCCATTGCCCTCCCCATTGCCACCCTCCGCTGCTTCTCTGTCACTTGCGGATGTGCAGTGGCTCCCCACAGGTGTCCCATCGCCAGCTCTCTCTCCTCTGCCGATGGCTCCTCCCATTTCTTGCTCCTCACATCGTAGACCATGCCCGGACCTGGCTGGTCTCCCTCCATCACGAATCCCCGAGCCTCCACGTATGAGACTAGCGTTGGTAGAGCCTGCCGTGGCTTTCCTGGCACGTTACACTGGTACTGTGACGGGTGATCTGGGCATGTCACTGGTGCTGCCAGGTGTCCTGGTCCCAGTATGTCGCTCACCAGCCTGGGCTCCGGCCTCTGTATCTGAGCCAAGGAGTGCCTCAGGCAGGCGTCAGATACTCCGTTCTGCCAGTACCTCCTTGGGCGGTGCGCTCTGGATCCCAACTGTGCTGCATCTGCCGCTACTCCCCTTCCCACTGCTTCTTCTATCTCCGCAAAGGCCCTCTTGACTGGTTCTCGGCGATCGTCTGCGAGGTCTACATTTTCTAAGATGTAGAGCACTTCCCCTTGCTTCCTCTGCAGCATCTCCAGCACCCTCTTCAGGTCCCTGAATGAAGCTCCCCTCGCATCCTCCATGCCTCTCCCTTCTCCAGCCCTCGAGTACCCCTGGCATTCCCATCCTGCGACTACCAGGTCCACCTGCCCCCATTTCTCCAGCTGCTCCTCAGTGATGTCCCGCACATCATCCACTGTGGCGTCATCTTCTGCGGGTATCGCGGTGTTCAGCAGCTGCTGGGGGTATTCTTCCAGTAGTTTCAGTGCATGGTGCCTAGCCATCCGCCTCACCACTGGGTCTTTCTCCACGTGTATCCACCTCCGCACCTGACATCCCGCCCTGAGGGCCGCTGCCAGTCCTGTGCCAATCCCCCCATACAGCTCCATGATGCACAGTGAGCTCTCCATTGCCCACACTCTCGTGATCCGCTCCCGTAGGGTAGGTGGGTCCTCCCCTTTACTCCTTCGCTCCGTTCTGTGCTCGTACTCTTCAGCGTACTGCTCCCATGACCAGTCGTCCATCTCCTTCTTCAGATCAGTGCTTTCTGCCCTGTAGGCTTCCCTTGGCTCCTGTCTGACGAACTTCATTGGTAGGGTACCTACTGAGCTCTCGGGGTCCTAGAATTGTACTCGGTAGAGCACCTTCTCCTGCCACGTGTAGATGGTTGCTCCCACTCGATACAACAGATCCATGCCGAACAAGACATCGTACTCTTCGAACTGAGACACCCCACAGCTGAATCTGATGCGGCATTCCTTTTCCGTCCCTGGCTGCAGGACTACCTCTATCGGCCTCTGCGTCCTCGGCATCCATTTCGGCTCTCCCCCTTCCGCGGTCATCAGCAAGATGCCTCTCTCCACTAATCTGCCTGGCAGGTCCAACTTCAGCTGCTTGGCCAGTCCCTTGCCTATCAGCACGTGGTGCGCCCCTGTGTCAATTATAGCCTGCCCCACCGGCAGCCCGCCTACCGTCATGCTGCCCTTCTCCGCTATCAGCACTGAGGCTTGGCACACCAACCTCTCGTTGGGATGCCTCCTCATCTCTGCTTGTCTCTCTCCTTCTCTCGGGTAGCTCCTTGGTGCTCTTGTGGCAGCCGTTCGATCTTGTGTCTGCCTCTCCCTTGGCCTAAGGTTAATATCGTCCCTTTCCCTGGGAAGGGCCATGCAGGAATAGTTCTTAATGTACTCTTCCTCTCCCTCCTCGTCTTCCTCAATTTCCTCATATGCCAGCATGGCTCGTCCCTTCTGCTCCAGCCTGAGAGTTTTCTCCAGTCTCCCTTGTAGCTTCTTGATTTCTGCTTGCATCTCCTCTCTACTGCTGCCCTCCTCCGGTCTCCTCCTGCCGTAGCATTCCTCTTTCTTATGTCCCCGCCTCCCGCAGTTCTCACATGTCGGCGCCTTCGGGCAATCTCTCCTCAGATGTCCTCCTTCTCCGCATTCGTGGCAACGGCGGCTATCCATTCGTGCCGGCGCCACGGGCTCTGCTTCGACCATCGCTGCTACTGCCCACGAGGTTTTCGCCTTCCCCCGCGCGTCCCCGTCTTCCAGGTCTAGTAGCCGCTGTGCGTGCTCCGTCCGCTTCGCCAGCCCATAGACCTCCTTCAGCATGATGTCTGCACCGATGCCGTACACCGTGTTCCTGACCACGCTGCGTAGCTCTTCGTCCAAGCCCCAGACGAACTTGCGCACCAGCAACCTTTCTTCTCGGCTTTCTAGATCATCTGCCAGCTCCTTTAGCCGGCAGTAATACGCCAGTAGGGATTCGTCCTTCTTCCTGCGGAACTCTCTGAATTCCTCCACTCTAGCCTTAGTCTGTCAGAGAAATTCCTGCCTTAGTAGCTCCAGGAACCGGGTCGTCGGATTCTTGATCTCTCCGCTTTCCAGCTCCTCCAACACCTCCTCGCGGACCATGCGATAAAAGGTCTCCGCTTCCCCCGCCAATGTCACCACCATCCTACGGAAGAATTCCGCGGGGTCCTGTCCGTCGCGCTCCCAACAGTACCTGACCATCTCCAGCTGCATCAGGTAGTTCTTGAGCGTAGGTCCTACCCCGGGGACTCCTGTGAATCGCTCGGCTACTTCCAGCTTAGGCTGATTCGGCGCGGTCCACCTGCGTTCTCGATGCGCGATCGGCGAGGCCACTTCCTCTGGCTGCGATGTCGTCCTAGTCGCTATCATTTCCCTTCTTGGCGGAGTCACTAGATCCTTCTCATCGTTTCTGTGCAGCCACTCCTCTTCTTCCCGCTGACCGGCGCGTCCCATTCCCGGCATTGGCTTCGGCGATGTTTCTGCATTTTGTCTCTCCCACCGCGCTCTTGTTTCCTGCGCCCACCGTAGCTCGTGCGGAGTCTCCCCGGGATCCAAGGCCGCGTGCTTTTCTTCCTCCATCGATCCTTCTGCTTCACGAGCTCGCTGCTGTGGCGTTCGATATGCTCTTGTATCTACTGGGTGTTGCCGCACGTTTTCTACTCTGATTCGGTTCGCCGTTTCTGCGCTTGCTTGCGCTCTCCAGCTTGGCGCGGCCTGAATATCTTCTTGCCAATATCTGTGTCCTGATCTTAGGCGGTACTGATCGTTCATCTCTATTGAGAGCTTCTTGCTCGTTTGTTGAAAGTTCCTAGACACACTAGCTCTTGCTAGCTGCTCTGGGAAGCTGAAGCTCGGCAGACTCTCACTCTACTCAGCGGATGCTATTGGCTTGCGAGGTTGGCATCACTGGTTGCTCATTTCTAGGTGTTCGCTAGATCGAAAAGTTGTGCTTAGTTGTGAAAACAAACGAGCAAGCAGGGACTTCCTACCCTGCCCCCTGGCTAAGTATCTCCTTGGTTACCGTTTTAGCGACGGTACCTTCGCTGATCCTCACCTTTCGGCTCTTCCCGCTGGATCCAGTTTGGCTTCCCGCCGTCCTCTCTACAATCTATCATCCTATTAGTTCCTAGTTATGCATCTATATTGTTTCTTGCTATAATGCAATTAAAAGCATGACAAATGTCCTAAGGTAACTCCGTCATGTGCCTCATATAGCAGTAATTTCCGTAGCAGTGTATAGCCCGGTGTTGAGGAGAAAAGGCCCCGCCCTCGCTTGGGCGAAGTCGACCATGCTTTCCGGAGCACAACAGTGTTCGTTTCGTGGTCATCGGCAACTTGAGGGACTTCTATCAGTGTGCGACAGCCTCTGGGACTCTGATCTCTGTGCGACGGGTCGTCTTTCGACGAGATTAATTAGTCGAAACAGCAGTGTTGTTTCTGCTCTACGAAACTGCCCGTCGACGAGGCACTTGTCGACGGGAGGAAATCGGCGTCGAAATCGAACTTCGCAGGTCGACGAAATTGCAGAAATCAGCGTTTCGACAAGACGTTGGTCGACAGAATTATGCTCGACGAGTGCATCGTCGAGCAGAGCGTTTCTAGTCGCTTGAAACTACTTCCCTCCAAAACTCGCAATGTCCGCGAATTTCGACCAATCGCGAAACTGCATATTTCGACCAATCAGGTAATCTCAGAAATTGTACTCCCCAGGAGAACTCGATTCAATAAGGAAACTGAACCTGAAACACGTTTTTACTAGCAGTAAAAACGTGCACAACTATGAACGTTGTAGAACATGAACAACAACTTTGTCAGGTGAAAACCACATTGCATTGTCGTTTCACCTGCCGTTGCTGACTCGGCAAAGGTGCTTGTTTGTCGAGGAACGTTTCTCCAGGGTTCTTTGTCTTTGCTATTCAGTTCTCCTTTGTACCATAATCTTATTCTATCAACTTTTCGTATTGAAACTATGCTTGGATTTTACTAAGGCATTCTAACACTCTGTCAAGAATCACTTCCAGAACTCCGACCGTGCGTCCCACGCAATGCAGCCGAGCTGCGACGTTCGCCACGTCCGCGGCTTCAACGGGGCACTTCAGAGCGTCGAAGGCAGAGGCACCGTTGCTCTGCACGGGGAGGCCGGGAAGTAGGTCCTCGTCCTCGACGTACTCTACGTTCCTGGTGTGCACGCGAACCTGCTGTCTGTTGGCCAGCTCAAGGAGAACGGCGTGAAGCTATAGGATAACTGCGGAGAGATGCTGTTGGTGTCTTCTGCCGGTGATGTCCTTGGTCGAGTGCGCTACTCCGGTAGAGTTCTCTGCACCGACCTGCACCCCTGCTCGGCACTTGCACAACACACCTTCCCCGACCAAGGATCAGACGCCGAGAATGCGCTCGACATAGTGCACGTCGACCCCTGCCGGCTGTTTCGAGTGGCCGCCAATGATGGCAGTCTCTACTTTCTTCTGTTGAAGGACAGGAAGACTCGCTACTTGTGGGTGAGGCCGATCGCGAAGAAAAGCGACGTGCTGGTCGTCTTCGACAAGTGGTTGAAGGTGGTGGAGCGGCAGCCATTGAAGACGGTGAATATGCTGCGTTTTAACCGCGGAAGGGAGTTCCTCGGTCGAGCCTTCACCGACCTCGTTGAGGACAAGGGAATCATCCACAATCTGACATGCCCCTACACTTTGCAGAAGAACGGGATGGCAGAGCGGGAGATGCGCACGGTGGTCGAGGCCGTGCAAACGATGCTTCTGCACATGGGTGTGAAGCATCACTGGTGGCACCTCGCTCTGCGACAGGCCGTCTGGGTGCGCAACTGCCTCAAACGGGCTTCTCTGACTTCGGGGACGACGCCGCACGAGCTGCTGTTCGAGAAGAAGCTGGATTTGACGCTGGCACGAGTGTGGGGCTGCATGGTGCAGTTCATGGTCCCCGAGCAGCAGCGCGACGGGAAGTTGGCGCCGAAGGCCCGTTGGGGTCTTCACCTCGAAGTGTCGCCAGAGATCAAGGGCTGGGAGGTGCTCGACCTGACTGACAACATAGTCGTCACGACGGTCGAAGCGATCTCCTACGAAACTCTGTCGATGGAGAAGTGGAAGGCAGAGAACGGACCGGCGTCGACGAGGACGCCCTCTACCCCGCCGACCGATTCCTCATCGGTACACCCTCCACTTCTCGCCGCAGACGGCCAGCTTGATGAGGAGGATGCAGATGACTTCCCGCGACCCTCCCCTCCCTCGCTCGTCGTCGACCTTCCTGCGAAGGCATCTTTGTCGGCCGCCGGCGATGAGGGGAGACTTGGTGCGTCGCCTGCTGCGCCGACCGGTTGCATCGCCGGTGGCTGACGTGACGCTGAGAATGTCAGCGACGGGAAGCGGCAGACGACAGTGGAGCCGTCAGCGACGAAGCTGACTTAAGAGAAGCCGTCGGTAGAGGCGCCACCTTTAGGGGAGCCATCGGCAAAGAAGCTGCCGGCAGGCGAGCAGCTCGGCGATGACTCGTCGAGCGATGTAGTGGAAGTCGTCGGTGCAGCCGGCGGCGATGAAGAGGAGATGTCGACAGGGGAGCAGTCTCACTACATCGACGTGGTGGAGGTCCCGGTCGAAGAGGCAAAACTGCGACGGTCTACCCGCTCCAACATCGGCAAGCCGCCGAAGAAGCTGAGCTACCACGCTTGTCTGCCACCGACCTCCTACAGCACTCTACTCGACGACGCAGAGGCCAATGTCGATCTGCCCGAGCTCGACCCCAACATGCATGCCGACCCGTAGCACCGTTGGGACATCGCCAACATGACGGTGGAAGAGGCATTGGCGAGCTGGAAGGGCAAGGCGGTGAAGGCCGCCATGGACGAGGAGATCCGAAGTCTCATCTCGAACGGCACATGGGAGCTCGTCGAGCGTCCGCGCGGCGTTAATGTCATGAGGAATCGCTAGGTTCTGATGACAAAGTACCACATCGACGACACGGTCGCCCGTGAGAAAGCCCGCCTGGCCGTGGAAGGCTTCATGCAGGTCTACGGCACAGACTATGTCTCAGCATTGTCGCCGTCCTCGATCTGCATCTGATGCAGCTCGACATGAAGAACGCGTTTCTGCAGAGTAAGCTGGATCGCGTCCTCTACATGTACCAGCCCGACTACTACAACGATGGCACCGGCCGCGTCTGCAAGCTGTGAAGAGCTTGTACTGCCTGAAGGGTTTTCCGCTACTGTGGTACTCGGCGCTCGACGTGGTGCTGAACGGCGCCGACAGAAAGAAGAGCCAGGTCGATGAGGCGTTGTACATCAAGGTCGGCAACGACGGAGTGGCGTGCTGGGTGCTCGTCTACGTCGACGATCTGCTCGCCGCAAGCAGCAGCACTAGGATGCTGAAGGAGTTGAAGGAGCTGCTGGAGGCCGCTTTTGACAAGCGCGAAATCAGCCTGGTCGAGAAGTATCTCGGGCTGGAAATCGTGCGCGACCGACCGGCGCGGAAGCTGTGGCTTCACCAGCAAGCCTACGTCGACAAGCTGCGTCGGCGTTTCATCGACGAGGAGCAGATCGGGCGAGTGCCGAAGACGCAGGTCTCCGTCAACGCCTACGCAGAGCTGATGTTCGACGATGAGGAGTACCATTCGCGCGAGGAAGCAGAGTACTGGCCAAAGGTCGGCTCGCTGCAAGCTCGGATCCGGCCTGACTGTGCGGAGCGACAACCACTGGCGTAAGGTCTACCGCTGTCTGCTCTACCTCGCTAACACTCGTGACACCGCTCTGGAGTTCGACGGCAGACTAGAATCACTGCGTCTGGTCGACTATGCAGACACCAACGACGCTGGCGACAAGCGGAATCAGACGAGCACGAGCGGCTACGTGTTCGTCACCGGAGGGGCCCCAGTCTCCTGGTCGAATCGGCGCTTTAAGTGTGCGACGCTCTCGTCGACCTAGTCGTAGTATGTCGCGGCCACTGAAGCAGGCAAGGAGGCGTGTCAATTTTGCTTCCTCCTTGCAGAGTTCCAACAGCTCGACGTTGGGAAGCCGACCATGCTGCACGTGGACAATCAGTCGGCCATCACGGTCGCAGAGGGCTTGGGGCTCAAGGGCAACCTCAATCATATGGAGCGACGCTACGCCTGGCTGCAGCAGATTGTGAAGCGCGGGAAGATCGCTCAATAATACATCCCGACCACCGAGCAGCCGGCCGATTTTCTGACAAAGGCTATGCACTTTCCGGCCTTCAACCAGTGCTCCGTCGCAGTCGGCCAGGTTCGCCTTGCCGAAGACGGCGACGACGATGTGCAGCAGTAGGCGCCATGTCCTTTAACATGGCTGGTACGGTGGACGGCGTGCTGGGTTTGTACGCCGTCGAAGTATCCCCTTGTACTCTATTACGTAGATCTTTGGATGGACCTTGTGTGCATGTGTGCCCAAGCATGAGTTGGGCAGGGGAGTATCGAGGAGAAAAGGCCCCGCCTTCGCTTGGGCGAAGTCGACCATGCTTTCCGGAGTACAACGGTGTTCGTTCCGTGGTCATCAACAACTTCAGGGACTTTTATCCGTGTGCGACAGCCTCTGGGACTCTGATCTTTGTGCGACGGGTCGTCTTTCGACGAGATTAATTAGTCGAAACAGAAGTGTTGTTTCTGCTCTACGAAACTGCCCGTCGACGAGGCAATTGTCGACGGGAGGAAATCGGCATCGAAATCGAGCCTCGCAGATCGACGAAATTGCAGAAATCGGCGTTTAAACGAGACGTTGGTCGACAGAATTGTGCTCAACGAGTGCTACTTCGAGCAGAGCGTTTCTGGTCGACCAAAATTACTTGTCTCCACAATTCGCAATGTACGCGAATTTCGACCAGTCGCGAAACTGCAAATTTCGACTAATCAGGTAATCTCGGAAATTGTACTCCCCGGGAGAATTCGATTCAGTAAGGAAACTGAACCTGAAACACGTTTTTACTAACAGTAGAAATGTGCACAACTATGAACGTTGTAGAAGATGAACAACAACAACTTTGTCACGTGCTGGTTGTCTTCGACACAGTTTCCCTCAAGAGGGGAGTGAGGAAAAGAAGGTGCTTGGGGTAGTGCACATCGATCTCTGCGGGCCCTTCCGAGTTCCTGCGAAAGATGGCAGCCGATACTTTCTTCTGCTCAAGGATCAAAAATCTCGCTACGTCTGGATCTACCCGATTGCGCAGAAAAGCGATACTCTGCGTGTTTTCCAGAAGTGGCTTCCCCATGCAGAAAGGCAATGTGAGGCTTCGATAAAGGCTCTCCGCTCAGATCGAGTTGGCGAGTTTTTGGGAAGTAAATTTGCCGAATTTCTGGAAGAGAAAGGGATTGTACACGACCTCACCTGCCCCGATACGCATCAGCAGAACGGGATGGCGGAACGTGAAATGCGGACTGTCGTCGAGGCTGTTAGAACGATGCTTCTCCACATGGGAGCTCCCCACCATTGGTGGCACATTGCAGCTCTACAGGGTGTTTGGGTGAGGAATCGTCTAGAACATTCCTCTCTGCCATCAGGGGTAACTCCGTACGAGGTACTCTTCAAAGAGAAGCCTGACCTTGGCATGGCAAGGGTTTGGGGGTGTATGCTGCAATACCTCATTTCAGAGAGTCAGCGAGGGGGGAAGCTGAAGCCAACTCGTTGGGGTCTCCACATGGGTGTCTTGCAGCAGAGTAAAGGGTGGTTGGTTCTCGACTTGTCAAGCAACTGTTTGATCACCATGGTCGAGACCATCTTCTATGAGACAATGTCTCTCGCAGAGTGGCGACGAAGCAGAGTCCCACCGTCGACCGTGCTGCGCTCGACAATGTCTCATCGTTCCCGGCAGTTTTTGCGGATGATGACGACGATGATGAACAAATGACTTAAGGCACCAGACCCTCTGCAAGTGCCCACGTCGATTCCTCGACCGCAGCCTCCCTCAGACAACCCTCAAGTGCAATTCTCTCCGTTCCCAGAAACTCTTCCTGAAGAAGACACTTCTTCTGCAGAAGACGTCCCTTCCTTGGAGCAAGTTCGCTCTGTCGAAGACATTCGCTTTGACTCTTCTTCGACAGGGGAGAATTTGTTGAGTTCGATGCTCTTTCCTTCGACTGGTGCCTTTGTCGACGCTCCTTCGCGAAGAGGGGACCAAATTGCCGCTGAATGTCGTCGCCAATGAGCGTCGAGAAGTCGAGCAGCCTGCAGACGAAACATCCGCAGAAGAGCGATCCGCAAAAGAGCAACCTGCAGAGGAAAAGGTCGCAGAAGAGCAGCCTGCAAAAGAAAATGGCGCAGAAGAACTGCCTGCAGAGGAAAATGCAGCTGAAGAGCAACATGCAGAAGAGAGGCCTGCAGTTGAAATTCTTCAGATTTCTCTCGAACGATACGGAAGCCAATTCGCTTCCGCGAAGCACTAACGATGTTCGCGATGACTTCGCTCGACGGCATGCATGAGGATGTCGAACAGAAACAGCTCAACTCTGCTGACGGGTGAGTTGTCGACACAGATCATCCATGGGACATTTCGACCATGACTGTCGCAGAAGCTCTGCAAAGGTGGAAGGTTGCGGAAGTCAAAGCAGCAATGGATGCAGAGATGCAGACTCTCTACGGCCAAGAGACTTGGGAGCTGGTACCTCGTCCGCCTGGGGTTAATGTCATGAAAAATCGATGGGTTTTGGCGACGAAGTACAACCCAGACTATACGGCCGACCTAGAGAAGGGTCGACTTGTCTGCGGAGATAACTCGTACAACGGGAGCTAGACTACGGGGAAGGCACAGGTGTAGGAGTGATCATAGCGTTCCTTGCGTGTTTGCTTGTGTTCTCTCTACGTACACATTCACGGGGAGAATTGGCAAGAGTTTCACTAGCAAAAGTTCACAAAAATTATAACAACAAACTTGGCAAGCAAGACTACATCAGTTGCTAGCAAGCATGCAGGTCGACTACCAGCACAGCACGTCAACCGCGTTCCAGCACTGCAAGGTCGACCGCGCTCCAGCAGTGCAAAGTCGCGGTCTGCCAACGCTGCAAGTCGACGGCGTGCCAACGCTGCAGCAAGGCGGCTGCACAGCGTTGCACCCGTAGGACAGCAGTGCACCCGCTTCGCAGGTGCTCACAGTTGATTGGCGTGCTGTGCCTCGTCACCTGCACAGCGCAGACACCAAATCGTCCACGTGCTGTTGAC
Organism: Closterium sp. Naga37s-1; assembly: GCA_947471745.1. Lineage (NCBI taxonomy): Eukaryota > Viridiplantae > Streptophyta > Zygnematophyceae > Desmidiales > Closteriaceae > Closterium > Closterium sp. Naga37s-1. The sequence goes on along the minus strand of CANJKZ010000247.1, from coordinate 861,791 downwards.
TACACCTGATCAGCCACGTCGACCTCGGGATACCACCATCGAGGTCGGCTTCGCCAGAACCACCTGGGCGACTGTCATGCACCTCCACAGGACCCCGTCGCCTGGGTAACCTGGTCGACCGGGTAACCAAGTCGACCAGCTAGCTGCTCCTCCTCGTGCCCGTCGACCGCCCAGGTCGACGACCACCACCGGTCGACCACACCCCTGGTCGACCAGCTCCATGTCGACCAGCCCGGCAGTCAGCCGACCACACCAAGTCGGCTTCACCAGGTCGGTGTCACCAAGTCGACGCCCTCCCAGGTCGACCTCGCCACATCGACCTCCCAAAGTCGGTGCTGTGCAGTGGCCCCGTGCAGGTCAACCAAACCTGTTGACTTGCGCACCCAAGTCGGCGTCCCCTACTGCAGTCGGCCGACTGCACACCCGACCACGAAGTCAGCTCCGCCCAAGCGAGGACGGGGCCAACACCCAACTCCCGTTGACATTGTCGTCAAGGGATACACGCAGACCCCTGACGACTATGACGCTACATTTGCCCCCGTCGGGAGCTATGGAACTGCTCGGATGCATCTGTCGAACGAGGGCGACGGAAATTCGGAGCTGATGCAACTCGACATGACGAATGCATTTCTTAAAGCGAAACTTGACCGCCCTCTCTTCATGGAACAACCCGAATTCTACAACGACGGGACCGATCGAGTCTCCATGCTGAAGAAAAGTCTCAACGGACTGAAGCAGAGTCTGTTGCTGTGGTACGAGGCCCTCGACGAAGTGCTGGTCGACACAGGATGGTCGAAGAGCCAGGTCGACGAAGCTTTCTACTTTCACGAGGATGAGAACCACAACATGTTCTGGGTGCTCGTCTACGTCGACGATCTGCTCGCCGCGAGCTGCAGCAAGGAGCATCTGGCAGAGCTGAAGGCGCTGCTAAAAAACGCCTTCAAATTGCGGGAGATCAGCCCTGTCAATATGTACCTAGAATTGGAGCTGATCAGAGACAGGGAAGCAAGGAAGATTTGGCTGCATTAGAGAGGCTACGTCGACAGAGTACAGAGGCGTTTTCTGCGAGAAGGACCTCCTAATCGAGTTCCGAAATCGCCAACTTCTGTCAACGCCTTCAAGGTGCTGACATTTGACGACGAGAAATTGCAAGCGCCCAGAGAAGAAGAGTACCGGCAGAGGGTCGGCTCTCTGCAGTTCGCTGCCTGCACTACTCGCCCCAACATCACCTTTGCCTGCAGCAAACCTGCATTTGGTCAAACGGTTCGAAGCGACCAGCATTGGAGAGAGCTCGACCTCTGCCTTGCGTACCTTGTTGGGACGCGTGATGATGGCCTCGATTCGGCGAAAATAATGGAGAATGTGTTTCGTCGGCTACGCAGATGCGGACGATGCAGTAGACAAGCAGAATCGCAACAGCACGGGTGGCTACATTATTACTCTTGGCGAAGCTGCGATTTCCTGGGAAAGTCAGAGGATAAGGTGCATTACTCTCTCTTCTACAGCGTCGGAATACATCGCTGCAGCAGAGGCGGGAAAGGAAGCACGAAAGCTCCGTTTTCTTATAGCAGATTTTTTTCATGCTCGATGAGACGTCACCAACGACTATCTACGTCGACAACACTTCTGCGATTTCTGTTTCTGAGGGAATGGGTCTGAAAGGGAAGCTGAAACACATGGAAAGGCGCTACATGTGGCTGTAGAGCATGGTGAAACGTCGCAAGCTGAAGCTGTAGTACATCTCGACAAACGAGCAGCCGACATATTACTTGACGAAAGCACTTCATTTAAGGGATTCGCCGAAGCAGAAAACGTGCCCTGCACGGCAGCAAAGGCACTTTGCAGAAGCGGAATACATGTTCCGCCGCAGAAGAAGGCCAATCTGCAGAACATGGTTCTGCAGAGGAGGGCGAATCTGCAGAACGTGGATCTGCAGAGTAGGGCGCGTCTGCAGAAACGAATTTCTGCAGAGGAGCGCGTCCTCTACGGGCGAACCTGTTCGTCGCGGAAGTGCGCGAATTCACGATCGCTTCGGAAGAATTTCGGAACATTGAGAAATTGCCCCCGGAAACAGTGCATGAACTTGGGGTGTTCAATCTGGGGCGCATTGAACCAACTGCGTAAACTGAACCCGGCGCACGTTTCCGTAAATACGAAAATGTGCGTTACAGAAACTGGTTAAAACAACCTCAACAGTTATAATAACTACTCCTAGGTAGATAAAAACTACCAACTAAACATGTGTTGTAATTTGCACCTGCCGATGCTGACTTGGCAATGTGCAGCTAAGTGGTAGTTATCTAAACGTTCTTGTGCAAACGTTCTCTAGTTAGGTTCAGTGTTTGGGTAGTTCTTTTACCCCTTGTATTCTATCTTTGATTCTATTCTTTTTTTTTTTTTTTTTTTTTTTTTGCTTATATGAATTATACACCAGAACAAAAGTGTACAACGCATAAACAGTCGTAACTGTATACGAGAGACAGGAAGCCCCACCTCAAAGAATTCGATCCTCAGACATGGATCCGGGGCCTGCGAGGTTTGCCCCAAATTGCTGCGAAACTGTTGGACCACTTCCAACCCTTGCCATCCGCTACTCTGATGCGATTCAGAAGGTCACGTTCTTGCTCCGACATTTTTTGCCATCTGGCCTGCTGAACTTCCCCACGCTGCTGCATCCTTGCTGCCGAGGCCCGCACGTAAACGTTAACATGCATGCGAAGGGCTGTCTCAATCCTCCGTAGAACCCTCCGCGTGCGGAACTTGCAGCCCCTGAAGGCCCCTTCACATCTTTCCACCCAAAGCTGGTGAAGGGCGATCGCAACCAGCGAGGCTTCAGGAAATGCTGACTGGGACCCCGCCTTACCAAACAGCCACTCGCCAAGTGTGTCATTCTTCCTGCCCGGGTTTATCATCCTTAAGGCCCTCTTAACCGCCGAAACCACCCCCTGAATTTTAGGGCACTCCAGAAGACAGTGCTCCAATGTCTCAACCCCCCCACAGTGCGGGCAGACTGGCTTGCTGCTGAGAAATTCCAGTCTCTCCCCCACTTGTAGATTGAGGCAGTGTATACGCAATAGAACATCCCTCGGGCGACTTGGGGTAACCAGTGATTCACGAATCTGAACTGCCCGTTTCCAATCAATGCTGCCTCCCCACCGACTCGCCCATTTCTCCCGCTTGTTTTTTCCGCCATTGCCATGCATCCAGTGCTTCTGGAGAGACCTTTGCGGGACCGCTTCCCCTCCCGCCAACAACTTCGCCCGGAGCTATAAAGGCCCGCCTCTTCCCACCTCGAACTCGTCCGCAAAGCTCATGTTCGGGAGTTCCACCGAGATGAGCCGCTTCCTCCATGCTTCTGGCGCAGCCGCAAAAGCCTTGAGCGCAAGATTCGCCGAGTCCTTCCCCCGCAGCTCTCTCTCTAGGGTTTCAAGGCTTTTCAGCACCCCTTTCCCTTCTGCATCTCTCCCGACAAGATCTCCCAGCCTGACGCCCAGAAGCCCTTTTGCCGCTTTCTGTCCTCCCACCGGCGTGGTTCCCTTCAGGAGAATATGTCTGTTAAACGTGATCCTCTCCAGCAGCAACTCTTTGACCTCGCGTTCCTCCGTGGTCACCGCCAGCGGTGATCGCATGAAATTTGCGCATGACAGCTTCCACCTCTGGCTTTTCCCCTCCCATGTCGTCAGCAGCTTCTCATGTGCCATGAACGTCTCCAGTCCCCTTGGCAGGTCGGCAGCCTGACGAATCAGTGCTCGCTTTAACTGATCCGTCTCCGTGAGTATCAGCCCGATCCTCCTGGCCGTCAAGCAGGTAAGCATCGCTTCCGGGTTCTTCGCCCCCACTCCACCTTCCAGTACCGGCGTGAATAGGAGCTCTTTGCTCCAGAGATTGAAGCACTTCTCGGATGAAACTTTGTTAGCTGACATGAAATTTTGCGTCATCTTCGTGATCTCCTTCCAGGTTTGTGCAGGTGGCGGATAAACCTGAGCCTGGGACCACGCAATCGGCAGTATGTACCCGTCCATCACTGCTGTCCGAGCCTTAATCGGGAGGAATTGCGGCTGCCACAGCGTCATCTTCCCAGCGATCTTTTGCAGCGCCTTGTCCCACGTCGGCTGACAGCTCCCATCCGGCGTGACCCACACCCCAAGGAGTCTCTCTGCTTCACTAGCATCAGCCCAACGGAACCCGTCGGTACGCCAGGTCTTTTTCCCCACGTTAGCTCCCAGAGGCAACACCACTGACTTCCCCTTATTTGTCTCTAATCCAGAAATATTTTTGAACTCCTCCAACACCTCCTCCGCTTTCCCAATTTGTTGTTTCCCTTGCAGCAGGAGAGTTGTGTCATCCGCATAGCCAATGTAGCCCAGCCTCTGCCCGACGCAGCTGGTGAGAGAGATACCTATCTTCCGCTTCATCACCTTCTGCGCCAGAGGTTCCACCGCGCATAGGAAGAGGTATGGCGCCAATGGGCAGCCCTGCCTTACTCCTGAGAGCACCTCCACCGCCTCTCCCAGCCAGCCATTGATTAACAAGTTCGTCCTCGTGTTTGTGTGCAGGCCTTTCACCCAACCGATGAACCGAGCCGGAAAACCCATTTTCCCCATCACTTCGAAGATGAAGTCACGAGATACCGAGTCGAACGCCTTCTTAAAATCAACCAGCAGCATAAACCAGTCTTCCCTCCCGTTCTTGGCTGCATCGATGATATCCGCGACCAGCCCCACCGCATCCGACATCCATCGCCCCGGGATAAAACCAAACTGCTCCGGCGAGACCACCCGATTAAGAACCTTTTTTATTCTGCTCGCCAGGACACGTGCCAGCACCTTGTAGCTGATGTTCAAAAGTGTGATCGGGCGATAGTTATCCAACTGGTCCTTCGCTCCTTTCTTGTGCAGGAGAATCGTCACCGCATCCTTCACGCTGGTCGGGAGTGTAGAGGTGAGGGCGAAGCTTTGAACCAACCCCATGACATGCTTTCCAAGCGTGTCCCAATGCATCTCAAACATCTCCTTCGGTAAGCCATCTTTCCCCGGTGTCTTATTACTCGCCATTTCCTTCAGCGCCTGTCTCACTTCTTTCTCCGTCCAATCCGCCTGTAGACTCTCCACATCAGAATACAACAGCTTCTTCCCAGCCACTGGACTCCAGTCCGAAGACCCCGTCCGCTTATCTTCCCCGAAGAGACTACGGAAGTAATCCGCCGCTGCTTCCAGGATTCGCGTTGGTTCCGACACCACCCCTCCTGGCACTGCTACCTCTGCTATCTGCGTTCTGACCTTCCGTGTCTTTATGCGTGCTGACAGATGCGGTGAGGGAACCTCCCCTGACAGCGCCAGCTCCATCCCGGCCATTGTATGCATCCTATCTCGCCTGCATGCGAAATACTCCTTAAGCTGTTGCTCCCGTTTCCTCGGCCGATCTTTCAGAGCTTGATCCTTCAGGTTCTGCATGGCCTCTTGACGCAGTGCAGCCACTGCCGAAGTAAGATGGTTAATGGTCGCCCTTATCCTCTTACTTTCCTCTTTTGCGTATGACCGCAGGCTGGCGCTCAGGCGAGAGATAAGAGACGTAAAACCCCCACCATTCTGCGTGACCAACCGCTCCACCTCCTCAATTTTCCTCTTAGCCCCAGGCCTCCCTAACAGAGAAGGGCGAAGACGCCAAACCCCTGGCCCCAACTCCAGCTGCGATTTGAGTTTGAAGATTACTCGGATGGTAAAACCGTGATTTGAGACCGGCTCGTCCGGCGAGATGTGCGCAGCCGACACCAAGCGCGGGAGCAGGGACTGAGAGACCAGAGCTCGATCAATCCGTGAGCTCTCCTGATGCGCCTGTGAGTAAAAAGTGAATTCTCGTTCACTCGGGTGTAGGAAACGGAAGGCATCTGAGATGGCAAAATCCTTGCAGTGATGATAAAGAAAGTCATTCTCTCTCGTCGAACCATGCCTGGAAGTCTTATCAAGCAGTGGGTTTTCAATGGTGTTTAAGTCTCCTAAGATGAGTAGGTGAGCGCCTGGCTGAATGGTTTTTAACACTGGACCAAGCACTAATCTGATGAAGGCTCTCTTCTCGGCTTTGTCTGCAGGAAGATAAGTGGCTACTACGGTAAGATTAAGGTTTGAGCAGTGGACTTCCACCTTAACCAGTCTTCCTGAGGGGTGAGCTAAAGGGTTGTGAAAGGAAAGGTCTGTTCGCCGGCTGAGGACTGCTACACCTCCAGCACGAGTCACAGACGAAGCAGCGGCGAAAGAGGTGAGGTTAAGTGAGGGCCAGTAAGTGTGATCATCTGCTATTCGGGTGTCTGACAGAACCAGTACATCCGCTCCTTTATTGCTGTTAATCCATGCCGTCGTACGTTTCCGCTTCGTGAAATCTCCTAGGCCGTTAACATTCAGGCCCGCAAACGACAGGGTGTTTCGTGTATTCATTTAATAACTCCATGATCGCCTCTTTGCATCCACAGGCGGGTGAGACAGAACAGAGCAGTCAACGCCGAACCAACTGCTAACTCCATGGTGGGTCCATCTTGAACTCCTAGATCCCGTACTCCTTGCGAACCGTGTGCAGATTCTCCTTCTCCCTGGTTAGCCGGGTAGCAGCACCAAGCTCTCCCTGGCCGTGCAGATGACGCGCTGAGGTGATGTGTTCTGCAGCGGCGACAAACAACTTCCCGTGTGCCTTCCCGCAGCAGGCCTGCGCGCAGATCCATTCCTCCCTGGAGCTCCCAGTGGAGATTAGCACAATCGCCGGGTCGAGCAGGATCGGTCGAACAAGGCGTGAAGCAGTTAGCGAGGAAGCTGCGACAAGCGGCCAGGTGGTTAGTTTCCGAAAGAAAGGTAAGAGAAACAGGAGCATTGAATCTAGCTGCTGCACTGTTACCGTTAATCCCGTGCACACGACCTAAACTCAAGCTCCATTTCCCTATGTTATGCTGTCGGTCAGTGATGAAGGCATCATGATACTTATCATAATGCCATCCCCCACAGAGCCGACAGGAGAGCACAGGATAATGGATCAGGAGTATCTTTCCCTTCTCCTGCGGGTGGTTGACTTGATGGATCCAACGCCGCTTCTTATCCTCCGGATGCGGGACAACCAACCCCTTGATAACCCCTGTGTTAGCTCCAGCGACGGGGTGCACAACTCGGTGGAAGCAATGGCTCTCCAGGAAAGGCGTGACTTGCCGAACTTTCAGCTTATACTTCACCAGCATCTCCTCAACAGCCTCCGGCGTGATACTCGCAGGTATGTCTTTAAACACCACCTCAATGACACGCGCGTTCGTAGCTTTCTCTTTAACGAAGGCCGCGTTTTCAGTATGGAGCCAATGCAGCGGGTACGACGCTTCATTCTGCTTCTGATACTCCAGAGCCGATTGCCTCACTTTAATAGCATCCTCCTCTTTGTGAAATGATAACTGCAGGCGACTGAACTTGGTTTTTGCAACGTATGCAGGATGAATATCCTGAAAGTCAACCTTGGTGTTAGCGCCATCAGAGAGCAAAGAAGACCAAACACGCTTCAGCAGCATCCGCGCGGTGACGATGACCAAGGCGATTTCCGGCTGTAACACGAGAGGCAGAAGCAGGATAGCCGTATAACGAAACTTCGCAGCAAAGTCGCTGGATATCTCAAACTCCAGTTCCGTGTCTGAGTCATCATCCGTGAAGTCCTCATCATTGTCGTTATCGTGCGCAGAGGTAAGTGCAGCCAGCTTCTCTTCTAGGGATAGTCCTGAAGTTCCCGCAACTGGCGTAACCGGCTCATTCTCCTCCACTTGTTTCCCCCTGTCTTCAGGATCCGAAACAACACCATAAGCAGCAGCACGCTTCGGCATCGGCGGAGCACGATCCTTGGGAGGAGGACGCGCCATAGGGCAATGATGAGCGAAGAGCAGCAGCAGTTGATAAAGAAAGGCCCGAAATGCCTGAGCTGCCATATGCCTGAGCCCAATATAATATAGTCGCAGCATGCTCTCGTCAGACCAGTGTTCGTGATGCAGGTGCTGTGCTGTCGCGGATAAAACCTGAGGGTGATCGTCAGTAGCCTTGAGAACACCATGAAATAAGAACAGCCAATCACGACGATGATGAGAGAACTCTCGTAGAGCATAATGAACCAATGTCAGGATATCAGCTGATGAAGCCTTGAGACTGGCTGGATATAAGAAGCTGAACAGCTGATCACGAGAAGCTCTTGATACGATGTTCGCATGATGAACATTAAAAGTGTACCAATCGCTTCGTCGCGACAAGGCGAGTTCAAGGCTGAGCTCCTTAAAGCCAACTGATAAGTGTGCTTCACGAAATGCTGGGTTGAAGACCCTGAAGAAATACATGGCGGAGAGCTCGAGGAGCTGCATGATTCTATTCTATTGAACTTCTTTGTGTGACAACTCTGTGCCTTTCAAGACTTAACCAAATTTGTGTCTCCTTAGTGAACCACCAACAAACGTGTCTACACGGAAGCATTCTGTAGAGGTCATACAACCGTTAGAGTATAAATTTTTGCATGGTGCGGTGAGCGTCGATCGAACACGCGCAAAGCCCGTTTTTTTATGTTAGGTCTCATTGAACTTAGCTCGTCGATATGGGGGACTCTGAGAAAATCCTCGTGGCGTTCGACAGTTTAAGTGAGCAGGAGGCTGCTTTGATCGCTCGTCATGAAGGCGGAGATCTCACCGAGCGGGAGCTCAATTTTATGCTCTTGGGAGCACGAGCCCAATGCAAGATCGACCATCCGCAGACTCGCACAGAGGAAGACGAGGCATCACAGACTTCTGGAGACGACGAGAACACCGAAGAACCGACAGAAGGCGGAATGCAGGAGCCACGAGGTGTTCTACGACAAGGAGAATTTCCGAGCCCTGGTGGACCAAGCTTCGCCAAAGGAGAAGGCTCGCAGCAGAAGGCGGATGAAAGTCCGAAGAAGGCGACTGGCAGAGGAGGATGCTTGAGTGGTCGAGAATCTGCAGTGAAGACTGGAGGGAGCTCGACAATCTCTCATCCAACAGCATCTCCCAGCACGACCTGTTTGACCCTGTGTGGTACGCGTCGCTCTTATACACCACTCCTTCCACTCCTTCCACTCCTTCCCCTCCTTCCCCTCCTTCCCCTCCTTCCACTCCTTCCACTCCTTCCCCTCCTTCCCCTCCTTCCCCTCCTTCCCCTCCTTCCCCACCTTCCCCTCGTTCCCCTCCTTTTACTCCTTTCCCTCCTTCCCCTCCTTCCCCTCCTTCCCCTCCTTCCCCTCCTTCGCCTCCTTCCCCTCCTTCGCCTCCTTCCCCTCCTTCGCCTCCTTCCCCTCCTTCCCCTCCTTCCCCTCCTTCTCCTCCTTCCATTCCTCCAATTTCCTCCCGCACCCTCCCATCCCTCCCCCTCCACCCCCCGCCCAGGTCCCAGCACGACCTGTTTGACCCCATGCGCTACGCGTCCCTCCCATCCACCTCCTTCCTTGTCTCCCCTGCCCTCCATGTCCCTCCAACCCCTCCCCAGCTCCCAGCACGACCTGTTTGACCCAGTGCGCTACGCGTCCCTCAAGGGCTTTGAGGATAACGTGGCGCTGCTGCTGGACAAGTTGGGGATCCAGGTGAGGGGGGAGAGGGGCAGGGGAAGGGAGAGGGGGAGGGGGAAGGGGAGGGGGAGGGGGGGGGAGGAGGGAAGGGAAGATGTTGGCTGAGATTGTCTTAGTTGACTTGGAAGGCGAGAAGGGAGAGGGAGAGGGTGGTTGGGTAGGGGCTTAGGGTTTGGGGTGTGGATCTACTAATGGATGAGCTAGGGATCCATCCAGGTGAGGATAGGAGAAGTGGGGGGAGAGGGGATTACTTGGGCACATCAGGAGGAATCGCCTGGTGAAGCTCGCACCTACTCACGCACTCACTCCCTCAGTCGCTCACTCTCACACTCGTATCTCCCACTCACTCTATGTCACACTCCCACTCTCTCTCTCTCACCCCCACCAGGCCTCGTCTTCGTGGCAAGAGGTAACGTTCATAGGGCACCAGCAGACAGGCAGGTGGGGCTGCTGCTCACATAATCACTCCCTCCCTCCCCCACTCTCCCCTCTCCCTCTCACCCCTACCAGGCCTCGTCCTCATGGCAGGAGGTGACGTTCATAGGGCACCAGCAGGCGGGCATGGTGGGGCTGCTGCTCGCGCTGCAGAGGCCTGACCTCTTCCACCGAGTCATCACGCTCGCCTCCTCGCCCAGGTAGGCGTGCTAGGTTCCCCCATGCACATGCCGCTGCTGCTGCTGCTGTTGCCGCCGCCGCCGCTGCTACTAATGCTGCTCCTGCTGCTGCTGCTGCTGCTGCTGCTGCTGCTGCTGTATTGGGACGTCCCAAATCTTCTTTGCCTGTTCTTTCATCCGCCCCTCCCCCACCTCTTCCCTCTCGAACCTCCCTTCCCCCTGTCTCTCCCTTTGTCTTCCCCCTCTCGGATCTTCCTTCCCGCATTTCCCCCCCCCCCCTCCCCCCCCCCCCCCAGGTTTAGGTGGCTCACAAACGTGGAGTCATTTTCCATTCCCCCTTCTCTCTCGAATCTTCCCTCCCGCCTCTTCCCCTCCCCGCTCCCCCCCCCGCCCCCCCCACACTCGTAGATTGCTCTCAGACGTGGAATATGCGGGCGTGTTTGAGCTGCAGGATCTGGACCAGGTGTTTGGGGTCATGCAGTCCAACTACACGGTGAGAGGGAAGTTACTGGAGGGGAGGGGGGCCAGGAAGTGTTGTTGGGATGGGAGATGGGTGGAAGAAGGAAGATGTGTGGGGCCAGGACATGTCTGTTTGTTTGAGCTGCAGGATCTGGGCCAGGTGTTTGGGGTCATGCACTCCATCTACCAGGTGAGATGGAAGTTGGGGGGATAGGGGGGCCAGGAAGTGGAAGGGTTTGGGAGAGGGGGAAGGGGAAGCAGGGGGGGGGGTGTGTGTAGGTTTGAGCTACAGGATTTGGACCAGGTGTTTGGAGTCATGCGGTCTAACTACACAGTGAGATGGAAGTTGGGGGGATAGGGGGGCCAGGAAGTGTCAGTTTGTTTGTGTTGGGGAATCTTGATCAGGTGTTTGGAGTCATGCAGTCTAACTACACGGTGAGATGGAAGCTATTCGGGTAGGGGAGGTGGATGGGGGGAAGATGGAGATGAAGGGGAGAGGGGGTTGGGGGCCTAGGGGGATGGGGGAAGAGGATAGGATAGGATGATGTGTAATGGGATGGGCAAGGGGGAAGGCAATGCGGAGCGAGGAGGTAGGTGCGGTGCTTGTTCATGACCTATTCGTGTTTTGAGTCGACTCAAAACACGACTCCTTAGGTGCGGTGCTTGTTTATGACCTATTCCGACCCCCCTATTTTTTAGGCGCCTCAAAGACATATTCCACCCCACCCCCCCCTTCCTCCCCCTATCACGCCGCAGGACAAGAGATTGAGAGAGCATCCCTTGCCCGAGCATCCCCTTGCCCCAGCATCCCTTGCACCAGCATCCCTTGCCCTAGCCTTAGTGTTACTTATCATGCAGTCGGTAGGCTACGGCAGTCAGCAGGACTTCGCTCGCCCTCCATGCACCCTACCCTCCACACCACACCCCTACAACCCAACCCCCAACTGCCTTCCCCTTTTTTCCCCTCCCCTCCCCCTCTACAGATGTGGGCAGCGGGGTGCATGCCAGTGCTTTCAGCCGACACAACATCCGACTGTCTCTCCCTTGTGCTTCATTCACCCACGCTCCTAGAAACCTTCCCTCCACACCACCATACCACACCTCCACCTCTCCCCCTCGCAATAGAAGTGGGCAGCGGGGTGCATGCCAGTGCTTTCAGCCGACACAACATCCGACTGCCCCACGTGCGCAACTCAACTCACACTCCTTACCGTTTCCCCCAACCCCACCACATCCCTACCCCTTCTCCCCCCACTCCCTCTACAGATGTGGGCAGCGGGGTGCATGCCAGTGCTCACACCAGATGACATTCGACTGCCCCACATGCGCGATTCAACTCACGCTCCATAGCACTACATCCCCACCCCCACCTTCCCCATCTTGCAGATGTGGGCAGCGGGGTGCATGCCAGTACTGACACCATATGACATTCGACTGCCCCACGTGTGCGACTTCACGCGCCCGCTCTTCTCCCTCCGCCCAGACGTTGCCTTCGCGCTGCTCAAAGCCACCTTCGCCTGTGACGTGCACGCTGTGCTCTCAGAGGTGAGAGGGGTGCAGAGAGGTGGGCATGGTGCAGAACAGACCCCCTTGTGTTGACGTTTGAGATGAGAGCTTCTCCCTCCGGCCAGACGTTGCGTTTGACCTGCTCAAAACGACCTTCGCCTGTGACGTGCGCAGTGCTCTAAGAGGTAAGAGGGATGGATGCAGAAGGGTGCAGAGGAGTGTGCGTGGTGCAGGCCCCCCTCCCTAGCTTGCCGTTGAACCAGGAGATTCTCCCTCCGCCCGCCCAGATATAGCCTTTGTGTTTTGTGAAACAACCTTCGCCTGTGAGCTGCATGCAGTGCTCTCAATGGGGAGAGGGATGGAGAGGGGTGCAAAGGAGTGTGCATGGTGCAGGTGCCACAGTTGCAGCGCTGTGACGTGCACTTGGCGCTCTCAGGGGTGAGAGGGTCGGAGAAAGGACAGGGCGAAGCAGTATGGAAATGGGTTGTATGAGTAGGTGGAAAGCAGTGTTGAAGATTGTTGTGTCTGTGAGGAATGGCATGTGTAAAGAAAGTCTTTCCTGCATGCGTGTGCTCCTCTGGTTGAGAGGAATGAAGAGGAATGCACATGTGTAGAAATAACTTTTCAATAACTCCATTATAAGTCTTCCCAATCATTCCATAACTTTTCATCACCGAGCTTCCCACATCCCTCTGCTGTTCCCTTTCATCTTACCCACACCCCTCCAGGTACTAGTACAGTCGCACATGCTGCTGATTGCACTCGACCCCACGGTACCGCACTCCACCACACAGCACATGCTCGCAGCCATCCCAAACTCGTATGCAGCGATCCTCGCTGCACGTGCGTCCAGATGTCGTCGCAACGAGCATCCTGCGCCACATCAGCATGCCAGAACGGGACGCTCAGAGCCAAGCATGTTGCCAGACGGTCAGCACGCGATTCGCCATCCCTTCGTCGATGCTGCCGCCGACAAGAGTGGTGGAGGAGGGCTGGGAGTGATGGGATGGGGCCCTCGGACTGGAGTGAGAGGGAGTGGGAATGAGAGGCAGGGGCGCTGTGCATGGGCTGACTGAGAGTGCGGTCGTGATGAGTTCTGGCGCTGCTCCATATCACATGCCGAATCTGCGTAGGTATGTGGCTACCCACTATGCCTTGTAAAATGTGCCTACATTTTGTCAGAAGAATGAACGAGAATGGATAAACTAGCAGCATGGAGGAGTACAAGTAGCAAACCCTAATTGGGTTGTACCCCATATGGGCTACGCCACTACAGCCTACACAACAAGCATCATATAAGTTTGACACACCCCCCGTCGGGAGCTATGGAACTGCTCGGATGCATCTGTCGAACGAGGGCGACGGAAATTCGGAGCTGATGCAACTCGACATGACGAATGCATTTCTTAAAGCGAAACTTGACCGCCCTCTCTTCATGGAACAACCCGAATTCTACAACGACGGGACAGATCGAATCTGCATGCTGAAGAAAAGTCTCTACGGACTGAAGCAGAGTCTGTTGCTGTGGTACGAGGCCCTCGACGAAGTGCTGGTCGACACAGGATGGTCGAAGAGCCAGGTCGACGAAGCTTTCTACTTTCACGAGGATGAGAACCACAACATGTTATGGGTGCTCGTCTACGTCGACGATCTGCTCGCCGCGAGCTGCAGCAAGGAGCATCTGGCAGAGCTGAAGGCGTTGCTAAAATACGCCTTCAAATTGCGGGAGATCAGCCCTATCAATATGTACCTAGAATTGGAGCTGATCAGAGACAGGGAAGCAAGGAAGATTTGGCTGCATTAGAGAGGCTACGTCGACAGAGTACAGAGGCGTTTTCTGCGAGAAGGACCTCCTAATCGAGTTCCGAAATCGCCAACTTCTGTCAACACCTTCAAGGTGCTGACATTTGACGACGAGAAATTGCAAGCGCCCAGAGAAGAAGAGTACCGGCAGAGGGTCGGCTCTCTGCAGTTCGCTGCCTGCTCTACTCGCCCCGACATCGCCTTTGCCTGCAGCAAACCTGCATTTGGTCAAATGGTTCGAAGCGACCAGCATTGGAGAGAGCTCGACCTCTGCCTTGCGTACCTTGTTGGGACGCGCGATGATGGCCTCGAATTCGGCGAAAATAATTGAGAATGTGTTTCGTCGGCTACGCAGATGCGGACGCTGCAGTAGACAAGCATAATCGCAACAGCACGGGTGGCTACATTATTACTCTTGGCGAAGCTGCGATTTCCTGGGCAAGTCAGAGGATAAGGTGCATTACTCTCTCTTCTACAGAGTCGGAATACATCGCTGCAGCAGAGGCGGGAAACGAAGCACGAAAGCTCCGTTATCTTATAGCAGATTTTTTCATGCTCGATGAGACGTCACCAACGACTATCTACGTCGACAACACTTCTGCGATTTCTGTTTCTGAGGGAATGGGTCTGAAAGGGAAGCTGAAACACATGGAAAGGCGCTACATGTGGCTGTAGAGCATGGTGAAACGTCGCAAGCTGAAGCTGTAGTACATCTCGACGAACGAGCAGCCGACATATTACTTGACGAAAGCACTTCATTTAAGGGATTCGCCGAAGCAGAAAACGTGCCCTGCACGGCAGCAAAGGCACTTTGCAGAAGCGGAATACATGTTCCGCCGCAGAAGAAGGCGAATCTGCAGAACGTGGTTCTGCAGAGGAGGGCGAATCTGCAGAACGTGGATCTGCAGAGTAGGGCGCGTCTGCAGAAACGAATTTCTGCAGAGGAGCGCGTCCTCTACGGGCGAACCTGTTCGTCGCGGAAGTGCGCGAATTCACGATCGCTTCGGAAGAATTTCGAAACATTGAGAAATTGTCACCGGAAACAGTGCATGAACTTGGGGTGTTCAATCTGGGGCGCATTGAACCAACTGCGTAAACTGAACCTGGCGCACGTTTTCGTAAATACGAAAATGTGCGTTACAGAAACTGGTTAAAACAACCTGAACAGTTATAATAACTACTCCTAGGTAGATAAAAACTACCAACTAAACATGTGTTGTAATTTTCACCTGCCGATGCTGACTTGGCAAAGTGCAGCTAAGTGGTAGTTATCTAAACGTTCTTGTGCGAACGTTCTCTAGTTAGGTTCAGTGTTTGGGTAGTTCTTTTACCCCTTGTATTCTATCTTTGATTCTATTCTATTGAACTTCTTTGTGTGACAACTGTGTGCCTTTCAAGACTTAACCAAATTTGTGTCTCCTTAGTGAACCACCAACAAACGTGTCTACACGGAAGCATTCTGTAGAGCTCATACAACCGTTAGAGTATAAATTTTTGCATGGTGCGGTGAGTGTCGATCGAACACGCGGAAAGCCCGTTTTTTTATGTTAGGTCTCATTGAACTTAGCTCGTCGATATGGGGGACTCTGAGAAAATCCTCGTGGCGTTCGACAGTTTAAGTGAGCAGGAGGCTGCTTTGATCGCTCGTCATGAAGGCGGAGATCTCACCGAGCGGGAGCTCAATTTTATGCTCTTGGGAGCACGAGCCCAATGCGAGATCGACCATCCGCAGACTCGCACAGAGGAAGACGAGGCATCACAGACTTCTAGAGACGACGAGAACACCGAAGAACCGACAGAAGGCGGAATGCAGGAGCCACGAGGTGTTCTACGACAAGGAGAATTTCCGAGCCCTGGTGGACCAAGCTTCGCCAAAGGAGAAGGCTCGCAGCAGAAGGCGGATGAAAGTCCGAAGAAGGCGACTGGCAGAGGAGGATGCTTGAGTGGTCGAGAATCTGCAGTGAAGACTGGAGGGAGCTCGACAATCTCTCATCCAACAGCATCTCCCAGCACGACCTGTTTGACCCTGTGTGGTACGCGTCGCTCTTATACACCACTGCTTCCACTCCTTCCACTCCTTCCCCTCCTTCCCCTCCTTCCCCTCCTTCCACTCCTTCCACTCCTTCCCCTCCTTCCCCTCCTTCCCCTCCTTCCCCTCCTTCCCCACCTTCCCCTCGTTCCTCTCCTTTTACTTCTTTCCCTCCTTCCCCTCCTTCCCCTCCTTCGCCTCCTTCCCCTCCTTCCCCTCCTTCCCCTCCTTCCCCTCCTTCCCCTCCTTCTCCTCCTTCCATTCCTCCAATTTCCTCCCGCACCCTCCCATCCCTCCCCCTCCACCCCCCGCCCAGGTCCCAGCACGACCTGTTTGACCCCATGCGCTACGCGTCCCTCCCATCCACCTCCTTCCTTGTCTCCCCTTCCCCCCATGTCCCTCCACCCCCTCCCCAGCTCCCAGCACGACCTGTTTGACCCAGTGCGCTACGCGTCCCTCAAGGGCTTTGAGGATGACGTGGCGCTGCTGCTGGACAAGTTGGGGATCCAGGTGAGGGGGGAGAGGGGCAGGGGAAGGGAGAGGGGGAGGGGGAAGGGGAGGGGGAGGGGGGGGGGAGGAGGGAAGGGAAGATGTTGGCTGAGATTGTCTTAGTTGACTTGGAAGGCGAGAAGGGAGAGGGAGAGGGTGGTTGGGTAGGGGCTTAGGGTTTGGGGTGTGGATCTACTAATGGATGAGCTAGGGATCCATCCAGGTGAGGATAGGAGAAGTGGGGGGAGAGGGGATTACTTGGGCACATCAGGAGGAATCGCCTGGTGAAGCTCGCACCTACTCACGCACTCACTCCCTCAGTCGCTCACTCTCACACTCGTATCTCCCACTCACTCTATGTCACACTCCCACTCTCTCTCTCTCACCCCCACCAGGCCTCGTCTTCGTGGCAAGAGGTAACGTTCATAGGGCACCAGCAGGCAGGCAGGTGGGGCTGCTGCTCACATAATCACTCCCTCCCTCCCCCACTCTCCCCTCTCCCTCTCACCCCTACCAGGCCTCGTCCTCATGGCAGGAGGTGACGTTCATAGGGCACCAGCAGGCGGGCATGGTGGGGCTGCTGCTCGCGCTGCAGAGGCCTGACCTCTTCCACCGAGTCATCACGCTCGCCTCCTCGCCCAGGTAGGCGTGCTAGGTTCCCCCATGCACATGCCACTGCTGCTGCTGCTGTTGCCGCCGCCGCCGCTGCTACTAATGCTGCTCCTGCTGCTGCTGCTGCTGCTGTATTGGGACGTCCCAAATCTTCTTTGCCTGTTCTTTCATCCGCCCCTCCCCCACCTCTTCCCTCTCGAACCTCCCTTCCCCCTGTCTCTCCCTTTGTCTTCCCCCTCTCGGATCTTCCTTCCCGCATTTCCCCCCCCCCCCTCCCCCCCCCCCCCCAGGTTTAGGTGGCTCACAAACGTGGAGTCATTTTCCATTCCCCCTTCTCTCTCGAATCTTCCCTCCCGCCTCTTCCCCTCCCCGCTCCCCCCCCGCCCCCCCCACACTCGTAGATTGCTCTCAGACGTGGAATATGCGGGCGTGTTTGAGCTGCAGGATCTGGACCAGGTGTTTGGGGTCATGCAGTCCAACTACACGGTGAGAGGGAAGTTACTGGAGGGGAGGGGGGCCAGGAAGTGTTGTTGGGATGGGAGATGGGTGGAAGAAGGAAGATGTGTGGGGCCAGGACATGTCTGTTTGTTTGAGCTGCAGGATCTGGGCCAGGTGTTTGGGGTCATGCACTCCATCTACCAGGTGAGATGGAAGTTGGGGGGATAGGGGGGCCAGGAAGTGGAAGGGTTTGGGAGAGGGGGAAGGGGAAGCAGGGGGGGGGGTGTGTGTAGGTTTGAGCTACAGGATTTGGACCAGGTGTTTGGAGTCATGCGGTCTAACTACACAGTGAGATGGAAGTTGGGGGGATAGGGGGGCCAGGAAGTGTCAGTTTGTTTGTGTTGGGGAATCTTGATCAGGTGTTTGGAGTCATGCAGTCTAACTACACGGTGAGATGGAAGCTATTCGGGTAGGGGAGGTGGATGGGGGGAAGATGGAGATGAAGGGGAGAGGGGGTTGGGGGCCTAGGGGGATGGGGGAAGAGGATAGGATAGGATGATGTGTAATGGGATGGGCAAGGGGGAAGGCAATGCGGAGCGAGGAGGTAGGTGCGGTGCTTGTTCATGACCTATTCGTGTTTTGAGTCGACTCAAAACACGACTCCTTAGGTGCGGTGCTTGTTTATGACCTATTCCGACCCCCCTATTTTTTAGGCGCCTCAAAGACATATTCCACCCCACCCCCCCCTTCCTCCCCCTATCACGCCGCAGGACAAGAGATTGAGAGAGCATCCCTTGCCCGAGCATCCCCTTGCCCCAGCATCCCTTGCACCAGCATCCCTTGCCCTAGCCTTAGTGTTACTTATCATGCAGTCGGTAGGCTACGGCAGTCAGCAGGACTTCGCTCGCCCTCCATGCACCCTACCCTCCACACCACACCCCTACAACCCAACCCCCAACTGCCTTCCCCTTTTTTCCCCTCCCCTCCCCCTCTACAGATGTGGGCAGCGGGGTGCATGCCAGTGCTTTCAGCCGACACAACATCCGACTGTCTCTCCCTTGTGCTTCATTCACCCACGCTCCTAGAAACCTTCCCTCCACACCACCATACCACACCTCCACCTCTCCCCCTCGCAATAGAAGTGGGCAGCGGGGTGCATGCCAGTGCTTTCAGCCGACACAACATCCGACTGCCCCACGTGCGCAACTCAACTCACACTCCTTACCGTTTCCCCCAACCCCACCACATCCCTACCCCTTCTCCCCCCACTCCCTCTACAGATGTGGGCAGCGGGGTGCATGCCAGTGCTCACACCAGATGACATTCGACTGCCCCACATGCGCGATTCAACTCACGCTCCATAGCACTACATCCCCACCCCCACCTTCCCCATCTTGCAGATGTGGGCAGCGGGGTGCATGCCAGTACTGACACCATACGACATTCGACTGCCCCACGTGTGCGACTTCACGCGCCCGCTCTTCTCCCTCCGCCCAGACGTTGCCTTCGCGCTGCTCAAAGCCACCTTCGCCTGTGACGTGCACGCTGTGCTCTCAGAGGTGAGAGGGGTGCAGAAAGGTGGGCATGGTGCAGAACAGACCCCCTTGTGTTGACGTTTGAGATGAGAGCTTCTCCCTCCGGCCAGACGTTGCGTTTGACCTGCTCAAAACAACCTTCGCCTGTGACGTGCGCAGTGCTCTAAGAGGTAAGAGGGATGGATGCAGAAGGGTGCAGAGGAGTGTGCGTGGTGCAGGCCCCCCTCCCTGGCTTGCCGTTGAACCAGGAGATTCTCCCTCCGCCCGCCCAGATATAGCCTTTGTGTTTTGTGAAACAACCTTCGCCTGTGAGCTGCATGCAGTGCTCTCAATGGGGAGAGGGATGGAGAGGGGTGCAAAGGAGTGTGCATGGTGCAGGTGCCACAGTTGCAGCGCTGTGACGTGCACTTGGCGCTCTCAGGGGTGAGAGGGTCGGAGAAAGGACAGGGCGAAGCAGTATGGAAATGGGTTGTATGAGTAGGTGGAAAGCAGTGTTGAAGATTGTTGTGTCTGTGAGGATTGGCATGTGTAAAGAAAGTCTTTCCTGCATGCGTGTGCTCCTCTGGTTGAGAGGGATGAAGAGGAATGCACATGTGTAGAAATAACTTTTCAATAGCTCCATTATAAGTCTTCCCAATCATTCCATAACTTTTCATCACCGAGCTTCCCACATCCCTCTGCTGTTCCCTTTCATCTTACCCACACCCCTCCAGGTACTAGTACAGTCGCACATGCTGCTGATTGCACTCGACCCCACGGTACCACACTCCACCACACAGCACATGCTCGCAGCCATCCCAAACTCGTATGCAGCGATCCTCGCTGCACGTGCGTCCAGATGTCGTCGCAACGAGCATCCTGCGCCACATCAGCATGCCAGTACGGGACGCTCAAAGCCAAGCATGTTGCCAGACGGTCAGCACGCGAATTCGCCATCCCTTCGTCGATGCTGCCGCCGACAAGAGTGGTGGAGGAGGGCTGGGAGTGATGGGATGGGGCCCTCGGACTGGAGTAAGAGGGAGTGGGAATGAGAGGCAGGGGCGCTGTGCATGGGCTGACTGAGAGTGCGGTCGTGATGAGTTCTGGCGCTGCTCCATATCACATGCCAAATCTGCGTAGGTATGTGGCTACCCACTATGCCTTGTAAAATGTGCCTACATTTTGTCAGAAGAATGAACGAGAATGGATGAACTAGCAGCATGGAGGAGTACAAGTAGCAAACCCTAATTGGGTTGTACCCCATATGGGCTATGCCACTACAGCCTACACAACAAGCATCATATAAGTTTGACACACCCCCATAGGCAAAGTGGGGGAGAACAAGAGGTCACAAGACTAGTCAAGAAAAGCAAGGCATGCTCACAGTGGATCACGAAGTCACTACACACTCTGAGCACAAGCAATTGGCCACAAGGCCAGTTCACATGCAGAGTAATATAATGCAGAACAAGTAGTACAGTGATCAAAACCTAGCAAGTGTAAGCAAGCAGGTATAACTATATAGATCACAGTACAAGCAAAGTCAAGAAGTGAGCAAGTGAGGCCAAGTAGGCACAAGGCCTAGAACAGTACAGAAACGCTGATGATCACAAGGCTGAAGTGCCTTGGTGAAGATATCAGCAGTGTTGGCCCGAGAGGCCACGTAAACTAGACGAAGCTGACCACGCTGCTGCAACGCTGTGCTCCAGTCTGTGCTCCTGACACAAGGCAATCATGGCCTTGTTGTCGACGTACAGAACTGGAGGAGAACGAGGCGGCTCGCCCAAGTCGGTCAGCAGGTAGGTGATCCAGCGTAACTCCTGTGTAGCCATGGCCCCAGTATAGATCTAAGCCTCACAACTGGAACTGAGAACAGAAGACGAGCGGGTAGACCGCCACGAAACAGAGCCGGAGCCAAGGCTGAAAGTGTAACCCTGTGACGACCGCTGCGTAGCCAAGTCGTCAACCCAAGAGGCGTCTGCGTGTCCAGTGAGGACAACTGGACCCCGTCCTCCAAGCACGAGCCCCATGCCCGACGTACTGCACAAGTAGCGCATCACCCTCCTAGCGGCCTTCCAGTGCTCTGGTAGGTGTCTCCCGGGCGCAACGTAGCGTGCCAGGATGCTAAGAGGGTAAGCAAGGTCAGGTCGAGTGCAGGTCATCAGGTACATGAGGCAGCCCACAAGCTCTGGATACGGGCCACTCAGCTCTATGGACTCATCCGAAGGCAGAGCTGAGAGCGAGTGACCGGTAGGCAGAGGAGTGGACTGTGGCGAGGAGTACGTGAAGCGGAAGCGCTGAAGGACCTGCTGCACCATGTGTGACTGGGTCAAGGTAATGGTGAGCTGTGCTCTGTCCCGGGTGATCTGCAAGCCAAGATAGCTGCGCAGCTCACCCAAGTCTGTGCACGTGTGTGTCTTCTGCAGCTCCGACTTCACTAGGGCCAGTCCCTTAGTGTCAGCAGTGGCAAAGACCAATTCGTCGACGTACATGAGGATGTAGAATGGCGGCAGCGAAGTGTCGGTGCGTAGAAACAGCGACGGGTCAGCAGTCGAAGCAGCAAACCCAAGAGCCGCAAGCGTCGTCCTCGGTGTGTCGTGCCACTTGCGAGGCGCCTGGCGGAGACCGTAGACTGGCCGCCGGAGGCTCCACTGGGTACCTGCAGGAAATGACCCAGTGAAGCCAGGTGGGCGGCGCAGCTAGATCTCCTCGTGCAGGCTGCCCTGTAAGAAAGCTGTGCTGAAGTCAAGAGAATGAAGCTCGTAGTCACGCTCAGCGGCGACGTGCAGCAGCACCCGAAGAGTGTTCATCTTCAGGGTAGGAGAGAAGGTATGGAAGAAGTCAACTCCTTGTCGCTAACTGAAGCCTCGTGCAACGTAACGCGCCTTGAAGACAGGCGGAGAACCCGGCGGCCGCTTCACCCTGAAAATCCACATGCCACTGACGATGTTCGCCCAAGGTGGGGGAACCTCGTCGACGTAAGTGCCTGTGGACTTCCACGATGCCATCTCTGTGCCCATGGATGTCTGCCACTGAGAGGAGTAGGGACCCTCTATCGCCTCTGCGTAAGAGCGCGGGGTCGGGATGTCTGGTGCATCCGGGTCTCCATCAGGTGCAATCAGCATGGGCACGAGATGAGGTACAGCAGCTGCAAAACACTCAAAGTCCTCCTGCATGTCGTCAAGGACGTTCGTGCCAAGAGCACACTCACCCCCGACGGACGGAGGACAGACAGACTCAGACTCAGCAACAAGACTAGCGGCGTAGTCGAGGCGACAAGCGGCAGCAAAGTCAACAAGCTCAGCAACAAGGGCAGACGCAGCAGTGGACTCAAACGAAGGGTCAGTGACAACAGTGGCTAGAAGACGTGTGACAGTAGGACTGGCAGCACGAGCAAGGTCGGAATGCGGGTCAGGAACGTCAGGAAGAGAGGACGCAGGAGGAGACGGCAGTGGGACACGCTGTGGAACAGAGGAAGGACGAAGTGCCATCTGGTGCGTGCAGGGGACAGGAGGAGGACGCTGACGCGGAACACGACGACCCTGCGAACAGCGCGAACAGGCGACGCAAGACGAGACGCAGGCTCACGACGCTCTGTAAGACCTCCTGTCTGCTCAGTGTAAGGAGAAGGGGGAGGCAGTGGGGAGGCTGGCTGTAACTGCGACTACGACTGGTCGGGCGGTGGACACAGTAAGGGAGGAGTAAGGCCAGTAGAAGACGGGAGACCAAGAACCTGCTGAAGCAGCGGAACAAAGTACGGTCGCGGCCGCACAGCGCCTCCAGAACCAGCACCGACAGCACTAGCACCCCCAGGGCCAGCACCTCCAGCTCCAGGGTCTCCAGCTCCAACTCCAGCAGCACCACCAGCTCCAGCTCCAGTGCCTCCAGCTCCAACGCCTGCAGCACCTCCAGCTCCAGCAGCTCCAGTACCTCCAGCAGCTCCAGCTCCAGCTCCTCCAGCTCCAACGCCTGCAACACCTCCAGCTCCAGCAGCTCAAGTACCTCCAGTACGAGCACCTCCGGGACCAGCGGCTCCAGCACCTCCAGCAGCTCCAGCTCCAGCGCCTCCAGCAGCACCAGCACCTGCAGCACCACCAGCTCCAGCAGCTCCAGTACCTCCAGTACGAGCACCTCCGGGACCAGCGGCTCCAGCACCTCCAGCACCTCCAGGACCAGCAGCTCCAGGGCCTCCAGCTCCAAGGCCTCCAGCGGCAGGCCCCCCCGCTCCAGCAGCGCCACTCTGAAGACTCCAGCGCCGAGCAAACCACTCGCGCAGCTGCGGTGGAGAGTGAGGCTCCCGCCGGGACGAGGCACCCGGAGAACCTCCAGTACCTCCAGCACCCCCATGACTAGCAGCTCCAGCACCTCCGGTACCTCCAGCTCCAGCGCCTCCAGCTCGAGGGTCTCTAGCGGCAGGCCCCCCAGCTCTAGCAGCGTCACTCCGAAGGCTCCAGCGCCGAGCAAACCACTCGCGCAGCTGCGGTGGAGAGAGAGTCTCCCGCCGTGACGAGGCACCCGGAGAACCTCCAGTAGACAAAGTACCTCCAGGTGCAGTACGCTCAGGCTCAGCACCCCCAAGCTCAGCACCCCCAGGCTCCGCACGCTCAGGCTCAGCACCCCCGAGCTCAGCACCCCCAGGCTCCGCACGCTCAGGCTCAGCACCCCCAGGCTCTGCACGCTCAGGCTCAGCACCCCCCGGCTCCGCACGCTCAGGCTCAGCACCCTCAGACGCAGCACCCCTAGCAGCACCACCCCCAGCAGCACCTGAGTCGACAGCGACCTCGACAGGCTCGACAGGGTCTACCTGAGACACACCTGAGGGAGCAGGACCCTGAGGGGGGAGGGGGTCTACCGGAGGAGGACCTGATGCGAGGAAGAGCGGCGGGGGGGGGAGAGGGGTAGTGCGGTAGGGGAAGAGACGGTAAAAGGGAACCGACTCGTCAAACGTGACGTCCTGAGAGGGCAGGACACGGCGCGCGGTGGGGTGGTAAAACTGCCAGCCAGGCGCGTCAGGAGGAAAGCCAAGGAAGACGCAGGGAATGGCGCGGGAGGAGAGCTTGTCCGCGGACGTATCGCGGACAAAGGCACGAGAGCCCCAGATCCGGAACACCGACGCATCGCCAACCTTCCCCGTCCAACGCAGTGTAGACGAGGTCTCCGGCAAGGAGACACGGGGCCAGAGGTTGAGCTGATGCGCAACGTACCGGACCGCAAACGGCCACAGAAAATGGGGGGCAGCCGCATGGATCATGGAGGTACGAGCGACCTCCATGACTAAGCCAATGCGGCGCTCAGCAACCCCATTCTGCTGCGGAGAGGCCGGAAGCGTGAACGACTGGAGAATGCCCTCCCCATGACAAAAGTCCCGCAAGAGGTCGGAGGAAAACTCACCACCTCTGTCAGAGTGCAGACGCAGGACAAGAAGGTCCTTACGGAACCGATCACGGAGCTGGAGACGGACAGCGCGGATCCATGGGATCAAAACATCAGGGACCTCCCCCTTGCTGCGCAAGGGGAAGAGCGTGGTGTAGTAGTCGTCAACAACCAGCAGGAAGTAGCGCTCGCGGCCCTGTCCACGGACGCGGGCTGGGCCCCACACGTCCATGTGGAGAGTGTGCAGGGGAGCAGTCGTCGGGGGAAACGAGGAGGAGTGAGGAGCGGCGCGCTGCCGCCCCTCGACACAGGGAAGGCAGGGAGGGGCAGGCGAGGGTGGGAGGGGAGGCAGAGACCTGGGAAGACCAGAGACAAGGAGACGGGAGTGCATGCCACGGAGGCGTGGCACGGAGGGGTGACCAAGGTGGTGGTGCCAAAGGAGCGTCCGGTGCGACAGGGCGCGACACGAGCAGGGGGCCGCTAGCTGACCTGACGTAGACGCAGACGCAGCTACCTGGGGAGGCTCAGTAGTCAGTGTGTACAGACTCGACCCAGGCCGACGGGTGAACGTGGCCAGGTGACGGCCAGTCCGGGAGCACGTACAGATCGCCACACGCTGTCCGCCAGGGATGAAGGTATCAACCCATTCATCCTGAAGGACGGCGTTGCTCACCAAGTTCGTAGAGAACGAGGGGAGTTGAAGACCTGGCAGTGAGCCGGACGGAACCGCCGGACACGGGAGAACAGTGGAGGAACGTGCAAGAAGTGGGCCCCCAGAGGGGTCTGCCAGAGAGACTGCAACAGGTGCAGGGAGTGGTGTGACTGTGGTACTGTCGCGAAAGAAACAGCGGGAAGCACCTGAGTCAACCGTGAAGGTGTGCAAGGCCGCAGCAGGCGCAGTACCAAAGAGAGGAGACTCACTAGCACCTAGAGCAGCAGACTCACTAGCACCTAGAGCAGCAGCCTCTATACCTGGGTCAGGCGGCACACACAGGTAACAGTCACCCTCAGCACTAACAATCAATGCATACATGGCAGTGAGGATAGCATCATAGTCAAGAGCAAAGATATCCACCCTCTTTTTAAGCAGCTCCAGCCAGCGGGGGAGCTCAGCCTCGTCGCCAAACTCTGCACGCCAGGCGTCGCTCAGACAGGCGAAGCAGCGGGACTGTGTGTGATCAACTGTCCCGCAAGTCTGACCAGCCCGATTACCTGTGCGAATGACGTACGGGCAGCTAGCAGTACTCCGAGACGCCCCACGCTGAGCGTACCACTCACGAAGCTGCTGGGGCGTAAGGGTCTCGCGCGGACGCCGCTGCAGCTGCATCTGGCCACTGGCAGAAACTCCCCACTGAACAGCTCCACGGCGACTGCCACTACGGCCGCCGTCACTACTCCAACTAACGTACCACTTACGAAGCTGCTGGGGCGTGAGGGAGTCGCGCGGACGTCGCTGGAGCTGCATCTGGCCACCGCCAAAAACTCCCCACCAAACAGCTCTACCGAGGCTGCCACCACGGCCGCCGCCACCACTCCCACTACTACCACCACCGCCGCCACCACTCCCACCACTACCACGAAGGGACATTGGGGGGGAAAGGGACATTGGGAAAGGGGTTGCTTGGCTTCGGTTGCATCAGAAATTGACTACCCCACCAGGCTGGCATAGCGGGCCTGCTACTGTTCACTCACTCCCTCACTCACTCACTTGCTCACTCACTCACTAACTCACTCATTCACTCACTCACATCTCTCACTCAATCCCTCACTCACTCCCTCACTCACTCCCTCACTCACTCACTCTCACACTCCTATCTCTCCCTCTTCCCCTCGTTTCTGCACGCATCCCCACCAGGCTTCATCCTCCTGGCAGGAGATCACGTTCATAGGGCACCAACAGGCGGGCATCGTGGGGTTGCTCCTAGCCCTCACTCACTCCCTCGCTCACTCACTCACTCACTCACTCTCACACTCCTATCTCTTCCTCTTCCCCTCATTTCTGCACGCATCCCCACCAGGCGTCATCCTCCTGGCAGGAGATCACGTTCATAGGGCACCAGCAGGCGGGCATCGTGGGGTTGCTGCTCGCACTGCAAAGGCCGGACCTTTTCCACCGAGTCATCACCCTCGCCTCCTCGCCCAGGTAAGGGATGTTCCCAATGGCCAAAGCACATAGCGCCCCTGCTGCTCTTTCTGCTGCTGCCGCCGCCGCCGCTGCTGCTCTTGCTGCTGCTGCTCGCACTGCAGAGGCCGGACCTCTTCCACTGAGTCATCACCCTCGCCTCCTTGACCAGGTAATGGTGCCATGGTCAACGGGAGGGTTTTAAATGGGTGGAATGCACACATTATTTTGCTGGCCGTTTATAAGAATTCTCGAGAACAAAATTAACTGTGTGCATTCCTCTCAGACGTGTGTGTGAGTGAGCCGTTTTACAACCCCGCTACCCTCACTCCTTCACCTCCCCGCCTTTTACCCCCACCTGCGCAGATTGCTCTCTGACGTGGGATATGCGGGCGGGTTTGAGTTGCAAGATTTGGACCAAATGTTTGGAGTCATGCAGTCTAACTACACGGTGAGATGGAACCTTTTTTGGGGGAAAGGAGGGGGATGGGGGAAGAGGGGGAAGGGGAAGAGGGGCGAGGGGGGAGGAGGTGTATGTTGGTCTGAACTGCAGTATCTTGACCAGGTGTTTGGATTCATGCAGTCCAAGTAGACAGTGGGTGAGGTGGAATAAAAGGATACGGGGAGGATACGGGGAGGGGGGAGGGTACGGGGGCCCCCAAGTGCTGAGGGGATGGGAGGTGGGATGCAGAAGGAGGGTGTGTGGGGCCAGGACGTGTCGGGTTGTTTGAGCTGCAGGAATTGAACCAGGTGTTTGGAGTCATGCAGTCTAACTAGCCACACGGTGAGGTGGAAGTTATTTGGAAGGGGTGGAGGAGGACGAGGGGGGGAGGGGGAAGGTTAAGTGAGGGAGGGAGAGGTGCTTGTTTTCTTTAGCTGCAAGATCTGGATCAGGTGTTTGGAGTCATGCAGTCTAGGTGTAACCTTTTTGGAGGGAAAGGAGAAACAACCCTATTGCCAATTGCACTTCCCATCTCCCTCCCTTCTCCTCCCCTCCTCTCCATACAGATGTGGGCAGCGGGGTGCATGCCAGTGCTGACACCGGACGACATCAGACTGCCCCACGTGCACGATTTCACCCGCCCGCTCTTCTCCCTCCGCCCAGACGTCGCTTTCGCTCTGCTCAAAACCACCTTTGCCTGTGACATGCACGCCGTGCTCTCAAAGGTGAGAGAGGTGGGTGCTTAGAGGGGTGGAGAGGGGTGCAGAGGAGTGTGCATGGTTCATAACTCCCTGGCTTGGCGTCGAGGCGGGAGATACGGTCTCCCTCTGCCCAGACGTTGCTGTTGCACTGCTCTAAACCACATTTGAATGTGACGTTCGGAATATGCTTTCACAGGTGCGTTGATTCACATGGGTGCAAATAGAGCTAGACGGGTGCAGAGGGGTGCGCATGGTGCAGATCCCCCTGTGTTAATGTTGAGAAGAGAGCTTTTTCCTTCCACCCACCCCGGCGTCACCTTTGTGCGGCACGAACCACCTTTGCCTGTGACGTGCGCTCAGTGCTCTCAGAGGTGAGAGGGGTGGGAAGGGATTGCGAGTGATGGAAAAGAGTGCAGAGGAGTGAGCATGGTCCAGAACCCTCCGGCAGATGCTGCAGTTGCGGCACTGTCACATGTGCACGGTGCTCTCAGAGGAGAGAGCGCTCTTGAAGGAAAGGGCCAGGGAATCTGTATGCAAGGTAACCCTTTTGCAGAAAGGAATTGGGGCGTTTGTGTTGGGAAAACCCTTTTGCGGATTGCCATGCGTGGAGGAAGATATTTGTGCATGTGCAGGATTCGGATGTGGGAAGGGAAGAGCTTGCAGCAGGGTTGAGAGGGATGCGGATGTGTATGTGCAGAAATCACTTGTTAAGGACACTCATAACATAGATTCATGTGTGTAGGGTAGCAAGAGTGATCCTTGTTATTCACCCAGCTGTCAACATCCCCTGCTGCTCCCACACATCTTACCCACACACCCCCAGGTACTCGTACAGATGCACATGCTGCTGATTGCACTCGACTGTCAGAAGCATAACGTAGGAATGATTGACTAGTAGGGAAGAATGAGTACAAGTACTAGGAATGACCTAAAGTGTTGTACTCCTTAGAGTATGCCCCACTGCAGCCTAGAGATAACAAATGCAATTTGACACACCCCCATAGGCAAAGTGGGGGATAGCAAACACAACGGACGGTCACAAGACTAGTCAGGCAAGAGAACAAAGCAAAGCAAAGCTTAGGGTGGATCTCAAGATCACCACGCATTCCAAGTACAAGCGGTACAGTGATCACAACCTAGTAGAGCAAGCATGCAGGTATATATATATATGTATATATCACAGTACAAGACAAAGTCAAGCAACCAGTAGGTGAGGCAGAGTAGGCACAAAGCCAAGAGCAGTGCAGAAACGTTGATGATCACCAGACCCAAGGGCCTTGGTGAAGACATCAGCAGTGTTGGCCAAGAGGCCACGTAAGCAAGGCGCAGCAGACCACGCTGCTGCAGCTCCAGAGCAAGAAAGTAACGAAGAGCAATGTGCTTCGTTCTGTGCTCCAGTCTCTGCTCCTGACACAAGGCAGTCATGGCCTTGTTGTCGACGTACAGAACTGGAGGAGAACGAGGCCGCTCACCCAAGTCAGTCAGCAGGTAGGTCAGCCAGCGTAACTCCTGTGCAGCCATGGCCCCAGCGTAGATCTCGACCTCACAGCTGGAACCAAGCAGAGAAGACGAACGAGTGGAGCACCTCCAGCTCTAGCACCTCCAGCACCAGCAGCTCCAGCACCTCCAGCACCAGCAGCTCTAGCACCTCTAGCACCTCCAGCTCTAGCAGCTCTAGCACCTCCAGCACCTCTAGCTCTAGCACCTCCAGCACCAGCAGCTCCAGTATCTCCAGCACCTCCAGTACCAGCACCTCCAGCACCTTCAGCACCAGCAGCTCCAGCACCTGCAGCTCTAGCACCTCCAGCACCAGCAGGAGCACCCACGACTCCACCACCACTAGGACTCGCAGCACCCCCAGTGTCAGCACCCCCAGAACCGGCACCCCCAGAACCAGCACCCCTAGACTCAGCAACCCTAGAGTCAGCAACCTCAGGACCAGCACCTCTAGAGTCCGCACCCCCGGTGTCACCACCCCCAGCAGCACCAGAGTCCACAGCGACAGGCTGCGGAGGCGGCGAAGGCAGCCGAGGCGGAAAACCAGGAGGGGACTCCAAGCCCGGGGAGCGGCGAGTCGTCGACGTGTCGTCAGCAGCGTGGTCACCCCCCTCAGTTGGGCCAGAGGTGTCAGAGGAGACCTCCAAAGGCTCAACCAAGGGGAGTGGGTCGACCTGAGACACACCTGAGGGAGCAGGACCCAGTGGGGGGAGGGGGTCTACCGGGGGGGGACCTGTGACTAGGAAGAGGGACGGCGGAAAGATTGGGGAAGACGTGTGTGTGTGAAGACGGTAGAAGCACACCGACTCGTGAAAGGTGACGTCCTGTTAGGACAGGACGCGGCGCGAGGCAGGGTGGTAAAACTTCCAGGGCGGGGCGCTGGTTGGGAAGCCAAGGAAGATGCAGCGGAAAGTGCGAGGAGAGAGCTTGCCCGCGGTGGTATCACGGACAAGGGAGAGCGCGCCTTAGACCTGAAACGCCGACGCATCGCCAACCTCCCCTGTCCAATGCATTGTAGGCGAGGTCTCTGGCACAGAGACACGGGGCCAGAGGTTGAGCTGATGCGCGGCGTATTGGACCGCAAATGGCCACAGAAAATAAGGAGCAGCCGCATGAATCATGGAGGTGCAAGCAACCTCCATGACTAATCCAATGCGACGCTCAGCAATCCCATTCTGTTGTGGAGAGGCCGGAAGCTTGCACGACTGGGCGATGCCCTCTGCACAACAAAAGTCCCGAAGGAGGCCGGAGGAAAACTCACCGCCACTGTCAGAGTGCAGTCGCAGGACTTGGAGGTCCTGTCCAACCGAGCGCTCAGCTGGCGACGAACAGCGATGATCCAGTCGATAAAAACACCGCGGACATCCGCCTTGCTCCGCAAGGGGAAGACCGTGGTGTAGCGCGTGTAGTCGTCAACAACCAGCATAAAGTAGCGCTCCTGTTCCTGTCCACGGACGCGGGCTGGGCCCCACACGTCCATGTGGAGAGCCCGCAGAGGAGCAATGGTCGGCGGAAACGAGGAGGAATGAGGAGCGTCGCGCTGCCACCCCTTGACACAGGGAAGGCATGGCGGTGCAAGCGAGCGCGGGAGTGGCGGCAGGGACCTGGGGAGGCCAGAGACAAGGAGACGCGAGTGCATGCCACGCAGGCGAGGCAGGGAAGGGTGACCAAGACGGTGGTGCCAGAGGAGAGTTTGGTGCGAGAGTAGCCGGCACGAACAAGACGCATCTAGCTGACTCGACGCAGCCACCTGTACAGACGAAGCCACCTGACCTAACGCAGCCTGTGCGGGCTCAGAGGTCAGTGTGTACAGGCTAGACCCAGGCCTCCGAGTGAACGGGGCGAGGTGCTCGCCAGTGCGTGAGTCTGAACAGATCGCCACACGCTCACCTCTAGGAGTAAAGGTACTGACCAACTCGTCCTGGAGGACAGCGTTACTCACCAAGTTCTTAGAGAACGAGGGGATGTGGAGACCTGACAGAGAACCGGAGGGGACTGCTGGACAAGGGAGGACAGTGGAGGCTCGTGCAACGAGTGGGCCCCCAAAGGGGTCAGCCAGAGAGATTGGGACAAGTGCCGTGAGTGGTGTGACTGTGGTGCAGTCGCGAAAGAAACAGCGAGACGCGCATGAGTCAAGTGTGAAGGTGTGCAAGGCCTCAGTAGACAGTACCTGCGGCAGCTGACTCACAAGCACCTAGAGCAGCAGCCTCTACACCAGCAGCGCGCGGCACACACGAGTAACAGTCACCCTCAACACTAGCAGAACCTGCATACATAGCATAGATTCCAGCATTGATCTTGGCAAAGTCAAGAGCAAACACATCTACCCCCTTCCCTAGCAACCCAAACCAGTTGGGGGCATCCAGCTCATCTCTGTACTCGGTGCGCCAGGCATTTTCGAGACGGCAGAAGCAACGATACTCAGTGTGCCCGGTCTTTCTGCAGAGCTCACTAGTCGTGAGACACGTGCGCCTGATGTACGGGCAACGAACATTAGCCCCGGTGGAGCCATGCTGAATCACCCACTCACGAAGCTCCTGAGGGGTGCGTGGTTCCTGCTCGCATGGCTGCTGCTGCTGTCCACCCCCAGTGCCCCGTCGGCACAAGCTGCACCACCAGTCGCCGCCCCATAGCCTCCGCCCCTGCCAGCTCCACCCCGACCACCACCCGAGCCCCCTCCGCCCACTCCACCGCCTCCACCACCCCAGCCACCTCCACTGCCGCCACCACCGCCTCCACCCCCGCCACCACCACCGCCTCCACCCCCACCACCACCACCGCCACCACCCCCGCCACCACCCCCTCCAGTGCCCCCCCCATCACCCTTACTCCCCTTGCCCTTGCCGCTGCGGCACCTCCCATTAGGAGCAGACGCAGCACCGACCTCCTCAGTAAGAAAGAAGTCAACAGCAGCAGTAGTAGCAACGGAGGGCGCGAGAAGGGAGGGAGAACACCCCTCAAAAAAGGGGGAGTGGGGAGTGTCACGAGAGGCAGCGACAGTGACGGAACTGGATTCGGCCTCGAGGAGATGCTTCTCCAGCAAGGCAAGGGTGATCTTGGTGGGGTCAAGAGCAAGGAAGTGATCCCTAAGCGCGCGGAGGGAGCCAGGGAGGCGGGTAACAAAGTAATAGAGTGTAATGTTCATCGGAGGCGGGTTCTTAGCCACAAAGGCCCACTTGAGAGCGGCACGGTAGCGAGCGTCACTAGAGCGAAGGTGGCTCATGAGTCAGCGACAGTCTGGAACTCGGACAGCTCAAGATGGAGGTACGGCAGCATGAAACGGCCTAGGGCAGCAGAAGAGGGGGAGGAGTAACTACAGCTTCATAGAGTTCCCGTCTTAAGCTGGCCGAAATGGACTCGTTCCTCTGGCGGGAGGGCATTGCGGACAAAAAGGCGGGCAGTAGCATCGCGGGTGAGCCACTGAGTACGAAGAGCACGTGCAGCTGAATCCTCAGGGGCTAGGCAAGTACCGGACGTGTGCTCTAACAGTGAAACGTCCTCCCTAGCCATGCTCTGCAGGTACAGCTGGAGATCCTCGAGCAAGTAGTCAAACCTAATCGGGCGACCCTCCGCGCCAAAGGCAAGGACATTAAGAGTAGCCACCGTGAGCAGCAGCAGTAGCACCAGTAGCACCACTAGCAGCAGCAGCAGCAGCAGCAGCAGCAGCAGCAGTAGCAGCAGTGCGGCAGCAAAAGCAGGTCGGCCGGGCAGCTAGGCAGCGCGGCGTGGCTCGGCAGGGCGGCGCGGCTCGGCAGGGCGGCGCGGCTGGGGCGGTGCTGCGCGGCTCGGGCAAGGCGGGGCAGCGCGGCGCTTGTAGCAGCAGTAGCTTAGCAATAGCTGCAGCGCGTGCAGGGCGCGTGCAGGCAGCGCGCGTAGGGCCGCGTGCGGGCAGAGCGCGTGCAGCACGGGCCGTAAGGGCAGCGCGCGGGCGGCGCCAGCGGCGTGCGGGCAGTGCGCGAGCAGGGCGCGCGGTGCGCGGGCAGGGCGCCGGCGGCGCAGGCAGCTCGCAGGCAGTGCGCGAGCGAGGCAGGCAGCGCGCGGGTAGGGAACGCAGCGCGCGGGCAGCAGCAGCAGCGTGTGGGCAGCGCAGGCAGTGCGCGGGCAGCGCATGCAGCCTGCGGGCAGGGCGCGCGTAGGCCTCAGGCAGCGCGCTTGCAGGCAGCGCGTGCAGGGCGCGAGCAGGGCAGCGTGCGGGTCACGCGCTAGGCAGCAAGCGGGCAGCGCGACGGGCAGGGCAGAGCGCGAGGGGCAGCGCAAGCAGGGCAGGGCAGTACAGGCAGTTCGGGCAGGGCAGTACGGGCAGTTCGGGCAGTTCGGGTAGGTCTTAACAAGTGGTGGGCCCTAACGGAGCGGTCCTACGGAGGATGGACCCGCTCTGAATACCATGTCAGAAGTAGAACGTAGGAACGATTGACTAGTAAGGAAGAAAGAGGACAAGTACTAGGAATGACCTAAAGTGTTGTACTCCTTAGAGTATGCCCCACTACAGCCTAGAGATAACAAATGCAATTTGACATCGACCCCACGGTACCGCACTCCACCACACAGCACATGCTCGCAGCCATCCCCAACTCGTACGCAGAGATCCTCGCTGTCACGTGCGTCCAGATGTCGTCGCGATGAGCATCCTGTGCCACGCGATTCGCCATCCCCTCGTCTGTGCTGTCGCCAACAAGAATGGTGGAGGAGGGATGGGAGTGATGCAGGGCTCGGTTGGGAATGGGGGAATGGAACTGAGAGGGAGAGGGAGTGTAGTGATGGTCGTCCCATTTGGGCAGTGAGGGAGGGGCGCTGTGCATGGACTGGGAGCTGCTGGTAGTGCGTTAATGATTTTTTTTTTTTTTCTTGATTGAACGCTTCTGCACTATAACAAATGCAAATACATTCCCAGTCGTAACTGTATTCAGGAGAGGACCGACCCCACGGCTTTTAAAACCGCGTTGCCCTTCTCCTCCCTGTTCCTACGGGGGGCGATGAAAGGTCCTAGGATTCTGCCAAATGGATAGAAAGCCATCTTTCCATGTGGCCTGTTCACCTGTGTTGCATACCCTGTTTACCGCCGCTCTCTCGTCTGTTGCCAACCCCCGCCATGGGTCTCGTGGTACCATTGCCACCTCACTCCGGTCGACGCTTTTGGATTTTTCTGCCCTGTAAATCCGCGCATGCCTCATAAAATCGCAGATCGCCGCCCTCGCCACTTTCTTCCTTTGGAATCTTTCGTTCCTGTACACCGCATCCACCCTGGCCAACCAAATGCGCCGCATTGTCACCACTGTCAACGTTGCCCCTGGAAAACCTGACCTCGTGGCTCCTTCCTGGAACAGCATGTCTCCCAGCGACTGCATTTGCACACCTGGATCCGTCATCTGAAGCGAGCTGAGCAGCGCGCCGATGACCGGCTGAATCGCCAGGCAGAGCAGCATGCAGTGGTCTAGGGTTTCAGGAGCTCCGCAGTGTGGACAAACCACCCTCGGGCCCAGGAACTTCAGCCTCCCCCCGACCTGGAGGTTCTTCCTGTGCATCCTGATCACAACATCTCTTGCCCTTTACGCTTTCCAGTCTATTTTCCTCCCCCAGTCTTCCTCCCATTCGCCTCTTCTTCTAGACACCGTCACCAGGCCCGTAAGTAGCCTGCGTATCACCCGGGGCGCCGCGGGCCTCATGTCCTCATCTACCAGTTGCGTCAGGCATAGCTTCGCCCGCGGAGCTCCCATCACCCCCAGGACCGTTTTGCCCCTGACCGCCACTGGCAACACGTCCTTAACCGGGAACTTCACCGCGATGGGCCTCGGTGGGGCTAGCAGGTTTGTATCGTCCGTACACCTCAAATCGTCCGTTTCCACCCTGCCGTCACTGCTGACCCCCCGCACCGTCCAGTACATGTTCTCCTGTGTGCGCTGAAAAACCGTGCGCACCACCTTTGTAGCCGCCACCACCGTCGCCGCCGTTCTTGGCGCCGCCAGCAACGCTTTCCACTCTTTTGGTGCCGCCTCATATGCATTTGTCGCCCATCTGGCTGCCGCCACGCTTCCGAACTCCTCCCTTAGCACCTTAATATCCTTTATCCCCTTTCCTCCGTCCTCTTTGGTCTCCAGCAGATCTCCAATCTTGGTTGTTAAGATGGCTGCTGTCCCCATCTAGTTACCGTACAGGCTGCTACCTCGGAACATGATGCGGCGGTTGAAGCACAGGAGCTCCTGCTCCACCTCCCACCCGTTTGTCGGCGCTGGAAGGTCGGCGAACGGCGAGTCCCAGAAAACCTCGACCACCGCCTTCCACCTCTGACTCCCCCTCTCCCAATGTTTGCCCGCAGACTTATGCGCGTACAGAGTTCCCACGCCTTGTGGCAGCAAAGCCGCCTTCTCCACAAGCCACCTCCTCGTGACATTCCTCT
This sequence comes from Closterium sp. Naga37s-1, assembly GCA_947471745.1. Taxonomy (NCBI): domain Eukaryota; kingdom Viridiplantae; phylum Streptophyta; class Zygnematophyceae; order Desmidiales; family Closteriaceae; genus Closterium; species Closterium sp. Naga37s-1. Next base: position 826,222 of record CANJKZ010000247.1, on the reverse strand, counting down.
CCGTCAATAGCTTCCTCACCGTTCTGATCGCCAAACTATCCAGCCGCGCCTTCGGGTCGACCAGCCCCAGGCCTCCCTCTTTCTTCGGCAGCCGTGCCAGCTCGCCACTCCAGAGAACGAACAGTTTGTCCGCCGTGGCCTGGCCTTTGGACACATAGTTGTCGCAGGTTTTCTTGATTTTGGCCCATAGCTCCTCCGGCGGCGGGTATATCTGTGCCTGAAAGAGGAAAATTGGCATGATATAGCTGTTGATAACCGTGACTCTCGCCGCTGTGAGCAGATGTTGATTTTCCCACTTGACTAACTCCTTTTTCCCCCGTTCCCACGCCCTATCCCAGGACGGTGCCGCCTCCCCGTTCGGCGTGACCCAGACCCCCAGCAAGCGCTCCGGCACTCCATCCGCTGCCCACTTGAAATTGATCCCTGGAAGCGATACCTTCCCCCTGTTCCGCCCAAGCGGCATAACTACTGACTTCTCGCGGTTTGTGTGCAGGCCCGACTCCTCGCCGAACCACTCAAGCGCTTCCGCCGCCGAGTGAAGCTGCTCCGCTCCGCGAAGAATCAGCGACGTATCGTCCGCGTAGCCCACGCACGCCACCTCTTCTCCTTCCTCCGCCTTTACCCCCAGACCTCTCTTCCTGATTTCCGAGCAGAGCGGCTCCAGCGCACAGAGGAATAGGTAAGGCGCCAGTGCACATCCTTGCCGTACCCCCCGTCGCATGTCTACTTTTTCTCCAATCCACCCGTTAATTGCTATCTTCGTTCCTGACCCTCGGTGTAGCCCCTCCGCCCACCGTATGAAAAGGTACGGGCGCGACACCGTGTCATATGCCTTTTGGAAATCAACCATCAGGAGGTACCAATCCTCACCCCCATTATCCGCTGCCACAATCGCATCCGCTACAACCACCACCGCGTCCGCCAGGCTCCGTCTTGGGATAAAGCCGTGCTGCTCCGCCAAAATTATCTGGTGAAGCTCTTTTTTGAACCTGTTCGCCATGACTTTCGCCAGCACCTTGTACACCGTGTTTAGTAGCGTGATAGGACGATAGTTCGTCAGCTGGTCCGTCTCTCCCTTTTTGTGAAGCAAAACCGTAACCGCCGTCGTAACCGACTCCGGCAACGTTCCTGTCTTTTCAAACTCACGGACGAAATCCATGAAAACGCCCCCCAGCAGGTCCCAGTGCGACACAAAAAGCTCGGCCGGAAGACCATCCTGCCCTGGCGACTTGCCCCTTGGCAATCCCACCAGCGCCGATTTCACCTCCGGCTCCGTCCACGGGGCTGCCAACCTCCTCGCTGCTTCCTCCGGCAACATTCTGTCCACCGTGAAAGGTCTCCTCAGCTCCGCCGCATCCCCGGCCTCGCTGAAAGCCTCGGCGAAGTGTGCCAACGCCGCCTTGAGCACCTCCTTCGAGCCCTTGAAACGGTGCCCTTCCTCATCTTCACCTCGCTGATGATTGTCCGCTCCTTCCTCATCTTCACCTTGGCCGACAGGTAAGGAGACGGGACCTCCCCTTGTAGCTCAGCTTTGAGGCCCGCGAAAACCTCCAGCCTCTCCCTGTCGCTTTCACGGTAAGCCTCCAGTTGCTCCTCTTTGGCTAGCAGCGCTCTCTGAACCATTTCGTCCGCTGGCCCTCCCATCACCAGGTGCCTCAGCCTTTCCACTTCTTCCAAGAGATGCCGTTGCGTCATCACCACCCGTTTGCGTTCCTCCTTGTCGTGCGCTCTTAAGCCCGCCGTGAGTCGCGAGATTACGTGCTCCAGCAAGTGACCCCCTCCCTTGTCCGGCGCCTTGGACACTTTCTCAATCACTTTCCGCACCCCTTTTTTATCCTTCCGTGTTGCCTGGAACCTCCAAAGGCCCGGACCATACTCTTGCGACGAGACGATGCGCAGGGTCAGCCGGATCGCAAACCAGTGGTCCGTCAGCTTCCTCGGGACTTCCGCATGACCCGCCTCCAACAGGTTTCCGAGCAGCGACGTCGAGACCAGGGCCCTGTCGATGCGGGACTTCGCCTGCGTCGCCCTTACTCGAAAAGTGTACTCCTTCTCCGTGGGGTGCAACGCTCTGAAAGCATCACGGAGATCATGAGACGGCCACGAGCTGATAAACCTCTGATTCTCCTTCCCCGATCCAATTCCTGACGATTTATCCAGGTCCGGGTCAGCGATGATGTTCAAATCCCCCACCACCACCAGGTGCGCTGTAGCCAGCTGCGCCTGTGCGAAGGGGACCAGATGCTCGGTGTGAAACTTCGCCCTGTTACACGCCTGCGCCGGGAGATAGGCCGCTATCAGCCTGAAAGTTACATCCCCCCCTTCCACCGTCACCCCCAGCAGTCTCCCAGATGAGTCCGCCAACACCTCTGAGAAACTTATATGCTTTGCAAAGGCGAGGATCGCCACCCCCCCAGCCGCTTGACTGGGGCTCGCCGCAGCCCATGCCTTTGGTTTCAGCTCGCTCCAGAAATTATGATCCTCCTTGATCCGTGTGTCTGACAAAACTACTATGTCTGCTGCCTTGCACAGCCATTGCCGATGCTTGCTTCGCTTTCCGTTACTTCCGAGGCCGTTCACATTGACCCCGCAGATGGTAAGGTTGGTTGTATTACCCATTAATCCACTCATCAGAGAGCCCCACGCATCCACGGGCTTTATTACATGAGGTGATACACACGACACATCCAGCTGGGTCTAACTCCTCCTTACTCCGGAAAAAAGTGATCCCCCCCATTGTCCAGCACAGGTCCATGATGCCTCGCAGCAACCCTACTTCCCACACTCCTTCCGGACATCCGCCAGATTCTGTTTCCCCCTGCTCTGCCGGGTAGCAGCTCCCGCCTTGAGAAGACCAGAGCAGTGACGTTGCGACTGAGCATGCTCCACCGCCTGCTCGAAATTGTTCCCGTGAGCTTTCCCGCACTCCTCTTGCACACAGATCCATTCCTCCCGGACCCCTCCCACCGAAGTCAGGGAGATTGCCGGATCCGCCATGATGATTTTCGTCGCCGCTGACAGCTTCAGGGAAGCAGTTGCTTGGGAGGGAGGCGACACAGAAGTCAGCTTGGGGGTCCGCTGCTGCAACCACCTGAAAATCAAGGTAAGCGCGTAGGCCTTTACCGTTAATCTCATGAGCGTGCAGCAGCGACAGACCCCAGTTGCCAATGTTATTCTGCCTCTCCTTAACAAACTCATCATGAAAGCAAGTCATATGCATGCTGCTGCAAAACTCGCAGGTGAGAGCTGGAAACGACACGAGAAGGTCAATGCCATGGATCTTGTCAGTGACGCGGTGCCACCACTTATACTTATCCCCCGGGTGCCTGTAGACCAGGCCCTTAATCTTGTCAGTGTCCGACCCCGAGACACAATCTAGGACCCTGTGGAACGACGACCCGTCACGGAAAGCCGTCCGACCCCGCTTCATCAGCATCGCCGTCACCAGGTTCTTCCGGATCATTTCCGGGGAGATCACCGCCGAGACCCCCTTGAGCAGCACCTCAATCGCCTCGGGATGCAGCGCGCGCTCCTTCAGATAACTGGTGTTTTCCGGGTGCTGCCAGCCGAGCGTAAGCTTCTTGTCATTCATCGTGTAGTGTTCCACTTCCCGGCTCCAGACGAAACACGCATCAGCCTCCTGCTGGAAGACCACTTGCATCCGGCCGAAGTGCTGCTCGGACAGGTAGGTAGCCGATAGCTGTTGGAAACCGGACGTGTTCCTGAAATTCTCCGACAGATGCTTCCCCCACACCAGCAGAAGATGACGGACCGTGTTGATGGTGCGAGGAACCTCCTTGTTCCAGGCAAACGGCACCAGCAGGGTGATAGCGAAACCCGCCTGCGCAGCAATTTCGTTGAGCACCTCCGGGTCTTGGCACTCCTCTGGGTCATCGCTGAGGTAGCCATCCTCATTGTCCTTGTCCTCCACCTTTGCTTTGCCTTTGTCAAGCACGTCGGGAGCCGACGATGAGCTCCCAGCAGCAGACGGCTTAACCATGTTGTTTTCCTTCCCTCCCGCCGGCAGATCATGGAGCTTGAGAGCCGATGTACATTCCGCCAGCTTGTTAACCACTTCTGCGCCAAAGGAGCCGGCCACGCCATTGAAAAGCGTCTTAGGAGTCACCAGATCCGGTCGCGCATCCGAAGGCTTCTTCCCTTGCACGCCAGCAGCGCCTGGAGCTGGCGGAGTCAACATGTCACCAGCGGGAGCCATGGGGTGATGATGAATAAACGGTGAAAAAACTGCAGATGCAGATCTTGAGAAAGAACTGAGCCTCAGAAGCTCCTGCAATGACTTGTGTCTTCCCTTCTTTTTCCGCTTGTATTTGTAGCTGATGATAGCCTTGAACCGATCAGTAGGACGATAGTTCTTGGGAATACAAACCCGCTTGGCCTTGGGAGCACCACGAGCCCTAGAGTCCTCATTGTCAGGATAAGCCTTGAGAGTGCCTGACAATAAGATCGCTTGTACAATGTCCTCTGTATGAACATTAAAAGTGTACGCACGGAATCCTAAAGTCATAAGGAAGTCGAATCTAGGCTTTAAATCACCAACTGATAAGAAATTGTAGGACATTGGCTCGGTTAAACTCCCTGGAAACCGCCATGGCGGCCTTGAGCTTGTCTGAGTAAAATGTCCCATTTTTGTCCCATTGAGAATGCTTCAATGTCGCAGCGCAGGTCGCTCGCAGTGCGTTAATGATGAGTTATGGGGCTGCTGCATATCACATGCCCCGCACGCATAGCTATGTGGCCTCCATGTATGGTACTTGTGAAAGATAGAACGAGGAATGATTGCATTGAGCAGCATGAGGAGTACAAGTAGGAAACCCTAAAGTGTTGTACCCCATATGAACTACCCCACTACAGCCTACACAGACTATAGCATAAAAGTTTGACACACCCCCATAGGCAAAGTGGGGGAGAACAAGAGGTCACAAGACCAGTCAAGAAGAGCAAAGCAAACTCAGGGTGGATCACGACATCACCACGCATTCTGAGCACAAGCAAATGGCCACAAGGCCAGTTCACATGCAGAGTTATATAAAGTAGAACAAGCAATACAACCTAGCAAGTGTAAGCATGCAGGTATATGTATAGAGATTACAGTACAGGCAAAGTCAAGAAGTAAGCAAGTGAGGCCAAGTGGGCACTAGGCCTAGGACAGTACAGAAACGCTGATGATCACAAGGCAGAAGTGCCTTGGTGAAGATATCAGCAGTGCTGGCCTGAGTGGCCACGTAAGCAAGACGAAGCTGGCCACGCTGCTGCAACTCTCGAGCAAGGAAGTAGTGCAGAGCAATGTGCTTCGTTCTGTGCTCCAGTCTGTGCTCCTGACACAAGGCAATCATGGCCTTGTTGTCGACGTACAGAACTGGAGGAGAACGAGGCGGCTCTCCCAGGTCGGTCAGCAGGTAGGTGAGCCAGCGTAACTCCTGTGCAGCCATGGCCCCTGCGTAGATCTCAGCCTCACAACTGGAGCTGAGAACAGAAGACGAGCGGGTAGACCGCCAAGAAACAGAACCGGAGCCAAGGCTGAAAGTGTAACCCTGTGACGACCGCTGCGTAGCCAAGTCGTCAGCCCAGGAAGCGTCTGCGTGACCAGTGAGGACAACTCGAGCCCGTCCTCCAAGCACAAGCACCATGCCCAACGTACTGCACAAGTAGCGCAACACCCTCTTAGCGGCATCCATGTGCTCCTTCCGGTGTCTCCCAGGAGCAACATAGCGTGCCAGGATGCTAAGAGGGTATGCCAGGTCAGGTCGAGTGCAGGTCATCAGGTACATGAGGCAGCCCACAAGCTCTGGATACGGGCCACCCGGCTCTACGGACTCATCCGAAGGCAGAGCTGAGAGCGAGTGGCGAGTAGGCAGAGGAGTGGACTGTGGCGAGGAGTACGTGAAGCGGAAGCGCTGAAGGACCTGCTGCACCATGTGTGACTGAGTCAAGGTAATGGTGCGCTGTGCTCTGTCCCGGGTGATCTGCAAGCCAAGATAGCTGCACAGCTCACCCAGGTCTGTGCACGTGTGTCTCTTCTGCAGCTCCAACTTCATGTGGGCGAGTCCCTCAGTGTCAGCAGTAGCAAAGACCAAGTCGTCAACGTACACGAGGACGTAGAACGGCGGCAGAGAGGTGTCGGTGCGTAGAAACAGCGACGGGTCAGCAGTAGAAGGAGCAAACCCAAGAGCCCCAAGAGTCGTCCTCAGTGTGTCGTGCCACTCACGAGGCGCCTGGCGGAGACCGTAGACTGGCCGTCTGAGGCTCCACTGGGTACCAGCATGAAACGACCCAGTGAAGCCAGGTGGGCGGCGCAGCCAGATCTCCTCGTGCAGGCTGGCGTGTAGGAAGGCTGTGCTGAAGTCAAGAGAGTGAAGCTCGTAGTCACGCTGAGCAGCGACGTGCAGCAGCACCCGAAGAGTGGTCATCTACGGTGTAGGGGAGAAGGTCTGGAAGAAGTCAACTCCCTCTCTCTGACTGAAGCCTCGTGCAACGTAACGCGCCTTGAAGACAGGCGGAGAACCCGGCGGCCGCTTCACCCTGAAGATCCACATGCCACTGACGATGTTCGCCCCAGGTGGGGGAACCTCGTCGACGTAGGTGCATGTGGACTTCCAGGAAGCCATCTCTGCGTCCATGGCTGTCTGCCACTGAGAGGAGTAGGGACCCTCTATCGCCTCTGCGTAAGAGCGCGGGGTTAGGATGTCTGGTGCATCCGGGTCTCCCTCAGGGGCAAGCAGCATGGATACGAGATGAGGTAAAGCAGCGGCAAAGCACTCAAACTCCTCCTGTCTGTCCTCAAGGACGTCCGTTCCAAGAGCACACTCACCCCCGACGGACGGAGGACAGACAGACTCAGACTCAGCAACAAGACTAGCGGCGTAGTCTAGACGACAGGCGGCAGCAAAGCCAACAAGCTCAGCAACTAGGGCAGACGCAGCAGTGGACTCAAACGAAGGGTCAGTAACAACAGTAGCGAGAAGACGCGTGACAGTAGGACTGGAAGCACGAGCAAGGTCTGACGGCGGGTCATCAAGGTCAGGAAGAGAGGACGCAGGAGGAGACGGCAGAGGGACACGTTGTGGAGCAGTGGACAGACGAAGTGCCATCAGGTGCGTGCCTGGGACAGGAGGAGGACGCGGACGCGGAACACGACGACCAGTGGGAACAGCTCGAACAGGCGACGCAGGACGAGGCTCAGGCGACGCAGGACGAGACTCAGGCGACGCAGGACGAGACTCAGGCTCACGATGCTCCGTAAGACCTCTAGTCGGCCCAGAGTAAGGAGAGGGACCAGACAGGGGAGAGGCTGGCTGTAGCTGCGACTACGACGGGGCAGGCTGTGGACACAGTAAGGGAAGAGTGGGACCAGTATACGGCGGGAGGCCAAGAACCTGCTGAAGGAGTGGAACGAAGTACGGCCGCGGCCGCGCAGCGCCTCCAGAACCAGCAGAGACAGCACCAGCACCCCCAGCTCCAGGGTCTCTAGCTTCAGCAGCACCTCCAGCAGCAACAGCTCCAGCGCTACCTGCTCCAACTCCTGCAGCACCACCAGCCTCAGCAGCTCCAGTACCTCCAGTACGAGTACCTCCGGCAGCTCCAGCACCAGCAGGACCTCCAGCGGCTCCAGCTCCAGCAGCACCTCCAGCTCCAGTAGCTCCAGGACCTCTAGTACGAGCACCTCCGGCAGCTCCAGCACCAGCAGGACCTCCAGCAGCTCCAGCTCAAGCAGCACCTCCAGCTCCAGCAGCTCCAGTACCTCTAGTACGAGCACCTCCGGGACCAGCGGCTCCAGCACCTCCAGCAGCAGCACCACCACCACCAGCTCCAGCAGCTCCAGTACCACCAGTACGAGCACCTCCGGGACTAGCAGCTCCAGCACCTCGAGCAGCAGCAGCAGCTCCGGCAGCTCCAGCGCCACCAGCACGAGCACCCCCGGGACCAGCAGTGCCAGCACCACCAGCACCTCCAGCACTAGCAGCTCCAGGGCCTCCAGCTCCAGCAGCACCACTCTGGAGGCTAGAGTGCCGAGCGTACCACTGGCGCAACTGCTGTGGAGAGAGAGGCTCCCGCCGGCTAGACTGCTGGGGCGAGGCACCAGTGGGACCTCCAGGACTAGTAACTCCAGCACCTCCAGTACCTCCAGTACCAGCAGTACCTCCAGCACCTCCAGGACTAGCAGCTCCAGGGCCTCCAGCTCCAGCAGCGCCACTCCGAAGGCTACAGCGCCGAGCGTACCACTCGCGCAACTACTGTGGTGAGAGAGGCTCCCGCCGGCTATACCGCTGGGGCGAGGCACCAGTGGGACCTCCAGGACTAGTAACTCCAGCACCTCCAGTACCTCCAGTGCTAAAAAACGTTCCCACTAGGGAACCTGCTCTGATACCATGTGAAAGATAGAACGAGGAATGATTGCATTGAGCAGCATGAGGAGTACAAGTAGGAAACCCTAAAGTGTTGTACCCCATATGAACTACCCCACTACAGCCTACACAGACTATACTATTTGACAGTACTATGTAGTCGTTCCTTTCTATTTATTTAATTTTGATGTTTAGGTCATGCCAAATTGCAATATAATGGGTAATGAAATGGATCTAGGAAATGAAAGAAATTGGAGCTGAGTAGTTTGTCAATGGCAGTCAATTGATGCCATGAAAATAGAGTTGCTAAATCGTGCAAGTGCGGTAGTTTGAGAAAATTATAGCTTCTGCCCTCAAAATTTCATACGGAAAACCCCCAGAGTTTCTGACGATTTATGTCAGAAAAACAGTGTCGGGGAAGTCTGGTAGAGCGTGTGAGAATAAGAGAATAATACGAGGAATGGAATGACTAGAAATGAGTTGTGTACAAATAGGGAAACCTAGAAATGTAGTACCCCCTATTGTCTAACCCACTACAGCCTAAACAGGCTATAACATAAGTTTGACACACCCCCATAGGCAAATTGGGGGAGAACAAGAGGTCACAAGACCAGTCAAGAAAAGCAAAGCAAGCTCAGGGTGGATCTCAAGGATACCACACCAATTCCGAGCACAAGCAAGCGGTCACAAGACCAGTTCACATGCAGTTTGATAATATAACAAGAGGTACAGTGATCACAACCTAGCAAGTGTAAGCATGCAGGTATATGTATAGAGATCACAGTACAAGCAGAGTCAAGAAGTAAGCAAGTGAGGCACAGTAGGCACAAGGCCTAGAACAGTACAGAAACGCTGATGATCACAGGCTGAAGCGCCTTGGTGAACACATCAGCAGTGTTGGCCCGAGTGGCCACGTAAGCAAGACAAAGCTGACCACGCTGCTGCAACTCTCGAGCAAGGAAGTAGCGCAGAGCGATGTGCTTCGTTCTGTGCTCCAGTCTGTGCTCCTGACACAAGGCAATCATGGCCTTGTTGTCGACGTACAGCACTGGAGGAGAACGAGGCGGCTCTCCAAGGTCAGTGAGCAGGTAGGTGAGCCAGCGTAACTCCTGTGCAGCCATGGCCCCAGCGTAGATCTCAGCCTCACAACTGGAGTTGAGAACAGAAGACGAGCGGGTAGACCGCCAAGAAACAGAGCCGGAGCCAAAGCTGAAGGTGTAACCCTGTGACGACCGCTGCGTAGTCAAGTCGTCAGCCCAAGAAGCGCCAGCGTGACCAGTGAGGACAACTGGACCTCGCCCTCCAAGCACGAGCCCCATGCCCGAAGTACTGCACAAGTAGCGCAACACCCTCTTAGCAGCATCCATGTGCTCCTTCCTGTGTCGGCCAGGAGCGACATAGCGTGCTAGGATGCTAAGAGGGTAGGCTAGGTCAGGTCGAGTGCAGGTCATCAGGTACATGAGGCAGCCCACAAGCTCTGGATACGGGCCACTCGGCTCTTCGGACTCGTCCGAAGGTGGAGCTGAGAGCGAGTGACCGGTAGTCAGAGGAGTGGACTGTGGCGAGGAGTACGTGAAGCGGAAGCGCTGAAGGACCTGCTGCACCATGTGTGACTGAGTCAAGCTAATGGTGCGCTGTGCTCTGTCCCGGGTGATCCGCAAGCCAAGATAGCTTGTCAGCTCACCCAGGTCTGTGCATGTGTGTCTCTTCTGCAGCTCCGACTTCACGTGGGCGAGTCAAGCAGTGTCAGCAGTAGCAAAGACCAGGTCGTCTACGTACACGAGGACGTAGAACGGCGGCAGAGTGGTGTCAGTGCGTAGAAACAGCGACGGGTCAGCAGTAGAAGGAGCAAACCCAAGAGCAGCAAGAGTCGTCCTCAGTGTGTCGTGCCACTCACGGGGTGCCTGGCGGAGACCGTAGACTGGCCGCCGGAGGCCCCACTGGGTACTAGGAGGAAACGACCCAGTGAAGCCAGGTGGGCGGCGCAGCCAGATCTCCTCGTGCAGGCTGCCCTGTAGTGCTGGAGTCAAGAGAGTGGAGCTCGTAGTCACGCTGAGCGGCGACGTGCAGCAGAACCCGAAGAGCGGTCATCTTCGGGGTAGGGGAGAAGGTCTGGAAGAACTCAACTCCCCCTCACGCTGACTGAAGCCTCGTGCAACGTACGCGCCTTGAAGACAGGCGGAGAACCCGGCGGCCGCTTCACCCTGAAAATCCACATGCCACTGACGATGTTCGCCCCAGGCGGGGGAACCTCGTCGACGTAGGTGCCTGTGGACTTCCAGGAAGCCATCTCTGCGTCCATGGCGACTGCCACTGAGAGGAGTAGGGACCCTCTATCGCCTCTGCGTAAGAGCGCGGGATCGGGATGTCTGGTGCATCCGGGTCTCCCTCAGGGGCAATCAGCATGGACACGAGATGAGGTAAAGCAACGGAAAAGCACTCAAACTCCTCCTGTCTGTCCTCAAGGACGTCCGTGCCAAGAGCACACTCACCCCCGACGGACGGAGGACAGACAGACTCAGACTCAGCAACAAGGCTAGCGGCGTAGTCTAGACGACAGGCGGCAGCAAAGTCAACAAGCTCAGCAACTAGAGCAGACGCAGCAGTGGACTCAATGGAAGGGTCAGTGACAACAGTAGCTAGGAAACGCGTGACAGTAGGACTGGCAGCACGAAGAGAGTCAGACTCCGGGTCCGGACCGTCAGGAAGAGAGGACGCAGGAGGAGACGGCAGAGGGACACGCTGTGGAGCAGTGGAAGGACGCAGAATCATATAGTGAGTGCCAGGGACCGGAGGAGGACGCTCACGCGGAACACGACGACCGGTGCGGATAGCGCGGACAGGCGACTCTGGACGAGACTTAGGCGACGCAGGACGAGACTCAGGCTCACGACGCTCCGTAAGACCTCTAGTCGGCCTAGAGTAAGGAGAGGCTGGCTGTAACTGTGACTGCGACTGGACAGGCGGTGGACTCAGTAGGGGAGGAGGAGGACCAGTAGAGGGCGGGAGGCCAAGAACCTGCTGAAGGAGAGGAACGTAGTACGGCCGCGGCCGCGCAACACCTCCTGAACCAGCAGAGACAGCACCAGCACCCTCAGCTCCAGGGTCTCCAGCTACAACTCCCGCTGCACCACCAGCAGCTCCAGCAGCTCCAGCACCTCCAGCTCCAACTCCCTCAGCAGCTCCAGTCCCAGTAGCTCCAGTACCTTCAGTACGAGCACCTCCAGGACCAGCGGCTCCAGCAGCAGCAGCACCTCCAGCAGCACCAGCACCAGCAGCACCTCCAGCAGCACCACCAGCAGCTCCAGCACCAGCAGCACCTCCAGCAGCACCAGCACCAGCAGTACCTCCAGCAGCACCACCAGCACCTCCAGCACCAGCAGCACCTCCAGCAGTAGGCCCCCCAGCTCCAGCAGCACGGCTACAGCGCCGAGCGTACCACTCACGAAGCTGCCGTAGAGAGAGGGGCTCCCGCCGCGACGGGACACTCGGAGGACCTCCAGTCTCAGCACCCCCAGACTCAGCAACCCTAGGCTCAGCACCCCCAGGCTCAGCACCCCCAGGCTCAGCACCCCCAGACTCAGCACCCCCAGGCTCAGCACCCCCAGACACGGCACCCTCAGGCTCAGCACCCCTAGCAGCACCAGAGTCAACAGCTACCTCAATAGGCTCGACTGCGTCTACCTGAGACACACCTGAGGGGGCAGGACCCTGAGGGGGGAGGGGGTCTACCGGAGGAGTACCTGGCGGTGGGGGGGCAGTGCGGTAGGGGAAGAGACGGTAGTAAGGAACCGACTCGTCAAACGTGACGTCCTGAGAGGACAGAACACGGCGCGAGGTGGGGTGGTAGAACTGCCAACCAGGCGCGTCAGGGGGGAAGCCAAGGAAGACGCAGGGAACGGCACGGGAGGACAGCTTGTCCGCAGACAAGTCGCGGACGAAAGCTCGAGATCACCAGACACGGAACACAGACGCATCACCAACCTTCCCCGTCCACCGCATAGTGGGGGTGGTCTCCGGCATGGAGACCCGGGGCTGGAGGTTGATCGGATGCGCCGCGTACTGAACCGCGAACGTCCACAGAAAATGGGGAGCAGCCGCATGGATCTTGGACGTACGAGTGACATCCATGACCATGCCAATGCGGCGCTCAGCAATCCCATTTTGCTGTGGAGAGGCCGGAAGCGTGAACGTCTGGCGGATGCCCTCCGCCCGACAGAAAGCTCGTAGAAGGTCGGAGGAAAACTCTCCACCTCTGTCTGAGTGCAGACGCACAACAGGAAAGTCCGAGCCGAAGCTCTTCCTGAGCTGGAGACGAGCAGCGCGGATCCAGTCGATCAACACCTCAGTGACCTCACCCTTGCGGCGCAAGGGGAAGACCGTGGTGTAACGCGAGTAGTCGTCAACAACCAGCAGGAAGTAACGCTCGTGACCCTGTCCACGGACGCGGGCTGGGCCCCACACGTCCATGTGAAGAGTCTGCAGTGGAGCCTCTGTCGGAGGAAACTCGGAGGAGTGAGGAGCGGCGCGCTGCCGGCCCTCGACGTAGGGAACGCAGGTAGGGGCAGGCCCCGGAGGAAGGGGAGGGAGGGACTCTGGGAGACCTGAGACAAGGACACGGGAGGCCATGCCTCGAAGACGAGGCAGGGAGGGGTGACCAAGGCGGTGGTGCCAAAGGAGAGTCTCGTGAGCCAGGAGGCGACACGAGCAGGGGGCAGACTCAGGGCCAGACCGGGACGCTGCAGCAAACACCTGACCCGACGCGGCTACCTGACTAGGAGGAGGCACAGTGGTAAGGGTGTACAGGCTGGACCCTGGCCTACGGGTGAACGTGGCCAGGTGACGGCCCGTCCGAGCACACGTGCAGTGCGTCACACGCTGGTAGGCAGGGGTAAACTGGTGAACACCCTCATCCTGAAGATCAGCACCCGCCACCAAGTTCGTAGAGAACGAGGGGAGGTGAAGACCAGACAGCGAGCCAGACGGAGCCGCAGGACACGGGAGGACAGTGGAGGAACGGGTCACAACTGGTCCTCCAGAGGGGTCAGCCAGAGAGACTGCCACCGGCCGACTGAGCGGCGAGAGTGTGGTGCAGTCGCGAAAGAAGGAGCGGGAAGCACCCGAGTCAAGGGTGAAAGTGTGCAAGACCTGAGCCGACGCGGTACCTGAGAGAGCAGCCTCACCAGCACCTGGAGCAGCAGACTCACTAGCACCTAGAGCAGCAGCCTCAATGCCCGGGTCGGGCGGAACACACAGGTAACAGTCACCCTCAGCACTAATAGACACAGCATACATAGCAGCAAGGATAGCATCATAGTCAAGATCAAAGATAGCAACCCCCGACTTAAGCAGAATATCCCAGCGAGGGATCTCAGAGGAGCCAGGGAACTGAGTACGCCATGCGTCAGTCTGGCGGCCGAAGCAGCGTGGTGTGGTGTGCGGGCCTCCGCACGTCTCTCCACTGCGGTCGCCGGTGCGAAGAACGTAGGTGCAGGGACCAGCACCCCCAAACCTCCCACGCCCAGCGTACCACTCACGAAGCTGCTGAGGTGACGGGGCCTCACGGGAGCGCTGCTGCTGCTGGCGCTGGCCACTGCTAGAGCCTCCCCGCTGTCCACCACCACCCCCGCCACCCCAACCTCCTCCGCCACCGCCGCCGCCTCCACCCCCACTCCCGCTGCCTCCGCCGCCTCCACCTCCACCGCCGCCACCAAAGCCCCCACTCCCGCCACCACTCCCACCTCCACCCCCACCCCCTCCGCCTCCTCCACCGCCACTACCGCCGCCCCCGCCATCCCCTCCACCCCCCTTGCCCCCCTTGCCCTTGCCGTTGTGGCGCCTCCCACTAGGAGCAGACGCAGCGCCGACCGACTCGGTGCCAACGAGGTCGACAGCAGCAGCAGAGGCAACAGAGGGCAAAAGAGGGACGGGGGAGCACCCCTCAAAGAAAGGGGCACGAGGGTCACCACGAGAGGCTCCTACAGCGACTATACTCTTTTCAGCTGCAAGGAGGCGCTCCTCGAGGAGGTCAACGGTGAGCGTGGTGGGGCAAAGGGAGAGGAAGTGGTCCCTGACCGAGCAAAGGGAGTCAGGGAGCCGGGTGACAAGGTAGTAGAGAGTGATGTACATAGGGGGGGGGTTCTTGGCGCAGAAATCGGCAGGAAGCGCAGCGCGGTAGCGGGTGTCACTAGTGCGGAGGTGCGTAATGAGGTCAGCGACTGTGGCAAAAGCGGCTAGGTCAGGGAACAGGTACGGCAGCATGAGGCGGCTAAGGGCAGCAGTGGCAGGGGAGGAGTAGCGCGCAACAACAGCAGTGTACAGAGTGCTAGCAGTCTTGTACTAGCTAAAGTGTGCGCGCTCAGCAGACGGCAGGTGACTACGGACAGCAAGACGGGCAGCAGCATCGCGCGTGATCCACTGTGAGCGAACAGTACTGGCAGCATCAGCAGCAGGTGCAGCAGAGGCGCCAGAAGTGAGATCAAACAGTGAGATACCGTCCTTGGTATCGCACTGCAGGAAAAGCTGCAGATCATCGATCCAGACCTCAAAGTCGACAGCTCGACCCTCAGCATTGAAGGTAAGCACATTGGGACTAGCCATGACAGCAGCAGCAGCAGGCTAGCAGCAGTAGCGGCAGCGCGACTCGGCTAAAGGGCGCGGCTCGGCAGGGCGGCGCGGCTCGGCAGGGCGGCGCGGCTCGGCGGTGCGCTTACCAGGGGCGGGTGGGTAGGGTGGCCGCGACTGGAGGGGCAGGGCCGTGGTGCGCCGGCAGGGTCGGGGCCGCAACTAGGCGGCAGGGCAGGGCCGCGGCTCGGCTGCAGGGCAGGGCCGGGGCAGTAGTGACGGCAGCGGCGGCGGCGGCTCGCAACACCGGCGGAGGCAGGCTCGGCGGCGGCGGCAGGGACAGCAGCTGCTGCAGGGCTCCTCGGCGGCTGCTGCAGGTGAGGTGGCCGCGACAATGGTGGCAGGGGCGGCGACGACTGGGCGGCGAAGAGCCGCGAAGGGCCGCGAAGGGGGGCCGCGAAGGCCGCGAAGGGGCCGCGAAGAGCCGTGGGGGGGCCGCGAAGGGCCACGAAGGGGCCGCGAAGGGCCACGAAGGGGCCGCGAAGGGCGGCGAGGGGGCCGCGAAGGGCCGCGAGAGAGGCCGCGAAGGGCCGCGAAGGGGCCGCGAAGGGCCGTAAGAGGGGCCGCGAAGGGCGCAAAGAGGCTGCGAAGGGCCGTTACAGGGCGCGACGGGGCGCTTAAGGGCAGGCGCGAAGCGCGCTTCGGGCAGGTAAGGAAGAAAAAAAAAAAAACTCGTAGTGGTGGGCCCTTAGGAAAATAAAAACGGTCCCACTAGGGAACCCGCTCTATACCATGTGAGAATAATACGAGGAATGGAATGACTAGAAATGAGTTGGGTACAAATAGGGAAACCTAGAAATGTAGTACCCCCTATTGTCTAACCCACTACAGCCTAAACATGCTATAACATAAGTTTGACAGAGCGTACGCCCTAAGCACCTGATCTAGTTCCATATTGAATTGCCCGCACCTCACGGCCCACCGATTGAACTCATTATTGCGAATTATGGCGTCCTTAACGGTCCCTCATGCCTGGCATTATTGGCTGATCAACGAATTTGTTCTGGTAACTTGTTACCGGTTTCTTGGCGATCCGTCGCAACGCAGAAATGGACCTGTCGCGACAATTGTTTTTCAAATCGCCGCCGGGAAAATAAACGAAATTGCAAATTTGTCGTCAAGAAAGGCGAAACGTCGTCACAGAATCCAGATTCGCGCACTCCAGAGTTCCGCGTCTGCGTCTTTGACGGCGCATCCAATGACGGATTGCTGGTCGACAGAATTCAATTCGACGAGTGTTTCGTCGAGCAGAGCGATTCTGGTCGACCAGAATTACTTGGCTCCAAAATTCGCAATGTACGCGAATTTCCACCAATCGCGAAACAGCAAATTTCAACCAATCAGGTAATTCCGGAAATTGTACTCCCTAGGAGAATTCGATTCAGTAAGGAAACTGAACCTGGAACACGTTTTTACTAACAGTAAAAGCGTGCACAACTATGAACGTTGTAAACCTGAGCAACTACCAACTCAAGTGAAATATGCATGTGTTTGTCGTTTCACCTGCCGTTGCTGACTCGACAGATTGAAGTGCTTGTCGAGGAACGTTTCTACAGGGTTCATTGTCTTTGATATTTGGTTCTCCTTGCTTGTACCATATTCTTGTTCTATCAACTTTCCTTAGTGAAACTATGCTTGAATTCTACTAAGGCAACCAAGTTCACTTCTGAGAATCACTGCCAGAACTCTGACCGTGTGTCCCACGCAATTCAGCTCTCCCGTAGAATAGCTTTCTCCGCATGGTGCGGTGAGCGTGGACGGCCCCGCGTTAGAACCTTCACATAGCCAACTTCTGCGTTCATTACCTAAGTTTTTGCTAGGCCGGCAGCCGTCTTAGTCACCATGGTCGACCCCGTCGTTGAAACGGGCGTAGAAGATACCCTAGAGGCGAGAGAGGCTGGTGTTCGGGCACGCCACGAAGCTGGCGGGTACGGCGAGGCGGACTTGGAGATTCTGCTCCTTGGAACTCGCGCGCAGTGGGCGCATGAGCATCCCCCTCTCCGTGCAGAAGCGGATGGCGCGTCCGCCTCTCCCCGACCCGTGCACAACAAAGGCGATGGCGGAAATGTTGTTGGCGATGGAAGCACGAGGGTTCGTGGAGTGATTTGGCCCGCCGATGTCAGAGTTGGCGGAGTGCAGGCACAAGTGCTGCGATCATCTGCGACTGGAGGCAGCTCGAACGGCAACGTCGGTCCTCTGCGGAGTGGAGTCAGGCCGACTTCGGCGCCTCATTCGTCGGCTGGTCGAGACGGAGGCATCGCGCCGGCGTACGGATATTTTAAAATTTCGCCGGACAAGATCGCTGTGCCGAAGCTGCTGGAAGGTCGACACGACTTGATCACATGGATTGAATCCATTGAACCTCAGCTGGAGATCGCCGGATTGAAGAAGTTCGTCGACGGAACTGTTCTGGCGCCGGACGAGGAGGATGTGGAGCTCTGGTCGGAATTTCGCGCAGCTCATCTTCTGACATTTATGGTCATTTCGAGGTGCTGCTCACCTCTGGTGCAGGTCGCATTGAAGTCTTGCAGACTTCGGGTGGATGCTGGCTACCAAGCGTGGCAGTACATCATGCGCACCTACAAAGCGACCGACGACCTCTACATCAGTCAGCTGGAGAAGAAGTTGACCAACATTCGGATGGGGGAGCAGGAATCGGCGACAGAGTATTGCAATCGAGCGCGGCGAGTTTTGGCCGATCTGCGGATGGCCGGCGTCGACTACTCGGTGGCGTCGTATGTCACCCATGTCATCAGTGGCCTCCCCTCGGGCTACAATCTGATGCGTCGGATGCTGACAATTCTCGGCACGCGCGAGACTCTGAACGAGGATTCGCTTTCGAGCCATATCATCCAGGACAAGTTCATGCAGGAGTCTGAGCGACCTGCAGAACTGCTTCCGCAGGCCAACTACGTCGCGCCGGTGAAGCACGGACGCCAACAAGGGCAGCGTGGGAAGTCTGGCGGAGGCGGTGGCTGGAAGTCCTCGAACGCGAAATCGACGGAGGGCGCCGACCGCCGGAAGTCGGCGAAAGGTGGAGATCGAGGCAGCAGTGGCTCGCGTCGAGAAGGCCGCCGTTGCTACATCTGCGATGCTCCCGACCACCTCTCGTACGATTTCCCCGACTGAGACGAGTCTGACGACGATCGGGACGCCAACCGCAGAAAGTCTGATGGTGGACGTCGTCGTCGAGACAACCAGCCGCGCAAGGAGAAGCAGCCGTCGAAGACGTCTTCGACGAAGGATGCGGACTCCTCTGGCGGCAACGCTCGTGGCGAGGAGGCTTCGTGCTCGATGGTCAGCGTGGTGGAGCCGACGATCTCGCTGGCGCTGGAGGCTGGCGAAGACTTCAAGGCGGTCGTTGCTGCTGTGCAGGCCAATCCGACCATTGTGCTGCTCGACAGCGGCTGCTCCCACCATTTGATGGGGACGAAGGAGGCCTTCGTCGACATGCAGCCGAGCGGCGATGTACGCCACGTCCGCGGCTTCAACGGGGCACTTCAGAGCGTCGAAGGCAGAGGCACCGTTGCTCTGCAAGGGGAGGCCGGGAAGCAGGTCCTTGTCCCCGACGTACTCTACGTTCCGGGTGTGCACGCGAACCTGCTGTCTGCTGGCCAACTCAAGGAGAACGGCGTGAAGTTACAGGACGACGGCGGAGAAATGCTGCTGGTGTCTTCTGCCGGCGATGTCCTTGGTCGAGCACGCTACTCCGGCAGAGTACTCTGCACCCCTGCTCGACGAAGTCTACGACGACTTCGACGGAGGTTGTGGCTCTGCGGACGATCGCGTCTGCGACGAAGTTGACCCCTGACATGTTGAACACAAGGCTTGCGCACGTCGGCGTTGACACGATCAAGAGCTCGGCGAAACATGAGGTCGCCGCCGGTCTGGACATCAAGCAGTCGACCGCAGCTGATCTGCCATGTGCCTCCTGCGTCGGCGGCAAGCTGGCGAGGCACACCTTACCCGACAAAGGTGCAGAAGCCGAGAACGCACTCGATGTAGTGCACGTCGATCTCTGCGGGCCATTTCGGGTGGCCGCCAACGATGGTAGCCTCTACTGTCTTCTGCTGAAGGACAGGAAGACTCGCTACGTGTGGGTGAGGTCGATCGCGAAGAAAAGCGACGTGCTGGTCGTCTTCGAAAAATGGCTGAAGGAGGTGGAGCGGCAGACGTTGAAGACGGTGAAGAAGTTGCGTTCGGACCGCGGAGGGGAGTTCCTCGGTCGCGCCTTCACCGACCTCGTCGAGGACAAAGGCATCCCCCTACACTCCGCAGCAGAACGGGATGGCAGAGCGGGAGATGCGCACGGTGGTCGAGGCCGTGCGAACGATGCTTCTGCACATGGGTCTGAAGCATCACTGGTGGTACCTCGCTCTACGACAGGCCGTCTGGGTTCGCAACTGCCTCGAGCGTGCTTCTCTGCCAAAGGGGACGACGCCGCACGAGCTGCTGTTTGGGAAGAAGCCGGATCTAACGCTGGCACGCGTGTGGGGCTGCATGGTGCAGTTCATGGTCCCCGAGCAGCAGCGCGGCGGGAAGCTGGCGCCGAAGGCTCGTTGGGGTCTTCAACTCGGAGTGTCGCCGGAGAGCAAGGGCTGGGAGGTGCTCGACCTGACTGCCAACAAAGTGGTTACGACGGTCGAAGCAATCTTCTACGAGAACCTGTCGATGGAGAAGTGGAAGGTAGAGTACGGGCCAGCGTCGACGAGAACGCCGTCTGCCCCGCTGCCTGCTTCCTCCTCGGAGATGCCTCCTTTGCTCACCGACGTCGACGAGCATGATGACGAGGACGTAGAGGAAGTCCCACTCCCTCCTCCTGTTGTGCCTTCGTCGGCCGCCGGCGATGAGGGGAGACTTGGTGCGTCGCCTGCGGCGCCGACCGGTTGCATCGCCAGTGGCCGACGTGACGCCGAGAAGGTCAGCGACGGGAAGCGGCAGACCACAGGGGAGCCGTCGACGTCGACGAAGACCGAAGAGAAGCCGTTGGCAGAGGCGCCAACCGCAGAGAAGCCGCTGGTAGAGGCGTCAGCTTCAGGGGAGCCGTTGGCAGAGAAGCCGATCCTGGAGGAGCAGTCGGTAGAGGAGCCGCCGACAGGGGAGCAGTTCGACGACGACTCGTCGAGCGACGACGTTGTGGAAGTCGTCGGTGCGGCTGGCGGCGGTAAAGGGGAGCTGTCCGACGACAGCGGCGTAGTAGAGGTCGCGGTCGAAAAGGCGCAGCCGCGACGGTCTGCCCGCCCCAACATCGGCAAGCCCCCGGAGAAGCTGAGCTTCCACGCTTGTCTGCCGCCGACGGCTTACAGCACTCTGCTCGACGAAGCAGAGGACGACGTTGATCTGCCTGAGCTCGACCCCGACATGCATGCTGACCCAGAGCATCGCTGGGACATCGCCAACATGACGGTGAAGGAAGCGTTGGCGAGCTGGAAGGGCAAGGCGGTGAAAGCGGCCATGGACGAGGAAAGCAAGAGTCTCATCTCTAACGGGACGTGGGAGCTGGTCGAGCGTCCGCGCGGTGTCAACATCATGAAGAACCGCTGGGTGCTCACGACGAAGTACCACGTCGACGACACGGTCGCCCGCGAGAAGGCCTGCTTGGTCGTGAAAGGCTTCACGCAGGTTTACGGCGCAGATTACGACGAGACGTACGCGCCGATGGGGAGCTACGTAACTCTGCGGATTTTCCTGAGCATCGTAACAGTCCTCGACCTGCACCTGATGCAGCTCGACATGAAAAATGCGTTTCTGCAGAGCAAGCTGGATCGCGTCCTATACATGTACCAGCCCGACTACTTCAACGACGGCACCGGTCGCGTCTGCAAGCTGCTGAAGAGCTTGTACGGACTGAAGCAGAGTCCGCTGCTGTGGTACTCGGCGCTCGACGCGGTGCTGATCGGCGCTGGTTGGAGCAAGAGCCAGGTAGACGAAGCGCTCTACTTCAAGGTCGGCGACGACGGAGTGGCGTGCTGGGTGCTCGTCTACGTCGACGATCTGCTCGCAGCAAGCAGCAGCACTACGATGCTGAAGGAGTTGAAGGAGCTGCTGAAGGCCGCCTTCGAGCTGCGCGAAATCAGCCCGGTCGAGAAGTATCTCGGGCTGGAAATCGTGCGCGACCGTCCTGCGAGGAAGCTGTGGCTTCACCAGCAAGTCTACGTCGACAAGCTGCGTCGGCGTTTCATCGACGAGGAGCAGACCGGAAGAGTGCCGAAGACACCGGTCTCCGTTGACGCCTACGCAGAGCTGGTGTTCGACGACGAGGAGTTTCAGTCGCGCGAGGAAGCAGAGTATCGGCAGAAGGTCGGCTCGCTGCAGTTCGCGGCCACCACGACGAGGCCCGACATTGCCTTCGCTTGCAGCAAGCTCGGATCCGGCCTGACGGTACGTAGCGACAACCACTGGCGTGAGGTCGATCGCTGTCTGCACTACCTCGCTGAAACTCGTGACGCCGCTCTGGAGTTCGGCGGCGGACCAGAGTCACTATGTCTGGTCGGCTATGCAGATGCCGACGACGCAGGTGACAAGCAGAATCGGACGAGCACGGGCGGCTACGTTTTCGTCTTCGGAGGAGCCGCAGTCTCTTGGTCGAGCCAGCGCATCAACTGCGCAACGCTCTCATCGACCGAGTCAGAGTACGTCGCGGCCACCGAAGCCGGCAAGGAGGCTCGCCGTCTACGCTTCCTCCTTGCAGAGTTCCGACTACTCGACCCAAGGAAGCCGACCGTTCTGCACGTGGACAACCAGTCGGCGATCACTGTCGCAGAGGGCTTGGGGCTCAAGGGCAACCTCAAGCACATGGAGCGACGTTACGCCTGCCTGCAGCAGATGGTGAAGCGCGGGAAGATTGCTCTGCCGTACATCCCGACCTCCGAACAGCCGGCAGATTTTCTGACGAAGGCGCTGCATTTTCCGGCTTTCAACCGGTGCTCCGTCGCAATCGGCCAAGTGCGTCTGGCCGACGTGGGCGACAGGGATGACGAGGTGCAGCAGTAGGTGTCGTGCCCTTCTGCACGGCTGGTGCGGTGACCTGCGTGCTATGAGTTGTGTGCACGCAGACGGAATTTCTCCTTGTACTCTATTCCTCTGGGTTCTGGGTGGACCTCTTGTGTGGGTGACTTGAGCTGGGCAGGGGAGTGTCAAAGAGAAAAGGCCCCGCCCTCGCTTGGGCGAAGTCGACCAGGCATTTCGGAACAGACGGTGTTCGTTTCGTGGTCATCGATGACTTCGGGGACTTTTATCTGTGTGCGACGAGTCGTTTGTCGACGAGATTAATTGGTCGAGGTAGAACTGTTTCCTCTGCTCGATCAAAGTCCTCGTCTAGGAGGAACTCGTCGACGGGAGTGAAACGGCGTCGAAGACGAGCCTTTCTGATAGACGGAATTGGCAGAATTGGTGTTTCGACGGATTGCTGGTCGAGAGAATTCAGTTCGACGAGTGTTTCGTCGAGCAGAGCGATTCTGGTCGACCAGAATTACTTGGCTCCGAAATTCGCAATGTACGCGAATTTCGACTAATCGCGAAACAGCAAATTTCGACCAATCAGGTAATTCCGGAAATTTTACTCCCTAGGAGAATTCGATTCAGTAAGGAAACTGAACCTGGAACACGTTTTTACTAACAGTAAAAACGTGCACAACTATGAACGTTGTAAACCTGAGCAACTACCAACTCAAGTGAAATATGCATGTGTTTGTCGTTTCACCTGCCGTTGCTGACTCGACAGATTGAAGTGCTTGTCGAGGAACGTTTCTACAGGGTTCATTGTCTTTGCTATTTGGTTCTCCTTGCTTGTACCATATTCTTGTTCTATCAACTTTCCTTAGTGAAACTATGCTTGAATTCTACTAAGGCAACCAAGTTCACTTCTGAGAATCACTGCCAGAACTCTGACCGTGTGTCCCACGCAATTCAGCTCTCCCGTAGAATAGCTTTCTCCGCATTCTCGCCACGGGCAAGGCGCTCACGGGGAACGCGCGCGAGGACGCGAATGCGATTATAACGACCCGCGCTCTCGCGGCGGAGGGCGAGGAGTCGCCGCATGCGCGCGCTGTTCGCGTTCTGGCGGAGGAGGACGTTTTCTCTCCCACGGTGGAAGCGAAAGAGGCTGCGTTAGCGGTAGAGGAGATCAGGCGGAGCCTGAAGAAGAGCAAGAAGAGCAAGAAAGGGAGGAAGAAGGGGAAGAAGGGGAAGAAGGGGAAGAAGGGAAAGAAGGCGAAGAAGGCCCTGAAGGAGAAGGCGAAGAAGCTGAGGAAGAAGGCCAAGGCGTTGATCGCCAAGGCTAAGGCGCTCGAGAAGAAGGTGTCAAATATATATATGTGTTATAGTTTTAGGTAGGCTGTAGTGGGGTAGATACTGTGGGGTACAACCCCTTAGGTTTCTTCCTTGTACCAAACCTCTCGACAGTGCAAGCCACTCATGCCTAAGTTTCTAAGATGGTATCTAGAGGGTCTTTAGGACCTAAGATTAGAGCCCACCGGTTACCGCGTTACCTCACCTACCGCCTTGCCTGCCTGCCTGCCTTGCCTGCTGCCCGCGCGCGCCTCGGCTGCACGCGCAGCCCGTTTTCGGCCCCGCGCGCCGCGTTAGCCGCCCGCGCAGCCTGCTGCCGGCCCGCGCGCCGCTTAAGCCGCCCGCGCGCAGCCCGCTTAGGCCCCGCCCGCGCAGCCCGCCGCCGCACGCAGCCCGCAGCCGCGCGCAGCCAGCAGCCGCGCGCAGCCCGTCGCCACGCGCAGCCAGCAGCCGCGCGCAGCCCGCAGCCGCGCGTGCCCTGCCCGTGTGCCGCCCGTGAACCGCGCGCCTGCCTGTCTTAGCCTGCCTGGAGCGCCTGCCTTGAGCGCCTGCCTGCCAAGAGCGCCTGCCTGCCTTGAGTGCCTGCCTGCCTTGAGCGCCTGCCTGCCAAGAGCGCTTGCCTGCCTTGAGCGCCTGCCTGCCAAGTGCGCCTGCTTGCCTTGAGCGCCTTTCCTGCCGCGCGTGCCTCCCTACTGCGCGTTTGCTTGCCCTGCACGCCATCTCCGCTGCCTTGCCTGCACTGCTACTATGGCGACGCTTAATGTGCTCGCGTTCGATCCTGACGGTCGTCCAGTAGAGTTCGCCACCTGGCTCGACGACCTGCAACTGTTCCTCCTGACTGATGCCAAGGACGGTGTTTCCCTGTTCGATTACGTGTCTGGCACTGCCGTTGCTCCTGCTGACACTGAGCCTGCTCTAGCCCGCTCCCAGTGGCAGACCCGCGATGCTGCTGCGCGCCTAGCTATTCGCAACCATCTGCCGATCACAGAGCGCGCGCATTTTAGCCAGCATAAGACTGCCAAGGCACTGTACGACGCTGTAGTTGCCCGCTACTCTTCCCCGGCCACTGCAGCCCTCGGTCGACTTATGCTACCCTACATGTTCCCCGACCTGTCCTCGTTTACCACCACTGAGGACCTCATCTCTCACCTACGCGCTAGTAACACTCGCCTTCGTGCCGCCCTTCCAGCCGAGTTCCTCGCAGAGAACCACCCCCCGATGTACTTTACTCTCTACTTCCTCATCACCCGCCTCCCTGACACTCTTCGCCCAGTCAGGGACCACTTCCTCGCCCTTGACCCCCATTCTCTCACTGTCGACGACCTCGAGAAGCACCTCCTAGCAGCCGAGAAGAATTCTAGCTGTAGGTGCTGTCAGAATGTCGATGTTTGTCTAGCCTGCAGTGGGGTACTCTATAGCGAGTACAACCCAATTAGGGTTTCCTATATGTATCTCAACTGCTGCTAGTGAAAACCCCCTCAATCCTGTTTCTAGTTTCTGCCTATTGTTTTGACATGCTATCAGAGCAGGTCGACCCTCCTGGGTCGATCCTGTGGATGGGCCCGCCACCTAATGCTTCCGCTGCTGTCCTGCCTATCGCGCGCCCCGGGCGCGCGACGTGTTCTGCTTGCCGCGCGCTCGGGTGCACGGCGTAGTTTTCATCCCGCCGCGCGCTCGGGGCGCGCGGCCGTTTTCTGCCCGCCGTGCGCCCCGAGGCGCGCGGCGGTTTTCTGCCCCGTCGATCCACGCGTCGCCCCCCGTCGCCCGTCGCAGCGCCCCCGGGGACCCGCGCGTCGCCCCCCGTCGCCCGTAGCGGCCCGCACGACCTGCGCCAGGCCCGCGCGCGGCCCGTACAGCCTGCGCGCGGCCCGTACGGGTTGCGCCAGGCCCGCGCGCGGCTCGGGCAGCCCGCGCGCGGTTCGTCCGGCCTGCGCCAGGCCCGTGAGCGGCCCGTACCGTCTGCCCCAGTGCCGCACGCCGTCCCCCGAGCTTCTGACCGCACTCCTGTGTTAGGGTTTGGGAGTGGAGAGTATGGGGGTCCCGTGTGTGTGAGCCGTCCCCTGCTCCTCCTTGTCCTCCGTCTCCCACTGCTGCAGCTGCCGCTGAGGGGGGTGGATGTGTTGGAGCCGTCGGAGTGGTACGAGGGGGGTGGCGTGTGAGCGGTGCTAGTGGTTCAGCAGGGGGTGTGTGAAAGGGGTGTGGGACAGTTGGGGGAGGTTGACCGGAGGTAGCCGACATGTCGTCCGCAGCGCCTGAAGTCCAGAGAGCCACGACCCCCTGTGGCCGTGTAGTCCGGGGCTCTGCGCCCGGTAGCCACCGTGTGAGCACTCCTGGTAGTCCAGAGAGCCACGACCCCCTGTGGACGTGTAGTCCGGGGCTCTGCGCCCGGTAGCCACAGTGTGAGCACTCCTGGGAGCACAGTGAGCCAGCTGCGCCTGTCGCCGTGCAGCCCGGGTTTAGCCTGGTAGCGTCAGTGCTGCGCACTCCTGTTGCCCGTGTGTCTGCTGTGTCTGCAGCTTCAGCCGTCGCCTCTCATCTTCTCGCCCTCCACAGTTTCTCCTCCTCCTCACTTGCCCTCTGTGATAGCCTCTAGCTTTGCTTATCCTTGTGAACTATTGCACTGCCTGCTTGTTGTGTTGATTGTACCCCACTTTGACTATGGGGGTGTGTCAGAATGTCGATGTTTGTCTAGCCTGCAGTGGGGTACTCTATAGCGAGTACAACCCAATTAGGGTTTCCTATATGTATCTCAACTGCTGCTAGTGAAAACCCCCTCATTCCTGTTTCTAGGTTCTGCCTATTGTTTTGATAGGTGCTGCTCGTGGTACTCCCCGCACTCCCCTCTTTGAGGGGTGCTCCCCCTCCCCTCTTACCCCCTCCTACGCCTCCGCAGCTGCTGCTGTCGACCTCCTTGGTGCTGAGAAGGTCGCAGCTGCTTCCGCTCCAAGTGGGAAGCGCAGCGGCTTCAGGGCGGGCAAGGGTGGCAGGGGTGGCGGACGTGGCGGTGGAGGGGGCGGTGGTGGAGGCGGCGGGGGCGGTGGAGGTAGTGGCGGTGGTCGTGGGGGTGGAGGTAGTGGTGGGGGCGGTGGTGGTGCCGGGAGCAGTGGCGGTGGCGGCGGCGGGGGCGGCGGAGGGGGGAGTGGTGGTGGCGGCGGTGGTGGGGGCTTGGGTGACACCAGTGGTGGCCAGGGGCAGCAGCAGCAGCAGAAGCAGCAGCAGCGTCAGCGCCAGACCCCCACTTCCCAGCAGCTTCTTGACTAGTATGCCGGGCGTGGGGCGTCTGAGGGTCCTGGTCGCTGCCCCTATATCATTCGCACAGGTCCCCGCGATTGTCGCCAGTGCACAGGGTATCACACTGAGTACCGCTGCTTCGCTCGGCTTAGTGACGCCTGGCGCGTCAAGTTTCCTGATGCTACTGAGTTCCCCAACTGGGCAGACCTGCTTAGGCGTGATGTACCTATCTTTGATCTTGACTATGAGGCTATTCTTGCTGCCATGTATGCATTGACTGTTAGTGCTGAGGGTGACTGCTGTCAAACATTGTATGTTTACATTGTGTAGGCTATAGTGGGTTTAGCCTTAGGGGGTACACAAACTTAGGGTTTCCTACTTGTACCCAACTTTGTGCTAGTTCATTCATTCGTGTTTCTTTGATTCTGACATGGTTTCAGAGCAGGTCCTCCGCTAGGACCGATTTTTTTAGGGCCCACCACTACTGACTGCCTACTAGCGCCCTCGTGCGCCCTACTGTCGGAGCGCCCTCGAGCGCCTCCCCCCAGCGCCCTCGTGCGCCCCTCCTTAGCGGCCCTGTAAGGCCCCGCGACCCGCCCCTTAGCGGCCCCGTCGGCCCCGCGAGCTGCCCCTTAGCGGCCCCTTACGGCCCCGTCGACCCCGCGCGCCGCCCCTTAGCGGCCCCTCACGGCCTCGTCGACCCCGCGCGCCGCCCCTTAGCGGCCCCTCACGGCCTCGTCGACCCCGCGCGCCGCCCCTTAGCGGCCCCTCTCGGCCCCGTCGACCCCGCGCGCCGCCCCTTAGCGGCCCCTCTCGGCCCCGTCGACCCCGCGCGCCGCCCCTTAGCGGCCCCTTACGGCCCCGTCGACCCCGCGCGCCGCCCCTTAGCGGCCTCTCTTGGCCCCGTCGACCCCGCACGCGCCCCACCTAGAGGCCCCGTCGGCCCCGTCGACCCCGCGCGCGCCCCACCTAGCGGCCCCGTCGGCCCCGTCGACCCCGTGCGCGCCCCCCTTAGCGGCCCCGTCGGCCCCGTCGACCCCACGCGCCGCCCCTTAGCGCCCCGCACGCGACAGCCACGGCCCCGCCATAACCGAGCCGCCCAGCCCGAGCCGAGCCGCGCCGCCCGAACCGAGCCGCGCCGCCCTGCCCTACCCCGCGCCCGCCCTTGGGACGGCCGCCCCTGGCCCCTGGACCAGCCGACACTGCAGCAGCCGCCCCCGGCCCCTGGAGCAGCCGCACCTACAGCCGCCCCTGCAGCGGCCGCCCCTGGCCACCTGGGACAGCCGCCCCTGCAGCAGCCGCCCCTGGCCCCTGGAGCGGCTGCCGTCGCGGCCCAGCCCCGCCCTGCAGCAGCTGCCGCGGAGCTCCCTGCCGCGGCCCGGCCCCGCCCTACAGCTGTAGCGGCCCTGCTGTCGCTGCCGTCTTGCGCCTGCCCTTCCTACCACTGGTGAGCACTGCCCTGCCCAAACTGCCACTGCTACTGTTTTTACAGCTCCTGCTGCTACTGCTGTTACTACTGCTACTGCTGCTCCTGGCGTGGCCAGATGCAGCTCTACGGCCGTCCGCGTTTGTCCCTCACGCCCCAGCAGCTTCGTGAGTGGTACGCCAGTTGGGGTTGTCGGGGTGGCCGTAGTGGGCGTCGTCCTGGAGTGGGTAGTTCGGGAACTTCTTGTAGTGGCCCGGTGCAGCAGCAGCGTCGTCCGCGCGACCCTCTTTCGCCTCAGCAGTTTCGTGAGTGGTACGCTCAGAGTAGAGGGTCGCTGAGTACTGCTCGCTGCCCGTACGTTATTAGCACGGGTGCCTGGACTGGTCAGCCTTGCGGGACGCGTGGTCACACAGAGTCCCACTGCTTCGCCCGTCTGACTGACGCTTGGCGTACAGAGTTTGGCGACGACGTTGAGCTCCCCGACTGGGTGGAGCTGCTTGGACAGAGGATAGATATCTTTGCTCTTCCCTATGATGCTATTCTCACTGCCATGTATGCATTGTCTACTAGTACCGAGGGAGCCTGTCACCTGTGTGTGCCGCCTGACCCAGGTATCCAGTCTGCTGCTCTAGGTACTGGTGAGGCTGCCGCACTAGGTGCTCGTGTGTCGGTTGCCTCAGGTGCTGGTGAGGCTGCCGCTCTAGGTGCTAGTGTGTCTGTTGCCCCAGGTGCTGGTGAGGCTGTTGCTCTAGGTGTTCGTGAGTCAGCGCCCCCTGGTACTGAGACTACTGAGGCACTGCACACCTTCACACTGGACTCAGGTGCTTCTCGCTGTTTCTTTCGTGACCGCACTGCCCTTGAGCAGCTTACTCGGCCAGTTGCTGTCTCCCTTGCTGACCCCTCTGGGGGTCCGGTCATTGCGACCTCCTCCACTGTCCTTCCTTGTCCTGCGGTTCCGTCGGGCACACTGTCAGGTCTCCACCTCCCCTCGTTCTCTACGAACTTGGTGGCGGGCTGTGCGCTCCAGGACGGGGGTGTCCACCAGTTCACCCCTGCCTACGAGCGTGTGACACACTGCACGTGTGCTCGGACGGGCCGTCACCTGGCTACCTTCACTAGGCAGCCGGGGTCGGACCTGTACACACTGACCACTGAGTCCCCTCAGGTAGCTGCGTCTGCGTCTGCGTCAGGTCAGCTGTCTGCCCCCTGCTCGTGACGCTCTCTGGCGCACGAGACTGTCCTCTGGCACCACAGCCTTGGTCACTCGTCAGTGCAGCGCCTTCGTGCCATGCACAAACGGTACCTTGTCTCTGGTCTTCCCCGGGTACTCCCTCCCCTCCCACCCTCGCCTGCTCCTCCCTGTCTTCCTTGTGTCGAGGGGCGGCAGTGCGCCGCTCCTCACTCCTCCTCGTTTCCCCCGACGACTGCTCCCTTGCAGACGCTCCACATGGACGTGTGGGGCCCAGCCCGCGTCCGTGGACAGGGTCAGGAGAGGTACTTCCTGATCGTTGTTGACGACTACTCGCGCTACACCACGGTCTTCCCCTTGCGCACCAAGGGTGAGGTCCCTGCTGTTTTGATCCCTTGGATCCGCGCTTCTCGTCTCCAGCTCAGCGAGCGATTCCACTCGGACTTTCCTGTCTTGCGTCTGCACTCTGACAGAGGTGGTGAGTTCTCCTCCGACCTCTTGGCAGCCTACTGTGCGGAGCACGGCATTGATCAGTCGTTCACGCTTCCGGCCTCTCCACAGCAGAATGGGGTTGCTGAGCGCCGCATTGGCTTGGTCATGGAGGTCGCTCGTACCTCCTTGATTCATGCGGCTGCCCCCCACTTTCTGTGGCCGTTTGCGGTCCGATACGCTGCGCATCAGCTCAACCTCTGGCCCCGTGTCTCCTTGCCGGAGACCTCACCCACACTGCTGTAGACGGGGGAGGTTGGCGATGCGTCACGTTTTCGGGTCTGGGGATCTCGAGCTTTTGTCCGCGATACGTCTGCGGACAAGCTCTCCTCCCGCGCTGTTCCTTGTGTCTTCCTTGGCTTTGTCCCGGACGCGTCTGGTTGGCAGTTTTACCACGCCACCTCGCACCGTGTCCTGCCCTCTCAGGACGTCACTTTTGACGAGTCGGTGCCCTACTACCGCCTCTTCCCCTACCGCACTGCCCCGCTCCCCCCCCCGCCTCTCTTCCTCGCGCCAGGTGCTGCTGTGGTAGACCCCCTCCCCCCTCATGGTGCCGCTCCCTCAGGTGTGTCCCAGGTAGACCCGGTTGAGCCTGTCGAGGTAGCTGTCGACTCTCGTCCTGCTAGGGGTGCTGAGCCTGGGGGTGCGGAGCCTGGGGTTGCGGAGTCTGGGGGTGCTGAGCCTAGGGGTGCGGAGCCTGCGGGAACTGAGTCTGGGGGTGCTGAGTCTGGGGGTGCTGAGCCTGGGAGTGCTACACCTGGAGGAGCTCTCTCCTCAGAGCAGCTGCGTGAGTGGTACTTACAGTACTGCAGCCTCAGGAGGGGTGCTTCTGGAGCTAGGAGCGCTGCTGGTGCTAGTGCTTCCCCTCCTAGGCGGGCGCTGCCCTCTCCCCAGCAGCTCCGAGAGTGGTACGCTCGGCACTGCAGTCTCCGGAGTGGCGCTCCTCGCGTCGCGGACCCTGGTGCTGCTGGTGCTGCTGGAGGTGCTACTGGTGCTGGTGCTGCTGGAGGTGCTGGTGCTGCTGACGCTGCTGGAGGTGCTGCTGGTGCTGGAGCTACTGGAGCTACTGGAGGTGCTGCTGCTGTTGGCGGTGCTGCTGGCGCTGCTGGAGGTGCTGCTGGTGCTGGCGCTGCTGGAGGTGCTACTGGTGCTGGTGCTGCTGGAGGTGCTGGTGCTGCTGACGCTGCTGGAGGTGCTGCTGGTGCTGGAGCTACTGGAGCTACTGGAGGTGCTGCTGCTGCTGGCGGTGCTGCTGGCGCTGCTGGAGGTGCTGCTGCTGCTGGCGCTGCTGGAGGTGCTGCTGGTGCTGGTGCTGCTGGAGGTACTGGTACTACTGACGTTGCTGGAGGTGCTGCTGCTGCTGGAGCTACTGGAGCTGCTAGTCCTGGAGGTGCTCGTACTGGAGGTTCTGGAGCTGCTGGGACTGAGCCTACTGAGGGGGTTGGAGCTGGAGGTGCTGAGCGGCCGAGGCCGTACTACGTTGCACTCCTTCAGCAGGTTCTTGGTCTCCCGCCCTCTACTGGTCCTTCTCCTCCCCTACTGAGTCCACCGTCTGTCCAGTCGCAGTCACAGTTACAGTCTGCCTCTCCGCTGCCTGCTCCTTCTCCTTACACTGCGCCGTCGGGTAGTCTTACGGAGCGTCGTGAGCCTGAGTCTCGGCCTCCGTCGCCTGAGTCTAGTCCTGCGTCTTCTGCGTCTCGTCCAGAGTCGCCTGTCCGCACTGCCCGCACTGGTCGTCGTGCTCCACGTGAGCGTCCTCCTCCTGTCCTAGGCACTCACTACATGACCCTGCGTCCGTCCACTGCTCCACAGCGCGTCCCTCTGCCGCCTCCTCCTGCGTCCTCTCTTCCTGATGTTGCCGACCCGCCGTCAGACCTTACTCGTGCTGCCAGTCCTACTGTCGCGCGTCTCCTTGCCACTGTTGTCACTGACCCTACCTTTGAGTCCTCTGCTGCGTCTGCTCTAGTCGCTGAGCTTGTTGACTTTGCTGCCGCCTGTCGTCTAGACTACGCCGCTAGCCTTGTCGCTGAGTCTGAGTCTGTCTGTCCTCCGTCCGTCGGGGGTGAGTGTGCTCTTGGCACGGACGTCCTTGAGGACAGACAGGAGGAGTTTGAGTGCTTTGCTGTTGCTTTACCTCATCTCGTGTCCATGCTGATTGCCCCTGAGGGAGACCCGGATGCACCAGACATCCCGACCCCACGCTCCTACGCAGAGGCGATGGAGGGTCTCTACTCCTCTCAGTGGCAGACAGCCATGGACGCAGAGATGGCTTCCTGGAAGTCCACAGGCACCTACATTGACGAGGTTCCCCCACCTGGGGCGAACATCGTCAGTGGCATGTGGATTTTCAGGGTGAAGCGGCCGCCGGGTTCTCCGCCTGTCTTCAAGGCGCGTTACGTTGCACGAGGCTTCAGTCAGCGAGAGGGAGTTGACTTCTTTCAGACCTTCTCCCCGACCCCGAAGATGACCACTCTTCAGGTTCTGCTGCACATCGCTGCTCAGCGTGGCTACGAGCTCCACTGCCTTGACTTCAGCACTGCGTTCCTACAGGGCACCCTGCACGAGGAGATCTGGCTGCGCCGCCCACCTGGCTTCACTGGGTCGTTCCCTCCTGGTACCCAGTGGAGCCTCCGGCGGCCAGTCTACGGTCTCCGCCAGGCGCCCCGTGAGTGGCACGACACACTGAGGACTACTCTTGCTGCTCTTGGGTTTGCTCCTTCTACTGCTGACCCGTCGCTGTTTCTACGCACCGACACCACTCTGCCGCCGTTCTACGTTCTCGTGTACGTAGACGACTTGGTCTTTGCTACTGCTGAAACTGAGGCACTCGCCCACGTGAAGTCGGAGCTGCAGAAGAGACACACGTGCACAGACCTGGGTGAGCTGACAAGCTATCTTGGCTTGCGGATCACCCGGGACAGAGCACAGCGCACCATCACCTTGACTCAGTCACACATGGTGCAGCAGGTCCTTCAGCGCTTCCGCTTCACGTACTCCTCGCCTCAGTCCACTCTTCTGCCTACCGGTCACTCGCTCTCAGCTCTGCCTTCGAATGAGTCCGTAGAGCCGAGTGGCCCGTATCCAGAGCTTGTGGGCTGCCTCATGTACCTGATGACCTGCACTCGACCTGACCTTGCATACCCTCTTAGCATCCTAGCACGCTATGTCGCTCCTGGCCGTCACCAGAAGGAGCACATGGATGCCGCTAAGAGGGTGTTGCGCTACTTGTGCAGTACGTCGGGCATGGGGCTTGTGCTTGGAGGACGGCGCGACGTTGTCCTCACTGGACACTCAGACGCTTCTTGGGCTGACGACCAGGCTACACAGCGGTCGTCTCAGGGTTACACCTTCAGCCTTGGCTCTGGCTCAGTTTCTTGGCGTTCTACACGCTCTTCCTCTGTTCTCAGCTCCAGTTGTGAGGCTGAGATCTACGCCACAGCCATGGCTGCCCAGGAGCTTCGCTGGCTCACCTACCTGCTGACCGACCTGGGAGAGCGGCCTCGTTCTCCTCCAGTGCTGTACGTCGACAACAAGGCCGCCCTTGCCTTGTGTCAGGAGCACAGACTGGAGCACAGAACGAAGCACATCGCTCTGCGCTACTTCCTTGCTCGAGAGCTGCAGCAGCGTGGTCAGCTTCGTCTTTCGTACGTGGCCACTCGGGCCAACACTGCTGATGTGTTCACCAAGGCGCTTCAGCCTTGTGATCATCAGCGTTTCTGTACTGTTCTAGGCCTTGTGCCTACTGTCCCTCACTTGCTCACTTCTTGACTTTGCTTGTACTGTGATCTCTATATATATACCTGCATGCTTACACTTGCTAGGTTGTGATCACTGTACCTCTTGTTTATTATCAAACTGCATGTGAACTGGTCTTGTGACCGCTTGCTTGTGCTCGGAATTTGTGTGGTATCCTTGAGATCCACCCTGAGCTTTGCTTTGCTTTGCTTTGCTTTGACTGGTCTTGTGACCCTCTGGTTGTCTCCCACTTCGCCTATGGGGGTGTGTCAAACATTGTATGTTTACATTGTGTAGGCTATAGTGGGTTTAGCCTTAGGGGGTACACAAACTTAGGGTTTCCTACTTGTACCCAACTTTGTGCTAGTTCATTCATTCCTGTTTCTTTGATTCTGACAACTGCTACTTGTGTGTGCTGCCTGACCCCGGTATAGCCCCAGGTATAGCGCCTGTGGCACTAGGTGCTTGTGAGTCTACTCCTCCTGGTACTGCGTCCGCACAGGCCTTGCACACCTTCACACTTGACTCTGGTGCTTCCCGCTGTTTCTTTCGCGACAGCACCACAGTCACTCCCCTCCCTGCACCTGTTCCTGTCTCACTGGCTGACCCCTCTGGGGGCCCAGTGCTTGCACGGTTTTCCACTGTGCTTCCGTGTCCGGCGGTCCCGTCTGGTGAGCTGTCTGGTCTCCACCTCACCTCGTTCTCTACGAACTTGGTGAGCAACGCCGTCCTTCAGGATCACTGGGTTGACACCTTTACTCCTGGAGGACAGCGTGTGGCGATCTGCACGTGCTCCGGGACCGGCCGTCACCTGGCCATGTTCACACGTGCGCCTGGGTCTAGTCTGTACACCCTCACCACTGCGTCGCGCTCCACCCCTTTGTCTCCCCAGCTGTACGCGTCTGCTCAGGTAGCTACCCAGTGTGAGTGTCGCCGGCTGTCTCACGACACTCTCCTGTGGCACCACCGCCTTGGTCACCCCTCCCTGCCTCGCCTTCGTAGCATGCACTCTCGCTTCCTGGTCTCTGGACTTCCCAGGTCTCTGCCTGCCCTCCCTCCCTCGCCTGCGCCGCCCTGCATTCCTTGCGTCGAGGGGCGGCAGCGCGCCGCTCCTCACTCCTCCTCGTTCCCTCCCACAGAGGCTCCACTGCAGACTCTCCACCTGGACGTGTGGGGCCCAGCCCGCGTCCGTGGACAGGGCCACGAGCGGTACTTCCTGCTGGTCGTCGACGACTACACGCGTTACACCACGGTCTTCCCCTTGCAGCGCAAGGGGGAGGTCCCTGATGTTTTGATCCCCTGGATCCGCGCTGTTCGTCTCCAGCTCCGCGAGCGGTTCCAGTCGGACTTTCCTGTCCTGCGTCTGCACTCTGACAGGGGTGGTGAGTTCTCCTCAGACCTCTTGGCAGCCTTCTATGCGGAGCACGGCATCCGCCAGACGTTCACGCTTCCGGCCTCTCCGCAGCAGAATGGGATTGCTGAGCGCCGCATTGGCTTAGTCATGGAGGTCGCTCGTACCTCCATGATCCATGCGGCTGCCCCCCATTTTCTGTGGCCGTTTGCGGTCCGGTACGCCGCGCATCAGCTCAACCTCTGGCCCCGTGTCTCCTTGCCGGAGACCTCGCCCACACTGCTGTGGACGGGGAAGGTTGGAGATGCGTCGCGTTTCCGGGTCTGGGGTGAGATACCACCGCGGACAAGC
The DNA here is from genome assembly GCA_947471745.1 of Closterium sp. Naga37s-1. Lineage (NCBI taxonomy): Eukaryota > Viridiplantae > Streptophyta > Zygnematophyceae > Desmidiales > Closteriaceae > Closterium > Closterium sp. Naga37s-1. The sequence goes on along the minus strand of CANJKZ010000247.1, from coordinate 791,174 downwards.
TCTCCGCTCGCGCCATTCCCTGCGTCTTCCTTGGCTTTGTCCCTGACGCGCCTGGCTGGCAGTTTTACGACCCCGCCTCGCGCCGTGTCTTTCCGTCTCAGGACGTCACCTTTGACGAGTCCGTCCCCTTTTACCGTCTCTTTCCCTACCGCACTGCCCCTCGCCCCCCCCCGCCGCTCTTTCTCGCCCCAGGTCCTCCCCAGGTAGACCCCCTCCCCGCGCCAGGTCCTGCTCCTTCAGGTGTTTCTCAGGTAGACCCTCCCGTGCCTGCGCCTGTTGAGGTCACTGGTGACTCAGGTCCTGCTGGGGGTGGTGCTGTCTTTGGGGGTGCTGGGCCTGGGGATGCGGAGCTTGGGGGTGCTGAGCCTGGGGGTGCGGAGCTTGGGGTTGCTGAGCCTGGGGGTGCGGAGCCTGCGCGTGAGGACCCAGGAGGTGCTGAGCCGGGGGGTGCGGAGTCTGGGGGCGCTGAGCCTGAGCGTGAGGAGCCTGGAGGTCCTGAGCCTGGGGGTGCTGTGTCTGGAGGTGCTGAGCCCGAGCGTGAGGAGCCTGGCGGTACTGAGTCTGGGGGTGCGACGCCTGAGGGTTCTGAGTCTGCTGCTGCGCGGTCTCCTTGGAGTAGCCGCCTTCGTCCGCGTGTGCCTCTCACCTCACAGCAGCTGCACGACTGGTACGGTCGCCGTCAGGGTCGCGCTTCTGGAGCTCGGGGCTCTGCCGCTGGAGGTACTTCTGCTGACGTCACTGGAGCTGGGAGTGGTGCTGGTCCCGGAGGTGCTCGTACTGGAGGTGCTGGAGCTGCTGGGGCTGGAGGTGCTGCTGAGCCTGAGGGTGCTACTGCTGGAGACCCTGGGTCAGAGGGTGCTGCTGCTGGAGACACTGGGGCTGGAGACCCTGGGACTGGGGGTGCCGGTTCTGGGGATGCTGCTGCTGGTGGAGCTGGTCCTGGAGGAGCTGGCGCTGAGTGTTCTGGAGCTGCTGGAGGTGCTGGAGCTGCTGGGGGTACTGGAGCTGCTGGTGCTGGTGGCACTGCACAGCCGCGCCTGTTATTCGCTCCACCGTCTCCGTCGTCTCAGCCACCGCCTGACTCTGTACTTCGCCAGGTTCTTAGTCTCCCTTCGTCTACTGGTCTTCCGTTACAGCCTGGCTCACCGCTGCCTGCTCCTTCTCCTTACGCTGAGCAGACAGGGGGTCTTACTGAGCGTCGTGAGCCTGCGTCGCGTCCTGTCTCGCCTGTCTGTTCTGGTCGTTCCGGTCGTCGTGTTCCTCGTCCGCGTCAGTCGGCTGTCCCCGGCACCCACCTCGTAGTCCGTCGTCCACCTGGATGCGAAACGGAATACTGACTGGGTCGTTTTGTGGGGTGGGGATGAGGGGAGCAGCTGAAGAAGCTAGTACACAGGAGATGAAAATGGAATCAGTGTTTTCGTGCAGCGGGGAGAATGGGCGAATGTGGGTCTGATTTACAAGGTGGGGTGTCAGCTAGGCCTGTCAAAGATCTCTCTGGTGGGACATTTGCTGAAGGTTTGTCTTAGGCTTTCTACTCGACGCCTTCGTAGTTTTTTGGGGAGATCTGGCAGGATTTGCTGCTTGTTTGCTCCTTGGAAATGTATTTTTTTTATGCTCCATGTGTAACGTGCTGAACTAGCGGAGCACTCACGCTCAAGTGACCTCAAATGTCACCTGGCACATCCTGTGGGAACTTTCAGGGTTCAGGGTGGCATCCCAACCAAGAGCACGATAAAAACAAAAAAAATATCACGGTAGTAGCAATATAACGAAACATGCTGGCGCTTAGTACGACCAAGGTCGACAGTAGCATGCAAAAGGCCGTAGACCAAGAGTTCAATACATCGGTTCTCCCATAGACCGCACGGTAGCAGCAGGGGCTAGATGAGTGGTATGAGTCCATCAGGCTGTGAACTTGCCCCCAGGTGTCCCTGGCTTGATGGGGCGATGCGGCCTTGGTGCTGGTGGGAGAGGGAGAGGGGAGAGGGGAGGGGGAGAGGGAGAGGGAGAGGGGAGAGGGAGAGGGAGAGGGAGAGGGAGAGGGGAGAGGGGAGAGGGGAGAGGGGAGAGGGGAGAGGGGAGAGGGGAGAGGGGAGAGGGGAGAGGGGAGGGGAGAGGGGAGAGGGGAGAGGGGAGAGAGGGGAGAGGGGAGAGGGGAGAGGGGAGAGGGGAGGGGAGAGGGGAGAGGGGAGAGGGGAGAGGGGAGAGGGGAGGGGAGAGGGGAGAGGGGAGAGAGGGGAGAGGGGAGAGGGGAGAGGGGAGAGGGGAGGGGGTAGATGGAGACGGGAAGGGGAAGATAAAGAGGATGGCACGTGCAAATGGGGAATGGGACAGCTTTGGATAGGTGAAACGGTGGGACGAGTCTGGTGAGAACTAATGGGTGGGAACCAATGGGCGGGAAACAGCAACGGCAGATTGGTGAGGGGAGTGACTGACCATTGGGGTTGCCCTGCTCGTAGAAGCGTCTGAAGAGGTCCACTGCTTCGCTGGCCAGTATGCCCCCCTCGCACTGTAGCTGGCTGCCTGCCATGACCGTGCTGCTGCTGCTGGTGGGTGCGGGGAGGGGAAGAGCGGAGCAGGGACAGCTGACCGTTGGGGTTGCCTTGGTCGTAGAAGCGCCTGAAGAGGTCCACTGCCTCGCCGGCCAGTATGCCCCCCTCGCACTGCAGCTCTGTGCCCTGTGCTCCCGGGCTGCTGGTGGGCGGGGGGACGGGGAGGAGAGAAGAGGGCGGAGGGGAGGTGCGGAGGAAGGGAGGAGGGGAGGGGTGGATGGTAGGAAGGAAGGGGACGGGTTAGGAGGGGAGAAGGGGGAGGAAACAGAGGTAATGATAGTAGACGGAAGGTAGCAGTGGGAAGGTGCGGAACCAGCATGGCACACGAGTGCTTGCATGGCAGTGGGTGGCGTGAAGTGAGACGGCTGTTAGGCGCCTGAAAGATCATGGCTTGGGAGTGCTGACGGTGTGGGGGGCGGTGGTGCGAGTGAGGGTAATGAGATAGCAGAGCATCGATAACAGTGAGAGGAGCAGCGTGACTGTGGGGAGAGAGAGGAAGAGGGGTCCGACTGCAAGGGTGTGTGAGGAAGGGCGAATAGGGGAAGAAAGGAGAAGATCAAAGCTGATGATCACATGCAGTCAGCTCGTTGCATGAGTTGGTGTGAAAGAAGGCAGGGGGAGTGAGGTGTGAGGCATGAGTTGGTGTGGGAAAGAAGAACGTAAAAGGGAGGGGGGAGTGGGTTGCGGAAGGCAGGAGCAGGCAGGTGGGGTAGTGCAAAAGGTGGGCGGGGCAGGGGTTGTAGCGTAGCGTACAAGGGCGGGCAGGGGCGGCATCCTTTGGCGTGTACTGATAGCACGGATCCACAACCGCCAAAGCGGTCGTTGGGACAGCCGTAGAACACACGGGTGAGCCCTGAGGGTGGAGGGGGGAAGGGGAGGGAGGGGAGGAGGTGGGAGGGGAGCAGGGAGGGGGGGGGGGAGGAAGGGGGAGGAAGGGAGGGAGGGGAAGAAACACGCAGTGAGGGAGGAAGTTGGAACACTGAAGCATTCAAATAATTAAATGACAGGGTTGGTATGCAGAGGGGAGTTGGATTGGGAGGTGGGGTGGGGGCGAGCGGAAACAAGGGGGGAGAGTAAGGGCGGTTAAGACAGCTGGAGGGCAGACGCGGATGCCTGGGGAAAAGGGGTGGGAGGCTGGGGGGGGGAAGACGGGGGACGGAGGAGAATGGGGAGAAAAAGGGGGGAAAGAGGAAGGAGGCGGAACGGGATGAGGCGAAGGGGGAGGATGCAGGAAGGGGGAGGAGGCGGGAAGGGGGAGGAGGCGGGAAGGGGGAAGAGGCGGGAAGGGGGAAGAGGCGGGAAGGGGGAAGAGGCGGGAAGGGGGAAGAGGCGGGAAGGGGGAAGAGGCGGGAAGGGGGAAGGCGGGAAGGGAGTGGAGAGGTTGTGAGACAGAGGGGACGGAGGTCACGGGGATAAACAGCTGAAGATCGCATGGAAGAAAGGCCATGCAGGGGTGGGGGAGGGGAGGGGAGGAGAGAGAGGGGAAGGGGAGGGGAGGTAAAAGAGAATGGAAGAAAAAGGTGGACACTATTTCAGTAGAAAACGGGGCTATGATGCAAGAAACGCAGTAATTGCTGGCTCTGTCCCCCCCCTCCCACCCCTCCCACCCCTCCCACCCCTCCCACCCCTCCCACCCGTCCTACCCATCCCACCCATCCCACCCATCCCACCCATCCTGTCCATCGTACCCAGCAGGGAGAGGGCACCAGCGCACATGATGCAGGGCTCACATGTCACAAACAGCTCGCTCTCCCCCACCACCTGCAGCAACCGACCGTACCGCTCCTCCTCATCCCTCCCGTCCTCCCCGTCGTCTCTCTCTCGCCCCTGCCGCTCCTCTGCCTCGTCCTCTCCCTCTCTCCCAGTCGTTCTCTCTATCTCTTTCTCCTCCTGCCCATCCTCCCTTTCTGCTATATCCCGCCCTTCCTCTAATCTCTCCCTCTCTCTCTCCCCAGCTGATCCCTGGCTGCCACGTGTCTCTGTGCCATTCGCTGCACCGTTCGTTGATGCTGCTCTTGGTGGGTCAATCGCCCCTAAGCATTCGTTAACCTGCCCGGGAGAAAGAGATTCCAGCAGCGAATCAACGGCCTCCATCTCAGCATGACGGGTTGCCTGACAAAAAAGAAAACAAAAAAAAACAAACAAACAAAGACCACAGGTTCTTTAAGAGCGTGTATCGTGCTGCGCCGTCCAAAGGCTTGGCCCTTGTTGCGGATTGTTGAAGGGCTACCTATCGTACTTGGTAAGGTGGTGGTTGAATCTTGGACGAGCGAAGGGACTGAGGTGTGAAGAGGTAGTAACGTTCAGGGGACAAGAGAGGAGAGAGAAGAGGAGCGAGGAGAGGAGAGGGGAAGAGAGTAGAGGCGAGGAGAGGAGAGGAGAGGGAAGAGGAGAGAGGAAAGGGGAGGGAAGGAAAGGAGAGGAGAGGAGAGGAGAGGAGAGGAGAGGAGAGGAGAGGAGAGGAGAGGAGAGGAGAGGAGGAGACGCACGTTTCTGGTTTCGTTGGTTCTATTGCTGCCTGCTGCTACGACTTTATTGTTGTGCACTATCACACAGCTGCAGGGAAACGGGTAAAAGAGAGAAAGAAGGAAATAAGGAAAGAAGGAAAGAAGGAAAGGAGGAAAGAAGGAAAGAAGGAAAGAAGGAAAGAAGGAACGAAGGAAAGAAGGAAAGAGGGAAAGAAGGAAAGAAGGAAAGAAGGAAAGAAGGAAAGAGGGAAAGAAGGAAAGAGGGAAAGAAGGAAAGAAGGAAAGAAGGAAAGACAAATACACAAGAGAACCGAGACAAGGAAGCGTTATCAGGGGGTAAGGTACATGAACATATGAACATACGAGGAGTGGGGATGGATGGAGAAAGTGGGGGTGGGAGGGCGGTTGAGGGGGACAGGGGGGAAGGGGGAAGGAACAAGCAGGAAGGGAAGCGAAAGTCGTGCAAGGGAGAGAGAGAAAACGATGGGAACAGGGACGGGTAAAGGAGATTGGAGGAAGGGGAAGGGGGCAGGCCGCAGGGGAGAGGGGGGAGAGAGGGGATAGGGGATGGGGGAGGGGTGGGGGATTGGTGAAGGGAGGCAGGGAGTGCGAGGCTGTTCTCACCCCACAGGGACTTCTAGTCTCGTCAGTGCAGCCTCCGCCTTTCCTTGCACGCACACACCGGCACGAGGGCACGAGGAGACGAGGAGACGAGGAGAGGAGCGCAGGAGGGCACGAGGGCATGAAGGCAGGACAGGAGGGCACGGGCGTATGGGAGGAGTATGGACACGCACCAGCATGCAACACGTCAGATGGCAGTTAGAGAGGAACAGGGGAGAACGAGGTGCGGAGGGAGGCGAATCACGAGCAGGGCGGCTGGTGATATCCGACAGAGGGACGAGAGAATCGGAGCGGAGGGGAGAAGGGGGGACGGTGGAATGGGGAGGGAGCTGCGAGGCGGGAGAGGGGGAAGGGGGGGGGGGAGAGGAGCGGAATGGGGCGGGGGGGGTGGACGATGGAGCAGCGCAGAGGAGAGCAGCGCGGAGCGGGAGGACATGTGCAATAGCTGAGAGGAGCGGGAGAGCAAAGAGTGCCACGTCATGCACCTGCGCGATGGCGAGGCGCATGAAGTGGACTCTCCTCTCGCGCTCCGAGGCAAACGGCGCGAATGCCGCCGCGTCTCCCGCCATGGCGCAAGGGGAAGCTGCGCTGAAGATCGAGATCGAATCCATCAGAAAGTTTGTGGGCCAGCCTCAGACAGCCCTCCAGGCAAACCGAATTCCGAGGAGCAGCACGTCCCAAAGAAAATATCGGAAAAACAATCATTTTAGATTCGTCAGGGATTCAACAAACCATCTCTGTGAAACTAAGAATGATCATTACCATGGGCATTTCTAGAGCAAGGGGCGGCAATGTCTAGACATGCTTTGCGGAAACTCGGCAAACAATCTCTAGGGTTTCACCTAACTTGACAAGTGCTATGCTGCGGGATTGCTTCCGGAATGAACAGTGACGATCACTCCTGGCTTTGCGATACACGCGTAGATTCGCGTTACCAGTGTTTTGGTTCGTTTGCTCTATAACAAACTCAAGTTTACCGATTCTAACTAATAAGTGACACAATCGGACAGTCACACCCCAATAGCCGAGGTGATTGTAGGCATTATCTCTGATAAGTACACGGAACCCAAACGTTACTCGCTAAACATAAATTGCATACTGTAAATATTCCGCTGTAGCGAGCGGACATAAACCCAGCAAAACCCTATGACAAAAAATCAGATGGCTACAGTGAAAGTACACTACCAAAACTACGGGTTTATCTCCACCTTCATATTTTGCAACAGATGCATAATAATCCCTAAAGGTTCTCATGCCACAATAATGAGTACCCTATATAAATGAATGTTAAGATTAGTTGGGGGCCTCCTAAATATATAAATATATATGTAGCCCGTACATAGATATCATAATGCGACTCCAGGCTACTAATACATATATTTAAAGCTGCGCGCAAATCAGCTCAGCCTACACACGGCCTGTCAGAATGTTATTCTCTAGCCTGTAGTGGGGTGCTCTATAGCGAGTACAACCCATCTAGGGTTTGCTATATGTATCCTCATTGCTGCTAGTGAACTCCTCCTCTTTTGCCTAAACTTCTCTTGCCTAGCTAGGACTTACCTAGCTATGGCTCCTAACTCTACCTACTATTTTCTCATGGTATCAGAGCATCTACGCTCCTGGCCTGTGGGCCCACCTAACTGCTTCCGCTGCTACTCTGTGTGTTGCACGCCCCGTGGCGTGCGACGGATTTCTCTTCCCGCCGCGCGCTCGGAGCGTGCGGCGGTTTTCTGCCCGCCGTGCGCCCCGAGGCGCGCGGCGGTTTTCTGCCCGCCGTGCGCCCCGGGGCGTGCGGCGGTTCTCTGCCCGCCGTGCGCCCCGAGGCGCGCGGCGGCCTTCTGCCCCGTCGGTCCGCGCGTCGCCCCCGGGGGGCGCTTCGACGGGCGACGGGGACCAGCCCGTCGTCCCCCGTCGCCCGTCCTGGCCAGCGCGGGCTGCGCTAGCCCCGAGCGCGGCCCGTACGGGCTGCGCCCGGCCCGCGCGCGGCCCGTACGGGCTGCGCCAGGCCCGCGCGCGGCCCGTACGGGCTGCGCCAGGCCCGCGCGCGGCTCGGGCCGCCTGCGCGCGGTTCGTCGGGCTGTGCCAGGCCCGTGGGCGGCCCGTTCCTCTCTGTCCCTGAGCTGTTCGCTGTCCCCCGTGCTTCTGACGGTGCCCCACCCCTGCTGCTGCCCGTTCTCCTGAATTAGGGTTTGGGGGTGAGGAGTGTGGGGGTGGCGGTTGTGTGTTACTCCCCTTGCTCCTCCTCCTCCCTGGTCTCCCACTGCTGCAGCTGCCGCTGAGGGGGGTGGGTGTGTGGGAGCCTAGGGTTTAGGGTTTTAGGGGGGTGCGTGGGAGTGGAGCTAGGGTTTGAGCAGTGGGTGTGTGTCGAGGGTGTGGGGCAGTTGGAGGAGGTTGTGTGGAGGTACCTGTCGTGTCGCCTGCAGCGCCTGTAGTCCGTCGCCCTTGCTTCGGTAGCCAGTGAGCCTGCTGCACCAGTCGCCAGTGGGTCCGTTGCTCCTGCCGCTCTTCTATAGCCGCCGAGCCAGTTACTCCAGTAGTCCGTCGCCCTTGCTTCGGTAGCCTCTGAGTCAGCCGCTCCTGTGCCCGTGCCTCTGCAGCTTCAGTCGTTGCCTCCCATCTTCTCTACCTCCACAGCTCCTCCTCCTCCTCCTCACTTGCCCGCTGTGATTAGCTCTAGCTTTGCTTATCTTTGTGAACTCCTGCTCTATACCTGCTTGCTCATTGTACTGATTACACCCCACTTTGTGTGAAGATGAGCAGTAGAAGAAGGCGCCAAAGAGGCGCTCCTCACTCCTCCTCGTTCCGCTCCTCACTCCTCGTTCCCTCCCACAGAGGCTCCACTGCAGACTCTCCACCTGGACGTGTGGGGCCCAGCCCGCGTCCGTGGACAGGGCCACGAGCGGTACTTCCTGCTGGTCGTCGACGACTACACGCGTTACACCACGGTCTTCCCCTTGCAGCGCAAGGGGGAGGTCCCTGATGTTTTGATCCCCTGGATCCGCGCTGTTCGTCTCCAGCTCCGCGAGCGGTTCCAGTCGGACTTTCCTGTCCTGCGTCTGCACTCTGACAGGGGTGGTGAGTTCTCCTCAGACCTCTTGGCAGCCTTCTATGCGGAGCACGGCATCCGCCAGACGTTCACGCTTCCGGCCTCTCCGCAGCAGAATGGGATTGCTGAGCGCCGCATTGGCTTAGTCATGGAGGTCGCTCGTACCTCCATGATCCATGCGGCTGCCCCCCATTTTCTGTGGCCGTTTGCGGTCCGGTACGCCGCGCATCAGCTCAACCTCTGGCCCCGTGTCTCCTTGCCGGAGACCTCGCCCACACTGCTGTGGACGGGGAAGGTTGGAGATGCGTCGCGTTTCCGGGTCTGGGGTGAGATACCACCGCGGACAAGCTCTCCGCTCGCGCCATTCCCTGCGTCTTCCTTGGCTTTGTCCCTGACGCGCCTGGCTGGCAGTTTTACGACCCCGCCTCGCGCCGTGTCTTTCCGTCTCAGGACGTCACCTTTGACGAGTCCGTCCCCTTTTACCGTCTCTTTCCCTACCGCACTGCCCCTCGCCCCCCCCCGCCACTCTTTCTCGCCCCAGGTCCTCCCCAGGTAGACCCCCTCCCCGCGCCAGGTCGTGCTCCTTCAGGTGTTTCTCAGGTAGACCCTCCCGTGCCTGCGCCTGTTGAGGTCACTGGTGACTCAGGTCCTGCTGGGGGTGGTGCTGTCTTTGGGGGTGCTGGGCCTGGGGATGCGGAGCTTGGGGGTGCTGAGCCTGGGCGTGCGGAGCTTGGGGTTGCTGAGCCTGGGGGTGCGGAGCCTGCGCGTGAGGACCCAGGAGGTGCTGAGCCGGGGGGTGCGGAGTCTGGGGGCGCTGAGCCTGAGCGTGAGGAGCCTGGAGGTCCTGAGCCTGGGGGTGCTGTGTCTGGAGGTGCTGAGCCCGAGCGTGAGGAGCCTGGCGGTACTGAGTCTGGGGGTGCGACGCCTGAGGGTTCTGAGTCTGCTGCTGCGCGGTCTCCTTGGAGTAGCCGCCTTCGTCCGCGTGTGCCTCTCACCTCACAGCAGCTGCACGACTGGTACGGTCGCCGTCAGGGTCGCGCTTCTGGAGCTCGGGGCTCTGCCGCTGGAGGTACTTCTGCTGACGTCACTGGAGCTGGGAGTGGTGCTGGTCCCAGAGGTGCTCGTACTGGAGGTGCTGGAGCTGCTGGGGCTGGAGGTGCTGCTGAGCCTGAGGGTGCTACTGCTGGAGACCCTGGGTCAGAGGGTGCTGCTGCTAGAGACACTGGGGCTGGAGACCCTGGGACTGGGGGTGCCGGTTCTGGGGATGCTGCTGCTGGTGGAGCTGGTCCTGGAGGAGCTGGCGCTGAGTGTTCTGGAGCTGCTGGAGGTGCTGGAGCTGCTGGGGGTACTGGAGCTGCTGGTGCTGGTGGCACTGCACAGCCGCGCCTGTTATTCGCTCCACCGTCTCCGTCGTCTCAGCCACCGCCTGACTCTGTACTTCGCCAGGTTCTTAGTCTCCCTTCGTCTACTGGTCTTCCGTTACAGCCTGGCTCACCGCTGCCTGCTCCTTCTCCTTACGCTGAGCAGACAGGGGGTCTTACTGAGCGTCGTGAGCCTGCGTCGCGTCCTGTCTCGCCTGTCTGTTCTGGTCGTTCCGGTCGTCGTGTTCCTCGTCCGCGTCAGTCGGCTGTCCCCGGCACCCACCTCGTAGTCCGTCGTCCACCTGGATGCGAAACGGAATACTGACTGGGTCGTTTTGTGGGGTGGGGATGAGGGGAGCAGCTGAAGAAGCTAGTACACAGGAGATGAAAATGGAATCAGTGTTTTCGTGCAGCGGGGAGAATGGGCGAATGTGGGTCTGATTTACAAGGTGGGGTGTCAGCTAGGCCTGTCAAAGATCTCTCTGGTGGGACATTTGCTGAAGGTTTGTCTTAGGCTTTCTACTCGACGCCTTCGTAGTTTTTTGGGGAGATCTGGCGGGATTTGCTGCTTGTTTGCTCCTTGGAAATGTATTTTTTTTATGCTCCATGTGTAACGTGCTGAACTAGCGGAGCACTCACGCTCAAGTGACCTCAAATGTCACCTGGCACATCCTGTGGGAACTTTCAGGGTTCAGGGTGGCATCCCAACCAAGAGCACGATAAAAACAAAAAAAATATCACGGTAGTAGCAATATAACGAAACATGCTGGCGCTTAGTACGACCAAGGTCGACAGTAGCATGCAAAAGGCCGTAGACCAAGAGTTCAATACATCGGTTCTCCCATAGACCGCACGGTAGCAGCAGGGGCTAGATGAGTGGTATGAGTCCATCAGGCTGTGAACTTGCCCCCAGGTGTCCCTGGCTTGATGGGGCGATGCGGCCTTGGTGCTGGTGGGAGAGGGAGAGGGGAGAGGGGAGGGGGAGAGGGAGAGGGAGAGGGGAGAGGGAGAGGGAGAGGGAGAGGGGAGAGGGGAGAGGGGAGAGGGGAGAGGGGAGAGGGGAGAGGGGAGGGGAGAGGGGAGAGGGGAGAGGGGAGAGAGGGGAGAGGGGAGAGGGGAGAGGGGAGAGGGGAGGGGAGAGGGGAGAGGGGAGAGGGGAGAGGGGAGAGGGGAGGGGAGAGGGGAGAGGGGAGAGAGGGGAGAGGGGAGAGGGGAGAGGGGAGAGGGGAGGGGGTAGATGGAGACGGGAAGGGGAAGATAAAGAGGATGGCACGTGCAAATGGGGAATGGGACAGCTTTGGATAGGTGAAACGGTGGGACGAGTCTGGTGAGAACTAATGGGTGGGAACCAATGGGCGGGAAACAGCAACGGCAGATTGGTGAGGGGAGTGACTGACCATTGGGGTTGCCCTGCTCGTAGAAGCGTCTGAAGAGGTCCACTGCTTCGCTGGCCAGTATGCCCCCCTCGCACTGTAGCTGGCTGCCTGCCATGACCGTGCTGCTGCTGCTGGTGGGTGCGGGGAGGGGAAGAGCGGAGCAGGGACAGCTGACCGTTGGGGTTGCCTTGGTCGTAGAAGCGCCTGAAGAGGTCCACTGCCTCGCCGGCCAGTATGCCCCCCTCGCACTGCAGCTCTGTGCCCTGTGCTCCCGGGCTGCTGGTGGGCGGGGGGACGGGGAGGAGAGAAGAGGGCGGAGGGGAGGTGCGGAGGAAGGGAGGAGGGGAGGGGTGGATGGTAGGAAGGAAGGGGACGGGTTAGGAGGGGAGAAGGGGGAGGAAACAGAGGTAATGATAGTAGACGGAAGGTAGCAGTGGGAAGGTGCGGAACCAGCATGGCACACGAGTGCTTGCATGGCAGTGGGTGGCGTGAAGTGAGACGGCTGTTAGGCGCCTGAAAGATCATGGCTTGGGAGTGCTGACGGTGTGGGGGGCGGTGGTGCGAGTGAGGGTAATGAGATAGCAGAGCATCGATAACAGTGAGAGGAGCAGCGTGACTGTGGGGAGAGAGAGGAAGAGGGGTCCGACTGCAAGGGTGTGTGAGGAAGGGCGAATAGGGGAAGAAAGGAGAAGATCAAAGCTGATGATCACATGCAGTCAGCTCGTTGCATGAGTTGGTGTGAAAGAAGGCAGGGGGAGTGAGGTGTGAGGCATGAGTTGGTGTGGGAAAGAAGAACGTAAAAGGGAGGGGGGAGTGGGTTGCGGAAGGCAGGAGCAGGCAGGTGGGGTAGTGCAAAAGGTGGGCGGGGCAGGGGTTGTAGCGTAGCGTACAAGGGCGGGCAGGGGCGGCATCCTTTGGCGTGTACTGATAGCACGGATCCACAACCGCCAAAGCGGTCGTTGGGACAGCCGTAGAACACACGGGTGAGCCCTGAGGGTGGAGGGGGGAAGGGGAGGGAGGGGAGGAGGTGGGAGGGGAGCAGGGAGGGGGGGGGGGAGGAAGGGGGAGGAAGGGAGGGAGGGGAAGAAACACGCAGTGAGGGAGGAAGTTGGAACACTGAAGCATTCAAATAATTAAATGACAGGGTTGGTATGCAGAGGGGAGTTGGATTGGGAGGTGGGGTGGGGGCGAGCGGAAACAAGGGGGGAGAGTAAGGGCGGTTAAGACAGCTGGAGGGCAGACGCGGATGCCTGGGGAAAAGGGGTGGGAGGCTGGGGGGGGGAAGACGGGGGACGGAGGAGAATGGGGAGAAAAAGGGGGGAAAGAGGAAGGAGGCGGAACGGGATGAGGCGAAGGGGGAGGATGCAGGAAGGGGGAGGAGGCGGGAAGGGGGAGGAGGCGGGAAGGGGGAAGAGGCGGGAAGGGGGAAGAGGCGGGAAGGGGGAAGAGGCGGGAAGGGGGAAGAGGCGGGAAGGGGGAAGAGGCGGGAAGGGGGAAGGCGGGAAGGGAGTGGAGAGGTTGTGAGACAGAGGGGACGGAGGTCACGGGGATAAACAGCTGAAGATCGCATGGAAGAAAGGCCATGCAGGGGTGGGGGAGGGGAGGGGAGGAGAGAGAGGGGAAGGGGAGGGGAGGTAAAAGAGAATGGAAGAAAAAGGTGGACACTATTTCAGTAGAAAACGGGGCTATGATGCAAGAAACGCAGTAATTGCTGGCTCTGTCCCCCCCCTCCCACCCCTCCCCACCCCTCCCACCCCTCCCACCCCTCCCACCCGTCCTACCCATCCCACCCATCCCACCCATCCCACCCATCCTGTCCATCGTACCCAGCAGGGAGAGGGCACCAGCGCACATGATGCAGGGCTCACATGTCACAAACAGCTCGCTCCCCCCCACCACCTGCAGCAACCGACCGTACCGCTCCTCCTCATCCCTCCCGTCCTCCCAGTCGTCTCTCTCTCGCCCCTGCCGCTCCTCTGCCTCGTCCTCTCCCTCTCTCCCAGTCGTTCTCTCTATCTCTTTCTCCTCCTGCCCATCCTCCCTTTCTGCTATATCCCGCCCTTCCTCTAATCTCTCCCTCTCTCTCTCCCCAGCTGATCCCTGGCTGCCACGTGTCTCTGTGCCATTCGCTGCACCGTTCGTTGATGCTGCTCTTGGTGGGTCAATCGCCCCTAAGCATTCGTTAACCTGCCCGGGAGAAAGAGATTCCAGCAGCGAATCAACGGCCTCCATCTCAGCATGACGGGTTGCCTGACAAAAAAGAAAACAAAAAAAAACAAACAAACAAAGACCACAGGTTCTTTAAGAGCGTGTATCGTGCTGCGCCGTCCAAAGGCTTGGCCCTTGTTGCGGATTGTTGAAGGGCTACCTATCGTACTTGGTAAGGTGGTGGTTGAATCTTGGACGAGCGAAGGGACTGAGGTGTGAAGAGGTAGTAACGTTCAGGGGACAAGAGAGGAGAGAGAAGAGGAGCGAGGAGAGGAGAGGGGAAGAGAGTAGAGGCGAGGAGAGGAGAGGAGAGGGAAGAGGAGAGAGGAAAGGGGAGGGAAGGAAAGGAGAGGAGAGGAGAGGAGAGGAGAGGAGAGGAGAGGAGAGGAGAGGAGAGGAGAGGAGAGGAGATGGGGAGACGCACGTTTCTGGTTTCGTTGGTTCTATTGCTGCCTGCTGCTACGACTTTATTGTTGTGCACTATCACACAGCTGCAGGGAAACGGGTAAAAGAGAGAAAGAAGGAAATAAGGAAAGAAGGAAAGAAGGAAAGGAGGAAAGAAGGAAAGAAGGAAAGAAGGAAAGAAGGAACGAAGGAAAGAAGGAAAGAGGGAAAGAAGGAAAGAAGGAAAGAAGGAAAGAAGGAAAGAGGGAAAGAAGGAAAGAGGGAAAGAAGGAAAGAAGGAAAGAAGGAAAGACAAATACACAAGAGAACCGAGACAAGGAAGCGTTATCAGGGGGTAAGGTACATGAACATATGAACATACGAGGAGTGGGGATGGATGGAGAAAGTGGGGGTGGGAGGGCGGTTGAGGGGGACAGGGGGGAAGGGGGAAGGAACAAGCAGGAAGGGAAGCGAAAGTCGTGCAAGGGAGAGAGAGAAAACGATGGGAACAGGGACGGGTAAAGGAGATTGGAGGAAGGGGAAGGGGGCAGGCCGCAGGGGAGAGGGGGGAGAGAGGGGATAGGGGATGGGGGAGGGGTGGGGGATTGGTGAAGGGAGGCAGGGAGTGCGAGGCTGTTCTCACCCCACAGGGACTTCTAGTCTCGTCAGTGCAGCCTCCGCCTTTCCTTGCACGCACACACCGGCACGAGGGCACGAGGAGACGAGGAGACGAGGAGAGGAGCGCAGGAGGGCACGAGGGCATGAAGGCAGGACAGGAGGGCACGGGCGTATGGGAGGAGTATGGACACGCACCAGCATGCAACACGTCAGATGGCAGTTAGAGAGGAACAGGGGAGAACGAGGTGCGGAGGGAGGCGAATCACGAGCAGGGCGGCTGGTGATATCCGACAGAGGGGCGAGAGAATCGGAGCGGAGGGGAGAAGGGGGGACGGTGGAATGGGGAGGGAGCTGCGAGGCGGGAGAGGGGGAAGGGGGGGGGGAGAGGAGCGGAATGGGGCGGGGGGGGTGGACGATGGAGCAGCGCAGAGGAGAGCAGCGCGGAGCGGGAGGACATGTGCAATAGCTGAGAGGAGCGGGAGAGCAAAGAGTGCCACGTCATGCACCTGCGCGATGGCGAGGCGCATGAAGTGGACTCTCCTCTCGCGCTCCGAGGCAAACGGCGCGAATGCCGCCGCGTCTCCCGCCATGGCGCAAGGGGAAGCTGCGCTGAAGATCGAGATCGAATCCATCAGAAAGTTTGTGGGCCAGCCTCAGACAGCCCTCCAGGCAAACCGAATTCCGAGGAGCAGCACGTCCCAAAGAAAATATCGGAAAAACAATCATTTTAGATTCGTCAGGGATTCAACAAACCATCTCTGTGAAACTAAGAATGATCATTACCATGGGCATTTCTAGAGCAAGGGGCGGCAATGTCTAGACATGCTTTGCGGAAACTCGGCAAACAATCTCTAGGGTTTCACCTAACTTGACAAGTGCTATGCTGCGGGATTGCTTCCGGAATGAACAGTGACGATCACTCCTGGCTTTGCGATACACGCGTAGATTCGCGTTACCAGTGTTTTGGTTCGTTTGCTCTATAACAAACTCAAGTTTACCGATTCTAACTAATAAGTGACACAATCGGACAGTCACACCCCAATAGCCGAGGTGATTGTAGGCATTATCTCTGATAAGTACACGGAACCCAAACGTTACTCGCTAAACATAAATTGCATACTGTAAATATTCCGCTGTAGCGAGCGGACATAAACCCAGCAAAACCCTATGACAAAAAATCAGATGGCTACAGTGAAAGTACACTACCAAAACTACGGGTTTATCTCCACCTTCATATTTTGCAACAGATGCATAATAATCCCTAAAGGTTCTCATGCCACAATAATGAGTACCCTATATAAATGAATGTTAAGATTAGTTGGGGGCCTCCTAAATATATAAATATATATGTAGCCCGTACATAGATATCATAATGCGACTCCAGGCTACTAATACATATATTTAAAGCTGCGCGCAAATCAGCTCAGCCTACACACGGCCTGTCAGAATGTTATTCTCTAGCCTGTAGTGGGGTGCTCTATAGCGAGTACAACCCATCTAGGGTTTGCTATATGTATCCTCATTGCTGCTAGTGAACTCCTCCTCTTTTGCCTAAACTTCTCTTGCCTAGCTAGGACTTACCTAGCTATGGCTCCTAACTCTACCTACTATTTTCTCATGGTATCAGAGCATCTACGCTCCTGGCCTGTGGGCCCACCTAACTGCTTCCGCTGCTACTCTGTGTGTTGCACGCCCCGTGGCGTGCGACGGATTTCTCTTCCCGCCGCGCGCTCGGAGCGTGCGGCGGTTTTCTGCCCGCCGTGCGCCCCGGGGCGTGCGGCGGTTCTCTGCCCGCCGTGCGCCCCGAGGCGCGCGGCGGCCTTCTGCCCCGTCGGTCCGCGCGTCGCCCCCGGGGGGCGCTTCGACGGGCGACGGGGACCAGCCCGTCGTCCCCCGTCGCCCGTCCTGGCCAGCGCGGGCTGCGCTAGCCCCGAGCGCGGCCCGTACGGGCTGCGCCCGGCCCGCGCGCGGCCCGTACGGGCTGCGCCAGGCCCGCGCGCGGCCCGTACGGGCTGCGCCAGGCCCGCGCGCGGCTCGGGCCGCCTGCGCGCGGTTCGTCGGGCTGTGCCAGGCCCGTGGGCGGCCCGTTCCTCTCTGTCCCTGAGCTGTTCGCTGTCCCCCGTGCTTCTGACGGTGCCCCACCCCTGCTGCTGCCCGTTCTCCTGAATTAGGGTTTGGGGGTGAGGAGTGTGGGGGTGGCGGTTGTGTGTTACTCCCCTTGCTCCTCCTCCTCCCTGGTCTCCCACTGCTGCAGCTGCCGCTGAGGGGGGTGGGTGTGTGGGAGCCTAGGGTTTAGGGTTTTAGGGGGGTGCGTGGGAGTGGAGCTAGGGTTTGAGCAGTGGGTGTGTGTCGAGGATGTGGGGCAGTTGGAGGAGGTTGTGTGGAGGTACCTGTCGTGTCGCCTGCAGCGCCTGTAGTCCGTCGCCCTTGCTTCGGTAGCCAGTGAGCCTGCTGCACCAGTCGCCAGTGGGTCCGTTGCTCCTGCCGCTCTTCTATAGCCGCCGAGCCAGTTACTCCAGTAGTCCGTCGCCCTTGCTTCGGTAGCCTCTGAGTCAGCCGCTCCTGTGCCCGTGCCTCTGCAGCTTCAGTCGTTGCCTCCCATCTTCTCTACCTCCACAGCTCCTCCTCCTCCTCCTCACTTGCCCGCTGTGATTAGCTCTAGCTTTGCTTACCTTTGTGAACTCCTGCTCTATACCTGCTTGCTCATTGTAGTGATTACACCCCACTTTGTGTGAAGATGAGCAATAGAAGAAGGCGCCAAAGCTAGGAAAGCCCTAGCTAGGCAAGAAACAGTTTAGGCAAAGAGGGGTTGCACTAGCAAGAGTGAGGATACAAATAGCAAACCCTAGAAGGGTTGTACTCGCTATAGAGCACCCCACTACAGGCTAGAGCATAATATTCTGACACACCCCCATAGCCAAAGTGGGGTGTAATCAGCAGAGCAAGCAAAGCAGTACAAGCTCAGGGTGGATCACAATGTCACCACACATTCTGAGCACAAGTTCAAGAAGCAATAGTTTAAAGTTCACAATTATGAGCAAAGCTAGTGGTAGTCACAACGGGCAAGTGAGGAGGAGGAAAGAGACTATGAGAGGAGAGGAGGTAGTGGGCGGCAGCTGAAGCTGCTGGCACACGGCGCAACTGGAGCAACTGGCACACGGGCAACTGGAGCAACTGGCACACTGGCAACTGGAGCAACTGGCACACGGGCTACTGGAGTAACTGGCTCCGCGGCTAAAAGTAGCGGCAGACGAGCAACGGACTCACGGGCGACTGGAGCAACGGGCTCACGGGCGACTGGCGCAACGGGCTCACGGGCGACTGGCGCAACGGTCTCACGGGCGACTGGAGCTGCTGGCTTCACGGCGGCCACCCCCTTCAACCTCCCCAAACTATCCCACTCCCCCTGACACACACCCGCTGCTACACCGCTAGCTCCACTCCCCCTTCACCCCCCCTTAGTACCACTCCAACGGCTCCAACAAGTCCACCCCCCCTCAGCGGCAGCTGCAGCACAGGGAGACGGAGGAGGAGGAGGAGCAGGGAACGGCACACAGTGGCTTCACCCCCATACCCCTCACCCCCAAACCCTAATTCAGGAGAACGGGCTGTAGGAGGGGTGGGGCGCCAGTAGAAGCACGGGGGACAGCGGGGAGGGCAGGGGCAGCGAGGAACGGGCCGCCCACGGGCCTGGCACAGCCGCCCGAACCGCGCGCAGACGGCCCGAGCCGCGCGCGGGCCTGGCGCAGCCCGTACGGGCCGCGCGCGGGCCTGGCGCAGCCCGTACGGGCCGCGCGCTGGCCTGGCGCAGCCCGTACGGGCCGCGTCCGGGCCTGGCGCAGCCCTTACGGGCCGCGCGCAGCCTGTACGGGCCGCGCACAGGCCACGACGGGCGACGGGGGGCGACGCGCGGGTCCCCGTCGCCCGTCGCAGCGCCTCCCGAGGGCGACGCGGCGAGGGACGGGGCAGAAGCCCGCCGCGCGCCTCGGGGCGCACAGCGGGCAGAGAACCGCCGCGCGCCACGGGGCGCACGGCGGGCAGAAAACCGCCGCACGCCTCGGGGCGCACGGCGGGCTGAAAAAACCCTAATTTCGACGCCGCGCACCACGGGGCGCGCGGCGGACAGGGAGTAGCAGTAGCAGCGGAAGCAGTGAGGTGGGGCCCACAGGCCAGGAGCATATCGCTCTGATACCATGTGAAGATGAGCAGTAGAAGAAGGCGCCAAAGCTAGGAAAGCCCTAGCTAGGCAAGAAACAGTTTAGGCAAAGAGGGGTTGCACTAGCAAGAGCGAGGATACAAATAGCAAACCCTAGAAGGGTTGTACTCGCTATAGAGCACCCCACTACAGGCTAGAGCATAATATTCTGACACTTTGGCTATGGGGGTGTGTCAGAATGTTATTCTCTAGCATGTAGTGGGGTGCTCTATAGCGAGTACAGCCCATCTAGGGTTTGCTATGTGTATCCTCATTGCTGCTAGTGAACTCCTCCTCTTTTGCCTAAACTTCTCTTGGGGGCCTCCTAAATATATAAATATATATGTAGCCCGTACATAGATATCATAATGCGACTCCAGGCTACTAATACATATATTTAAAGCTGCGCGCAAATCAGCTCAGCCTACACACGGCCATGCTATTACCAGGGCTCGAGCATATATGTTAAGATTAGTTGGGGGCCTCCTAAATATATAAATATATATGTAGCCCGTACATAGATATCATAATGCGACTCCAGGCTACTAATACATATATTTAAAGCTGCGCGCAAATCAGCTCAGCCTACACACGGCCTGTCAGAATGTTATTCTCTAGCCTGTAGTGGGGTGCTCTATAGCGAGTACAACCCATCTAGGGTTTGCTATATGTATCCTCATTGCTGCTAGTGAACTCCTCCTCTTTTGCCTAAACTTCTCTTGGGGGCCTCCTAAATATATAAACATATACGTAGCCCGTACATAGATATCATAATGCGACTCCAGGCTACTAATACATATATTTAAAGCTGCGCGCAAATCAGCTCAGCCTACACACGGCCATGCTATTACCAGGGCTCGAGCAAATATGTTAAGATTAGTTGGGGGCCTCCTAAATATATAAATATATATGTAGCCCGTACATAGATATCATAATGCGACTCCAGGCTACTAATACATATATTTAAAGCTGCGCGCAAATCAGCTCAGCCTACACACGGCCATGCTATTACCAGGGCTCGAGCATGCGCTGCAGGGGCGGGCATAAGAGCCCACAGCACGAAACAGACAAAACATTGTCTCCAGATGCAGCAGCTGACGTTGAGGCTCGTGATTGGGTACCGTGCTCAGACATGCGCGTCATGGGATTTAGATGAGCGCGCTGCAATGCAAAGCTCTCACAACCAGCTCAGGTGCGCGGGGTGACTGTCGGGATGGCTGGCTGGTTTAGGGTTGGAGGAGTCGGAGAGAGATCATCGATGCCCGCATCAGAAATCAAGAAACCGGCCTCATGACGAAAACTCCAAGCGCGCCTGTCTGGATCCCACGTGGGACCCGCCCCCACGTTGCGGGTGAGGATTGCAGCACGCACCCAGCGCTTGACGCGCTCGTGGTACCAGCGAACACCCTCGTCGTTCTGGGGTGCGCTACGTGTGAGCGACGTCCCACGCAGGAGCGGAATCTCAACCTGCACGATGCACACAGTTGGACTGTCAGGATGTGGATACAAATTCGCACAACACGTGTCTGCTCGTAACGAGAAATCAGCTTACACCAAACAGCCAGAACGCAATCACGTAGGTCAGCAGAACAAGCGGTGGCGGAATCGGGCGGCGAAAGGATGCCACGATAGCACGATCAAACGCCTCTGTGCCAAAAGGCAGACCCTCCTCGGAGAGATGCCACACCATCAACTCGAACGTGCCGGCCCCTGGCAAACACATCCAGGAGCGAACATACAAACACAGCACGCACACATCTTGTGTCAGATACGCAGGGAGATGAATTTGCGCAGGATCACACCGTTGCGTAAGGAAAAAAAATAACGCACTAGCTTTGTAGAGCGCGATGAAGTCCTTCCGCGAGATGAGAGGCACAAGGTCGCGGCTCGGCTCCGGGAATGACGATGCGTGGGTTGGCCGTGCCTTCGTATGGGAGCCCGTGCAGGATGTACACGAATGCGCAACCCTGCTCCCACTTCAGGCTGCGCCAAACCTGCATGCGACGCGTCTGTCAAAATAGTGAAGGAACGAATGACTGAACTAGCAAACAGGTGGGTACTAGTGGGAAACCTAAAAGTGTTGTACCCTATATGAACTACCCCACTACAGCCTACACAGACTATAGCATATAAGTTTGACACACCCCCATAGGCAAATTGGGGGAGAACAAGAGGTCACAAGACCGGTCAAGAAAGGCAAAGCAAGCTCAGGGTGGATCACGACGTCACCACGCAGTCTGAGCACAAGCAAATGGCCACAAGGCCAGTTCACATGCAGAGTTATATAAAGGAGAACAAGCAATACAGTGATCACAACATAGCAAGTATGCAGGTATATGTATAGAGATCACAGTACAAGCAGAGTCAAGAAGTAAGCAAGTGAGGCACAGTAGGCACAAGGCCTAGAACAGTACAGAAACGCTGATGATCACAAGGCTGAAGTGCCTTGGTGAAGACATCAGCAGTGTTGGCCCGAGTGGCCACGTAAGCAAGACGAAGCTGACCACGCTGCTGCAACTCTCGAGCAAGGAAGTAGTGCAGAGCGATGTGCTTCGTTCTGTGCTCCAGTCTGTGCTCCTGACACAAGGCAATCATGGCCTTGTTGTCGACGTACAACACTGGAGGAGAACGAGGCAGGTCTCCCAGGTCAGTCAGCAGGTAGGTGAGCCAGCGTAACTCCTGTGCAGCCATGGCTGTGGCGTAGATCTCAGCCTCACAACTGGAGCTGAGAACAGAAGACGAGCGGGTAGACCGCCAAGAAACAGAGCCGGAGCCAAGGCTGAAGGTGTAACCCTGTGACGACCGCTGCGTAGCCTAGTCGTCAGCCCAGGAAGCGTCAGCGTGACCAGTGAGGACAACTTGAGCCCGTCCTCCAAGCACGAGCCCCATGCCCGTACTGCACAAGTAGCGCAACACCCTTTTAGTGGCATCCATGTGCTCCTTCCTATGTCTGCCAGGAGCGACATAGCGTGCTAGAATGCTAAGAGGGTAGGCAAGGTCAGGTCGAGTGCAGGTCATCAGGTACATGAGGCAGCCCACAAGCTCTGGATACGGGCCACTCGGCTCTACGGACTCGTCCGAAGGTGGAGCTGAGAGCGAGTGACCGGTAGGCAGAGGAGTGGACTGTGGCGAGGAGTACGTGAAGCCGAAGCGCTGAAGGACCTGTTGCACCATGTGTGACTGAGTCAAGGTAATGGTGCGCTCTGCTCTGTCCCGGGTGATCCGCAAGCCAAGATAGCTTGTCAGCTCACCCAGGTCTGTGCACGTGTGTCTCTTCTGCAGCTCCGACTTCACGTGGGCGAGTGCCTCAGTGTCAGCAGTAGCAAAGACCAAGTCGTATACGTACACGAGAACGTAGAACGGCGGCAGAGTGGTGTCGGTGCGTAGAAACAGCGACGGGTCAGCAGTAGAAGGAGCAAACCCAAGAGCAGCAAGAGTAGTCCTCAGTGTGTCGTGCCACTCACGGGGCGCCTGGCGGAGACCGTAGACTGGCCGCCGGAGGCTCCACTGGGTACCAGCAGGAAACGACCCAGTGAAGCCAGGTGGGCGGCGCAGCCAGATCTCCTCGTGCAGGGTGCCCTGTAGGAAAGCAGTGCTGAAGTCAAGAGAGTGAAGCTCGTAGTCACGCTGAGTGGCGACGTGCAGCAGAACCCGAAGATTGGTCATCTTCGGGGTGGGGGAGAAGGTCTGGAAGAAGTCAACTCCCTGTCGCTGACTGAAGCCACGTGCAACGTAACGCGCCTTGAAGATAGGCGGAGAACCCGGCGGCCGCTTCACCCTGAAAATTCACATGCCACTGACGATGTTCGCCCCAGGCGGGGGAACCTCGTCGACGTAGGTGCCTGTGGACTTCCAGGAAGCCATCTCTGCGTCCATGGCTGTCTGCCACTGAGAGGAGTAGGGACCCTCTATCGCCTCTGCGTAAGAGCGCGGGGTCGGGATGTCTGGTGCATCCGGGTCTCCCTCAGGGGCAAGCAGCATGGACACGAGATGAGGTAAAGCAGCGGCAAAGCACTCAAACTCCTCCTGTCTGTCCTCAAGGACGTCCGTGCCAAGAGCACACTCACCCCCGACGGACGGAGGACAGACAGACGCAGACTCAGACTCAGACTCAGCAACAAGGCTAGCGGCGTAGTCTAGACGACAGGCGGTAGCAAAGTCAACAAGCTCAGCAATTAGAGCAGACGCAGCAGTGGACTCAAACGAAGGGTCAGTGACAACAGTGCCAGGAAACGCGTGACAGTAGGACTAGCAGCACGAAGGGAGTCAGACTCCGGGTCCGGACCGTCAGGAAGAGAGGACGCAGGAGGAGACGGCAGAGGGACACGCTGTGGAGCAGTGGAAGGACGCAGAGTCATATAGTGAGTGCCGGGGACAGGAGGAGGACGCTGACGCGGAACACGACGACCAGTGCGGACAGCGCGAACAGGCGACTCAGGACGAGACTTAGGCGACGCAGGACGAGACTCAGGCTCACGACGCTCCGTAAGACCTCTAGTCGGTCCAGAGTAAGGAGAAGGACCAGGCAGTGGAGAGGGGGGCTGTAACTGCAACTGCGACTGGACAAGCGGTGGACTCAGTAAGGGAGGAGTAGGACCAGTAGAAGGCGGGCCAAGAACCTGCTGAAGGAGCGGAACGTAGTACGGCCGCGGCCGCGCAGCGCCTCCAGAAACAGCAGAGACAGCACCAGTACCCTCAGCTCCAGGGTCTCCAGCTACAACTCCTGCAGCACCACCAGCTGCAGTACCTCCAGCAGCTCCAGCTCCAGAAGCACCTCCAGCAGCAACAGCTCCAGCACCTCCAGTTCCAACTCCTGCAGCACCACCAGCCCCAGCAGCTCCAGTACCTCCAGTACGAGCACCTCCGGGACCAGCGGCTCCAGCACCTGCAGTAGCTCCAACACCAGCAGGACCTCCAGCAGCGCCAGCACCTCCAGCAGCTCCAACACCAGCAGGACCTCCAGCAGCGCCAGCACCTCCAGCAGCTCCAACACCAGCAGGACCTCCAGCAGCGCCAGCACCTCCAGCAGCTCCAACACCAGCAGGACCTCCAGCAGCGCCAGTACCTCCAGCACGAGCACCTCCAGGACCAGCGGCTCCAGCAGCTCCAGCACCAGCAGCACCTCCAGTAGCAGGCCCCCTAGCTCCAGCAGCACGGCTACAGCGCCGAGCGTACCACTCACGCAGCTGCTGTGGAGAGAGGGGCTCCCGCCGTGACGGGACACTCGGAGGACCTCCAGACTCAGCACGCTCAGGCTCAGCACCCCCAGACTCAGCACCCCCAGGCTCCGCACGCTCAGGCTCAGCACCCCCAGGCTCCGCACCCTCAGACACAGCAACCCCAGGCTCAGCACCCCCAGGCCCCGCACCCGCAGGCTCAGCTCCCCTAGTAGTACCAGAGTCGACAGCTACCTCGACAGGCTCGAGAGGGTCTACCTGGGACACACCTAAGGGGTCAGGACCCTGAGGGGGGAGGGGGTCTATCGGAGGAGCACCTGGTGCTAGGAAGAGCGGCGGGGGGGGGGGGAGAGGGGCAGTGCGGTAGGGAAAGAGAAGGTAGTAAGATACTGAGTCGTCAAACGTGACGTCCTGAGAGGACAGAACACGACGCGAGGTGGGGTGGTAAAACTGCCACCCAGGCGCGTCAGGGGGGAAGCCAAGGAAGACGCAGGGAACAGCAGGGAGGACAGCTTGTCCGCGGAAGAATCGCGGACAAAAGCTCGAGATCCCCAGACACGGAACACAGACGCATCGCCAACCTTCCCTGTCCACCGAAGAGTAGGTGTGGTCTCCGGCAAGGAGACACGAGGCTGAAGGTTGATCTGATGCGCAGCGTACTGAACCGCGAACGGCCACAGAAAATGGGGAGCAGCCGCATGGATCATGGACGTACGAGCGACGTCCATGACCATGCCAATGCGGCGCTCAGCAATCCCATTTTGCTGTGGGGAGGCTGGAAGCATGAACGTCTGGCGAATGCCCTCCGCACGACAGAAAGCCCTCAGAAGGTCGGAGGAAAACTCACCACCTCTGTCAGAGTGCAGACGCAAAACAGGAAGGTCCGAGCCAAAACTCTCGCTGAGCTGGCGACGAGCACCGCGGATCCAGTCGATCAACACCTCAGTGACCTCACCCTTGCGGCGCAAGGGGAAGACTGTGGTGTAACGCGAGTAGTCGTCAACGACCAGCAGGAAGTAACGCTCGTGACCCTGTCCACGGACGCGGGCTGGGCCCTACACGTCCATGTGGAGAGTCTGCAGGGGAGCCTCTGTCGGAGGAAACTCGGAGGAGTGAGGAGCGGCGCGCTGCCGGCCCTCGACACAAGGAACACAGATAGGGGCCGGCCCCGGAGGAAGGGGAGGGAGGGTCCGGGGGAGACTAGAGACAAGGGTACGGGAGGCCATACCTCGAAGACGAGGCAGGGAGGGGTGACCAAGGCGGTGGTGCCAAAGGAGAGTCTCGTGTGACAGAGGCCGACACGAGCAGGGGGCAGACGCCGGACTAGACCTGGACGCGGCAGCAAACACCTGACCAGACGCGGCTACCTGACCAGGCGCAGTAACCGGAGGAGACGCAGTAGTCAGTGTGTACAGGCTCGACCCAGGTCGACGGGTGAACGTGGCCAGGTGGCGGCCCGTCCGCGAGCAAGTGCAGTGGGTCACACGCTGACCTCCAGGGGTGAACTGGTCAACCCACACGTCCTGGAGATCAGCTCCACTCACCAAGTTCGTAGAGAACAAGGGGAGGTGGAGTCCCGACAGCAAGCCCGACGGGGCCGCAGGACACGGTAGAACCGTGGAAGAGTGCGCAAGGATTGGGCCCCCAGTGGGGTCAGCCAGGGAGACTGCGACAGGCCGACTGAGCGGCGTGAGTGTGGTGCTGTCGCGAAAGAAGGAGCGGGAAGCACCTGAGTCAAGTGTGAAGGTGTGCAAGGCCTCAGCAGGTGCAGTACCAGAGAGAGCAGACTCACTAGCACCTGGAGCAGCAGACTCACTGGCACCTAGAGCAGCAGCCTCACCAGCACCTAGAGCAGGAGACTGACTAGCACCTAGAGCAGCAGCCTCTCCAGTACCTAGAGCAACAGACCCTATACATGGGTCAGGCGGTACACACAGGTAACAGGCACCCTCAGCACTAGTAGGCAATGCATACATGGCAGTGAGGATAGCATCATAGTCAAGAGCAAAGATATCCACCCTCTGCCGAAGCAGCTCCACCCAGTCGGGGAGCTCAGCCGCGTCACCAAACTCTGTACGCCAGGCGTCGCTCAGACCGGCGAAGCAGCGGGACTGTGTGTGACCTCTCGTCCCGCAAGTCTGACCAGCCCGATCACCTGTGCGAATGACGTACGGGCACCGAACGGTACTCCGAGACCCTCTACTCTGAGCGTACCACTCACGAAGCTGCTGGGGCGTAAGGGTCTCGCGCGGACGCCGCTGCAGCTGCATCTGGCCACTGCGAGAAGCACCCGACTGACCCGCTCCAGGGCGACTGCCACTACGGCCGCCGCCACAACCCCAACTAGCGTACCACTCACGAAGCTGCTGGGGCGTGAGGGACTCGCGCGGACGTCGCTGGAGCTGCATCTGGCCACCGCGAGTAGCAGCAGTTTCAGCAGTAACTCGGGAAGCGAACTCAGGTGTGCGGTAAGCGAGTTCAGGCGTGCTGAAAGCGAACCCAGGTGTGCGGTAAACGAGCTCAAGCGTGCCGGAAGCGAACTCAGGTGTGCGGTAAGCGAGATCAGGCCTGCCGGAAGCGAACTCAGGTGTGCGGTAAGCGAGCTCAAGCGCGCCGGAAGCGAACTCAGGTGTGCGGTAAGCGAGCTCAGGCGTGCCGGAAGTGAACTCAGGCAAACCCTAAAACGTTGCTCGACGGTGCTGGGCAGCGCGGGTAGGGCAGGTGCTCACCAGGGGAGGGTAGGGCAGGTGCCACCGGCGGCGTGTAGGGCAGGCGCGCGACTGGCGCGGGTAGGGCAGGCGCTCGACTGGCGGCTGCAGGCGCTCGACGGGCGGGCAGGGCAGGGCCGCTACAGCTGGTAGGGCAGGGCCGCGACTGGCGGGTCGGGCAGATCCGCGACGGGCGGGTTAGGCAGGGCCGCAACGGGCGTGTAGAGTAGGGCCGCGACGGGCAGCAGGGCAGGGCAGGCGCGCGACGGCGGCTGCAGGTAGGGCAGGCGTGCAACTGCGCGACTAAGGCGGGCGCGTGAGCGCGCGCGTAGGGCAGGGCCGCGACGGGCGGCTAGGGCAGGGCCGCGACGGGCCGTTAGCGCAGTGCCGCTACGGGCGGCAGTAGGGCAGGGCGCGCGACGGCGCAGGTGAGGCAGGCGCTAGGCACGCTTTGGGCAGGGCAGGATTTTTTTTTTAATCGTGGTGGGCCCTAAAAAACGTTCCCACGAGGGAACCTGCTCAGAATACCATGTCAAAATAGTGAAGGAACGAATGACTGAACTAGCAAACAGGTGGGTACAAGTGGGAAACCTAAAAGTGTTGTACCCTATATGAACTACCCCACTACAGCCTACACAGACTATAGCATATAAGTTTGACAGCGTCAACCAGCCGGTGCGCTTCGGGTCGTTGCTCCAGACCATATGAAGCAAGGAGAGCTAGTCCGCTGTCCGCAGGCGGAGAGCGCGACCGACGATCCGCTCGGCAAGACCCGGTGGCACCCAGAAGTTCATGTCGTTAACGGGGGTGTCGTACGCCAAAATGATGATAGCGTCCTCGACGACACCCTGACGAGCAAATGCCATAGAATGATCGTTAGTCGGACACTCATACTACAATACGGTTAGCGGCTGGCAAAGGTCACTGAATACGAACCTTGAAGCCTTTGTCCAGGGTGGGCACGAGCTTGTTTGCCACCTCCAGTCGGTCGGCCCAATAGCGCAGCCCCGTTGGCACGCGTCCAGTTGTCCCTGAGATACGCATCTCACGAGCGAGTGCGTCTGTAACCATGGGCAAGTGTGGTTCGTTTGTAGTCATGTCGGCATTGCTGGCGTGCGTGCCTGCCTGGTTCAGGCGCTGACGTGCCGAGGAGTGGTGCTCGGGGCTCCTGTCGCCACGGCGCGGCGTGCGCGGCGTGGTACTAGTGGTCGCATTCGGTCTAGCCGGCGCCGCGTGACCTGCACGAATGCCTTCCAGGCGACTGATGGTCGAGTTCAGCTCCATAATTCGCCGTTCCTGCTGCTCCACGCGAGCCGCCATTGCCGCGTCTACAGGTGTCTGGACATTGGCCGGGCGAGGTGTCGTATTAGCAGCCGGTGGTGCAAGCGCGGGTCCGCAACCACCAGCGCGCACGATACTTGAAGTTGGCATCGGTGCGTTGAAGCTGACATCGGTAAGTGAACGTTGAGATGCTCGGGCCTCTGCAAGCGTAAAACAAATGCCATCACAGACACGCTGGGGGTAGTTAGCTCACACACCTTACACAAGCGCCCTGTAATTGCTTCCGCCGAAACAGCGACCAACAATCGCTTGTATGGGACAGTGCCCTGCATACTACCTTCGGCCTAGTCGTCAACGAGATCCGGCGGATTGTCACTCGCGTCCTCCTCCGGTGCGTCCTCCACGTCCACGCGGTCCGCCCACGCAAGGTACTCCGTATCGGCAGGCGGCGGTGTGGTCTGCTCCGTGTCGTCGCCAGGTGATGGCGCACGACCAGGGCGGCCACTGCTCGTAGTGGGGCGTGTGGTACCGTAGTAAACCATGTCGTCGTCATCATTGCGCATACCAGCGTTACGTCGCCCAGAACGGCGTCCATAGTTAGCGGAATATATTCACGCGATATGATTTAAAGTTGTGCAATGTGTCTCTTGCATTGCAACCTGGCCTTAATGTATGCCAACGCATGTTAACTCTGGTAGAGCATACATCAAATCCAACCCCTGCTCCGACGTACAGGTGTAAAGTGCAGTAGCTACAACGCAAGAAACGGTCGACCAATCAGGTATCCAGGCTAGTCTACGCTGTAACCCGCATCCGACGTGGACGTGACGTGTCCACGCCAACGCTTGATATTATGCGCCGAATATTAGTACCCCTTCGCCTCGACACTCGTGCGTAGGTTGTGATAGGCGGTTTTTCTCGCTGTCTGCTGTGTTTGGATGCTAAACCAGAGGAGAAAATATCCTGATTGGTCGCTACAACAGTGTGCTATTGACGTGGAACCCCTCCGTTATCGACGCGGCTCGAACGCTTTTACCCCTATGTTTTGATGTGTTCGGTTTGTAGGCGGTCAACATGGCGCCTCAACAACGGGCTCGCGTAAGACACGGTGAATTTGGGCCATGAATGTTTATGTCACCGATTGTATTATTCTTCCTGCTCTATGCATGCGAATTGTAGAATTAACCGTCACATTAACATCATTTCCCTACGTCAACAAAGCAACCGCTCCAAATAATTACACACAATATAACAAGATGCGCAGAATGTAGAACCAGTCACAGCCTGAGGTCGAACTCCGAGTGATAGTCGTCCGGCCTATTGAGGTCGTAGTCTTGGTATACGAGGCGGAATAGCGGAGGGGTATCATGGCCCGGAGGAACTTCCCAAGGGTACACGCACATGTGTTTCCCCATGTTAGAAAACCAGAAGGCCATGTTGTGCGGGGGAATCTCCCACCATGCAAGCATGCCTAGAGAGTGTGCGAGAACGCCAGCAGGCATGCCGTCAACGCCGCCAACGTGGCTGAACTGACGGTATGGGTAAAGGCGCGGCTGTTGGATATTAAATTCTGCAAACTCTTTGCGCGCATCCTCCGCGCGGAAAAAATTGAATCGCCCATCTTGTACCTGCAAAATGTAACCGCGCCCGAAAGTGTTACCGATGTGGGGTTCGTTGATATTATACAACACGTTGAGCGTGAATATGAGCACTCACCTCCCAGCCCTTGCTCATGGCAAAGCGCGCCAGAAATAAACGGTAATCTTGCAGGGGCGCAATCTTGGACCGCATATCCGCAAGACTGGTCGCCTCATAGTTGATTTTTTTGTACCCGTGGTTAACGATTGCGACAAACTGCGTTACCGCCTCGTTGAAACCGGGGCCGTCACGAGAATCTTTGATGACGGCGTTGATGCATCCATGGTCCAGGAACGACAGTGGCGCGTTCGTCGACATGCATCGCGACGCTCGGAGCCTGGCAATGGCGAGGCGGCGCTGCGTTCCAGCGCTAGCGTGGCGCTCAGGCACAAGATGCGCGACCGAGTCGTACAACATCTTGGGGGTTGGAGTTCCGCTGCGTGCCAACACCCGGCTGTACTCGGCTTGCATTAGCACCGATGAGATATCAGGGAAATCCCGGACAAGCACGGAAGCCGATGGCGGGCGTGACAAAGCCGTGCGAAGTTTCGGCCAAGTGGGTCCACGATAGAAAGATGAACGACTATGGTCTACGGGGTCGTGCCTGCTGCGCCAGACAGCAGGCCTGGCAAGAAGCGCTGCGAGGGCGGGACTGGTATTCACCATTCTATGAAGCGGTAAGATCAAGATAGCAGGTGAGGCAAAGTGGTCAGTAAGTGGTGAACTACAACAACACCCCTGAAATGAATGTCGCGCATGCGGGGCGCGGAAAGATGAGCATCCGACTCGACATTGAGTTCTTCGGTAGCAGGGTATATTTTAAAACACAGCGTAACTGTTAGGACCATAAACACGCATCCCCCTAAACCCATGACGCACCACACTGTTAAAGACCCGCCCAGTGTTCAATCATCCGTAACCTAGGGTTGGATCTTCCACCACTCTCTGTCAGGGTGACGTGTAATTCCGTTCAATGTCAGTCAATCCTCACACGCACAACAGACTACCGGCTTGGATGGCTGTTTCTGGACGAATCAGTTTCGGCTCAACATTTTTTCGTCCAATTGTGTAATAGAGTTACCGCTTTCCGATAGGACAGTCATGTGGTGACGAATCTTTTCCCGTCAACATACGGGCACATAATGTTCTACGAGACATAGCCCGTTCCGATTGGACTATCAGAGTATGTTATTTGTGTAGCCTGCAGTGGGGTACTCAATAGTGAGTACAACCCCCTTAGGGTTTGCTATTTGTATCCTGCTGCTTGCTAGTCCAATCATTCCTTTTCTCAATTCTGTTCGTGCACACAACTCTCGATCCTACTTGGCGCCTCCTTCCTAGTCTTAGCACGGCCTAGGCTACTAAGCCTAGGCCCGTCTGCTAGTATGTTTGACATGGACTGCTGCAAATCGTTTTCCGGCAACACTTTATCGTCCAATGGTCGCAGAAAATGTACGTTCCACATGCAGAAGATTCGTCGCGGACAGTACTGATTCGTCGTGGATTAGTGTTTACGTGGCAGCGACGACTAATAATGCAACCAATAATGAACCGGGGCTGCACCCCATATGCCTGACTTGTGACGGGAACTGCTCGCATCCCCGTACAGCGTGCTCGCTTCAAGAGTGCGAGCAATGCTGAGTACCAGACGTATAAAATTGTGTATAAGTTCAGAGTATACAATCAGTATACCACCACGGTGAAGATTGGCTTCGCCCGTTTTCGCTGTACAGTTTCTGGCTGTACGATAGCACCCCAGGTTGCCCTATTCGCCTGTGAATGGTGCCTCACGCACTTTCGTTCGCGCTCGGCATTGTTCGCCCACAAGCAACGCAATCGTATGTGCCTGCGGTTACGATCACGCTTCAATCGCAACTACCTTGCTGTTCTTGGTAACGCACAGGCGGACAATGTATCACTGCCTGATCTCAATTCGGACGGAGAGGAAGTTAATGATGTTGACGACGCGCCGCATGCGGAGCAAACGGGCGATGCCCCTACGGTGCGTAGTACTCAACACATGGAAGCTCACGATCTTTTATTTGTAATACGTTGTTTGCTGAATCCTTATGGAGTTGCCGTGTGACAGGAGCCTTCGATCGAAGATGAGCCGCAGACAGACATCGATAACGAAGGTGGCGGCGACCCTGCTGAAGAAGAGTGTGACACCGTTGGAACTAGTGGCGATGCGGATAACGTCGACGGGACGGTCGACAACTTCGACACGCTGCTCGAGGTGTATAGGTTTATCGTCGGCTGCAACAATGGCGCCGGCCTGTCGAACGAGAGTACCGTGTGGCTTCTTAACTTACTTAGGCAGGAGCGGCTGAACCTTTCGCTGTTGCATGCATGGCGATCGCTTTACGCGGTGACGCAGTATGGGCTGTCGCTGATGATGCAGCGAAGGGAATACACCTGCAAGACCTTCCAGGTTCCAGGCTGCCCCATCACTTTTGAGGTTATGTGCGCGAACGGCAAGGAGGTTAGTGTTCATCTATCTCGGATAAGGTTTACATGCAGCTTGACATGGCACAACACTGTGATTTTAATCGACGAGCTTGAGCGTATCTGTGCCGCTCTGTTTGATCACGTCCCTCGCTACAGGTGGTCTTAGAGCTATTCGGTCATCCAGACAACGCGGAGGGCTTTGTTCTGTATCCCGAACAGCACATCTCGGGTGCGGGGCGCATCTACACCACTCCGCATACGGCGACGTACTGGGAGAACGCGCAGGTATTGAGTCCGAGATTAACATGTCACATTCGATGCATGTTCAGGCATACACCACTTACACTCCCTGATGTGCATCGTCACAGGTCGTTGTGACCGAGCAGTACGGGGAGGGTACAGTTGTGGTCCCGCTCATCATTTCAAGCGACGCAACGATTCTCAGTGGAAACGAGCACGCCAAGGTGTGGGCTGTCTACCTCTCCATTGCCAACATCGCTCTGCGCAGGCGCTGGCTCGACAGTGGCAGAATTTTGCTTGCCATGCTGCCGTTCCCTCCGTCAAGCGTATCGTCGGCTGTGAAAACGGCGATCTTCCAGGCTGCAATGAAGGTCGCCCTGGCGGACCTCATTGTGGCCTCCCACACATAAGTGACAACACGTGCATGTAATCTTTGTCGCATTGACACCTCTTTGATCCTGGGAGCATAACGTTACCTAGAGAGTTGCCTACCCTGCTTCTCTCTGGCTCCGCGCATATGCAGAGGCTTGGCGGCAACAGACCCGAGTGGCATCGAACGATTCATCGTGCCAACCCTGTTCTCGTATGTCGCTGACTATCCCGAGACCTGCAAGGTCACATGCACGCAGTAGCTGGGATCGACCATACCATGCTCGCTCTGTTATGTACGCCGGCAGCACATGCGAGATATGCAGGCCATGCTCGCTCTGTTATGTACGCCGGCAGCACATGCGAGATATGCAGCGAGCTCCGGCCGAAGATCGCTCTGTCGAGATGCAGGAGGCCCTGCTCCGCGATCCTGCGCGGGCGAAGGAGTACACTACACACTGCGTTCAGGTGAGGTCTCCTATGGCAGTGCTCTGCCACGTCGCGTTCCGGACCTCGTGTTGTTTATCGAGTGCACTTGGCACTGATGAAGCAGATATGTTCACTCCTGCCTCTCATGGTGTAATTTGCTACCCATATGCCTTCGTTGCGTGACGTACGTCCTATGTTTGCCCACACAGAGCTTCCTTTGGGAGTTTAACTTCAGCCGAACGCCCTGGGGCAACACGTACCTGTCCCTTATGCCGGACATTCTGCACGCCATCTATCTTGGATGGTGGCTGTACCTTCGTGCTGCCATTCGCGGCGAGACCACAGATGCGTACTTGAAGGACGAGTAAGTGGGCTGTTTATGGCAGTACCCTGCGTACATCTACCCCTGGCATGGACTAACGTGTGCCAGCGCCGATGTGTTTTGCCATGGTCCTCAGGCGGATGTCAACGCTGCACCGTGGTGCGCGACTCGCTGGAGTCCGTGTGCCCTCTTCTGGTTAGTACTGGGCGTCTGGTGCTAACTTCACTGCGACA
>CANJKZ010000246.1:0-71722 GCA_947471745.1 Closterium sp. Naga37s-1 | reverse complement strand
GCTGAGTGGGGGTGCTGAGCCTGGGGTTGCTACGACTGGGGGTGCTGAGCCTGGGGGTGCTACGCCGGAGGTGCTGAGCCTGGGGGTGCGGAGCCTGAGGGAGCTGGGCCTGCTCGGGTGTGGCGTCTGGCGGTGCTGGGCCTGGAGGTTCTCTGGGTGCTCCGTCTCGACGGGAGCCACTCTCTCAACAGGAGGTGCGTGAGGTGGTTTGCCCGGCGCTGGGGCGTGCTGCTCGAGCTGGAGGTTCTTCGGCTGCTGAGGGTGCTGGTGCCACGGGTCCCGGAGGTGTGTCTTACTGGGAGTACTGGAGCTGCTGGGCCTGCGGGTACTACTGGAGCTGGAGCTGCTGAGGGTGTTGGCGCTGAGGGTACTGCTGGCGGTACTAGAGGCGGTCCTGCTGGGGGTGCTACTGGTGCTGCTGGGGGTACTGGAGCTGGAGGTGCTGCTGGCGCTGGTGCTACCACTGGGGGTACTGGTGCTGTCCCTGCTGTGTCTGGAGTCGCTGCGCGGCCTCGGCCGTACTTCGTTCCGCTTCTTGAGCAGGTGCTTGGTCTCCCGCCTTCTACTGGTCCTCCTCCTCCCTTAGAGTGTCCACAGCCTGTCCCGTCACAGTTACAGTTACAGCCGGCCTCCCCACTGCCTGCTCCTTCTCCCTACACTGGTCCTACTGGAGGTCTTGCTGAGCGTCGTGAGCTTGCGTCTCGTCCTGCGTCGCCTGTCCGTGCTGCTCGCGCTATTGGTCGTGGTTCGCGTCAGCGTCCTCCCCCTGTGCCCGGCACGCACCGGATGTCTCTCCGTCCGTCCACTGCTCCTCTGCGTGCCCCTTTGCCTTCTCCTCCCGAGTCCTCTCTTTCCTGCTCTTGCTGACCCGGAGTCGGACTCCCTTCGTGCTGCCAAGCCCGACTGTCACGCGTCTCCTTACTACTGTTGTCACTGACCTTCCTTTGAGTCCACTGCTGCGTCTGCCCTAGTTGCTGAGCTCGTCGACTTTGCTGCTCGCTGTCGTCTAGACTTACGCTGCGAGTCTTGTTGCTGCGTCTGAGTCTGTCTGTCCTCCCGTCCGTTGGGGGTGAGTGTGACCTCGGCACGGACGTCCTTGAGGACAGACAGGAGGAGTTCCAGTGTTTGGCTGCTGCTTCACCTCATCTCGTGTCCGTACTGCTTACCCCTGAGGGAGACCCGGATGCACTTGACATCCCGACTCCGCGCTCTTACGCGGAGGCGATAGAGGGTCCCTACTCCTCTCAGTGGCAGGCAGCTATGGACGCAGAGATGGCTTCCTGGAAGTCCACAGGCACCTACGTTGACGAGGTTCCCCCACCTGGGGCGAACATCGTCAGTGGCATGTGGATTTTCAGGGTGAAGCGGCCGCCGGGTTCTCCGCCTGTCTTCAAGGCGCGTTACGTGGCTCGTGGCTTCAGTCAGCGGCAGGGAGTTGACTACTTTCAGACCTTCTCTCCCACCCCGAAGATGACCACTCTTCGGGTACTGCTGCACATAGCTGCTCACCGTGACTACGAGCTACACTCTCTTGACTTCAGCACTGCTTTCTTGCAGGGCAGCCTGCACGAGGAGATCTGGCTGCGCCGCCCACTTGGCTTCCACTGGGACTTTTTCCTCCTGGCACCCAGTGGAGCCTCCGGCGGCCAGTCTACGGTCTCCGCCAGGCACCGCGTGAGTGGCACGACACACTGAGGACTACGCCTGCGGCTCTTGGGTTTGCTCCCTCTACTGCCGACCCGTCGCTGTTTCTGCGCACCGACACTTCTTTGCCGCCGTTCTACATCCTCGTGTACGTCGACGACTTGGTCTTTGCCACAGCTGACACTGCTGGACTCGCCCACGTGAAGTCCGAGCTGCAGAAGAGACACACGTGCACAGACCTGGGTGAACTGCGCAGCTACCTTGGCTTGCAGATCACCCGGGACAGAGCACGCCGCACCATTACCCTGACTCAGTCACACATGGTGCAGCAGGTCCTTCAGCGCTTCGGCTTCACGTACTCCTCGCCTCAGGCCACTCCTCTGCCTACTCGCCACTCGCTCTCAGCTCTGCCTTCGGATGAGTCCGTAGAGTCGAGTGGCCCGTACCCAGAGCTTGTTGGCTGCCTCATGTACCTGATGACCTGCACTCGACCTGACCTTGCATACCCTCTTAGCATTCTCGCACGCTATGTTGCTCCTGGGAGACACAGACCGGAGCACATGGCTGCAGCGAAGAGGGTGTTGCGCTACTTGTGCAGTACGTCGGGCATGGGGCTTGTGCTTGGAGGGCAGAGTCCAGTGGTCCTCACTGGGCACGCAGACGCTTCTTGGGCTGACGACCAGGCTACGCAGCGGTCGTCACAGGGTTACACCTTCAGCCTTGGTTCCGGCTCTGTCTCGTGGCGGGCTACCCGCTCGTCTTCTGTTCTCGGCTCCAGTTGTGAGGCTGAGATCTACGCAGGGGCCATGGCTGCACAGGAGCTTCGCTTGCTCACCTACCTGCTGACTGACCTCGGAGAGCCGCCTCGTTCTCCTCCAGTGCTGTACGTAGACAACAAGGCCATGCTGGCCTTGTGTCGGGAGCAGAGACTGGAGCACAGAACGAAGCACATTGCTCTTCGCTACTTCCTTGCTCGTGAGCTACAGCAGCGTGGTCAGCTACGCCTTGCGTACGTGGCCTCTCAGGCCAACACTGCTGATATCTTCACCAAGGCACTTGCGCCTTGTGATCATCAGCGCTTCTGTACTCAGGGCAACAGGAGTCACACTGGCACAGCGGCTACCGGAACAACGCTCCGGACTACTGGAGTAACTGGCTCCGCGGCTAAAAGTAGCGGCAGACGAGCAACGGACCCACGGGCGACTGGCACAGCTGGCTGCGACTGGGCTACCGGAGCAACTCCCCGGACTACAGGTGCTGCTGGCGACACGACGGCAACCTCAGTTCAACCTCCCCAAACAGTCCCACTCCCCCTGACACACACCCCTTGCTTCACCCCTAGCTCCACTCCCCCTTCACCCCCCTTAGTACCACTCCGACGGCTCCAACAGGTCCACCCCCCTCAGCGGCAGCTGCAGCACTGGGAGACGGAGGAGGAGGAGGAGGAGCAGGGGACGGCACACAGAAGCTGCACCCCCAGACCCCCCACCCCCAAACCCTAATTCAGGAGAACGGGCAGCAGCAGAGGTGGGGCGCCATCAGAAGCACGGGGGACAGCGGGCAGCGCAGGGGCAGCGAAGAACGGGCCGCCCACGGGCCTGGCACAGCCGCCCGAACCGCGCGCAGGCGGCCCGAGCCGCGCGCGGGCCTGGCGCAGCCCGTACGGGCCGCGCGCGGGCCTGGCGCGGCCCGTACGGGCCGCGCACAGGCTGTACGAGCCGCGCGCAGGCCACGACGGGCGACGGGGGGCGACGCGCGGGTCCCCATCGCCCGTCGCAGCGCCTCCCGGGAGCGACGCGCGGAGTGACGGGGCAGAAACCCGCCGCGCGCCTCGGGGCGCACGGCGGGCAGACAACCGCCGCGCGCCTCGGGGCGCACGGCGGGCAGAAAACCGCCGCGCGCCTCGGGGCGCACGGCGGGCAGAAAACCGCCGCACGCTCCGAGCGCGCGGCGGGATGAAAAATCCGTCGCACGCCACGGGGCGTGCGACACAGAGAGTAGCAGTAGCAGCGGAAGCAGTGAGGTGGTGAGCCCACCCACAGGATCGACCCAAGGGGATCGACCTGCTCTGATAGCATGTTAAAATAGTAGATAGAGTTAGGAGCCATAGCTAGGTAAGTCCTAGCTAGGCAAGAGAAGTTTAGGCAAAAGAAGAAGAGGGGGTTCACTAGAAAGCAGCAGGATACATATAGGAAACCCTAAGGGGTTGTACTCGCTATAGAGTACCCCACTGCAGGCTAGAGAACAATGACATTCTGACAGGTCTTGTGCCTACCTTGCCTCACTTGCTTACCCCTTGGCCTTGTGGCCTTGAACTTGTGCTCGGAATGTGTGGTGACGTTGTGATCCACCCTGAGCTTGCTTTGCTTTGCTTGACTGGTCTTGTGACCCCTTGTCCTCCCCCACTTTGCCTATGGGGGTGTGTCAGATTTATATGACTTAGCTGCTGTAGGCTATAGTGGGGTAGCACATATGGGGTACAGCTTTCTAAGGTTTGTACTTGTACCCAACTTTCCCTTAGTCTTTTCATTCCTCGTTCATTTTCACACGCACACCATCGACACCTCCAGCGGGATATTCGCTGGCATGTGTGGTTGTGAGCAGTTTTAGGATAACTCCAGTTAGTTTTGCTTTTCTGACCGTTCAGTTTCATTCGCACAGTGTTTCGTAATTACATTACGAATGTGCAACCAATCTTCCCGGAGTTACTGTATTTTCGGTTGTTATTTGTTTTTACCCTGGCCCGCCCCCATCGTTTCTCGTCATCCTTCCCTTTCCCCGTCCTCTTTCCTTGCTGCTCGAATCCACCCATCCTTCCCTTTCCCCGTCCTCTTTCCTTGCTGCTCAACCCCACCCCATTCCAGACGCTCGCGTTTATGTATCAGCATCAACCCACCACCTAATAGTTTATTTCTTTTCTAGCTTCACGGTTTCCTGCCGCTCAGTTTCGTCTGCTGCTTCATCTAGTTTGCGCTTAGTAGTCTCTGCCTTAGCTGCCGTTTTCTTCCATTACGTATATGTGATTCCCTGCGGATGTCAAGTTGTCGGTTTCCTTCCCTTACGTTCTAACACCTAACATTACATAATCCCGTAGTGTTGTGTTTCCGTTTCTGTTTTCTGTCTGTTATTATTTCTTGCAGTTAATTCTACTGCTACTGAAGGACAAAACACGATCGGACGTCGTCCATGTGTTGACCGGCGGCAGCCGCTTGCTTTTCTTCTGGTAGGTACAGGTTCCGGTAGGTACCGATTCACTACCTAATCCCGCAGTGTTG
Source organism: Closterium sp. Naga37s-1 (assembly GCA_947471745.1). Classification (NCBI taxonomy): domain Eukaryota; kingdom Viridiplantae; phylum Streptophyta; class Zygnematophyceae; order Desmidiales; family Closteriaceae; genus Closterium; species Closterium sp. Naga37s-1. Next base: position 66,803 of record CANJKZ010000246.1, on the reverse strand, counting down.
TGGTTATGTTTGTCTGTGTGTGTTTTTTTTCGGCAGTTATACTACGGTTCTTGCTTGGCTACTTACAAGAACAGAACGCAAGGTGCAAGTCTTCCTTGGGCTGACTGTCGGCAGCCGCTTTCCGTCACTGGTATGTACCGACTCACAGGGTGATTTTTTCCCTGTGGCTTGTTTCGTCAATCTTGTTGCTACTGAACTTGCGTGCTCTCTTATCTCTATTGTTGTGCAGCGTTGTCGTTGCAGCGTTCTTGATACCGCTATCGCCTAAACTTTAGATTAGTTTAGCTTGCTGGTTAGGTAGGATTTGAATGTATTTTACCGTGTAATGCTGATTTTAACTTTTACTGACTATCGTAATTCGGCTGTAATAGCCCACCAGAGACCCTGGAGAACCAGTTGATGAATATCGTTGATAAGCGTTAAGAAGTGTTAATCCAGCTGGCATGAAGAAACGTGCAGCTTTAACGAGCAAAATAAAATTAATTGTACTGATTTTATTATTAATTACCGTGAACTTGTTACCTTAATGTTACCTGGTTACCATATCATGTAACAACGTTTTTCGAAGTGGTGCATCATGATTATGCTTTAGAGCTCATCTGGATTTTACTGTATACATTTGTATTCAGGTAACGAGTCATTTTTAAAACAGTTCAGGGTCGACTGACACAGTGACGCGCGTAGTGTTCCAATTCGGCGCTGCAATCACTCTGTATTGGTTTTGACCAATCAACACCTTCGCAATGACCCTTTCTCAAATTGAGGAACAAATCGCAGCTGACCATGCAATTCGCACACGCGGTGTTACCGGTTCGCTTGTGCATCCCGAAGTATCAGTCATTTCGCCGATCACACATTCGTTCCCACCCGTAAGTAACTTTGCAGAATGTTTATTTTCGGACGGCCCCAACCCTCACATCGCATGATTCTAGTATGTTCGCTAGTAACTGAAATTGATCTCTGGACACCTACCACAAAGTAACTAGGAATTAGCTTTGTGGTAGGTTTAGCTTCCCATCATTTTTGGGATGCTCAGCGCCGCGCGCCCTCAGCCCCGCGCACCTTTCCGCCTCTGAGCATCGCTCTGCCCGCCACCAGGCAGACATAATCATAATCCCAGCACCAGGCAGTGCGCAGCACGCAGAAGCAGCAGGCATGGCGGCTGAGCTGCTCTCACACCTCCCCTTGCCCGCCTCGCCGCTCTCCCTCGCCCTCACGGCCGTCGTGGCTCTGCTGCTGCTGCGCGTGCTGCTCGTGCTGCACGCCGTGGCGCGGCCGCACCGCAAGAGGCCTCCTGGCGACCACCTTTCCACGCTCATCGTGCTGGGCTCAGGTGCTCATCGTGCTGCGCTCAGGTGCTTATCGTGCTGGGCTCAGGTGCTTATCGTGCTGGGCTCAGGTGCTTATCGTGCTGGGCTCAGGTGCTTATCGTGCTGGGCTCAGGTGCTTATCGTGCTGGGCTCAGGTGCTTATCGTGCTTGGCTCAGGTTCTTATCGTGCTGGGCTCAGGTGCTTATCGTGCTGGGCTCAGGTGCTTATCGTGCTGGGCTCAGGTTCTTATCGTGCTGGGCTCAGGTGCTTATCGTGCTGGGCTCAGGTGCTTATCGTGCTTGGCTCAGGTTCTTATCGTGCTGGGCTCATGTGCTCACATTCGCACTCCCCCTTGCTCCCCTCCCCCGTTCTCCACGACACATGCATCTTTTCCTCCCCCCCCACATCACCTTCCGCCCTCACGCTCGTTTTCCAACCTCACTGCCGCTTCAGCAGCTCGTGTTTCATGCAGCCGCGCAGCACCGTTGCTCCACACAATCCTTGCTGCGCCGCACCCTGTGCCCTTTCTTTCTCCCCACACACAGGCAACCCCTTTTCGCACGCCATACAAGTTTCACCCCCCCTGCTTCCCCCACACTCACTCATGCTCGCCTTGCTGCTGCGCACCCCCTACCTCCTGCACCTTCCTCCCCCCTGCATGCTTCCTCCGCCTGCGCCGCTACCCTCCACATACGCCCCTCCCTTTCCCCGTCCTCTCAGGGGGCCACACGGCGGAGATGCTGTGTGTGGTGGGCGCCCTGGACCACACACATACGTGTTCACCCTCCCTGCTCCTTCCACAATTACTCCCTTCCGCCCCGCGCCCCTGCCTTTCCTCCGCCCCCTCAGGCGGCCACACGGCGGAGATGCTGTGTCTGGTGAGCGCCCTGGACAGTGGGCGCTACAGCCCGCGCTGCTACATCTGCTCCCATCAGCCTGCCAATTCGCGCCTCTCTTCCCCCTCCCCTCCCCCCCCTCCCCCAGCGGCCCACACAGCGGAGATGCTGTGTCTTGTGAGCGCCCTGGACCACACACATACGTGTTCACCCTCCCTGCTCCTTCCACACTCATTCCCTCCCCCCCCATGCCCCCTCCTTGTCTCCCCCTCTCCCAGGGGGCCACACGGCGGAGATGCTGTGTCTGGTGGGTGCGCTGGACCACGGGCGCTACAGCCCGCGCTGCTACATCGCTGCTGCCACCGACGCCATCAGCCTGCCCAAGGCACGCCAGCTAGAGCAAGCCCTCGCACAGGTGAGACCCACCACTCATCTTGCGCTTATCCTCTTTTTGCGCTTATCCTCATCCTGCGCTTATCCTCATTCTGCGCTTACACCGTCCCCACTCCCATCCCCCCCCATTCCAGAAAGCAACCACTTCCCCCCTCGCCCCTGCCTCGGCCGCCCCCCCCCCTTCGTACCTATCGGGGTATTGCAGTCGAGAGGTGGAGCACTTATACGTCACCTCCATGCTCATCCTGCGTTTTCCCCACTCCTGCTCGCACATCCCATGCATAGCAGGAAGCGCCTGCTCCCGCCTTGCCTGTCCCGCCCCCCTCGTACCTATCGGTGTATCGGAGTCGAGAGGTGGGGCAGTCATACCTCACCTCAGTGCTCACCACCATCGCCGCCACGCTGCACGCCATGCTGCTTGTGGCGCGTGTCAGACCCCAACTGGTGCGTCCATCCATGCCGCTTTCCTCTTGTCTCTTGTGCTGCTGTGGCTTCGTTTCTGTTACAGTCTGATTTCTCGTGGACCTGCCACTCAGTGGCATGCCATTCCATGGCATAGCATTCATCATAGCATTCCTGCGCTCTTCTCTCATCACAGCTCATCATTCTTGCCCATCCGTGCCCGTCCTTGTCCATCCGTCTCGCTCCATGCATATGCAGCTGCTCTGCAACGGGCCGGGCACCTGCCTGCCAATCTGCATCGCCGTTTTCACACTGCATGTGAGGTGCATGTGAGGGGCATGTGAGGGGCATGTGAGGGGCATGTGAGGGGCATGTGAGGTGCATGTGAGGTGCATGTGAGGTGCATGGGAGGTGCATGGGAGGTGCATGGGAGGTGCATGGGAGGTGCATGGGAGGTGCATGGGAGGTGCATGGGAGGTGCATGGGAGGTGCATGGGAGGTGCATGGGAGGTGCATGGGAGGTGCATGGGAGGTGCATGGGACTACATCGACTTTGGTGCCTCCTCCCTTTCTGCACCCACAGCCACCATCTTCATCACCATACATCGGATGTCCCCTGCTCTTCCCCACTTCTCACACCTTCCCTGACTCCAATCTGACACCTGTCTCCTTCCCTTTGCGTTCCCTGCACAGCCAGTCCCAGAACACAGGAAAACAGAGCAAGGGGGTGCGGCTCATGCGACTCATCAGAACCCAATTCCGCAACCCCTTACCATCGTGGTGGCAGGTGCTGGGAGTGCAGAGCAGCAGCATCGTGTTCGTGGAGAGTGTGGCGCGCGTTGCAGTGCAGCACCTGTAGGCACTCACATGTGGTTTGTGTGACTCATCATTACCTGATCCGACAACCCTTCACCATCGTGTTCATGCAGGTGCTGGGAGTGCAGAGCAGCAGCATCGTGTTTGTGGAGAGTGTAGCACGAGTGGACCACCTGTCGCTCACAGGCCGCCTGCTGCACCGCCTGGGCATCGTAGACCGGTTCTTCGTGCAGTGGCCGCACCTCACCAGCTCATGCAAGGGCACCCACTATGTGGGCCGCCTCATGTGATGCTCACTGGAAGCGAGCACCGCAGCTGACTCGGCTGTTGTTATGCTATTAAGAAATTCCATGTACAGTATAGTTGAAGTTTGGATGGGATCCATGAGGAACTCCCTGGCGGTTGTTGTCAAATGTTATGACTATGGTCTAGGCTATAGTGGGGTACTCACTAGAGAGAGCAACCCTGTTATGGTTGCATATTTGTGTCCGAACTCATCCTAGTCAATTCATTCCGCTGCTTCACACTTTAAAATGGTATCGAGTAGGTTAGGTCAGTGTCTACTGCCCATCACAGCTACTGTCGCTGTACTGCCCCACGCCACCACGCTGCCCTGCCCTGCGGGCTCTGCCCTGCCCCGCGTGAGCTTCGCTGCCCCGCACTTGCTGCACTGCGCGCTGCTGCCCCGCTCGCCGCTACCCCGCGAGCTGCTGCCCCGCGCGCCCCACTGCCCCGCGCGCCCCACTGCCCCGCGCGCTGTTGCTCCTCGCGCTGCTGCCCCGCTGCCCCGTGCGCTGCTGCCCCGCGCGCCCCGCTGCCCCGCGAGCTGCTGCCCCGCGCCCCGCTGCCCTGCGCGCTGCTGCCCCGCGCCCCGCTGCCCCGTGCGCCGCTGCCCCACGCGCTGCTGCTCCGTGCGTCGCTGCCCCGCGCACTGCTGCCCCGCGCGCTGCTGCCCTGCGCGCCCCGCTGCCCCGCGCACCGCTGCCCTGCGAGCTGCTGCCCCGCGCCCGCTGCCCTCCGCGCTGCTGCCCCGCGCCCCGCTGCCCCGTGCGCCGCTGCCCCACGCGCTGCTGCTCCGTGCGTCGCTGCCCCGCGCCCTGCTGCCCCGCGCGCCGCTGCCCCGCGCGCCCCTCTGCCGTGCGCCGCTGCTGCCCGTGCGCTGCTGCCGCCTGTGCGCCGCACCGCTGCTGCTGCCGCCCTTGCACCCCTGCCGCCCGCGCGCCGCCCAAACCCAACCCTAGCACTAACCAAGGTGTACACCACCTAGACTAAACAATCCAAACTATAATAGTTTGACACACTGCCATAGTCTAGGTGATGGTAGTTGTGTGGAGAGCAATACACAACCCAAGTGAACCAGTCAGCAAGAACAAGCAACGGTCACAAGACCAGTTCACAAGAACAAAACAACTCTCGGGATGGATCTCAAGATCACCACAAAGTCCGAGAACAAGCAAGGGGCCACAAGGCCAGTCCACATGCAGGTATATAGCGGATATAAGAGATGCAAGGGTACAAGACATGCATGACAAGCATCTCTACAGAAGCAAGGGGCCACAGGGCCTGTCCACAAGCAGAGATATAGAATATATAGTGAGGTGCAAGAGTACAAGACAATGCATCTCTATGCAAGCAAGTGAGGGCCTGTAGACACAAGGCCAAGCTGGGTGCAGGAACGTTGGTGGTCACAAGGCGGCAACGCCTTGGTGAAGATGTCTGCAGTGTTGGCCTCAGAGAGACCACACGTCGCAGGAGTGCCTGGCCACGCTGCTGCAACTCTCGCAGAAGGAAGTAACAAAGCTGGATGTGCTTCACCTTCCCAACCAGTCGGGGCTCCTCGCACAACAGGATAGCAGACCTGTTGTCGGCGAACAAGACTGGGAGAGAGCGAGGCCGCTTACCAAGGTCGGTGAGGAGGAAAGACAGCCAGCGAAGCTGCTGGGCGGCCATGGCCGCAGCGTACACCTCTGCCTCACAACTGGAACTAGAGACGGCCGACGCCCGAGTCGACCTCCACGAAACAGCTCCGGTCCCAAGGCTGAAGCAGTAACCTTGTGTAGACCGCAACGACTCAGCGTCGTCGGCCCATGACGAGTCTGAGAAACCTGTAAGTGTAACTGGCTGCTTCCTCCAAGGACAAGTCCCATGCCTGATGTACTCGCCACATACTTCACCACCCTCTTGGCAACGTACCAGTGGGAAGGTCGGTGTCTCACAGGCGCAACAAAGTGCGCAAGGACGCTAAGAGGCTAAGCTAGGTCTGGGCGAGTGCAGGTCATCAGGTACATGAGACAACCCAACAGCTTAGGATATGGACCAATGGACTCAAATGGCTCGTCCGAAGGTGGAGCGGTGAGCCCATGATCCACAGCAAGAGGGGTGGGCTGTACCTTGGAGAACAGGAAGCAAATCCGCGTGAGGATCTGCTCGACCATATGGGACTGCGTGAGCGTAATGGTGCGAGCTGCCCTGTCCCTGGTGATCTGCAGGCCGAGGTAGCGCTGGAGCTCAGCAAGGTCAGTGCAAGTGTCTCTCCTCTGCAGTTCCTCCTTCACGGAGGCCAGTGTGCGTCGGTCGGGAGTGGCGAAGAACAGGTTGTCAACGTAGACCAGAACAAAGAACGGGGTCGAGCCACGGCGGACGAACAGCGACGGGTCGGCAGACGACGGAAAGAAGTCAAGTGCTGCAAGAGTCGTACGTAGCGTGTCGTGCCACTCGCGGGGAGCCTGGCACAGGCCGTAGACCGGTCGACGCAGCTGCCACTGGGTCTTAGGAGGGAAAGTGCAAGTGAAGCCAGGCGGACGACGCAGCCAGATCTTCTCGTGCAGGTTCCCCTGAAGAAATGCGGTAGAGAAGTCCAAGGAGTGCAACTCGTAGTCACGCTTTGCTGCAATATGCAGCAACACCCAAAGGGTGGTCATCTTCGGGGTGGGAGCGAAGGTTTGGAAGAAGTCTACCCCCTCTCGCTGACTGAAGCCTCTCGCCACGTGGCGCGCCTTGAACACCGGTGGTGCTCCAGGCGGCCGCTTCACCTTGTAGAGCCACATGCCACTGACAACGTTCGTCCCAGGTGGTGGGACGGCGTCGACGTAGGTGCGTGTGGACCTATTAGATGCCATCTCTGCCTCCTCAGCTTCTATCCAGTACGAAGCCCAGGGTCCTGAGACCGCCTCAGCGTGATTGCGAGGGATCGGGATGTCAAGGGCGTCTGGATTTCCCTCAGGGGCAAGCAGCATGGCGCAGAGATGAGGAACAGCGGCCGCAAGGAAACCAAGCTCGAACTGCCTATCCTCCAGGACCTCTAGGAAAAAGACAGGAGCACCCCCAGAGGACGGAGAACGAGCAGGGCCACTCACCAGGTGAGCGGCGTAGTCAAGACGGTGGGAAAAGGCAACGCCAGCGACAATGGTAACAAGAGCCAAAACAGACAACAAGGGTGCAGTCGGGCGAGTGACCAACGCGGACAGAACACGGGAGACGACGGGACGGGAGGCACGGAGGTAGTCGGACAACTGGTCGTGAAGCAGAGTGAAGGACGACTCAGGAGGCTGTAGAAGGACTGGAGGAGATGGAACACGAGAGCAGATAACAAGGTGAAATGGACCGTCTGCACGGTAACAAGACCGACGGGGCTCCGGAGACACAGCACGACTGAGGGGAGAACGACGAGTCCATTGGGACGAGGAAAGGGACTGGACGGGGGGAACACGAGGGGACAATATGGGACCACGAACCAAGCGTGCATGTGCTAGGTCAGGCAGGTCGCGCAGTCGAAGTCGCTGCTGCTCCGCCTTCTCTAGCGTCTGCTGCGACGGTACCTGCCCCTGCTGCTGCTCCTGCGGCTCCTCCTCTGCCCTCTCCTGCTGCGGCTGCAGCTGCACCCACTGCTGCGACCGGGACTCCTGCGCTGCCCTCTCCTGTTTCGGTCGTGACTCCTATACCCTCTCCTGCTGTGTCTGTAACTCCACCTGCTGCTGCGGGCGGGACTCTGAGAAGATTTGAACAAGAATGAATGAACTATGAAATGAAGTGAGTACAAATATGAAACCCTAATTGGTTGTACCCCCTATGGGATACCCCACTATAGCCTACACAACAGCATAAGCTACAATTGTCTGACACACCCCCATAGGCAAAGTGGGGGAGAACAAGGGGTCACAAGACCAGTCAAGCAAAGCAAAGTAAAGCAAGCTCAGGGTGGATCACAAAGTCACCACACAGTCCGAGCACAGGGTCAAGGCCACACGGCCAGTTCACATGCAAGAGTACACACATATATATAAAGCTAGACAAGCAAGAGCAGGTATATATATATGTGAGAGTACAAGCAAGGTCAAGAGGAGAGCAAGTGAGGCAAGACGGGCACAAGACCCAGCTGAGTGCAGAAGCACTGATGATCACAAGGCGGAAGTGCCTTGGTGAAGACATCAGCAGTGTTGGCCTCAGAGGCCACGTACGCAAGCCGCAACTGTCCACGTTGCTGTAGCTCATGAGCAAGGAAGTAGCGGAGAGCAATGTGCTTTGTTCTGTGCTCCAGTCGCTGCTCTCGACACAAGGCCAGCATGGCCTTGTTGTCTACGTACAGGACTGGAGGAGAACGAGGCGGCTCTCCAAGGTCGGTCAGCAGGTAGGTGAGCCAGCGAAGCTCCTGTGCAGCCATGGCCCCGGCGTAGATCTCAGCCTCACAACTCGAGCCAAGAACAGAAGACGAGCGAGTAGCCCGCCACGAAACAGAGCCGGAACCAAGGCTGAAGGTGTAACCCTGTGACGACCGCTGCGTAGCCTGGTTGTCAGCCCAAGAAGCGTCCGCGTGCCCAGTGAGGACCACTGGACTCCGCCCTCCAAGCACTAGCCCCATGCCCGACGTACTGCACAAGTAGCGCAACACCCTCTTCGCTGCAGCCATGTGCTCTGGTCTGTGTCTCCCAGGAGCAACATAGCGTGCAAGAATGCTAAGAGGGTATGCAAGGTCAGGTCGTGTGCAGGTCATCAGGTACATGAGGCAGCCAACAAGCTCTGGGTACGGGCCACTCGACTCTACGGACTCATCCGAAGGCAGAGCTGAGAGCGAGTGGCGAGTAGACAGAGGAGTGGCCTGAGGCGAGGAGTACGTGAAGCCGAAGCGCTGAAGGACCTGCTGCACCATGTGTGACTGAGTCAGGGTAATGGTGCGGCGTGCTCTGTCCCGGGTGATCTGCAAGCCAAGGTAGCTGCGCAGTTCACCCAGGTCTGTGCACGTGTGTCTCTTCTGCAGCTCGGACTTCACGTAGGCGAGTCCAGCAGTGTCAGCTGTGGCAAAGACCAAGTCGTCGACGTACACGAGGATGTAGAACGGCGGCAGAGAGGTGTCGGTGCGTAGAAACAGCGACGGGTCGGCAGTAGAAGGAGCAAACCCAAGAGCCGCAAGCGTAGTCCTCAGTGTGTCGTGCCACTCACGTGGCGCCTGGCGGAGACCGTAGACTGGACGCCGGAGACTCCACTGGGTACCAGGAGGGAAAGACCCAGTGAAGCCAGGTGGGCGACGCAGCCAGATCTCCTCGTGCAGGCTGCCCTGCAAGAAAGCTGTGCTGAAGTCAAGAGAGTGCAGCTCGTAGTCACGGTGAGCAGCAACGTGCAGCAGTACCCGAAGAGTGGTCATCTTCGGGGTGGGGGAGAAGGTCTGAAAGTAGTCAACTCCCTGCCGCTGACTGAAGCCACGAGCCACGTAACGCGCCTTGAAGACAGGCGGAGAACCCGGCGGCCGCTTCACCCTGAAGATCCACATGCCACTGACGATGTTCGCCCCAGGAGGGGGGACAGCGTCAACGTAGGTGCTTGTGGACTTCCAGGAAGCCATCTCTGCATCCATAGCTGCCTGCCACTGAGAGGAGTAGGGACTCTCTATCGCCTCCGCGTAAGAGCGCGGAGTCGGGATGTCAAGTGCATCCGGGTCTCCCTCTGGGGTAAGCAGTACGGACACGAGATGAGGTGAGGTAGCTGCCAGACACTGGAACTCCTCCTGCCTGTCCTCAAGGACGTCCGTGCCAAGGGCACACTCACCCCCGACGGACGGAGGACAGACAGACTCAGACTCAGCGACAAGACTAGCAGCGTAGTCTAAGCGACAGCGAGCAGCAAAGTCGACGAGCTCAGTAACGAGAGCAGACGCAGCAGTAGACTCGAAAGAAGGGTCAGTGACAACAGTAGCAAGGAGACGCGTGACAGTAGGACTGGCAGCACGAAGGGAGTCGGACTCCGGGTCAGGAAGAGCAGGAAGAGAGGACTCAGGAGGAGAAGGCAAAGGGGCACGCAGAGGAGCAGTGGACGGACGCAGAGACATCCGGTGCGTGCCAGGGACAGGAGGAGGACGCTGACGCGAACCGCGACCACTAGTGCGAGCAGCACGGACAGGCGACGCAGGGCGAGACGCAGGCCAGTAGGACCAGTGTAGGGAGAAGGAGCAGGCAAAGGGGAGGTAGGCTGCAACTGTAGCTGGGACGAGACAGGCTGTGGACACTCTAAGGGAGGAGGAGGACCAGTAGAAGGTGGAAGACCAAGAACCTGCTGCAGGAGTGGAACGAAGTACGGTTGAGGCCGCGCGGCGACGCTAGAAGCAGCAGGGACAGCACCAGAACCCTCAGCAGGAGCACCCGCTCCAGCAGTACCACCAGTAGCTCCAGAACCTCCAGCAGCACCAGGAGCACCCCCAGCAGGACTGCCAGCGGTAGTCTCAGCGCCAACACCCTCAGCAGCACCAGCTCCAGTGCACCCAGGACGAGCACCCCCGGGACCCGCGACCGCAGCACCCTCAGCAGCCGAAGGACCTCCAGCACCAGCAGCACGCCTCCAGCGCCGGGCAAACCACTCACGCAGCTCCTGTGGAGAAAGTGGTTCCCGGCGAGACGAAGCACTCGGAGAACCTCCAGGCGGAGCACCTCCAGGCTCAGCACCCCCAGGCGTAGCACCCCTAGGCTCAGCACCCCCAGACGTAGCACCCCTAGGCTCAGCACCCCCAGGCTCAGCACCCCCAGACGGAGCACCCCGAGGCTCAGCACCCCCAGGCTCAGCACCCCTAGGCTCAGCACCCCCAGACGTAGCACCCCCAGGCCCAGCACCCCTAGGCTCCGCACCCCCAGGCACAGCACCCCCAGCCTCAGCACCCTCAGCAGCACCAGAGTCACCAGTGACCTCGACAGGCTCGACTGCGTCTACCTGGGACACACCTGAAGGGGCAGGACCCTGAGGGGGGAGGGGGTCTACCTGGGGGGGACCTGGTACCAGGAAGAGTGGGGGTGGGGGGAGGGACGGAGTGCGGTAGGGGAAGAGGCGGTAGTAGGGGACCGACTCGTCAAACGTGACGTCCTGGGAGGACAGAACACGGCGAGAGGTGGGGTGGTAAAACTGCCACCCAGGCGCGTCAGAGGGGAACCCCAGGAAGACGCAAGGAGCAGCACGAGGGGATAGTTTGTCCGCAGACAGGTCGCGGACAAACGCCCGAGATCCCCAGACCCGGAACGCCGACGCATCGCCAACCTTCCCCGTCCACAGCAAGGCTGGGGAGGTCTCCGGCCTGGAGACCCTGGGGTGGAGGTTGATCTGATGCGCCGCGTACCTCACCGCAAACGGCCACAGAAAATGGGGGGCAGCCGCATGCATCATAGACGTACGAGCGACGTCCATGACCATGCCAATGCGGCGCTCAGCAATCCCATTTTGCTGCGGTGAGTCCGGAAGCGTGAAGGTCTGACGGATGCCCCTTGCACGACAGTAGGCACGCAGAAGGCCAGAGGAGAACTCTCCGCCTCTGTCCGAGTGCAGACGCAGAACAGGAAAGTCCGAGCCGAAGCTCTGCCTGAGCTGGAGACGAGCTGCGCGGATCCAGTCGATCAGCACCTCAGTGACATCACCCTTGCTGCGCAAGGGGAAGACTGTGGTGTAACGCGAGTAGTCGTCAACAACGAGCAGGAAGTAGCGCTCGTGACCCTGTCCACGGACGCGGGCTGGGCCCCACACATCCATGTGAAGTGTCTGCAACGGGGCCTCTGTCGGAGGGAACTGGGAGGAGTGAGGGGCAGCACGCTGGCGCCCCTCGACACAGGGGACACAGGCAGGGCCAGGGCCCTGAGGAAGGGGAGGGAGGGACCGGGGGAGACCGGACACAAGAAGACGGGAGGCCATACCTCTGAGCCGAAGCAGAGAGGGGTGGCCAAGGCGGTGGTGCCAGAGGAGAGTCTCGTGAGACAAGAGACGACACGAACAGGGGGCAGACTCAGGACCAGACCTGGACGCCGCAGCAAACACCTGACCCGACGTAGCTACCCTACCAGACTCAGCAATTGGAGGAGACGCAGTGGTCAGAGTGTACAGGCTCGACCCCGGCTGACGAGTAAACGTAGCCAGGTGTCGGCCTGTGCTAGCCTCTGTACAGTGCGTCACCCGCTGACGCGCAGGAGTGAACTGGTGTACACCCGCATCCTGGAGGTCAGCACCACTCACCAGGTTCGTAGAGAACGAGGGGAGGTAGAGACCAGACAGGGTGCCAGAGGGAGCCGCCGGACACGGGAGGACTGTGGAGAAGCAAGACAGGACAGGACCCCCAGAGGGGTCAGCCAGAGACACTGCAACCGGCCGACTCAGCGGTGTGAGTGTGGTGCAGTCCCGAAAGAAGGAGCGAGACGCCCCAGAGTCAAGGGTGAAGGTGAGGGAGGCCGAAGCCGACGTAGTACCTGAGAGCGCAGACTCACCAGTACCTGAGGACGCAGACACACGGGCACCTAGAGCAGCAGCGTCGCAAGCACCTAGGGCAGCAGCCTCACCAGGACCTAGCGCAGCAGTCTCAATGCCCGGATCGGGCGGGAAACACCGGTAACAGTCACCCTCATCACTAATAGACACAGCATACATGGCAGAGAGAATAGCATCAAAGTCAAGATCATAGATGGCAACACCCGCCCTGGACAGCTCGCCCCAGCGAGGGATCTCTGAGGCCTCCGGGAACTGGTGACGCCACGCGTCCGTCAGGCGGCCAAAGCAGCGCTGGGTGAGGTGGGCACCCCCACACTGCTCACCCGCACGGTCGCCGGTGCGCAAAACGTAGGAGCACGGACCAAAACCCCCACCCCGCTGACGCGCAGTGTACCACTCACGAAGCTGCTGAGGGGACAGGGTGTCACGACCACGCTGCAGCTGCTGGCGCGAGCCACCACCGGAGCCACTCCTCTGCGAAGACCCGCGACCAGCACCACCGCCACCCCCGCTGCCTCCGCCGCCTCCGCCGCCTCCGCTACTGCCGCCGCCTCCGCCTCCGCCTCCACCGCCGCCTCCTCCGCCACCTCCGCTCCCACCGCCACCGCCGCCGCCACCTCCGCCTCCACTGCCGCCACCGACCCCTCCACCCCCACCTCCACTCCCACCGCCACCCCCACTCCCCCCACTGCCGCCACCTCCACCTCCACCGCCCCCGCTCGCTCCTCCAGCGCCCTTGCCCCCCTTGCCCTTGCCAGAGCGGCGTCTCCCGCTAGGGGCAGACGCCACACCGACCGACTCAAGACCAAGGAGGTCGGCCGCAGCAGCAGAGGCAACAGAGGGCAGAAGGGGGGAGGGGGAACACCCCTCAAAGATAGGGGTGCGCGGGTCACCACGAGAGGCCCCTACAGCGACTATGCTCTTCTCGGCCGCTAGGAGGGACTTCTCGAGGAGGTCAACAGTGAGAGTGGTGGGACAGACAGAGAGAAAGTGGTCCCTGACTACGCGAAGGGAGTCAGGAAGGCGAGTGACTATGTAGTAAAGAGTGATGTACATGGGGGGGGGGGTTCTTGGCGCAGAAGTCAGGAGGGAGTGCAGCTCGGTAGCGAGTGTCACTAGTGCAGAGGTGCGTAATGAGGTCAGCGACTGTGGGAAAGGCAGCAAGGTCAGGAAAGAGGTACGGTAGCATGAGACGGCTCAGTGCAGCAGTGGCAGGGGAGGAGTAGCGCGCAACTACAGCGTCGTACAAGGTCTGAGCACTCTTGTACTGACTAAAGTGCGCACGCTCGGAGGTAGGGAGGTGGCGACGCACAGCAAGACGTGCAGCAGCGTCGCGCGTGGCCCACTGGGAGCGAACAGTGGCGTCGGCATCAGCAGCAGGGGCAGTGGAGGCGCCAGAGGTGAGGTCAAAGAGAGAGAGGCCGTCTGCCCTATCGCACTGTAAGAACAGCTGCAGGTCATCTATCCAGACCTCAAAGTCAACGGCCCGACCCTCACCGTCAAAGACGAGAACACTAGGGGTGGCCATGACCCTAGACGACTAGCAGCGCAAACAGTAGGGTGAGGGCAGTGCAGTGAAAAGGCGCTGTGCTCACCAGACAGGGCAGGTCGGGCGGCCAGGAAGGAGGGCGGCGCGGCGGCTCGGCGGCTCAGCTGCTGGGCGGCTCGGCTGCTGGGCGGCTCGGCTGCTGGGCGGCTCGGTTGCTGGGCGGCTCGGCTGCAGGGCGGCTCGGCTGCTGGGCGGCTCGGCTGCTCTGCTGTCGGGCGGCTCGGCTGGTGGGCGGCCGGGCGGCTCGGCTGCAGCGCGGCTCGGCGGCGGGGCGGCTCGGCTGCTCTGCTGCTGGGCGGCTCGGCTGCGCTGCTGCTGGGTGGCTCGGCCGCTGTAGAGGAGTGGCAGCGGGGCCGCGAGATAGGGCGGCAGGGCCGCTGCAGAGAAGCGGCGGGGCCGCTGGGTAGGGCGGCGGGGCCGCGAGATAGGGCAGCGGGGCCGCGTGGTAGAGTGGCGGGGCCGCGCGATGGGGCAGCGGGGCCGTGAGGAAGGGCGGCGGGGCCGCTAGGTAGGGCGGCGGGGCCGCGCGATGGGGCGGCGGGGCCGCGAGGAAGGGCGGCGGGGCCGCTAGGTAGGGCGGCGGGGCCGCGCGATGGGGCGGCGGGGCCGCGAGGAAGGGCGGCGGGGCCGCTAGGTAGGGCGGCGGGGCCGCGCGATGGGGCGGCGGGGCCGCGATGGGGCGGCGGGGCCGCTAGGTAGGGCGGCGGGGCCGCGCGATAGGGCGGCGAGGCCGCGAGGTAGGGCGGCGGGGCCGCTAGGTAGGGCGGCGGGGCCACGCGATGGGGCGGCGGGGCCGCGATGGGGCGGCGGGGCCGCGAGGTAGGGCGGCGGGGCCGCTAGGTAGGGCGGCGGGGCCCCTAGGAGAGAGGCGGCGGGGCCGCGAAGACGGGCGGCGGGGCCGCTGAGACGGGTGGCGGGGCCGCAGTGAAGGGCCGCTAGGGCGGCTCGACGAAGTGAGGGCCCGGAGCGCGACTCGGGCTGAGCGCGCTTCGGGCAGGAAAAAAAAAAAATCGATGTGGTGGGTCCTAAGCACAGTTCCCAAGGGGGAACCTGCTCGATACCATGAGAAGATTTGAACAAGAATGAATGAACTATGAAATGAAGTGAGTACAAATATGAAACCCTAATTGGTTGTACCCCCTATGGGATACCCCACTATAGCCTACACAACAGCATAAGCTACAATTGTCTGACAGACTCCTGCTCTACCCTCTCCTGGTGCGGCCGTGACTCCTCTACTCTCTCCTGCTGCGACTGCAACTACACCCGCTGCTGCGGGCGGGACTCCTGCTCTACCCTCTCCTGCTGCGGCTGTAACTGCACCTGCTGCTTCAGTCGTGAACCCTCCTCTGCTCTCTCCTGCTGTGGCTGTGACTCCTCTACTCTCTCTTAACGCTACGACTGAGACTGCTTCTGCTGCTGCTGCTGCTCCTGCTGCTCCTGCTGCTGGTGCTACTGTCGTGCCCTCTCAAACCGCTCCCGCTCCTCCCTCTCTAAACGGACGAGACGCTGCTCACGGGTCAAGACGTACTGTGCGCGGTGTAGGCGACAGGGTGCCAGTGCCTCCAGCTCCAGTACCCCCAGAACCAGCAGCTCCACCCCAAGACACGACAGTGACTGGACGCTGCGGGGGGAAGGCCAAATAACATTCGCCACATCTTTTGTACCGAAAAGATTGGGATGTAGCGGTTCGACAAAAGCTTTTGCTTCGGTACAAATATATTCGTTATTCACACTACACGATTTTTGAAAATGTTACACAATTTCAAAATTTTACATTTCGTCCCAATGACTTCTAGGTCTCACAAGATTTGGGTGAAATCACTACGTTACGGCAAAACATATCGCCAACAGTCTGGATGGGTCAATATTGTGGCAGGGAATACGGGATTGCTTGAGGCTGTACAAGTGGCGAATCTTGAAATGGACATTATTGGCTGCAGAAACGAGAAATCGTTTGACAACCAACTTCCAGGGTTTTTTGTTTGTTCCATCGGATGAGATTTCATCGGTGCTCATCTGAGGAGGACTGATAGACTACGATCTATCTAGCTGCTAGTGACATTTCGAGCTAGAACTTTAGCTAACTTCTAATTTAATCTCCTAAGAGACAGCGAGTCATCTTCAAGTAGATTTCTTCCAGGGCCACGAAACCCAAACACATCTGTGCACCAATCTAAGGTGCATGACATCAAGGTTCTTAGTTCCTTGCTTATTTCATTATAATTGGATGCTACTTAAATAATTCCGTTTCCCGTTTTAGGCACCTCCAAGTTGTTCTGGAGATGTATTTAAGAAGTTTACCAAGAATTATTAGGCTCTCTACAGAGGACCTTACAAAAACCAGTTTGAAGTTCACTTATAACATTCATAGTGTATGTCTCATGAAGCCGGTATGATTGATTTTAACACACATGAACCGTGTCTCTTTTGCAGGTGTATGGGAAACTTATCAATGACCCGAAGACCTACCTAACTGCCGCAAGAGAGTCTTATAAATTGAAACGCATTCCTAGTATGCATTGAAATTTGAGAAGTATTGTGAAAATAGTTCAGCCATTGTTACGACTAACTATTTCGTACATTGCACAGATGTAAGAAGTGCAAGCAAGACAAACTAGCGAAGACAAAATTGCAGTAGAAATTACTAACATAAGATGCGTATGTCCTCCACGTTAAATTTTGTTTCTTTGTTGTGTTATGCAGAGGTTGGTAGAAGGACTAAAGACGCACAATATTTCAATCGAAAACCTGAAAGGTCAACTCATAGAAGTTCAAAAACTCCTACTTTCGGTGTCTGGTGCACAATCATCTAGCGATTTCTACGAAAACGATGTTTGAGGTATGTGTTAAAACCATGGAGCCCCATTGTGTTATGCTTCCCTGTAGTATACCCTGTCTTGGCCTTGATTAATACGTAGGAACGTGACAAAGTCCTTGATTAACCAAGAAAAAATTTGCCAGCCTGGAAAAGAAGTTCGCCAACAAATATTTTACCATAGAGCTCACAGCTATAAAAAACCGCTTGGTCGGCAACGACCTCGAAATCCACATGAGATTTGTTTCATTTTGGGTATCATTATTCTTATTGGTTTCCATACACCCACTAGCGTGAAAATTGCAGGACCTGAAAATGCAAAGTGGCAACTAGCCTTGTGTCAATGCCATTTCTGCTGTTCTTCGTTCGTGTACTCTTACTCACTCCTAGTAGCTGCTGCAGCCGCAGCAACAGCACTAGCGCTAGCACTAGCAGCAGCAGCAGCAAACCACCAGCTCCGCCACCAGCAGCTATTGTAGTAGTAGCAGCAGGGTGCGGGGCAGCCACTGCAGCAGTCCCAATAGCTCCGACACCTCGGCCACCCAAAATTTGAAATGAAAACGTGGGTGAAGGCCAAATGGCCTTCGCCCCCTCCTTTGTACCAAAAAGAGAGAAAGTAGCAGTTTGACAAAGGCTTTTGCTTCGGTACAAATATCTTCGCTATTCACGATACACACTTTTAGAAAGTGTTACACATTTTCAAAAAAATACATTACGTAGGGCTGATTCCTGGCTTTGGGACATCCGCACTTTCGAACATCCGAAATTTGTTTTCCCGAACAGCAGGGCACCCGCTCTGACTTTGGGATTTCCGATCCGGGATCCCACGGTAGTCGCCAGCGCAACCAGCGAGCTGTAACCAGAATCACGTTCCCCCCTACAACAACGTATGTTGGGAGTGTGCGATCGAAATGTGGTCGCATGAAATTTGGCCGTCAATTCCACTTACAAAGTTGACGTCTGGCTGCTTGACAGAATGCACGCACGTGCAATACTGAATCGTCATAACTCAATAGCTCAATTTCATAACTCTGCCAAACTCTTGCTGGTGAAACCAGCAAGCCTACAATTTTTCTATATTGACTCAACTGCAAACAGAGACACATTGTCACTTCTCCTTATCCTAAAATTATACACCATGCTCAGTCTATGGCAACTCACATTGTTATGATGCCTGGTTCAGCTGTGGCGTACGTTTTACCACGACAGCCTCCTGCCATTGGTTGCCATCGCTGGTCAGTCATGGCTGGCTTTTGTTGAACAACAAGGTTTGGAGGATGTTGAAGCTGAGAACGCCGAAAAGTGAAGGCAGTTGCGCGGAAAAGGCGTTGTGAAGAGATTAAGACAGAGTCGATGGCTAAGATCAAGCTCATGTCCGAGCATGAGTTTTAAGACGTCTTTCGAATCAGCAAGAAAATCATGGTTATCATCCAGGAATGCATGCACCCTATATTCGGCCCTTTCGTTATCAACTACAACATACCCGAGCAGCTATGCGTCTTGATTCGAGTAAAGTGTTTTGCATCTACAATGTAATTCGTTGGCATGTCTATTTCTTCGGCGTTTGCAAAACTCTTTACCATAAATTGGTAGACACCTTCTAAGTTCACTTCCCAACAATTGAAGAGCTTCCAAGTATAGCTACTGGGTTCATGAACATCAAACGACTTCCCAACATTGTTGGAGTTGTTGACGGGGCACACATTCAAGTGCGTGGCACGGAGATCCATCGCACATAGTACTACAACTGCTAGTCCCACTATTCTATTCTACTGCAAGTGACATGTGATGCAAGAGGGGTTATTTGGGAATACACGCTTGCATATCCTGTTGCAGTGCATGATCAACAGTTGTTTGTGAAGAGCAAGTTGTACGAAAGGATAGAGTTAGGAGATCTATGTGAATATCAACTGTTAGGGGATGCAGCCTATCATCTACGAACCTTTTGCTTGACGCCGCTACATGCACCAAACAAGCGATTGTTCAAAGGGTGGGAGCAGCAGTTCAACTACGTACAATCAGCAACACGGATGCTGGTAGAGAAATGCATTGGTGCCCTCAAAGGGCGTTGGCGCCTGTTCGGGACAATGCACTAGTGCCGACTTGGGAGAGTTAGTGCTGGTGTAACTTAAACACTAAACTTCTAAAGATAAATCCCTTGATCTTGGTAAGGTCTATTGGTTTGAGTTTACCCTCGGGTTATTTATAAGAGGGTTGGTACTTGTGGAGGGTATTTTACTAAGGTTTACCCTTTATTCTTATGCATGTAGCTGGGAATTGCATTAAGGAGGATGGGCTGGTCATAAGGAAGTTTCCTTGGGAGTAAGAGTAAGTGGAAGGTTCCTTGGAAGGTGGCTTGATGGAAGTTTCCTTGGTGGAGGCTATGGGAGGATCTATTGGGGAAGGAGCATGGAAGGAGCAGGGCAGGGGAATGAGGAAGGCAACAAGGAAGGTTCTATGGTGGAGATTCCCTTGAAGATGTGGGTGAACTCAACCGGGCACTCTCATTGGTTGGTTGGATTGCTAGAATCCTCGGCCAATAGGTAAAGGATTCCTAGGATTGCATGAATAAGATAGAAGGATGGTGGTTTGGGTATGCCCTTCCACTATATAAGTCCTTGTAGGTTGTGTGTAATTCATAATATTCTCATAGTGCATTCTTACCAATGCCACAAGCTCTCTCAACCTTCTAGCTACCTTGTACCTTGGCCCACTCAAGCTACCTTGGAGTACCCTTGGAGTCTACCTTAGGAGGAGCACCTCTTCAAGTGGAGAAGAGCCCGAGGGGAGGGCTGCAACTCTACGAGGAAGGAAGTGCTATCCAAGAAAGGAGTCTCGTACTACAAGTGTTGTAAAAGAGGTCATACGTATTCGGGTGATGCTCAAGAAGAGTGGTCAAGAAGTTTTAAAAGTTAGTGATTTTGTGGTGGCCCATACAGGTCCCTCTCTCCCTTTGGCTGAGAAAACAGACCTTGTGCGTACTTCTACTAATACCATATCGACGATTGCTGCAGCTATGGGCCAGCTCCCGCGGTTCGATGGACGCTCTCCCGACCCCAAGGTGTGGCTAAGCCAAGCCACGAGGGCGATGAGGTGCTTCCTCACGAACACGACGGACGAGCAAAAGTTGTACTACCTACTCATGCACCTTACCGACTTTGCCTATGTGTGGGCGGAAAGCAAGAAATTCACGACGGTGGCGGGGTTCGAGCAAGCGTTTCAGGACCGGTTCTTTTGGGAGTCCACGGCGACAGTGATGCATAAGCTGACGACTTTGAAGCAGAAAAAGGGGCAAACGGTGACGGAGTTGGCGGATGAGGTGAGGCAATTGGCCTCCTACGTCAAAGACTACCTGGTCGCCATGATGGTAAGTGTTAGAATGTAGAACTGAACGAGAATGATTGAACTAGGAATGTTGAGAGTACAAGTAGCAAACCCTAGAGTAATGTACCCCCTAAAGGCTAACCCACTGTAGCCTACACAGCAGTAACATGTATAATGTTTGACACACCCCCATAGGCAAAGTGGGGGAGAGCAAGGGGTCACAAGACCAGTCAAAGCAAAGCAAAGCAAAACAAGCTCAGGATGGATCTCAAGGAAACCACACAAATTCCGAGCACAAGCAAGTGGTCACAAGACCAGTTCACATGCAGTTTGATAATATAACAAGAGGTACAGTGATCACAACCTAGCAAGTGTAAGCATGCAGGTATATATATAGAGATCACAGTACAAGCAGAGTCAAGAAGTGAGCAAGTAAGGGACAGTAGGCACAAGGCCTAGAACAGTACAGAAACGCTGATGATCACAAGGCTGAAGCGCCTTGGTGAACACATCAGCAGTGTTGGCCCGAGTGGCCACGTGCGCAAGACGAAGCTGACCACGCTGCTGCAGCTCTCGAGCAAGGAAGTAGCGCAGAGCGATGTGCTTCGTCCTGTGCTCCAGTCTGTACTCCTTACACAAGGCAATGGCGGCCTTGTTGTCGACGTACAGCACTGGAGGAGAACGAGGCCGCTCTCCCAGGTCGGTCAGCAGGTAGGTGAGCCAGCGTAACTCCTGTGCAGCCATGGCTGTGGCGTAGATCTCAGCCTCACAACTGGAGCTGAGAACAGAGGAAGAGCGAGTAGAACGCCAAGAAACTGAACCAGAGCCAAGTCTGAAGGTGTAACCCTGAGACGACCGCTGCGTAGCCTGGTCGTCAGCCCAAGAAGCGTCTGAGTGACCAGTGAGGACAACGTCGCTCCGGCCTCCAAGCACGAGCCCCATGCCCGACGTACTGCACAAGTAGCGCAACACCCTCTTAGCGGCATCCATTGTCAGAACATTATAGCTCATGCATATTGTGTAGGCTATAGTGGGGTAGCCCATAAGGGGTACAACCCAATTAGGGTTATTACTTGTACCCAATTCATTCATAGTTCATTCATTCCTTGTTTCTTTTCATGGTATCGAGCAGGTTCCCCCGTGGGAACTGTTCCTAGGGCCCACCGTTTTTTTTTTTCCTGCCCGGAGCGCACTCAGCAGCTGCCCGAGTCGCGCTCCCCTCTCTCGCGCCGCCCTAGCGGCCCCTTCGCGCCGCCCTCGCGGCCCCCTTCGAGCCGCCCTCGCGGCTCTATCCGCCGCCCTTCGCGGCCCCTACTCCGCCGCCCTCGCGGACCCGATCCGCCGCCCTCGCGGCCCCGATCCGCCGCCCTCGCGGCCCCGCTCCGCCGCCCTCGCGGCCCCGATCCGCAGCCCTTCGCGGCCCCGATCCGCCGCCCTCGCGGCCCCGCTCCGCCGCCCTCGCGGCCCCGATCCGCCGCCCTTCGCGGCCCCGATCCGCCGCCCTCGCGGCCCCTACTCTGCCGCCCTCGCGGCCCCGATTCGCCGCCCTCGCGGCCCCCCCCCATCAGCCGCACTCACGGCCCCTACTCCGCAGCCCTCGCGGCCCCGATCCGCCGCCCTCGCGGCCCCGATCCGCCGCCCTAGCAGCCTCCGGCCCCTGCTCCTACGGCCCCGGCGCCTGCTCCTACGGCCCCCGCGCCTACTCCTACGAGCAGCCCACCCGCCGAGCCCCTCAGCAACCGAGCAGCCCAGCCGCTGAGCCGCCGAGCCGCCCAGCAACCGAGCCGCCCAGCCGCCGAGCCGCCCAGCAGCCGAGCCGCCCAGCAGCCGAGCCGCCCTGCCGCCGAGCCGCCCAGCAGCCGAGCCGCCCAGCCGCCGAGCCGCCCAGCCGCCGAGCCGCCCAGCAGCCGAGCCGCCCAGCAGCCGAGCTGCCGAGCCGCCCAGCAGCCGAGCCGCCCAGCCGTCGAGTCGCCGAGCCGCCCTGCAGCCGAGCCGCCCGAACCGCCCTGTCCGGTAAGAGCAGCGCCTCTCTCACAGCACTGCCCTCACCCTACTGTTTGCACTGCTAGTCTACTGCTGTCATGGCTACCCCTAGTGTCCTCGCTTTTGACGCTGAGGGTCGGGCCATTGACTTTGACGTCTGGATAGATGACCTGCAGCTTTTCTTACAGTGCGACAGAGCAGACGGCCTCTCCCTCTTTGACCTCACTTCTGGTGCCTCTACTGCCCCCGCTGCTGATGCTGACGCCACTGTTCGCTCACAGTGGGCCACGCGCGATGCTGCTGCACGTCTTGCTGTGCGCCGCCACCTACCTACCTCTGAGCGTGCGCACTTTAGCCAGTACAAGAGTGCTCAGACCTTGTACGACGCTGTAGTTGCACGCTACTCCTCCCCTGCCACTGCTGCACTGAGCCGCCTCATGCTACCGTACCTCTTCCCTGACCTTGCTGCCTTTCCCACAGTTGCTGACCTCATTACGCACCTCCGCACTAGTGACACTCGCTACCGCGCTGCGCTTCCTGCTGAGTTCTGCGCCAAGAACCCCCCCCCCATGTACATCACCCTCTACTACATAGTCACCCGTCTCCCTGACTCCCTTCGCGTAGTCAGGGACCACTTCCTCTCGGTTTGTCCCACCACTCTCACCGTTGACCTCCTCGAGAAGGCCCTCCTAGCAGCAGAAAAGAGCATAGTCGCTGTAGGAGCCTCTCGTGGTGACCCTCGCACCCCCATCTTTGAGGGGTGTTCCCCCTCCCCTCTTTTGCCCTCTGTTGCCTCTGCTGCTGCGGCCGACCTCGCTGGTTTGGAGTCGGTTGGGGCAGCGTCTACCCCTAGCGGGAGACGCCGCCCTGGCAGGGGCAAGGGGGGCAGGGGCGCTGGAGGAGCTAGCGGGGGCGGTGGAGGCGGCGGTGGAGGCGGTGGAGGAGGTGGGGGTGGCGGTGGGGGTGGTGGCGGGGGTGGAGGTGTAGGTGGCGGCAGTGGAGGCGCAGGCGGCAGCGGCGGTGGCGGAGGGAGCGGAGGTGGCGGCGGTGGAGGAGGAGGCGGCGGAGGAGGTGGAGCTGGTCGGGGTGGCGCTGCGCAGAGGGTCAGCTCCGGTGGTGGTCAACGCCAGCAGCAGCAGCAGCAGCAGCAGCAGCAGCAGCAGCGCACTCGTGACGTCCCCTCCCCTCAGCAGCTCCGTGAGTGGTACACTGCACGCCAGAGGGGTGGGGGTACTGGTCCGTGCACCTACGTCCTGCGCACCGGCGACCGCGCGGGTGAGCAGTGCGGGGGTGCGCACTCCACCCAGCGCTGCTTTGGCCGCCTGACGGACGCTTGGCGTCACCAGTTCCCTGAGGCCACTGAGATCCCCCGCTGGGGTGAGCTGTCTAGGGCGGGGGTAGCTGTCTTTGACCTTGACTTTGATGCTATTCTTGCTGCCATGTATACTGTGACTATTAGTGATGAGGGTGACTGTTACCGGTGTTTTCCGCCCGACCCGGGCATTGAGACTGCTGCTCTAGGTCCTGGTGAGGCTGCTGCTCTAGGTGCTAGCGAGGCTGCTGCTCTAGGTGCGTCTGCTCCCTCAGGTACTGGTGAGTCTGCTCTCTCAGGTTCTGCGTCGGCTTCGGCCTCCCACACCTTTACCCTTGACTCGGGGGCTTCTCGCTCCTTCTTTCGAGACCGCACCACACTCACGCCGCTTGGCCGGCCAGTTGCGGTCTCTCTGGCAGACCCCTCTGGGGGTCCTGTCCTTGCTCACTTCTCCACTGTCCTCCCGTGTCCGGCGGCCCCCTCTGGCACCCTGTCTGGTCTTTACCTCCCCTCGTTCTCTACGAACTTGGTGAGTGGTGCTGACCTACAGGATGCGGGGGTTCACCAGTTCACTCCTGCGAGTCAGCGGGTGACCCACTGCACGGACGCTCGGACAGGCCGACACCTGGCCACGTTTACACGTCGGCCGGGGTCGAGCCTGTACACACTGACCACTGCGTCTCCTCCGGTCCCTGCGTCTGGTCAGGTAGCTGCGTCGGGTCAGGTGTTTGCTGCAGCGTCCAGGTCTGGTCCTGAGTCTGCCCCCTGCTCGTGTCGCCTCCTGTCTCACGAGACTCTCCTCTGGCACCACCGCCTTGGTCACCCCTCCCTGCTTCGTCTCCGAAGCATGGCCTCCCGTGTCCTTGTCTCTGGTCTTCCCCGGTCCCTCCCTCCACTTCCTCCGGGGCCTGGCCCTACCTGCGTCCCCTGTGTCGAGGGACGACAGCGGGCTACCCCTCACTCCTCCCAGTTTCCTCCGACAGAGGCCCCGCTGCAGACGCTTCACATGGACGTGTGGGGCCCGGCCCGCGTCCGTGGACAGGGTCACGAGCGCTACTTCCTGCTGGTGGTTGACGACTACTCGCGTTACACCACAGTCTTCCCCTTGCGCAGCAAGGGTGATGTCACTGAGGTGTTGATCGACTGGATCCGCGCAGCTCGTCTCCAGCTCAGGCGGAGCTTCGGCTCGGACTTTCCTGTTCTGCGTCTGCACTCTGACAGAGGCGGAGAGTTCTCCTCTGGCCTTCTGCGAGCCTACTGTCGTGCACGAGGCATCCGCCAGACCTTCACGCTTCCGGACTCTCCACAGCAAAATGGGATTGCTGAGCGCCGCATTGGCATGGTCATGGACGTCGCCCGTACGTCCATGATGCATGCGGCTGCCCCCCACTTTCTGTGGCCGTTTGCGGTTCGGTACGCGGCGCATCAGATCAACCTTCAGCCCAGGGTCTCCATGCCGGAGACCTCCCCAGCCTTGCTGTGGACGGGGAAGGTTGGCGATGCGTCTGCGTTCCGTGTCTGGGGATCTCGGGCGTTTGTCCGCGACTTGTCTGCGGACAAGCTGTCCCCTCGTGCTGCTCCTTGCGTCTTCCTGGGTTTCCCCCCTGACGCCCCAGGGTGGCAGTTCTACCACCCCACCTCTCGCCGTGTTCTGTCCTCCCAGGACGTCACGTTCGACGAGTCGGTCCCCTACTACCGCCTCTTCCCCTACCGCACTCCGTCCCTCCCCCCGCCACCGCTCTTCCTGGTACCAGGTCCCCCCCCGGTAGACCCCCTCCCCCCTCAGGGTCCTGCCCCTTCAGGTGTGTCCCAGGTAGACGCTGTTGAGCCTGTCGAGGTCGCTGGTGACTCTGGTGCTGCTGAGGGTGCTGAGCGTGTGGGTGCTACGCCTGGGGGTGCTGAGCCTGAGGGTACTACGACTGGGGGTGCTGAGCCTGGGGGTGCTGAGTCTAGGGGTGCTACGCCTGGGGGTGCTGCGTCTAGGGGTGCTGAGCCTGGGGGTGCTACGCCTGGAGGTGCTGAGCCTGGGGGTGCGGAGCCTGAGGGAGCTGGGCCTGCTGGTGCTGTGCCTGGTGGTTCTCCGGGTGCTTCTTCTCGCCGGGAGCCACTCTCTCCACAGGAGCTGCGTGAGTGGTTTGCCCGGCGCTGGAGGCGAGCTGCTGGAGCTGGAGGAGCTGCGGGTACTGGAGTTTCTGTTGCTGCTGAGGGAGCTGGTGCCACGGGTCCCGGAGGTGCTCGTACTGGGCGTACTAGAGCTGCTGGACCTGCGGGTACTTCTGGAGCTGGAGCTGCTGCGGGTGTTGGCGCGGAGGCTACTGCTGTCGGTCCTGGAGGCGGTCCTGCTGGGGGTACTGCTGGTGCTGCTGGGGGTACTGGAGCTGGAGCTGCTACTGGTGCTGGTGCTGCCCCAGGGGGTGCTGGTGCTGTCCCTGCTGTGTCTGGAGTCGCCGCGCGGCCTCGGCCGTACTTCGTTCCGCTCCTTCAGCAGGTTCTTGGTCTCCCGTCTTCTACTGGTCCTCCTCCTCCCTTAGAGTGTCCACAGCCTGTCCCGTCGCAGTTACAGTTACAGCCGGCCTCCCCACTGCCTGCTCCGTCTCCCTACACTGGTCCTACTGGAGGTCTTGCTGAGCGTCGTGAGCCTGCGTCTCGCCCTGCGTCGCCTGTCCGTGCTGCTCGCACTAGTGGTCGTGGTTCACGTCAGCGTCCTCCTCCTGTCCCTGGCACGCACCAGATGTCTCTGCGTCCGTCCACTGCTCCTCTGCGTGCCCCTTTGCCTTCTCCTCCTGAGTCTTCTCTTCCTGCTCTTGCCGACCCGGAGTCGGACTCTCTTCGTGCTGCCAGTCCTACTGTCACGCGTCTCCTTGCTACTGTTGTCACTGACCCTTCCTTTGAGTCCGCTGCTGCGTCTGCCCTAGTTGCTGAGCTCGTCGACTTTGCTGCTCGCTGTCGCCTAGACTACGTCGCCAGTCTTGTTGCTGAGTCTGAGTCTGTCTGTCCTCCGTCCGTCGGGGGTGAGTGTGCCCTTGGCACGGACGTCCTTGAGGACAGGCAGGAGGAGTTCCAGTGCTTGGCCGCTGCTTCACCTCATCTCGTGTCCGTACTGCTTACCCCTGAGGGAGACCCGGATGCACTTGACATCCCGACTCCGCGCTCTTACGCGGAGGCGATAGAGGGTCCCTACTCCTCTCAGTGGCAGGCAGCTATGGACGCAGAGATGGCTTCCTGGAAGTCCACAGGCACCTACGTTGACGCTGTTCCCCCTCCTGGGGCGAACATCGTCAGTGGCATGTGGATTTTCAGGGTGAAGCGGCCGCCGGGTTCTCCGCCTGTCTTCAAGGCGCGTTACGTGGCTCGAGGCTTCAGTCAGCGGCAGGGAGTTGACTACTTTCAGACCTTCTCTCCCACCCCGAAGATGACCACTCTTCGGGTACTGCTGCACGTAGCTGCTCACCGTGACTACGAGCTACACTCTCTTGACTTCAGCACTGCTTTCTTGCAGGGCAGCCTGCACGAGGAGATCTGGCTGCGTCGCCCACCTGGTTTCACTGGGTCTTTTCCTCCTGGCACCCAGTGGAGCCTACGGCGGCCAGTCTACGGTCTCCGCCAGGCACCGCGTGAGTGGCACGACACACTGAGGACTACACTTGCGGCTCTTGGGTTTGCTCCCTCTACTGCCGACCCGTCGCTGTTTCTGCGCACCGACACTTCTTTGCCGCCGTTCTACATCCTCGTGTACGTCGACGACTTGGTCTTTGCCACAGCTGACACTGCTGGACTCGCCCACGTGAAGTCCGAGCTGCAGAAGAGACACACGTGCACTGACCTGGGTGAACTGCGCAGCTACCTTGGCTTGCAGATCACTCGGGACAGAGCACGCCGCACCATTACCCTGACTCAGTCACACATGGTGCAGCAGGTCCTTCAGCGCTTCGGCTTCACGTACTCCTCGCCTCAGGCCACTCCTCTGCCTACTCGCCACTCGCTCTCAGCTCTGCCTTCGGATGAGTCCGTAGAGTCGAGTGGCCCGTACCCAGAGCTTGTTGGCTGCCTCATGTACCTGATGACCTGCACACGACCTGACCTTGCATACCCTCTTAGCATTCTCGCACGCTATGTTGCTCCTGGGAGACACAGACCTGAGCACATGGCTGCAGCGAAGAGGGTGTTGCGCTACTTGTGCAGTACGTCGGGCATGGGGCTTGTGCTTGGAGGGCAGAGTCCAGTGGTCCTTACTGGGCACGCAGACGCTTTTTGGGCTGACGACCAGGCTACGCAGCGGTCGTCACAGGGTTACACCTTCAGCCTTGGTTCCGGCTCTGTTTCGTGGCGGGCTACTCGCTCGTCTTCTGTTCTCGGCTCCAGTTGTGAGGCTGAGATCTACGCAGGAGCCATGGCTGCACAGGAGCTTCGCTGGCTCACCTACCTACTGACTGACCTCGGAGAGCCGCCTCGTTCTCCTCCAGTGCTGTACGTAGACAACAAGGCCATGCTGGCCTTGTGTCGGGAGCAGCGACTGGAGCACAGAACGAAGCACATTGCTCTCCGCTACTTTCTTGCTCGTGAGCTGCAGCAGCGTGGTCAGCTGCGTCTTGCGTACGTGGCCTCTGAGGCCAACACTGCTGATATCTTCACCAAGGCGCTTGCGCCTTGTGACCATCAGCGCTTCTGTACTCAGCTGGGCCTTGTGCCTACCTTGCCTCACTTGCTCACCTCTTGACCGTGCTTGTACTGTTACATATATATATACCTGCTCTTGCTTGTCTAGCCTTTTTTATATATATATGTACTCCTGCATGTGAACTGGCCTTGTGGCCTTGAACTTGTGCTCGGAATGTGTGGTGACTTTGTGATCCACCCTGAGCTTGCTTTGCTTTGCTTTACTTGACTGGTCTTGTGACCCCTTGCTCTCCCCCACTTTGCCTATGGGGGTGTGTCAGAACATTATAGCTCATGCATATTGTGTAGGCTATAGTGGGGTAGCCCATAAGGGGTACAACCCAATTAGGGTTATTACTTGTACCCAATTCATTCATAGTTCATTCATTCCTTGTTTCTTTTCATCCATGTGCTCCTTCCGGTGACGGCCGGGAGCGACATAGCGTGCTAGGATGCTAAGAGGGTATGCCAGGTCAGGTCGAGTGCAGGTCATCAGGTACATGAGGCAGCCCACAAGCTCTGGATACGGGCCACTCGGCTCTACGGACTCATCCGAAGGCAGAGCTGAGAGCGAGTGACCGGTAGGCAGAGGAGTGGACTGAGGCGAGGAGTACGTGAAGCGGAAGCGCTGAAGGACCTGCTGCACCATGTGTGACTGAGTCAAGGTAATGGTGCGCTGTGCTCTGTCCCGGGTGATCCGCAAGCCAAGATAGCTTGTCAGTTCACCCAGGTCTGTGCACGTGTGTCTCTTCTGCAGTTCCGACTTCACGTGGGCGAGTGCCTCAGTGTCAGCAGTAGCAAAGACCAAGTCGTCTACGTAAACAAGAACGTAGAACGGCGGCAGAGTGGTGTCGGTGCGTAGAAACAGCGACGGGTCAGCAGTAGAAGGAGCAAAGCCAAGAGCAGCAAGAGTAGTCCTCAGTGTGTCGTGCCACTCACGGGGTGCCTGGCGGAGATCGTAGACCGGCCGCCGGAGGCTCCACTGGGTACCAGGAGGGAACGACCCAGTGAAGCCAGGTGGGCGGCGCAGCCAGATCTCCTCGTGCAGGCTGCCCTGTAGGAAAGCAGTGCTGAAGTCAAGAGAGTGGAGCTCGTAGTCACGCTGAGCGGCGACGTGCAGCAGAACCCGAAGAGTGGTCATCTTCGGGGTCGGGGAGAAGGTCTGGAAGAAGTCAACTCCCTCTCGCTGACTGAAGCCTCGTGCAACGTAACGCGCCTTGAAGACAGGCGGAGAACCCGGCGGCCGCTTCACCCTGAAAATCCACATGCCACTGACGATGTTCGCCCTAGGTGGGGGAACCTCGTCAACGTAGGTGCCTGTGGACTTCCAGGAAGCCATCTCTGCGTCCATGGCTGTCTGCCACTGAGAGGAGTAGGGACCCTCCATCGCCTCTGCGTAGGAGCGTGGGGTCGGGATGTCTGGTGCATCCGGGTCTCCCTCAGGGGCAATCAGCATGGACACGAGATGAGGTAAAGCAGCGGCAAAGCACTCAAACTCCTCCTGTCTGTCCTCAAGGACGTCCGTGCCAAGAGCACACTCACCCCCGACAGACGGAGGACAGACAGACTCAGACTCAGCAACAAGGCTAGCGGCGTAGTCTAGACGACAGGCAGCAGCAAAGTCAACAAGCTCAGCGACTAGAGCAGACGCAACAGAGGACTCAAAGGAAGGGTCAGTGACAACAGTGGCAAGGAGACGCGTGACAGTAGGACTGGCAGCACGAAGAGAGTCAGTCTCCTGGTCAGCGAGAGCAGGAAGAGAGGACGCTAGTGGAGACGGCAGTGGGACACGCTGTGGAGCAGTGGAAGGACGCAGGGTCATATAGTGAGTGCCAAGGACAGGAGGAGGACGCTGACGCGGAGCACGACGACCAGCGCGGATAGCGCGGACAGGCGACTCTGGACGCGTCTCAGGCGACGGAGGACGAGACTCAGGCTCACGACGCTCCGTAAGACCTCCCGTCGGCTCAGCGTAGGGAGAAGGACCAGGCAGTGGAAAGGCTGGCTCTAACTGTGACTGTGACTGGACAGGCGGTGGACTCAGTAGGGGAGGAGTAGGACCAAGAGAGGGCGGGAGGCCAAGAACCTGCTGAAGGAGCGGAACGTAGTACGGCCGCGGCCAGCACCTCCAGCAGCTCCAGCAGCACCGCCAGCAGCAGCAGTGCCTCCAGCAGCTCCAGCACCAGCAGCACCTCCAGCAGCGCCAGCAGCACCACCAGCAGCAGCAGCACCTCCAGCAGCTCCAGCAGCACCAGCACCAGCAGCACCTCCAGCAGCGCCAGCAGCACCGCCAGCAGCAGCAGCACCTCCAGTAGCTCCAGCAGCACCAGCACCAGCAGCACCTCCAGCAGCGCCAGCAGTACCGCCAGCAGCAGCAGCACCACCAGCAGCTCCAGCAGCTCCAGCACCAGCAGCACCTCGAGCAGCGCCAGCAGCACCGCCAGCAGCAGGAGCACCTCCAGCAGCTCCAGCAGCACCAGCACCAGCAGCACCTCCAGCAACGCCAGCAGCACCGCTAGCAGCAGCAGCACCAGGGTCCGCGACACCGGGAGCGCCACTCCGGAGACTGTTGCGCCGAGCGTACCACTCTCGGAGCCGCTGGGGAGAGGGCAGCTCCCGCCTAGGAGGGGAAGCACGAGCACCAGCTCCAGCAGCACTCCGAGCTCCAGAAGCACCCCTCCTGAGGCTGCAGTACTGTAAGTACCTCTCACGTAGCTGCTGCGAGGAGAGGGCTCCTCCAGATGTAGCACGCTCAGTCTCAGCACCCTCAGGCTCAGTACTCGCAGACGGAGCACTCCCAGGCTCAGCACCCCCAGACTCAGCACCCCCAGACTCCGCACCCCCAGGCTCAGCACCCCCAGACTCCGCACCCCCCCGCTCCGCACCCCTAGGCTCCGCACCCCCAGGCTCCGCACGCTCAGGCTCAGCACCCCAAGCAGGACGAGAGTCGATAGCTACCTCGACAGGCTCAACCGGGTCTACCTGGGACACACCTGAGGGAGCGGCACCCTGAGGGGGGAGGGGGTCTACCACAGTAGCACCTGGTGCGAGGAAGAGAGGCGGGGGGGGGGAGCGGGGCAGTGCGGTAGGGGAAGAGGCGGTAGTAGGAGACCGACTCGTCGAAAGTGACGTCCTGAGAGGGCAGGACACGGCGCGAGGTGGCGTGGTAAAACTGCCAACCAGACGCGTCCGGGACAAAGCCAAGGAAGACACAAGGAACAGCGCGGGAGGAGAGCTTGTCCGCGGACGTATCGCGGACAAAAGCTCGAGATCCCCAGACCCGAAAACGCGACGCATCGCCAACCTCTCCCGTCCAACGCAGTGTCGGCGAAGTCTCCGGAACGGAGACACGGGGCCAGACGTTGAGCTGATGCGCAGCGTATCGGACCGCAAACGGCCACAGAAAGTGGGGGGCAGCCGCATGGATCAAGGAGGTACGAGCGACCTCCATGACCAAGCCAATGCAGCGCTCAGCTACCCCATTCTGCTGTGGAGAGGCCGGAAGCGTGAACGACTGCTCAATGCCCTCCCCCTGATAGAAGGCCCTCAAGAGGTCGGAGGAGAACTCCCCACCTCTGTCAGAGCGCAGACGCAGGACAGGAAAGTCCGAGTGGAACCTCTCGCTGAGCTGGAGACGGGCAGCGCGGATCCAAGGGATCAAAACATCAGGGACTTCACCCTTGGTGCGCAAGGGGAAGACCGTGGTGTAGCGCGAGTAGTCGTCAACAACTATCAAGAAGTACCTCTCGTGACCCTGTCCACGGACGCGGGCTGGGCCCCACACGTCCATGTGGAGCGTCTGCAGGGGAGCAGTCGTCGGGGGAAACGAGGAGGAGTGAGGAGCGGCACGCTGCCGCCCCTCGACACAGGGAAGACAGGGAGGAGCAGGCGAGGGTGGGAGGGGAGGGAGAACCCTGGGAAGACCAGAGACAAGGTACCGGGAGTGCATGCGACGAAGGCGCTGCACTGACGGGTGACCAAGGCGGTGGTGCCATAGGACGGTCTCGTGCGACAGGGAGCGACACGAGCAGGGGGCCGACAGCTGACCTGACGCAGACGCAGACGCAGCTACCTGAGGGGACTCAGTGGTCAGTGTGTACAGGTCCGACCCCGGCTGCCGAGTAAAGGTAGCCAGGTGGCGACCCGTCCGAGCGCACGTGCAGTGTGTCACGCGCTCGTAGGCAGGGGTGAACTGGTGGACACCCCCGTCCTGGAGCGCACTACCCGCCACCAAGTTTGTAGAGAACGAGGGGACTTAGAGGCCTGACAGTGTGCCCGACGGGACTGCAGGACAAGGGAGGACAGTGGAGGAGGTCGCAATGACCGGACCCCCAGAGGGGTCAGCGAGGGAGACTGCAACCGGCCGAGCAAGCTGCTCAAGGGCAGTGCGGTCACGAAAGAAACAGCGAGAAGCACCTGAGTCCAGTGTGAAGGTGTGCAGTGCCTCAGCAGACTCTGTACCAGAGGGCGCAGACTCACGAGCACCTAGCGCAGCAGCCTCACCAGCACCTGGGGCAGCAGACACACTAGCACCTAGAGCGGCAGCCTCACCAGTACCTAGAGCAGCAGACTGGATACCGGGGTCAGGCGGCACACACAGGTGACAGGCACCCTCAGTACTAGTAGACAATGCATACATGGCAGTGAGGATAGCATCATAGTCAGAAGCAAAGATATCTACCCTCTGCCTAAGTAGCTCCACCCAGTCGGGGAGCTCAGCGTCGTCGCCAAACTCTGTACGCCAAGCGTCGCTCAGACGGGCGAAGCAGTGGGACTCTGTGTGACCACGCGTCCCGCAAGGCTGACCAGTCCGGGCACCCGTGCTAATAACGTACGGGCAGCGAGCAGTACTCAGCGACCCTCTGCTCTGAGCGTACCACTCACGAAGCTGCTGGGGCGAAAGAGTCTCGCGCGGACGACGCTGCTGCTGCACCGGGCCACTACAAGAAGCTCCCGAACTACTGACTCCAGGATGACTCCCACTACGGCCACCCCGACAACCCCAACTGACGTACCACTCACGAAGTTGCTGGGGCGTGAGGGACACACGCGGACGGCCCTGGAGCTGCATTCGGCCACGCCAGGAATAGCAGTAGCAGCAGTAGCGGCAGTAACAGCAGTAGCAGCAGGAGCAGGAAAAGCAGTAGCAGCAGTAGCAGCGGTAGCAGTGCGGGCAGGGCAGTGCTCACCAGTGGTAGGAAGGGCAGGCGCAAGACGGTGGCGAAAGCGGGGCCGCTACAGCTGGAGGGCGGGGTCGGGCCGCGGCAGGGAGCTCCGCGGCAGCTGCTGCAGGGCAGGGCCGGGCCGCGACGGCAGCTGCTCCAGGGGCCAGGGGCGGCTCCTGCAGTGGCGGCTGCTCCAGGTGGCCAGGGGCGGCTGCTGCAGGGGCGGCTGCTCCAGGGTCCAGGGGCGGCTGCTGCAGTGGCGGCTGCTCCAGGGGCCAGGGGTGGCTGCTGCAGGGGCGGCTGCTCCAGGGTCCAGGGGCGGCTGCTGCAGTGGCGGCTGCTCCAGGGGCCAGTGGCAGCTGCTCAAGGGTCCAGGGGCGGCTGCTGCAGTGGCGGCTGCTGCAGTGGCGGCTGCTCCAGGGGCCAGGGGCGGCTGCTGCAGGGGCGGCTGCTCCAGGGTCCAGGGGCGGCTGCTGCTGGGGCGGCTGCTCCAAGGTCCAGGGGCGGCTGCTGCAGTGGCGGCTGCTCCAGGGGCCAGGGGCGGCCGTCCCAAGGGCGGTCGCGGGGTAGGGCAGGGCGCCGCGGCGAGCAGGGGCGACCCCGCGCGGGTCCCAGTGGCGACGCGCGGGTCGCGCGGGGGGCGTCGCGACGAGGCAGGGGCGACGCGCGCGAGTCCCGGTGGCGACGCGCGCGTCGCGCAAGGGGCGTCGCGACGAGGCAGGGGCGACGCGCGTGGGTCCCGCAGAAGCGTCGCGACGAGGCGTGGGCGACGCGCGGGTCCCGCAGGGTCGTCGCGACTAGGCAGGAGCGACGCGCGGGTCCCGCAAGGGGGGCGTCGCGACGAGGCAGGGGCGACGCGCGCGGGACCCGTAGGGGCGTCGCGACGAGACAGGGGCGACGCCGGGGTCCCGCAGAGGCGCCGCGACGAGCAGGGCGACGCGTCGCGGGGTCCAGGGGCCGCGAAACCCTAAACCAGGGGCGGCTGCGCGGGTGCAGAGCAGGCCCGCGCGTGGCCTGCAGGGCAGGGCGGCAAGGTGGCTCTCGAGGGCGCGAGTAGGCAGACGCTCGAGGGCGCGAGTAGGCAGGCGCTCGAGGGCGCGGGTAGGGGCGCACGACGGCGCTAGAAGGGGCGCTCGATGGCGCTAGGAAGGGCGCTCGACGGCGCTAGAAGGGGCGCTCGACGGCGCTAGTAGGGGCGCTCGACGGCGCGGGTAGGGGCGCACGACGGCGCGAGGTACTATCAGACACGGTCGCGCAAGGGCGCGGCGGAACGGTGGGCCCTAACCAACGTCGGTCCTAGGTCCTGACCTAGGCGTCAGATACCATGTTAGAATGTAGAACTGAACGAGAATGATTGAACTAGGAATGTTGGGAGTACAAGTAGCAAACCCTAGAGTAATGTACCCCCTAAAGGCTAACCCACTGTAGCCTACACAGCAGTAACATGTATAATGTTTGACAGTAAGAGCTTTCATTGAGGGATTGGAGGATCCGGGGTTGAGGGAGAAGGTGTTGGGGGGAAGGCCGGTATCATTGGAGGCAGCGGAGGAAGCCGCTAAGTACTTTGTGACCTATGCGCAGCCAAAGGAGATAGAGAAGGAGGAGAAGAAGGTAGAGGTGAAGAAGGAGTCGGATGTGGATAAGATCACGAAGCAGTTGAAGAGGTTGACCATGCAGCTGACTCAAATCCAGCAGGGTAGGGGAGCGGGTATCCTACCTAGACCGGGAGGAGGAGCTGGAGGAGGAGGATTTAAGTGCTATCAGTGTGGGAAGGAGGGGCACATGACGAGGGAATGCCCTAACAAGGGGAGGGCGGCCCTGAACGTGATGCAGCAGATTATGGAGAAGTCGAAGCCGACCATGACCATAGCGGAATTCTTGAACGGAGAAGAGGGTGGAGTGGAGATGTTGGTGGGGGAGAGGAAGCGGAGAGCCATTAGGGATCCAGAAGGGTGGGGGATCGATGAGGCAAGGGAGGAGTTAAGGAAGAAACTAGCGGATGGAGGAGGAGGAGAAGAGGCAAGGGGGTCAAGGTTTGTGAGGGGAAAGGCGAGGATCTCGTCCCTCCCCACCTCCTACAACGTGGTGGATCAACTCAAGCTCACACCCGTGAGTGCGAGTGTGTGGAACTACATCAAGGACAGCGATAAGGATAGAAAGGAGTTGTTGGAGGCTTTAAAGAAGGGGGATGAGGAGAACGAGGAGGGGGCAGCTGCTATGCAAGGGGTGGCAAAGGTAGTGGCAGCCGCACCGGTGGAGGCTAAGGGGAAGGAGAAGGAGGCACCTAGAGCTAGTAACCTGTTTTTTCAGATCCCACAGTGTGATGTGTATCTCGGGAAGCATCGGGTGACCGCGATAGTTGATTCGGGAGCCTCTCAAACCGCCCTCTCCCACGTGATAGCTAGAAAGCTCGGGCTACTACCGTACATCCAGGATACCACCATAGAGTTCACCACCTCTAGCGGGGAGACTTCGAAGCCGTGGGGAGTTTTGCCGGACGTGCTGGTTAGAGTAGGGAAGCTGACTCTGCCGGTGGACATTGCAGTGACGGGAGCGAACACATACGATATGCTCCTAGGGCAGGATTGGATCTACTCGGCCAACGCGGATATCTTGACTAGTAAGGGGAAGATAGTTTACCAAGTTAACACCACGGAGACCGACTCGGTCCCCATCACCACAGGACCATTGGGTGGTGGTGGCCGCCCCTCCTATGTGCTCCTCCCCTCCCATACAACCCACAGGAACATCAACGAGGAGGATGAGGAGCGCATCAAGGAATGGATGGAGGAGCAGGACTTCCTCAAGTGGACGGAGGAGAGGAGGGTAGCCATGGCAGAGGAGGAAGGGGGAATGGAGTTGAACGCGGAGGAAGAGGATGAGTACTACCTATGGCTAAGGGAGCAAGATGAGGAAGGGGATAAGGAGGAGGCATCGAGTGAGGAGGAAGAAGAGGAGGAGAAGGAGCTTAAGGTGGTGGATGGAGAAGAGGAGGCTTGGGGATATGACTTTGGGAGCCCAACGGCGGAGGAGGTAGGGGCTTGGGAGAGTGCAGGCTTGGGGATCGATTGGGACAAGGAGTATGATGAGATGGTGGAGAAGTATGTGGGAGAGGTGAACGAGGCCAAGTGGGAGGGAGATTCCATGGTGGACGGAGAGGAGTATTTGGATTACGAGTGGGAAGAAGGGGAGCTGGTTTATGATAAGAGGAGGAAGCCGATAAGCACGGACCATTTCTTCGAGATGTACAGCTACCCGGCAGCAGAGAAATGGAATTACGTGGCAGTCGAGAGTGGGGACGAGGGGAGGATCATCCTAGGTAGTTACTACACCCTCAAAAAGGAGGTGCCTAGGGTAGCTTGCCCCGCGTTCGAAGACTTACCCGTTTCACTAAACCACGAGCTAGATAAGCAGCAGCAGAAAGAGGTGCGGACGCTTTTGGTGGAGTATAAGGAGGTCTTTTCCACGGAGAAGGAGACGCTAGGAACCCATCCCACCATTCGCCACCACATTGCCACCGGGAGTGCCAAGCCGATAGCCCACAAGCCGTACCGAGTCTCACCTTCCGAGCGCGCTAGAATCGAGGAGGTGGTCCAAACCTTGTTAGAGCAAGGAGTCATTCGACGGTCAGTACGAGTACGTGCGGATGCCATTTGGGCTTAGGAACGCACCCGCCACCTTCCAACGCCTCATGACAACCACATTCCGCATCCACAAAAACGCCATCCCATACCTCGATGACATCATTGTCTTTTCCAACAGTTGGGAGGAGCACCTTGAGCATCTGCGGGATGCTTTTGAGAGGATCAAGGAGAACCACCTCTTGCTGAAGCCGAACAAGTGTGAGCTGGGATTCTATTCCACCATCTACCTGGGGCATTTGGTGACTCGGGAGGGAGTGAAGCCGGACGGAGGGAAGGTGGAGGCGATTAGCAACATGGCGGCACCGGTGGACCAGAGGGGCGTGCGGGAGTTCCTGGGGTGCACGAGCTACTATAGGAGGTTCATCAAGGGGTACGCCAAGGTGGCACACCCTCTCACGCAGCTGCTCCACAAGGACCATGCCTTCGAGTGGACACACGAGTGCGAGCAGGCATTCATCGACCTTCAAACTCGCCCTCATTTCCCCTCCCATACTTGCATTTCCAGATTTTTCCCAACCATTCATTCTCCAAACAGATTTCTCGGCCAAGGCACTAGGGGCGATATTGGCTCAAAAGGACGAAAAGGGAGCGGAACGGGTGGTCGCATATGCGAGCCGAACTACAAGGGGAGCGGAGCGGAATCTGTCTTCAACACACGGGGAGTGCTTAGCGGTGGTGTGGGCGATCAAACACTTTAGGCCTTACCTCTATGGGAGCAAGTTCTTGCTGCAGATGGACCACCAAGCACTCCAATGGCTCATGACGGCGAAGGACCTCACGGGGAAGCTGGCTAGGTGGCGTTTGTTGCTGCAAGAGTACGATTTCACCATCACCTACAAGGCGGGGGAGACGCATAAGAACGTGGACTGCTTGAGCCGCATGCAACAGGGGTTGCATCTTCAAGAGATGGGGGGAGGACCATTTCATTGGCATGCATACATCCCATCACCTACCCATCCCCTCTCCCACACCAGCTACCCCATCCCCATGTACATATCCCTCTTTCCCAACAACCAGGAGGATGATGAGGAAGAGAGTAGTGAGTCGGTGACCAAGGGGGAGATGGAGAAGGGTGACGAGGAAGAGGAGAGTACGGAGGAGAATGGAGGAGAAGAGGAGGAGAGCTTTGAAGAGGGGCAGCGGCCGGATGAGGGAATAGAGGAGGAGCAACTGCTAGAGGAGATAGGGCAGCCTAAGAAGAAGGCAAAGGTGGAAGGAGAGGAAGGCGAGGAGGAGACCCCTAGTAAGAATCTCGCGTCCGAGACCGCCCTCGATATATGGGACGACACCAACACGTTGTTCTTCTTGGAGAAGGGAGTGGTTGATCCGGCATTGAGCACGGTGGAGAAGAGGAGGGTGAGAGCAAGGGGAAAGAACTTTGAGTGGAGGGATGGGAGGCTGCTGAAGAAGATCAAAGGGGAGTTGAAGCCGGTACCACGGAAGGAGGAGAGGAGGGACATCATAGCATTTCTTCATGGGTTGGGGCATTTGGGGGTGCCAAGGACCACGGACTTGGTGAAGAAGCAGTATGATTGGTATGGAGTGGGGAGTGATGTGACGGCATTTGTGAAAGGGTGTGCCACGTGTGTGTTCCAAAAGGGATCTTGGACGGCGAAGGGAGAGTTGCAGCCGGTACAGGTCACGAAGCCGTGGGAGAGGGTAGTGATAGACTTCATCGGGCATCTCCACACAACGGCAAAGGGAGGGAACAAGTATGTTATCTCGGCCATGGATCACTTCACCAAGTGGCCGGAGTGTAAGCCGGTGAGGAGTGCGGATGCGGCAACAGCAGCGGCATTTGTAGCAGAGAAGATTATCTCCAACCATGGCTGCCCATTGGTGATCCACACCGACAACGGGTCTTATTTCAAGGGGGAGTTTGGGGTGCTGTTGGAGAAGTTTGGGATCCACCACGAGTTCTCGCGTCCCGAACATCCTCAAAGCTCGGGACTCATTGAGGGGTTCAGGGTTTAGGGTTTAGGGATTATGCAGAAACCCAGAGAAATATACTACGCAGCTCACTGTATCCTACTGAACCAGCTGATGTACAGCAGATAAAGGATTCTGTCTGGTACGGAATGTGTGGAGTCAGAGTGTTTGCCGTAGGTGCTACCTCCGCGAGTTCCAGCCGTACATTCTAGACCGCCATTGATTGACCTTCACCCACAACGCGTTCCCGTACCCAGCCTGCTCTAAAATGCATGGCGGTGGGATGCATTCCAGAACCAAAGGCAAAGTGGGGAGGGAAGGGCGGGAGCAGAGAAACTGGACCTGCCGGCTCCCCAACTCCGTCAGGACTCCAGAATTTCCCGGCGCCGTGTTCGGCGAGATCGAACCTCATCTTACGATGGTGATCAAGCGCAGGAAAACACACGCCGCGAGGGCATTGTGTTGCATACAAACCATTGGCAATGAACAGCCGCACCAGAGAGTGACTCTTTCTACTCTTTCCGAATTAAATTATTTCCACTTTGCACAATGGCTGCGAGTTCGTTTCCCGCTTTGCAGCTTCCCTTACTAGCAGTGGTCATCTTCGCCAGCAGCTTCACCCTTTCCCATGCTCGCACCCTGCCGTCCGTGCATTCCGGCGAATCGCCTGGAAAACAGAAAGTCACGTCGCAATCTGTCGCCGCAAAGTGCGTTGCGGCGGGGCTGAGCGAGGTCTTACGCTTTCGCGGAGAGTCCAGTCGCCGCGTCTTTTCGCCACGGACCGTTTTAATGGCTCCCGGAAAAGACGAGCAAATTATGTTCACGCCCCGAGATAAGGAACACGCCCTTAGACACCTTCGCTGCGCGACGTTCACTGTCGAAACTCTTCACTCCTATCGCATCCTCAACAGCCTTTACAAGCCCGCGAATAACGCCCTCGTCGTCCTCGGCTCGCTCCAATCGGCGCCAAGCCCGGCAAATATTAAAAGTGACAACAACAAAGGGAGGTTTCTTGCATTTTGGGAACATATCACACGGACCGAGGATGATACAGACCAGGAGTGCTCTGAATGGGGCATCAGCTGGCTGATGTGGCAAACACGCGACGAGAAAACGCGAGGCGCGTCGAAAAGTGTTCCACTGACTGCTACTTCTGCGAATGCATCCGTAATTGCTGACGCCAAAAGAGCAGCTCTGGAGTCAGAAAAAACGGAAGCGGAAGCCAGGAATCGCATTCCGAGCGTTCTTAAAATGGATGACCATTTCGGCCACCAGGACGAAGTCAAAACGGCGAGGAGAGACAACGAGGAATACTTGAAGGCAGGTCGTGACGAGGAGCCGCAGCAGAGAGATGTGCGTTTCTACGTTCAAAAGGCGTGGAGTGCGTTTGTGTCTGCTCTTGAGGCTGATGACGTGGCGTCGGCCTCGTCTATCCTGTTCGGTCCCGACGCCGTGACGCTCATGGCTCCTGGTTCTGACAGCATCACTCTTGCGACGGAGCTACAGAAAACGAACCTGCTTAAGGCAAGCCCCCTATAGTTAATTGGTTTTTTGCCTGTCCGCCAATTCCCTGTTCTGATTCACATTCAGAACCCTAATGCTTTCTTACCAACTTCGTTCTTTGGACGCGCAGGAATTCAAGTGGTCGCAGCTGTCGTTGACGGTGAGCGTGGGGGAAATCGCGGTGTTACAAGATGCTGACACTAAGCTGATCTCCGGTTCGCGATCGTATGCCGCCCTCGTGCGATCGAACTACACGATCGCAGATGACCAAGGTGCGTAAGCATTGCCGATTCTACTCACACTCGGAATGACTGCTGGTTGAAGCCGGCGGCCAGAAAGCCAACGCCTTTTACGAAATTCTTTATACAGCGTCTCATACAGCGTTTATCTAACCGCAACCGCACTCTTGCTTCATGGCTTGAGCAGGTTTCCGAGTCGAGCACGGAAGGAGAGTGGAGCTATGGCGGCCGAGTTCTACTACCCCACGAGGGTGGCACCTGTCATGGTCTATGTGGAACGATAATGGTGCTGTATTCAGGAGGAAGAGCGGAACTGCTGCCTCATAGCACCGTTTACTGTATTCCAATATGTGAAACATCACGCTTTGTACATGTTATATGCAGTTGGTGACTGCAAGGTACATATAGATCCTTTATGAATGACATTTAAACGTGACCACATCATCCTCACAATCAGTCTTTCAACACCATATTTCTGATCACCCTCTTGTAACATATATATTGCAATACATTCGGCGAGTTTAGAGAGTTTATGAGTTTATATTGTTGTAGAATATATTTGCTGTTGCTATTTTAAAAATCATGAGCCGTTCTTATTAGGCACTGTTGGAAATACAAAGTATAAGAAAGTTATATGCTGTTAGGTTTTAGTGTAATCCTCCTTATAAGACTCCAGGTCCTACAATAATTGTACAATTATTGTAGGGGCTGCATTATTGGTACTCCTTTATTGGAGTTGCCATTATTGGTGGTACAATTATTGGAGTGGATGGGGTCATTCTGGAGGAGTAGCTACAGGCATAAATACCATGCTGTATGATGCCACAATCATTCCATTGTTATGAATCTTTTCAGTTACAAGTTTCTCTTGCTATCTATTCTACAATCAAGGCTTCCGCTACGACGGCACTATGCCTTTCTAGCATGGTATCAGAGCTACTCTAGGGGGCATGCTGCCAAAATTTGGTCAGAAACCTGTTACACTTCACATTGGACAGGCACATTAGCAAATTGGCATAGCAAGAAGCAACGATTGGATTGAAGGCATGGCACGGTTCGACGGTGAAGTCGATGCTGGATACGAGGCGTTTGAAGAAGCAATCTTGTTTCAACATGAACACCTGGAGAACATGATTGCAAGGGCACCACCGGCACTTCAAGCGTCATTAAGGGCGAAGTTCAACAAGCCAATCCAGTCAAGGACATCACACACTCCATCAAGCACTCTGCGTACTAACCAAACTCACGCTTCAAATGTGCATGCAGGAGTTGAGCGTGAAGGGGAAGGGAGCATACCTCAAGGAGGAGAGTCATCCCAAGAGGGGGATGCATCCTTCCAAGGAGAGGAGAGCTCGAACCCCGCACCTCAATCAACCATGCAAAGGGAAGCACGGGGGAGGAATGATGAGTATGGGAGTGGGCTGAATGAAATGGAGCATGGTGATGGGATTAGCGTGGGAATGCACATGAGAGGGCAGATTGGTGAAAAGAGTGGCACAATGAGTCATGTGGACGTGGAAGGTGTGGGATTTGAACCCTACACTATTGGTGCTCCCCCACTTCGACGATTGGCCACTAATACTCATCCCATTGGAGTTTCCCCAATGATCAGACCTCACCTCTTTGGCGGAAGTGCCATACCTCCTCGTGCACCGCGGCCTCAAATGGGAGCTGTACCTGCACGGAGCATGGGGCGCATGGGACACGGGATGCAGTCAAGTGGTGTTATGCGACGTGACCAAGTGGAAATGGTGGAACGTGAAGGCACACAACGCACGGTACAACTACCTCGACCGTCTACCGTGCCAACTCTCTTCGACCCGTCTCCCCGCGAGTACACGGAAGAAGACAAGGACCGGTTGTCACGCAAAATGGTAGGAGCAACGGTGGACAAGGCGTTCACCACTACTCCGTTCGACGGCACTAACTTCCGGGAGTGGGCTCTTCGGTTTCGTATGAACGCACGCATGACAAACCTGTGGGAGTTCTTTGTCACTCTTCAATACCCCGTTTCCATGGCAAATGGCGACGTGCGAGATGCAATGGAGCGGCTGGAAATTCTGCAAGCGGACTACTCACAACGTGCAACGCTAGCATTTTGGGTGCTATTGCACAGCGTTAGCGCAACGATTCAGCTGCATTGGACGTGTTTCAGGAATCGTACAGTCCGGCATTCGAAGCATGGGAGTACCTGATGGAGACTTACCAGGCGAAAGATTCGGTGGCAAAGGCGTTTCTCCAAAGGCAATTGGACAACCTGAAAATGGGGAGTCAGGAAAGAGTGGAGGAATACGTCAACCGCGCAACGGCGATTCGGGACAAGTTGGCATTGGCGGGGAAGATGGTGGATGAGGACACGTTCACGCTCAATCTTCTCACCGGACTACCAGCGCAATGGGAAGAACTAAATCATGCGGCTATGTTGCAGGACATAACGGACAGCTACACGTTGCAGCGGATGATGATTCAAGAGCAACGCTACCAAGATCTTATCACAAGGACTAACCGTGATCGACGTCCTCCACCCATGGCTGGACAAGCACGTGGAGACTCACCAGGAAAGGAGCGCACCGGGGACTACGATGACATGAATATGGAAAAGTCAAACGAAGGGATGCAAATGAAGAACACAAATGGCAACAATGGAGGAGGAAGACGCTCACCTCTCGTGTGTTGGTACTGCAAGCATTCTGGACACCCGTTTTCCAAGTGTCTCAAGGCACCTCCAGGTTGGGCACCACAAGGATGGGAACGAGGGAGAACAAATCAACGCACCGGGAACAGCCGTTCGACCTCGCCTCGAAAGAGTGGCAGCCCCAAGCGTGGTGACAACAATGAGTCAAAAGGGCAAGGGACAGCCGAGACAAGCACCAAGCGCACCGTCACATGTATTGCAACAATTCGGTCACCACAAGCGGCC
The DNA here is from genome assembly GCA_947471745.1 of Closterium sp. Naga37s-1. Taxonomy (NCBI): domain Eukaryota; kingdom Viridiplantae; phylum Streptophyta; class Zygnematophyceae; order Desmidiales; family Closteriaceae; genus Closterium; species Closterium sp. Naga37s-1. The sequence continues at coordinate 23,279 of CANJKZ010000246.1, read as the reverse complement.
TTATCCGAGACTGGAGGGTTTTCGTGGTTGCTGGACAGCGGTTGCAGCCAACATATGACATCGGACACGAGGTGGTTCGAGAATTTGAAGGAGCTGAACGAACCTGTGTATGTGGAGCTTGCTGATGGGAGCACTCTGAGCAGCTCAATGGTGGGCACAATCAGAGCAGCGGCACCCGATGGGACAACGGTCCGGTACATTGACGTCCTTTACGTACCCGGTTTGAAGAGCAACCTCCTCTCCTTTTGTCAACTACTGAAAAAGGGGGCTCACATGAACACCATTGCTGATGGAGACACCGAAATCACTATGCCTGATGGTGATGGGTGTGTACGGATTGGACTTGGCAAAAACGTGCATGGAGTGCTCTTGGTGGAATATGAGCCAGCACTTGCTTCTGCCAATGAATCTGGACATGATGATGAAGCATCGAATGTGGATGGTAATGGAAGGCTGAATGGACATTCTGCTCAAGTGCCCATTACCTACCGACTGGCACACAAGGCGATCGTGACGGACACTCACTCACCGCGCTCCTTTGATGACATGCTGCCGGGCGCTGGATCTTTGCAGCATCACGCCGATGAAGTCTCACCTCACGTTGCGGTGTGGACTTCAGGGGGAGAAGGTCAAAGGTCTGTGGTAGATAAAGGAGACTCCACAGAACCGGACTTACTCGGAGCTGATGAAGTCACTACAACCAAAGAAAAAGGGAGTGCTGCATCAAATGACTTGCCTGCAACAGATGTCTCTGTACCGTCGGAGAATGATGGTGATGCGAACAATGAGGTGGGGCAAATCTAGCAAGGAGCAGATTACCTCACCAAGCCGATTCCCCCTGGAGCAGGATCTGTCAACAATCAGCCAAAGGGTGCAGGTATTGCACACGCATGTGCGAGCTTCTCGAGGCGTGCTGGACAACAAGGCGTTACGTAACTCCACAACCTCACTCATGTGTTTGCAGCCGTGTGCATGATCACACACGTTGTGAATACAAACACATGGGTGAGGGGGGGAGGAGTGTGGAGTATGGAGTATCTCACAGCATGGAGCAAGAGTTATGAGTTTAAGTTCACTTTCATGTTTCACAACGGTCAAGCGACATACGACAGAAGACCTACTGCATCATTATTGAACAAGTGGGGACAACTCTCTGGTGGTTTGGCACTGCTACTGGTCGCCAACAGTTGCTGCAGTCGTGCGCCAGCTGCCTCTGCAGTCCGCCAGCTGCCGTTGCCTGTTGGTTTCAGGGGGAGTGAAACACCACAAGTGAAGACGTTAATATAATACAAGGGTATTCATGGATGACTACACTACTGGATCAAGGACAAAAGTGTACAAGGAAGTGCTGGAGCTACAGGAGATACAGCCCCCGGTCTGCCAGCTTACCATGGGGCAGCTGCTGTTGGTCATGCAGGACGACAGCTGCTGTTGCTGCAGGCCGCCAGGTGCAGCCCGCGAGGTGCAGCTCCAAGGTGCTGCAGGCCGACGGTAGCTGCTGCAGGTCGGAAGGAGCTGCTGGTGCTGTCAGGCTGCTGGTGCTGCAAACCGTCGCCTGCTACTGCAGAGTGCAAGGTGCTGGTCCAGATGCCAGCTGTTAATGCAGGCCGCTGGCTGCTGCTGCAACACCAGCTACTGTTAGTGCAGCCCGCCAGGTGCAGCCCGCCAGGTGAAGCCGCCAAGTGCTGCTGCAGGACGACAGGTGGTGCTGGTGCTGCCGCAACAGCTGAGTGCGGGCGTGGTGCAGATCGCTAAGAGCTGGTGCTGCTGCTAAGAGCTGGTGCTAGAGAAGTCCTGCAGCTGTTGCTTCCCGGCAGGTGTTCCTGTCCGCCAGCCGCAGAAGCTCCCGTTCGCCAGCTGGTGTGGGCGGGGGGGACATAACAAGATAAAGTGAGAAGTCGTCACAGGGCTTTGCAAGCACAAGGAATACGAGGCAGCCACGACGAGGCAGGGGGAGAGAGCTAAGGATCAACTCACCGTCATGTTGGTGCTGGCCAACAGTTACAGGTGCAGTCCGATTAGCACTGGCACAGATCCGCCAGGAGGTGCTGGTGCCGTGCGTGTGAACCAGCTTCTGCTACTGCAGGCCACCACTGCTGCTGGCCGAGTGATGCTGCAGGAGCTGCTGCCGCCATGCGCCACTATCCGTTGCTGCAGGTGATGATAAAAGAAACACAAGGGATGAAGTGTTTAACACGGAGGAGCTGGTCAAGTAGTGAAAGAATAATATTACACGGTGGAAGGTTACTCACGATGGAGAAGGCACGCCGCTGCTGCCATGTTGACACCACTCGCCAAGCGCCAAGTGTTGCCGTGCAGATGCTGCGTATCCGCGTCAGGAGCAGCAGGTGCTGCATTCGCCAAGTACCAGGAGCAGGAGGCCGCCACCGATGCAGCAGCGGACTCGCGCCAGGTCGTCAGCGACTGCTGACGTACGGCTGGTCGCCGAATGAGGGCAGTGCTTGTCAGAATCAAGAGACAGGAATGAATGAACTATGGAAGAGTTGGGTACAAGTATGAAACCCTAAAAGGGGCTGTACCCCATATTGGCTACCCCACTACAGCCTACACATATATAACATGCATATGCTTTGACACACCCCCATAGGCAAAGTGGGGGAGAGCAAGGGGTCACAAGACCAGTCAAGAGAAGCAAAGCAAGCTCAGGGTGGATCACAACGTCACCACACACACTGAGCACAAGCAAAGGGCCACAAGGCCAGTTCACATGCAGAGGTATATATGCAACAACAACAGCACAGTGATCTCTACCTAGCAGAGCAAGCATGCAGGTATATATATAGATAACAGTACAGGCAAAGTCTACAGCAAGTGAGGAAACGTAGGCACAAGGCCTAACAGAGTGCAGAAACGCTGATGATCACCAGACGGAAGCGCCTTGGTGAATATATCAGCAGTGTTGGCCCGAGTGGCCACGTGAGCAAGACGAAGCTGACCACGCTGCTGCAACTCTCGAGCCAGGAAGTAACGCAGAGCGATGTGCTTCGTTCTATGCTCCAGTCTGTGCTCCTGACACAAGGCAATGGCAGCCTTGTTGTCGACGTACAGCACTGGAGGAGAACGAGGCCTCTCTCCCAAGTCGGTCAGCAGGTAGGTGAGCCAGCGTAACTCCTGTGCAGCCATGGCTGTGGCGTAGATCTCAGCCTCACAACTGGAGCTGAGAACTGAAGACGAGCGTGTAGAACGCCAAGAAACCGAACCAGAGCCAAGGCTGAAGGTGTAACCCTGTGACGACCGCTGCATAGCCTGGTCGTTAACCCAAGAAGCGTCTGAGTGCCCAGTGAGGACAACTGGGCTCCGCCCTCCAAGCACGAGCCCCATGCCCGATGTACTGCACAAGTAGCGTAGTACCCTCTTAGCAGCATCCATGTGCACCTTTCGGTGCCGACCAGGAGCCACGTAGCGAGCCAGAAGGCCAAGAGGGTACGCAAGGTCAGGACGAGTGCAGGTCATCAGGTACATGAGGCAGCCCATTAGCTCTGGGTAAGGACCACTCGGCTCTACGGACTCGTCCGAAGGTGGAGCTGAGAGCGAGTGACCTGTACCCAGAGGAGTGTGCTGTGCCGAGGACCAGGTGAAGCCGAAGCGCTGAAGGACCTGCTGCACCATGTGTGACTGAGTCAGTGTGATGGTGCGGCGTGCTCTGTCCCGGGTGATCCGCAAGCCAAGATAGCTTGTCAGCTCACCCAGGTCTGTGCACGTGTGTCTCTTCTGCAGCTCCGACTTCACCAGGGCGAGAGCCTCAGTGTCAGCAGTGGCAAAGACCAAGTCGTCGACGTACACGAGGATGTAGAACGGCGGCAGCGAAGTGTCGGTGCGCAGAAACAGCGACGGGTCAGCAGTCGACGGAGCAAACCCAAGAGCCGCAAGTGTCGTCCTCAGTGTGTCGTGCCACTCACGTGGCGCCTGGCGGAGACCGTAGACCGGCCGCCTGAGGCTCCACTGGGTACCAGGAGGGAACGACCCAGTGAAGCCAGGTGGGCGGCGCAGCCAGATCTCCTCGTGCAGGCTGCCCTGTAAGAAGGCTGTGCTGAAGTCAAGAGAGTGAAGCTCGTAGTCTCGCTGAGCGGCAACGTGCAGCAGCACCCGAAGAGTGGTCATCTTCGGGGTGGGGGAGAAGGTCTGGAAGAAGTCTACTCCCTCTCGCTGACTGAAACCTCGTGCAACGTAACGCGCCTTGAAGGCAGGCGGAGAACCTGGCGGCCGCTTCACCCTGAAAATCCACATGCCACTGACGATGTTCGCCCCAGGTGGGGGAACCTCGTCGACGTAGGTGCCTGTGGACTTCCAGGATGCCATCTCTGCGTCCATGGCTGTCTGCCACTGAGAGGAGTACTCACCCGCGATCGCCTCAGCGTAAGAGCGCGGGGTCGGGATGTCTGGAGCATCCGGGTCTCCCTCAGGGGCAAGCAGCATGGACACGCGATGAGGCGCAGCGGCTGCAAGACACTCAAGGTCCTCCTGCCTGTCCTCAAGGACGTCCGTGCCAAGAGCACACTCACCCCCGACGGACGGAGGACAGACAGACTCAGACTCAGCAACAAGACTAGCAGCGTAGTCTAGACGACAGGCAGCAGCAAAGTCCACAAGCTCAGCAACTAAGGCAGACGTAGCAGCAGACTCAAACGACGGGTCAGTGACAACAGTGGCTAGCAGACGCGTGACAGTAGGGTGCTCAGCACGAAACCGGTCAGACTCGGGGTCCGCAACGACACGCAGAGAAGACGCAGGAGGGGACGGCAGAGGAACACGCTGCGGAGGAGAGGAAGGACGACGGACCACGAGGTGGGTGTCGGGGACAGCCGGCAGACGCGGACGAGGAACACGACGACCGGAACGACCAGAACAGACAGGCGAGACAGGACGCGACGCAGGCTCATGACGCTCAGTAAGACTCCCTAGCTGCTCAGTGTAAGGAGAAGGAGCAGGCAGCGGTGAGCCAGGCTGTAACGGAAGACCAGTAGACGAAGGGAGACTAAGAACCTGGCGAAGCACAGAGTCAGGCGGTGGCTGAGACGACGGAGACGGTGGAGCGAAGAACAGGCGCGGCTGTGCAGTGACACCAGCACCAGCAGCTCCAGTACCCCCAGCAGCTCCAGCACCTCCAGCAGTCCCTGAACCCTCAGCGCCAGCTCCTCCAGGACCAGCTCCACCAACAGGAGCACCCCCAGAACCGGCACCTCCAGTCCCAGGGTCTCCAGCCTCAGTGCCTCCAGCAGCAGCACCCTCAGGCTCAGCACCTCCAGCAGCTCCAGAACCCTCAGCGCCAGCTCCTCCTGGACCAGCTCCACCAACAGCAGCACCCCCAGAACCGGTACCTCCAGTCCCAGGGTCTCCAGCCTCAGTGCCTCCAGCAGCAGCACCCTCAGGCTCAGCACCTCCAGCCCCAACAGCTCCAGTACCTCCAGTACGAGCACCTCCGGGACCATCACCACTCCCAGCTCCAGTGACGGCAGTAGAAGTACCTCCAGCGGCAGAGCCCCGAGCTCCAGAAGCGCGACCCTGACGGCGACCGTACCAGTCGTGCAGCTGCTGCGAGGTGAGAGGCACACGCGGACGAAGGCGGCTACTCCAAGGAAACCGCGCAACAGCAGACTCATAACCCTCAGCGCCAGCACCCGCAGGAGCTCCAGAACCTCCAGCGCCAGCACCCTCAGCAGCTCCAGAACCTCCAGCTCCAGCGCCACCAGCGCCAGCACCCTCAGCAGCTCCAGAACCTCCAGCTCCAGCGCCACTAGCGCCAGCACCTCCAGCAGCTCCAGAACCTCCAGCGCTCGCACCCGCAACAGCTCCAGAACCTCCAGCTCCAGCACCACCAGCGCCAGCACCTCCAGCTCCAGCGCCCTCAGCAGCTCCAGAACCTCCAGCAGAAACAACTCCAGTGGCAGAGTCACCAGCTCCAGCGCCTCCCGCAGCAGGGCCCCTAGCTCCAGCAGCGCGACCCTGACGGCCAGCGTACCACTCAAGCAGCTGCTGTGGGGAGAGAGGGAGTCGACGACTAGAGTGCAGCGGCGAGGCACCAGCGGAGCGACTACGGAGACGGCCGCTCCAAGGAGACTGCTCACCAGACGCCTCAGCGCCCCCAGACTCCTCACACCCAGGCTCAGTACCTCCAGTCTCCGCACCCCCAGGCTCTGCACCTCCAGGCTCCACACCCCTAGGCTCAGCACCCCCAGACTCAGCACCCCCAGGCTCAGCACCCCCAGGCTCAGCACCCCCAGCAGCAGCACCCCGAGCAGGACCACCCTCAGCAGGACCTGAGTCACCAGTGACCTCAACCTGAGGAGGAGGGTCTACCTGAGACACACCTGAAGGAGCAGGACCGGGAGCGGGGAGGGGGTCTACCTAGGGAGCACCTGGAGCGAGGAAGAGCGGCGGGCGGGGGGAGAGGGGCAGTGCGGTAGGGGAAGAGACGGTAAAAGGGAACCGACTCGTCGAACGTGACGTCCTGAGAGGGGAAGACACGGCGCGAGGTGGGGTGGTAAAACTGCCAACCAGGCGCGTCAGGGACAAAACCAAGGAAGACACAGGGAGCAGCGCGGGCGGAAAGCTTGTCCGCGGTGGTATCGCGGACAAAGGCACGAGCACCCCAGACCCGGAAACGCGACGCATCGCCAACCTTCCCCGTCCACAGCAGTGTGGGCGAGGTCTCCGGCAAGGAGACACGGGGCCAGAGGTTGAGCTGATGCGCGGCGTACCGGACCGCAAACGGCCACAGAAAATGGGGGGCAGCCGCATGGATCATGGAGGTACGAGCGACCTCCATGACTAAGCCAATGCGGCGCTCAGCAACCCCATTCTGCTGCGGAGAGGCCGGAAGCGTGAACGACTGGCGGATGCCGTGCTCCGCACAGTAGGCTGCCAAGAGGTCTGAGAAGAACTCACCACCTCTGTCAGAGTGCAGACGCAGGACAGGAAAGTCCGACTGGAACCGCTCGCAGAGCTGGAGACGAGTAGCGCGGATCCAGGGGATCAAAACATCAGGGACCTCCCCCTTGCTGCGCAAGGGGAAGACCGTGGTGTAACGCATGTAGTCGTCGACGACCAGCAGGAAGTACCGCTCGTGACCCTGTCCACGGACGCGGGCTGGGCCCCACACGTCCAGGTGGAGAGTCTGCAAGGGAGCCTCTGTGGGAGGGAACGAGGAGGAGTGAGGAGCGGCGCGCTGCCGCCCCTCGACACAGGGAAGACAGGGAGGAGCAGGCGAGGGCGGTAGAGGAGGCAGAGTCTCTGGAAGTCCAGAGACAAGGAAACGGCTGTGCATGCGACGAAGGCGCTGCACCGAGGGGTGACCAAGGCGGTGGTGCCACAGGACGGTCTGGTGCGACAAAGCGCGACACGAACAGGGGGCCGCTAGCTGACCTGACGCAAACGCAGACGCAGACGCAGCTACCTGAGGGGACACAGTGGTCAGTGTGTACAGACTCGAGCCAGGCTCTCGGGTGAACGTGGCCAGGTGCCGACCAGTCCGGGAGCACGTACAGTGGGTCACACGCTGACCTCCAGGGGTGAACTGGTCAACCGACACATCCTGTAGGTCAGCTCCACTCACCAAGTTCGTAGAGAACGAGGGGAGGTGAAGACCTGACAGGGAGCCAGACGGGACCGCCGGACACGGGAGGACCGTGGAGGAGTGCGCAAGGACTGGACCCCCAGAGGGGTCTGCAAGTGAGACTGCAACTGGCCGACGGAGCGGCGTGAGTGTGGTGCTGTCGCGAAAGAAGGAGCGGGAAGCACCTGAGTCAAGTGTGTGTCAGAATATTATGCTCTAGCCTGTAGTGGGGTGCTCTATAGCGAGTACAACCCTTCTAGGGTTTGCTATTTGTATCCTCACTCTTGCTAGTGCATCCCCCCTTCTTTGCCTAAACTGTTTCTTGCCTAGCTAGGGCTTTCCTAGCTTTGGCGCCTTCTTCTACTGCTCATCTTCACATGGTATCAGAGCGATATGCTCCTGGCCTGTGGGCCCCACCTCACTGCTTCCGCTGCTACTACTACTCCCTGTCCGCCGCGCGCCCCGTGGTGCGCGGCGTCGAAATTAGGGTTTTTTCAGCCCGCCGTGCGCCCCGAGGCGCGCGGCGGTTTTCTGCCCGCCGTGCGCCCCGAGGCGCGCGGCGCTTTTCTGCCCGCCGTGCGCCCCGAGGCGCGCGACGGGTTTCTGCCCCGTCACTCGGCGCGTCGCCCCCAGGAGGCGCTACGACGGGCGACGGGGACCCGCGCGTCGCCCCCCGTCGCCCGTCGTGGCCTGCGCGCGGCCCGTACAGCCGGCGCGCGGCCCGCACGGGCTGCGCCAGGCCCGCGCGCGGCCCGTACGGGCTGCGCCAGGCCCGCGCGCGGCCCGTACGGGCTGCGCCAGGCCCGCGCGCGGCCCGTACGGACTGCGCCAGGCCCGCGCGCGGCTCGGGCCGCCTGCGCGCGGTTCGGGAGGCTGTGCCAGGCCCGTGGGCGGCCCGTTCTTCGCTGCCCCTGTCCTCCCCGCTGTCCCCCGTGCTTCTGAAGGCGCCCCACCCCTCCTTCTGCCCGTTCTCCTGGATTAGGGTTTGGGGGTGGGGGGTATGGGGGTGCAGCTTCTGTGTGCCGTTCCCTGCTCCTCCTCCTCCTCCGTCTCCCTGTGCTGCAGCTGCCGCTGAAGGAGGGTGGACCTGTTGGAGCCGTCGGAGTGGTACTAAGGGGGGGTGAAGGGGGAGTGGAGCTAGGGGTGAAGCAGGGGGTGTGTGTCAGGGGGGGTGGTACTGTTTGGGGGAGGTTGAATGGAGGTTGCCGTCGTGTCGCCAGCAGCACCTGTAGTCCGGGGAGTTGCTCCGGTAGCCCAGTCGTAGCCACCTGTGCCAGTCGCCCGTGGGTCCGTTGCTCGTCTGCCTCTACTTTTAGCCGCGGGGCCAGTTACTCCAGTAGTCCGGAGCGCTGTTCCGGTAGCCGCTGTGCCAGTGTGCCTCCTGTTGCCCGTGTGTCTGCAGCTTCAGCCGTCGCCTCCTATCTCCTCTCCTCTCACTGTCCCTCCTCCTCCTCACTTGCCCGTTGTGACTACCACTAGCTTTGCTCATAATTGTGAACTTTAAACTATTGCTTCCTGAACTTGTGCTCAGAATGTGTGGTGACATTGTGATCCACCCTGAGCTTGTTCTGCTTTGCTTGCTCTGCTGATTACACCCCACTTTGGCTATGGGGGTGTGTCAGAATATTATGCTCTAGCCTGTAGTGGGGTGCTCTATAGCGAGTACAACCCTTCTAGGGTTTGCTATTTGTATCCTCATTCTTGCTAGTGCAACTCCCCCTTCTTTGCCTAAACTGTTTCTTGCCTAGCTAGGGCTTTCCTAGCTTTGGCGCCTTCTTCTACTGCTCATCTTCACAGTGTGAAGGTGTACACGGCCTCAGTAGGCGTAGTACCAGAGAGAGCAGACTCACCAGCATTTGGAGCAGGAGACGCACGAGCACCTAGAGCAGCAGCCTCACCAGCACCTAGCGCAGGAGACGCACTAGCACCTAGAGCAGCAGCCTCTATACCTGGGTCAGGCGGTACGCACAGGGAACAGGCACGGTCATCACTAGTAGGCAATGCATACATGGCAGTGAGAATAGCATCATAGTCAAGAGCAAAGATATCTACCCCCTGCCCAAGCAGCTCCAGCCAGGTGGGGAGCTCAGCCTCGTCACCAAACTCTGTGCGCCAGGCGTCGCTCAGACGGGCGAAGCAGCGGGACTGGGTGTGACCAAGTGTCCCGCAAGCCTGACCAGACCGATCACCTGTGCGTGGGACGTACGGGCAACGAACGGTACTCAAAAAACCTCTACTCTGAGCGTACCACTCGTGAAGCTGCCAGGACGTAAGTGTCTCGCGCGGACGCCGCTGCAGCTGCAGCTGGCCACTGCCAGACGCTCCCGACCGACCAGCTCCAGGGGGACAGTCACGACGGCTACCGCCACAACCCCAACTAGCGTACCACTCACGAAGCTGCTGAGGCGTGAGAGACTCGCGCGGGCGTCGTTGGAGCTGCATCTGGCCACCGCCAGTAGCAACAGTAGCAGCAGTAGCAGCAGCAGCTCGGGCAGAGCAGGCGCGGCAGGAGTGGCAGGCAGGCAGGTAGGTAGACAGGCAGGCAGAGGGCGCTGCAGTGCACGAACAAGGCAGGTGCTCACCAGTGGCGGGCAGGGCCGGCTCTCGGCGGGCGGCGGCAGGGGAGGCGCACGACGGCGGCGACGGCAGGGCCGCAGCAGCAGCTGTAGAGTAGGGCCGCGGCAGCTGCAGGGGTGGGGCGGCGTCAGCTGCAGGGCGAGGCCGCGGCAGCGGCAGGTCGGGGCCGTGTCCGCTGCAGGGCGGGGCCGCGTCAGCGGCAGGTTGGGGCCGCGTCAGCTGCAGGGCTGGCAGGGCCGCGTCAGCGTCCGGGCGGGGCCGTGTCGGCGGCAGGGCGCGGCCGCGGCAGAAGCAGGTGGGTCGCGGCGCGCGGGGCTGCAGCGCGACGCGCGGGCAGCGCGCGCGGCGCGCGGGGCTGCAGCGCGACGCGCGGGCAGCGGTCGCGGCGCGCGGGGCTGCAGCGCGACGCGCGGGCAGCTGTCTTGACGCGCGGGGCTGCAACGCGCCGCGCGGGTTGCAGACGCGGCGCGCGAAGCAGCAGCGAGCCGCGCGCGGGCTGCCGAGGCGCGACTCGGGCAGGGTGGGCGACTCGGTGGGCAAAAAAACGAGCCGCGCGCAGGAATTAGGTCTGCGCGCTCTAAGCAGCAGCAGATCGCACAGTCAGCAGACAGTAGGCAGCAGGCAGACGGCGCGCGCAGCGCAGCACGTCACAGGCACAGTCAGTCACAGTCACAGTCGTGGGGTAGCGGTAGGTGGGCCCGAAAAAAAAAAAACGGTCCTACGGACCTACTGCCCTGAAACCATGTCAGAATCAAGAGACAGGAATGAATGAACTATGGAAGAGTTGGGTACAAGTATGAAACCCTAAAAGGGGCTGTACCCCATATTGGCTACCCCACTACAGCCTACACATATATAACATGCATATGCTTTGACAGTGCTGTCATGAGCAAGGAGGAGCACAGGGGGAGCGCGCATGCTGCTGCAGCCGTACGCCAGCCACTGCAGCCGGTCGTCACGGGCGCTGATGCAGCAGTGCGCGTCATGCTGCTACAGGGTCGCGTTCAGTAGCCCGTCAGTTTCTAAAGTAGAGCGCCAGCAGCAGCAGATGCAGTTGAGGTCGCGAGCTGCTGGAAACGCGTGTCAGGCGCTGTAACCACGCACTGGCTGCTGACGACGCTCTGCTAGTGGTCGCGTCATGCACGGTAGGCGCGTCAGCAGCTCGAACAGATCGTGTGCCAGCAGCTGCTAGTACTCGCTTACTACTGCAGGTCGCGCCATCCTAAAACGAGTATTTCGGGCTGCTGCTAGAAGACGTGGCAGCAGCTGCTAAATCATCATTTACGGTTGAAGGTCGAAAATCAGAGGAATGCCTCGGACAGGTCACGATATCGTCAGCAGCGGCAGCCATGGCTAGAGTGGCTAGAGGTGGCGGGAAAGTCGAGATCTGAAACGGGAGAAAGTGACGAGCAAAAGCTGCCTGCCCAAAGTGAAGGGGAGAAACGTGAGAGGGAATGGCGATGAGGAGGAGAATCGAGAAACTGGGGTATGCACGGAGCAACAGGAGCAGAAACACCACCTCACGAGGAACGTGCAACTGCTACAGTAACTTTGTTCAACGCGTTTTCAATCTGAAACTACAAACTCTAAGGTGGTGGTTTGCTCCACAATCAACGGGAAATGTGAAACGGAATCACTGCGTCTACAACTTCAACTGAAGTGTGTTTTTGTGGTACACCACCTCATCCTCTCATCCTCCACAGAATGAACCCCAGTAAATTTACTGTAAAACCTACAGCAAGGGGGAGTGTTGGAAATACAAAGTATAAGAAAGTTATATGCTGTTAGGTTTTAGTGTAATCCTCCTTATAAGACTCCAGGTCCTACAATAATTGTACAATTATTGTAGGGGCTGCATTATTGGTACTCCTTTATTGGAGTTGCCATTATTGGTGGTACAATTATTGGAGTAGATGGGGTCATTCTGGAGGAGTAGCTACAGGCATAAATACCATGCTGTATGATGCCACAATCATTCCATTGTTATGAATCTTTTCAGTTACAAGTTTCTCTTGCTATCTATTCTACAATCAAGGCTTCCGCTACGACGGCACTATGTCTTTCTAGCAGGCACAACCAGATGTGGTCGCGTTCTACATTCCTTCAGGTCCTATCTAAGAGGATCCCCATCAAATGAGAAGGAATATATTTGTGGATACACTTTCCAGCAGGGTGGGACCTGAAGGTACACCTAGTCCGCGGTATTTTAACCGCCGCTATCTTAACCGCGCGAGGGTACTTCTCCTTGGTCAAACTTGTTTAAACGAGTAGTTTGAAAATTAATGAGGGTAGAATCTAGCATTCCCGTCGCGAGATCACGGCAGTTAAAACTCTGCCAATACCGATATGCCCCCTATCTCGGACCACTAAGTGTGCGTTTCTTCAGACGGAAAGGCATCCCGCTGTAAAATAATAACCTCAAAGTCTCTGGGTGCCCATATCATTACCCGAAAACGAATAAAGGGTGTTTGAAACTAAACAGTTCACGTGGTTAAAATACCGCGGACTAGGTGTACCCAGGTTTAGAGGTAAGCAGACTGCAAAGTTGTGGGCTGGATACACCCTGTTTCTCGCTATTGTGTATGCCGGTATACTGAACCCTGTGGCTCGACGCGCCAAATTACGCGATATAGTAAACTTTTGCACCAGTTCGGTTTGACGAGGTCAGCTACCTTTGAAGACGGTCGATTAAACTTTTAATATGGCTCGGTAGGGTACCCAGGTCAACGAAATTTCGGATAACCCGCCTCCTAGAGACGGATATTGTAAACTTTTCAAATACGTCCAAGGAATAGTTCCACTGTTCAGTGTGTTTCCGCAGTTCAGTGTAGCGAGAAACAGGGTGTAGTATTTAAAGTTGTAACATGCCCGTCGCTTCTTGGCGTACAGTACTTACTGCTTCACCTTTCTCAGAATCTGGGATTTTACAAGATGAAGCTTTGTCTTTCACGCACGATCTTATGGCTGACGAGACGCTGTAGACGGTGAATCTCTTTACGCTGTACGAATGGACGGAGGTTCTCCACATCAGCTGAAGGAGAGTGGTGAAATGTTGAGAACCAAACCTTCTCTCCAATCAAGGAGGCTCAGCTCAGCGGCGCCCTTGCGGTCCATTGATTTCGATGCCATGCACTGTGCACTGTACAGTAGAAGGTTATGAACGACAAATTCCATTTCCATGTTGATACTGTACAGTTTTGGAGGGGTGGGGGCGGGGGCAGTGCAGCAGACTGAAGCGGAGAGTGGAAGCGAGTCAGGGAGGGGAAGGAAGGAAAGGTGTGCAGAGTGGAGTGAGCGGGAGAGGGAGAGGTAACGAGGGGAAGTGAAGAGAGAATCAGGCGGGATATCATGAGAACATGGGTGGCAATATTTCCTTGCTCATCCAGTCACAGACGCACAGTCTTTTCCTCCTGCGCTTCGCCGATTAAAGCCCGAGTCTAGAATGGTAAGGCTTCAAGAATACTGAACTTGAAAGGTGTTGGGAAAGCGACAGAATGGGCAAGCGATGGTCATGTGAAGGCCAGCGACATGATGGGAGAGCGTGGGAGACACTCAGAGGGAGCGTGGGAGTAAGCGTGGGCGACGGGCGCGGGAAGGGAGAGCCACCTAAAAGGCGACGGGAGGGGAGGCGAATTCAAGTTCAAGAATCTTGAACTTGAAAAGTTGCCATTCTAGACTCGGGCTTTAAGCCAGCTGCTAGCGAACGGAGCTGAACGGAGAACCATGCATCTCCAGGCGTCGTCTCGTCTGGCTATAACCAACGAACCGTCACTTGAATCGGCAACTCATTTCGGTTTCCCAAGTTGAGTTCTTCCACCTTGAAGCGATGGCGGCGGCGAACTCGCTTCCTGCTCTTCTGCTCCTGCTTGTCCTCTCCAGCAGCATCACATTCGCCTGCGCTCGCCGGCTACCGTCCGTGCAGAGTCAGCCGGTATCAGATTCTGCTGCTGCGAAAGCTCTTGCTGCTAGCGGAGTTGCAACCGCCGCCAATCGCGGCGGCAATGTCGCAGAATGCGTCGCCGTGGGGTTGAGCGAGCTCGCCAGCTTCCTTGGAGCGTCCAGTCGCCGCGTCTTCTCGCCGCGAAGGGTTTTTATGGGACCGGGAACTGAAGAGCGGGTCTCCTTCACGCCTCGAGATAAGGGACAAGCCCTAAAAGACCTCAGCGGGTCAATCTCTAATCCGACGTTCGCGGTTGAGTCTCTCACCTCGTATCGCCTTTTAAACAGCCTCTACAAGCCCGCGAATCACGCGTTGGTCGTCCTCGGCTCGGTCCACTCGGCCGCGCCAGGCTCTGAATCCGGAGGTGACAATAACGACGGGAAATTCCTCGCATTCTGGGACCAAATCCAACCTTCGCCCGACAGTAATACCGACGATTGCTCCCAGTGGGGCGTCAGCTGGCTGATGTGGCAAAACCGCGGCGCCAAGGATCAAATTAAAATGGTCCCGTTCACGGCTACGATATCTGCAGATTCTTCCGTTTCTCCTGACGCCACGGCAGAGCTTCCGGTGGTAGCGCAAGCGGCGGCGGCGACGGACGTCCCGGACGTTCTAATGATGGACAATGACTTCGGACACCTGGACGCAGTCAAGGCGGCGCAGAGTCAGTATGAGGAGGCTGAAGCGCATTCCGGCGAAGACCAGGAGGCGAATACGCGGGATCTAGGGATGGCGCCGCAACAATCTGAAGTGCATTTCCACGTCCAGACGGCTTGGAGTGCGTTCGTGTCTGCTCTCGCGGCTGATGACGTGGCGTCGGCCTCGTCTATCCTGTTTGGTCCTGAAGCTGCGACGCTCATGGCTCCTGGTGCTGGAAGCGTGACTCTTGCGACGGAACAAGAGAAGGAGAACCTGCTCAATGTAAGGAATCCGAACTCAGTCCCTGCTCTTGTCATGAATTTGAGACCAAGGAGGTACAACCTGCATCCCGCAGTAACCGAGTGGCTTTCTCTCCATCTGTTATCGTCTACTAACAAATGTGTTCCGTTGATTCTTGTGTCATCTGATTTTCCTTTCCTCTTTCAGGAATTCAAGGCGTCACACCTATCGCTGTCCGTGATGGTGGGGGAAGTCGAAGTTTTGCAAGATGAAGGCTCAAAGTCGTTTGCTGCTCTCGCGCGATCGACCTACAGCATCGCTGACGCCCAAGGTACTTGTATACGTTATTTTGAGCCAAAGCAATAGAGAAGTTCCTATTTCATTCCGTTTCTTTCTCTTGTTCGCAACCTTAGCCATAACCTCGCTCCGCTGGTGCTTGTTTGCCCCTTTCCGTGCATCCAGGTGTTGAGGTTGAGCACGGAAAGAGGGTGGAGCTATGGCGCCCAAGTGGTGCTAACGGGGGAGGGTGGCATCTTGTATGGTCTATGTGGAACGATAACGGCCCTGTGCTTAGCAGGGAAGAAGCCATGGCTGCTTACCAGAACGATAAATTTGTCCATCAAGATGACCCCGTGACCTCAAACTTATAAGTACCAATTTCGTTGCAGGCCTATATCGACCCCGTTTTCACACTTGATGTGTTTTTTAATATCTGGATTTTACTGTTATACATGCCAAGTACTAGACCAATTCCACCTATTAAAGATTGCTGTAGTGTTGGCATTGGAAGGCTTAGTTGTCAGAACACTCTCACTAAGATATGGTGCATTATCGAGTTTCGCAATAATACTCCGTTACAATTGGAGTAACCAGCCATGTGGTCGTCGTGCGGAATGACAGGAGATTGTCCACCGTGGCATTCGCGATAGAATCTACAAAATTCCAGTCCAGCAAAATGCTGTTTCAGGGCTCACATTTCCCTTGGCTTGGAGCCCTGTTGTCAGCCCCACGCTGCCATGGGATCTTTCGCTACTTCACCAGTTTGGGGCTGCGTGGCACAGGAGCCCACGCTTCGCCAGCGGAGGATATGTCCAAGCCACTCCTCATGGATCAAGAGAACCGCTTGCGTGGCAAGTCCCTGCCACATATCTTGCCACGTGGTTAAACAAAGTTCCTCCAGCCATTTTCCCCAGCCCATATCATGGACCACCAGCACCACCGCGCAACTGTTTCCCCCAACCACTCCCGCCAAGGCGCGCCAAGGGGGGAATCTCCCCCCATACCAACTGGTTCGGAGCGTTCCAAGCCAATCCATGCCACGGCGCATGGCATTCCAAACCATCCCAAGCTGCTGCACCGCCTCGCCTGATTCTGACCATCCATGGCTGCTGCTTGAACCGAAAAGGAACCAGAAATCGTCAGCTGTTGGTTGGAATGTGAATTGAGGCAACCAGGCTGCTTCTCAAAAGCGTCGAATTTCTCCAGATTCCAATTAGACGCACGAAGTAGCAAGTCTCGCCTCACTATTACGAAATTCGTCTGCGAGACTCTGTTGCCACCTGTACCAGGTAGCCATGGCGACCGTCACCATCCCCGCCGCTAAGGCGTCGCTCGCGCCCGTCGCGCGCAGCGAGAACAAGTCAGCAGGCGCCGCGAAGGTCGGCTTTGCTTCATCTGGCCTCGCTGGAGCTCGCCTCTCACCACCAAAGCGCCTCGTGCTTCCAAGCAGGCTGCTACTAGCGCAAGACCCGCCGCTCCTCGCGCCGTGATTGACTCCAGCACCGCCAAGGATGTCTGCATGGACCCTGACGTCAGCCAGGTCAGGCCAGTCATGGAGACGCGTATATTTAACAGTAGTTAGGGCAATGTCGCCATCTTCTGTAGTTACGGACCCTCCTCGACACGTAGATGTGGTATAGACTTAAACTGACTGGTATCTTCGCTTGAAACGACGCGCCATGTGTCGCTTTAATGTTTCTGACATCACCCATACGGCGGACCCAGAGCCGTCAACTTTCGACATTTTGTGTTGTTCACGTCATTATTTCTAAATGCATCTAAATTTATGCCTGCACTCCACGTTCGTTGCATTTTGCCCATTCAATATTATTGTTCGACACTTTTCGCTGCCAGCTTTCTGATGAAGGAAATCAGTCGAATCAGCTCTCCGCTTGCTCCTCCTACCGTTGCCATCTCCTCTTGACTTCGTTATGTCCCTGACGTTTCCCCGTTGTTTCCCCGCTGTTTCCCTCCGCCTTTCAGAGCGTTCTCGGTATCATTCTCGGCGGCGGTGCCGGCACTCGCCTCTACCCGCTCACCAAGAAGCGCGCCAAGCCCGCCGTGCCTCTGGGCGCCAACTACCGCCTGATCGACATCCCCGTTAGTAACTGCATCAACAGCAAACATTGTGAAGATCTACGTGATGACGCAGTTCAACTCGGCCGTCGCTCAACAGGCATCTGTCGCGCGCGTACACGAGCAACATGGGTGGTTACAAGACGCAGGGTTTCGTCGAAGTGCTCGCAGCGCAGCCAGAGCCCTGAGAATCCCAACTGGTTCCAGGTAAGCGGATATTCAAGATTCTTCATCATTACGTCGGGCTTCGATCCTGTGTGATTCGTCACTGAGATTTTGGCCAGAATCTAATCCAAGGTCATTGCGCGGAGTCTTTTGCGCTGGCAAAGTTGGTAAATAGTTCCGTGCTCTGCCCAACCGGCTGGACTAATGTGCATAATTTCCCAGATTCGGCTAACAGGGGCACGACAGCAGGTGTGGGAATGCTATTACGAGGCAATCAGCACCTCGTGCGTGCTTGGAGGGACCACGACTTATCGTCGAAGCATTGTATCGGCCTTGTTCGACGACCCGCGTACCCTCACCTCACTCTTCCCTTCCCTTCCCTTTCCATCCCATCCCGTTCGGAAGAACCACTGGGAGCTGCATCGACGGCCAGGAATATCGCACGGACTAACATCGTACCAGCGATTCACCACGTCCCACGTCGTGCCTCCCTCTCTCCCTCACTCCCTCCCCGTCGGCTTCCCGCGCTTCCTCCACAGGGCACGGCGGACGCGGTGCGGCAGTACCTGTGGCAGCTGGAGGAGCAGAACGTGCAGGAGTTCCCTCATTCTCGCGGGAGACCACCTGTACCGCATGGACTACCAGCGCTTCATCAAGTGCCATCGCGAGAACGACGCCGACATCACCATCGCCGCGCTGCCCATGGACGAGAAGCGCGCCGAGGCCTTCGGGCTCATGAAGATCGACGACACGGCGGAGGATTGTCGAGTTCGCGGAGAAGCCCAAGGGCGACGCGCTCAAGGCTATGCAGGTCCGTGGTGTAACACGGTGTGTCGCGGTGTTTGGCGGTGTGATTTGCTGGCGTGCGTTGATTTTGCTGAGAAGCAAGGCTGACTCGACTTCCCCATCCCCCTTTCCTCCCCTCCCTCTTCCCTTAAACACGGCCCCACTTTCCCCTCCACCCCCTCTCTCCCCCTCACCCCCGGCACGGCCTCCCCTTCTCCCCTCCCTTTCCGCACTCGCGCCGCCCCCCGTTTCCCCCGGTCGACTCACCAGGTGAGACACCACCATCCTGGGCTGGACGCGGAGCGCGCCAAGGAGATGCCGCCACATCGCCGTCGATGGGCATCTACGTCATTAGCGCCTCCCTCGTTTCCCCGTCCCTCTCCCCGCGCATTCCCCTTCCCCCCCATCCCCATCCCCCCTCCCCCCCTCCTTCTCCTCTCTCCCTTCCGCATATCGCCGCAGGTGGACACGACGATCCTGGGCCTGGACGCGGAGCGCGCCAAGGAGATGCCGTACATCGCGTCGATGGGCATCTACGTGATCAGCAAGGACGCCATGATCCGCATGCTCGCCGACGACTTCCCCGATGCTAACGACTTCGGCTCCGAGGTCATCCCCGGCGCGTGCGCCAAGGGCGCCAAGGTGAGCGCTTCAGGGGGTGGCCTGTGGGGAGCCTGGGTGAAGGAGTCAGGGTGGTTAGGCGAGAGACGACACGGGGAAGGCGAATGAGGCTGGTACGTTATAGAGGCAGCAAGGTGAAGCATGAGGGTAGTGAGCTTGGGAAACTCGAAAGCTGGAGGAGTAGGTAGGTTGAGAAAGAGAGCTGGCGATGGAGGTCCGCAGGGGACGCTGGAGGTGGAAAAGGAGACTCCTATGCTTCGTATGATCATACCCTCACCGCCTCTTCGTCCCGTCATTCATTCTACTCTCACCTCACCTGCAACCTCCTTTCGTCCGGCATTTCCATTCATTCCCCCCTGTTCGTTTCCTCGTCATCCCCTATTTTCACAAACACCACGTCTGCACCATGCAAGCCTTTTCACATTATCATCCCGATCAAGTGCAAGCCTTCGTGTACAATGGCTCCTTGTACATCATTGTGGGCCTTCAACAACGGCAATCCCAGCACCAGCCTCACTCCGCCTGTGTTCTCCATCCCCATCCCCTTTATTGTCATGTCTCATTACTGCCACCAGGTGCAAGCGTTCCTGTACGACGGGTACTGGGAAGACATTGGAACCATCGAGGCCTTTTACAATGCCAATCCCGACAGCAGACTCACTCAGCTCCATTCCCTTTACTGTCATGTCTCGTTACTACCATACCACCACCACCAGGTCCA
Organism: Closterium sp. Naga37s-1; assembly: GCA_947471745.1. Taxonomy (NCBI): domain Eukaryota; kingdom Viridiplantae; phylum Streptophyta; class Zygnematophyceae; order Desmidiales; family Closteriaceae; genus Closterium; species Closterium sp. Naga37s-1. The sequence goes on along the minus strand of CANJKZ010000246.1, from coordinate 3,662 downwards.
AGCGTTCCTGTATGACGGGTACTGGGAAGACATTGGAACCATCGAGGCATTTTACAACGCCAACCTCGCCACCACGCAGCCCAACTCGCCCTTCAGCTTCTACGACCGCTCTGCACCCATCTACACCCAGGCGCGCTACCTGCCGCCGTCTAAGCTGCAGAGCGTGGATATCTCAGAGAGCGTGATTGGCGAGGGGTGCGTCATTGAGGTGAGATCGCTGCACGGCTGAGATTGGACTAGAGGTGGGAGGGTTTGTTGAGTGAGATGGAGGAGTGTGGTTGACTAGAGGGGGATTACTACTGCACCTGTCCGCACGCGGCCACGCGACTTGCTGCCCTCCAATCTGCCAAGCATTGTTTGGAAAGACTGCAATATCCTGGAGGGATGTGACATGCTTTGACTGATGGTGTGTGCATTTGATGGTGATGGTTGTAGCCCTCACGCGCTTTGAACGGTCGTTCACTCGATGAGAGATGGCTTGCGTTTCATACACAGTGTAACCTTATTCCTCCACCACCTCCTTTTCACCTCGTACCCCATTCCGAGTTCTCACCCCACTCTCTCCCATTCCCCTGCATCCTCTGCTTGCCCAGGACTCGCAACTACACCACTCGGTGATCGGCCTTCGCGCCAAGATCGGTGCAGGGTCCGTCATCAAGGACACGCTTGTCATGGGCGCTGATTACTACGAGGTGAGAGCGGTGTGGTGCTGAAGAGGACTGGTAGGCGAGCTAGTGTGTTGCTTGTATTGCAAGTGACCGATTGGTGCGGGGTCCATCATCATCAAGGACATGCTTTTCATAGGCGCTCTTGAGAGGGTTGTGAGAGGGTTGTGGGGTCATATGAGGTGAGTGTGTTGCTTGAGAGCAACTGACTATTCTTCTTAGGTCCATCTGGTGCTGAATGATGGGTGCAATGCATGGTCCATTCATCTTGGTCCACCTTATTACTTATCCTCCCTTCGCCCCCCTTTGCCTTTATCACGACATCTTGTGCGACCAATCAGACGGAGGAGCAACAGGAGGCGCTGATAGCCAGTGGTGGCGTGCCAATTGGCATTGGGAAGAACGTGGTGATTCACAAGGCCATCATTGACAAGAATGCACGCATCGGGGACAACGTGCAGATTATCAACAAGGATCAGGTGGAGGAGGCAGCCCGGGAGACGGACGGCTACTTCATTAAGAGCGGCATCGTTACAGTCATCAAGGATGCTGTGATTCCTCCCGGCACCATTATCTAGATGTTGGAGTTGTGCCATGGCTCAGTTTTGTGAAATTTTGGTTTTGGTACCATACGGTATTTGTCCATTGTTGCACAGTTGGTAATTGTATGAAGATTTGGCACTAGCCTTGATAAATTGAGGTGGCTTTAGTAAACCAGATGGACCAATTCTCTTCCAGACTGGTTCACTCTGGCCATGGAAACCGTCTCTCCCACCAGAAAATCACTGCAAGTACTGTGTTATTCTCTTAGTCTGAAAGACCAGTGTTATGACCAGGGGTGTCAAAAGAACTCAAGCAGAAACAAGAAGTTACTAGTGAGTTCGAAAATGCACATGGGCTTCAAATTGATGTCGCAGTTCCTATTACGGAGGATGCTTCGTCAGTTCTGGACCCAAATATCACACGCCCCCATATCCCTTCGCGCACCAGACCCGAGATTCCCACATTAGTACGCAAGGGGCTTACTTGGTACGGTCCACGTGGAAGCACGGAAAAGAGCGGCCAGAGCAGCAGAGCTGCATGGCAGAGAACTGCGGAATGTATGGAGTGACACTTGCTCCCTAGAAACCGCCGTGAATCCCAGGCGAGAAGGTTCTGTCCGTCACCCAATGCCTCCTAGACTTTGCCATCGTTCGCTTCCCAGATCTAGCGGGCAGCCCAGTTCAAAGTTGTGTGTATGCCTCCCCTCCCCGCCCCTAAATGCTGATGGTCAACCCTGCGGCTGTTTCGTTCCTGGTGCCCGCGATTCGTACACGACACGAAACGAAAGCTGTCGCGCTGGGGGGGACACGAAGGCCGGGCCTGCCCACTGGGGACGGCTCTTCTGAATGGCGAGTTGCTCTGGTCGAGCGGTGCGACGAGCTCGAGCTCCGCGGGGGGGATCTCGAGCTGCGCGGGGCAATTCTTGAGCTCTAGGGGGGCGGGAGAATTTTCGAGCCCTGCTGGGGAATTCTCGAGGTCCGTGGGGTAATTTTCGAGCTCCGCAAGGAAACCCTCTAGCCCCGCGCGGGATTTCTCGATCCGAGCTCCGCCAGAGGGAGCTCCGCAATTCTTCCCGCATTCTCGTGCGATTAGATTCCCGCCCGCGGAAACTCCCAGGCTATATGAGATTCGTGTCTGGGCCATCCTTCAGAACCTCGAGTATTCCCAGGGTAGCCCCTTCAGAACAGCCTGCTTGTGCTTTCCTGGTTCGCTTCATCGCTGCTAGCGATTGCCCACCCAGCCTGCTCATGAGCCATATCAACTGTGCGAGTAGAGCTCTCTTCTACCCGTGTACATCAACTTGCAAGGGACTTGTGGATATTGCCTCACTCCAATCGTGCAAAGACGATCTCTTCGCGCTGCGAGCAGTGTCCGTCACCCCGCCGCGTGACACTTGGCGGCCAGCCAGCATGGCATTTCCCTTCGAGCGGCTTTTTGGGTCTGCAACGGCGTGCCTCGTACTGCTGCTCATTTCGGCCGGTGGTATTAACGGCCAGCCGGCCGCTTTGCCGGAAATTTCGTCGTACGATAACGCGGCGATGATGAGTGACGGATTCGAGCTGCACTGGAGCGTGAACGACACCCGCAGCGACAATTCGCATTGCTGCGAAGGCTCAGACCGCCGGATGGCTCGCTATAGGCCTCTCCGAAGTTGGAACGATGGTGGGATCTGGTGAGTGAGCGATTCATTTCGAAGGAAAGGAGCAACATTTATTTGCTCAGAATCCGCCTTAATTGGTGCTTAGAGTCAAATGCGTCAATTCTAGTCCGTGCACAGCTCGCGTTGCTGATGTGAAACCCGGCTCTTTCATCTCAATACATCTGAAAGTGATTCTCTGAAAGTTCTTTGTGCTCTGCGCGACAGACGCCCTCGTCGCATGGATAGCAGAAGGGCGCGTGTATGCGACGGACCGTTTCATCTTCAACAAGTCGGTGGAAGGCGTTGCACTGGACGAGCAGCAGGACTGGCGTGTGTTGGGCGGCTTCCAAACCACCAACCAATCCACGGGGTGACACGTGGACCACTGTGCACGTGTGGCGCCAGCTGGACACCGGCGACTGCAACGACCGCCCCGTCGTTGCGGGGCGACTGCAGCAGAACGTCATCTGGGCGAAGGGCGAAACCAGCGATTTTGGTTACCACGGGGCGTCATCCCGCGGATCCGCGGCACTCGTGCTGGTCCCCGCGCCAGCCCCCTCCATCCTTGCGCCCCCGTCGCCCCCTTCCGCCGCCTCCGCGTCCGCGGAAGCGGGCAGTCAGCGCGCCGCGGATCTCGGGCAGGCGAACGGGCAGGTGAAGGAGCAGCAGCTTGAATTGGACTCTGAGCAAACTTCGCGGGTTGCCCCCTAGTAACGCCACGACTTACGTGTGCAAGTGTGGGTCACTGCAGGGATCTGCCGGGATTCGCAGTTTCCTTTCTTCTATGATCCACACTCTCACGTGCTTCGCTGTCA